>CM069432.1:17877472-18588831 GCA_035610365.1 Aquatica leii | reverse complement strand
TTGCATGTCGATGACGAATTTTTCGACGTACGACGCCGTTAAAATTATGCTAATAAAAACAAGAAGAGTTATTTCAAAATAATCAAATGCATTACAAACTGATCCGCGTGGCATTACTTGCAATTACCGGTAACCATTTCCGGATCGGAAATAGCTTGCACCCTATAGCCCCCATGCGCACACGCAACTACCCTTAAATAATGCATTAATCTCGCTACACTTTATATTTGATTCAAATTAAATAATAAATGCGTCGACAAGTGTCTTCGAACTTTCTCTTATATCTTATAAGTAATAACTCTCACTCGGCTGAGTAGAAATAGGTTTTGTTACAATTAGAAATTTTTTTTTCATAATGCGGGTAAAATGAAATATAAGAAATTATTAATCATTGAAACAAAAAAAACTTTGCCAAGGTCTTAGATAAAAGAAATCAAATACGATGGGCGTTATGTTATTTGTTCAAGAAACCAAACACTCACTAGGGGCGTAATTAGAGCGTTAAAATTACAATAACTTGATATTTAGTAAATTTAGTAAATTAATTTGTTTTTTTTTTCTAGACTAAGTAAATGGACTACAACTGGACTACAAGAAACCTCCCTTCCTAATATAGGTAAGCAATTCAAATATTTATCGATTAACATTGAAAAAAGGCTAATGGTTAATGTAAAAATTTCATAATCAACTGGGTATCTATATTTTTATACTTCTTTATTAAGGAGTCCTTAGTACTCAGCAATTAATCTTAATTGCACAGACAAAGCTACAAAGAGATGCTTTGGTTATTCTTTTGAATTTGAAGAATTAAAAGCAAACAGTACACGAAGGACTAATTAAGATTGCGGTCACTATTTCATTTTCTCTCTGTAATTTATTTAAAGGAAAAAAATATTTCTGATTAAATAAATTAGAAAACCGAATGAAATTGTGATAATTACTGGAAAAAAGTATAGAGTGTGTATAGTCTTTTTAGAAATTCTCTGTGTGTACCTTTGAGGATGCAATTTTCTAAGTACTTTCTTTAAACGCTTTTAAACAAAGCTGTGAATCTTAATTTGCGTTTAAATTTTAAAATCAGTTACATGAAATTGTTGCATGTCTTATTACGGAACTTACTTGAGATAATTGATAACGTTAATCGAAAGAAATGATTCAGGCATGTCTGAGCACGCTTGTATTGATAAAAGCTGTTTTGGCGGAAACGGAAAACGATATTGTTACTTATTTCGAAAATTGTCTGTGTAAGGAAATACTGATCTTATTAATGCGATTCCACAATTTTTATAATTACGAGCTTTTCATGCAGTAACCTTCTTGGTTTATTAAAAAAGAACGTGTTACATCTCAGACTGTAACATACATTTAATAAAAATGACATCATTATAAATCCACGGGATGTTACGCAATTTTGTACTTACTTTCCTCTTAAACGCCAAGAACGAAATTAATTTCAGCGATCACTCTACATCTTCTCTGACTTTACCAATTCTACAATATAAAAATTACAGTTTTTTCTAATTAATTCGTAAAAATCTGAGACTTTGAAAACTTAAATTAAAAGAAAAATGCTTTATAATATATGAATGCTTTTGTGTATGCATAAAGTATGCGCCTTTATAATTCATTTACAACTTGAAAAGGCTTTTTGCGTTGAAAGAGTGCAGTGGCCATTGCTATAACAAAAAGACGATCTTTGTTGTACCACTCTAGAAGCGTCTTTACAAAGCAGGTAGAGTCGACCATTGGCGTACCTGTTCTTAATACCATTGGTGATTTTCCTTGCGTGACGGTGGGCGGATCACGAAACCAGCTAATATAAGAAATGTTCCTTAAACGCTTCGGCGGTTATCTCTTGTATTTTGTCAAAATTGGAACGGATATGTAAATTAGAACGCGACGATTATCAGCAAGGCCAATACGATTTCTACTGTAATTGCTAATTGTATTGTGTACATATATTTTTTCTGTACCGGATTACTTAAAACATCCTGATGCTGTCTCCAACGTACCGTGCTTCCTGTACTATCCCACACAGGAAATTTTCATCTTTTACCTTATGTTTCCGATGTAATTGTTAGGTAAAAATTGTCAGCGTTTTTATATCTTACGATCTGTATACGCAATGTACCTGAAATGCAGGTAGCCCACATGTAATTTTAATTACGCGCACACCGACGAAACTGCCAGTTTTCAATTTTCATTTTCTCGCGACCAAATTTAAAACGTCAGTCTGCGCGATACGTCATTAACCATTTAAAGTAGCACATATTTACATATATTAAAGTCTTAACATGTATTTCTAATTTAAAATTACAAATAGAGGTGGAGGAATTAATTATCATTTACAATGTACAAAAGAGAAAGGCCGTATATATTCAGATCCGTTCTCAGTAATTCGCTATAGAAAAACAGCTATGAAAGAGTCAATTGTTATCAGCAATGTCTAATGTTTTCTGACAAAAGCACAGGATTCATACTAGCTGGTCAGCGAGTACATAACTTTATTGTTAACGCACGCTACGAAATAAATCGTTAATATTTGTAAGCCTAATAATGTTGTTTTAAAATCATTGCAAATTACATGTGAGGAATAAAAGTCATCGACCTTTAACTTTAAATTAACTGTGTTCGAGTTAACAGAACAATATATAGAAATCCAAGCAACTTCCGCTTGCAGCACGAACACATACAAGCTTTTGTTCGAATTTCTATGTTTTCAACTTATTTATTTATATTACTCGATGTGTAAAAATTGACTTTCTTATAATTAACTTTGGTCATGATGATGACGATGATTCGTTGTTCGTACAGGTAGTTACGCCAATAGCAAATTACCGGATGTTGGAGGAGTGCTGTTTAGAATCTTTAAACCACCTTTAAAAATGGACTTTGCTTTGCTTTGCATGACAAAACAACGAAAATGGATAATTTTTAACAGAATTTGCCAAGGTTAGTTGTCACGTACAAAATAATCCTAAACCTAAAGAAACTTAATTTATACTATGCGAATTAAATAATTGAAGACCTGAAGAAACAACCGGAAGGGAATGAGGTTTTGGTTTGTGTTCATTTAAAAAACATTGCAAAAAGAAAAAAATATTCTTAGAGAAACTGTGACTGTGTTGGGCGATAATAAAAAAAATATTGTAAACTACATAATTAGTCAAAAAAAGCTAAGCTGACAGAATACATTTTTTTATTGAAACACTCGGTATATATATATTTGCTTTTTAGCGATGAAAATTCGACATTTATACTAAGTAAGTTGTTTTATCATTCTTCAAAACTACGCTTTTTTTACTTTTGTAGATCTTATTCAAGTTTGATTTTTTTTTGTGCTAATGTGTTAAATAAAACAACTAAGAAAACAAAGATTTATAACGTTTACAAAAAGTAGTAGAAAAAAAAATGAAAATTTTTATTAGAAACTTTAATACCCAAAAATTGATTTTGACTAAATTTGAATCGTTAATTAAAATTTATTTTCTACATATATGTTGTAAAATAAATCAAAAAAAAAAAATAAGATCCAATTTTTACCTTTTCTTATACATATTTAATTACCTTGTTAATTGTAGTTTTTAAATATTAATACAAAAATTGATTGTTTACTTTAAAAACTCTTTGCTAAAACATGTTAGTTAGCCGTCTTGTTCAAATGTAAAAAATTAATAATTCAGAAATATTACCATAATTGAGTATATAGGAATTTTTTTCTAAACCTTCTTTGTGGGTTCTTTTTTTTAAATTCTGTTTTCAAATATAGTTTTTTAAATTTTTGTTTATTATTTAAGTTTTTTACAAGAAAGCCTACCTTAACGCAAAAACTTTGTGTGTTTATAATTTTATTGGTCATAATGTTTTGGTCTCAATTTGTCTGCTTTACGTAGTAACCTTTCTTTTAGCAAATTTTAATTTTTTGTACAATTTTATTTTATTTATATAGCACACTCGACTAAACAAAAAACGGAAACGCTTTGGTTAATTCGAATGCAATGAGCAATATTGATGTAAACTAGGCTTGTTAGCGAATGATATTCTAAAAATTTAAATTAGACAAATAATAAATGATTGACAAGACTAGAAGATCAAATCGTTTATTCGCAAAACCTAAAAAATCAATAGGTATATGTATTCATATTTTTATACGAAATATTTTCATAAATAACTTTATTAAAGTTATATTTTTTAACACATTTTATATTACAGAAACTTTAAAACCTAAAAATGTATTTCTTCTGACTAAATTTGAATCAGTTAATTAAAATTGTTTTTTTTACGTTGTAAAAAGAACCAAATATTTAATTTGTTTGATTTGGATCCATGATAATGATGGATTGATATTGATAGATTATTATATATAGTCTAGAATATTTGTTGATTTTGGAAAAAAGTCTAGAACTTTACAGAAATGTTCATGTGATAATTTTTTTAGATTGATAAATACTATTATCACAATAGTTATTTACTACAATAATCCTTATTTTCATTAGTTTTTCTGATATATAATTTAGAGTAGATTCAATTGCTATCTTTTCTTATATATATTTAATTATTTTACTAATTATAGTTTTTAAATATTAATAAAAAAATTGATTGTTTACTTTAAAAAATTATCTGCTAAATGACAAGTGTTAGTTAGCCGTCTTGGTAATTTAAAAAATTAATAATTCAAAAAATTATCATAATTGAGCATATAGGAATTTTTTTCTAAACCTTCTTTGTGTGTTCTTTTTTTTAAATTTGTTTTCTGATATAGTTTTTTTAAATTTTTGTTTATTATTTAAGTTTTATTACGTTAGGTGCTTCACTTAACGCAAAATTTTTTTTCTGTTTATAATTTATATTGTCATAATGTTTGGTTTTAATTTGTCTAAGTTTTACGTAGTAAAACTTTTCTCTTTGCAATTTTTGTGTTTTTGTACAATTTTATTTTATTTATATAGTACACTTGACTAAACAAAAACGGAACACTTTGATTAGTCTGGAATGCAATTGTTACTGGTGTAAACTAGGCTTTGTTAGCAAATGATATTCTAAAAAATTTAAATTAGACAAACATGCAAACATTGACAAGACGCCAGAAGATCAGAACTGTTATCCAGGCAAAAAAACTAAAAATCAATATATGTATTCTTATTTTTATACTTCAAATATTTTCGTGTGTAAATAACTCTTATTAAAGCTATTTCTTGAACACATTTTATATTACAGAAACTTTAAAACCCAAAAATGTATTTTAACTAAATTTGAATTGTTAATTTAAATTTATTTTCGATTAAAAATAAATCAAATATTTAATTTAGTTGATTTGGTCAGATGATAATGATTGATATTGATAGATTATTGTATAAATAAATTAGAACATTTATTGATTTTGGAAAAAATCTAGAACTTTACAGAATTGTTCACAGATATTTTTTTTAAATTTATAAACATTTAATATCACACCCAAGGTCTTTTACTGCTATAACTCTGTTTAGGTTGCTTTTTCTTTTGCTTTCATTAGGTTTTCAGATACAGACTTGTAGAGTAGATCCAATTTTTTACTCTTTTCTTATGCATATTGAACACCTTGTTGAATTTTAGTTTTTAAATATATTAATAAAAAAATTGATTGTTTACTTTCAAAAAAAACTCTCTGCTAAAACATAGTTAAATAGCCGTCTTGGTAATGTAATAAAATTAATGAATTCAAAAATATTCTTACACTGGAGTATATAGGAATTTTTTTCTAAACCTCCTTTGTGTGTTCTTTTTTTAAATTTGTTTTCTTATATAGTTTTTAAAATTCTTGTTTATTATTTAAGTTTTTTATGTTAGGTGCTCACCTTCACGCAAAACTTTTTTTGTTTATAATTCTACGTCATAATGTTTATTTCAATTTGTCTTGCTTGATGTAGTATTATTTCTCTTTGCAAATTTTCAATTTTTGCATAATTTTATTTGATTTATATAGTACACTCGACTAAACAAACTAGAACACTTTGATTAGTTCGAATGCAATTAAAATTGGTGTAAACTAGGCTTATAATGAATGATATTCTAAAAATTTAAATTAGACAAATAATAAACATTGATAAGACTAGAAGATCAAATCAGTTTATCCTGCAAAAACTAAAAAATCAATATATGTATTCTTTATTTTCATACGAAATATTTTTTGTGTGTGTAATAATCATATTAAAGCTATTTTTTGAACACATTTTATATTACAGAAACTTTAAAACCCAAAAATGTATTTTGACTAAATTAATTGAAAATAATTAAAATTTATTTTCGATGTAAAATAAACTCAAATATTTAATTTGTTTGATTTGATCCATGACAATGATGGATACTGATATTGATAGATCATTATACTTAAATTAGAATATTTGTTGATTTTGGAGAAAATCACATAGAACTTCAGCAGAACTATTTAGTGAGATTAATTTTTTTTTAAATTGATAAATGCATATTATCACAACTTGGTTATTTAATACAATAATCCCATTTAGTATTTTTTTCTTTTGCTTTCACTAGGCTTTCTAGACATATAATTTAGAGCAGATCCAATTTTTTACCTTTTCTTATGTTATTACTTAATTACTCCTGTTAATTTTAGCTTTACATATCAAAAAAATTGATATAGTTTACTTTAAAAACTGTCTACTAAAACATGTTGAATAGTTAAATAGATGGTAATGTAAAAAAATTTAAAATTTAAAAATATGCCTACAAGAATTGAGTATATAGGAATTTTTTCTAAACCTTTCTTTATGTGTTCTTTTTTTAAAATTTGTTTTCTAATAAAAGCTTTTTAGATTTTTGTTTATTATTTAAGTTTTTACTAGAAGTTTACTTTAATTTGTAAAACTTTTTTTGTTTATAATTTATTATTGCAATGTTTGGTTTTAATTTAGTCTGCTTTACGTACTAAACTTTCTCTTTGCAAATTTTCACCAATAATTTAGATTGGTTTATATAATACACTCTACTAAACAAAAATTGGAACATTTTGATTAGTTTGAATGCAATTGTTACTGGTGTAAACTAGGTTTGTTAGCGAATGATATACTCTAAAAATTTAAATTAGACAAATAATAAACATGATGACACATAAAATAGAAGATCAAATCAAGCTTATCCAAGTAAAAACCAAAATCAATATATGTATTCTTATTTTTATATTAAATATATTAAGTTTAAATAACTTTATTAAAGCTATTTTTTGAACACACATTATATTACAAGAAACTTTAAAACCCAAAAATGTATTTTTAGACTCAATTTGAATCAAACACTAAAATTTATTTTTCTTTTGATGTTGTAAAATACAGCCACATATTTAATTTATTGATTTTGGATCGATGATAACATGGATTGATAATGATAGATTATTTTAAATAAAATTAGGAATATTTGATACATTTGAAAAAATTCACAGAACTTCACAGAATTAGTTTCAATAGATAATTTTTTTAAACGATAAATACTATTATCACAACCATATTTTACTACAATAATCCCAAGCTTAGTTGTTTTTTCTTTTGCTTTCATTGGGTTTTTCAGATATATAATTTAGAGTAGATCCACTAGCTGCGTTTTCTTATACATATTTAATTACCTTAATAATTTTAGTCTTTAAATATTAATAAAAATTTTGATTTTTTACTTTAAAAAACTGTCATAAAACATATGAGTTAGAAGGCTGGGTAATGTAAAAATTAATAATTCAAAAACATTAAACATAATTGAGTATATAGGAATTTTTTCTAAACCTTCTTTCAGTAAGCCTTTTTTAAATTTGTTTTCTGATATAGTTTTTTAAATTTTTGTTTATATTATTTAAGTTTTTTACTGTAGGTGTCTATCTTCTAACGCAAAACGTTTTTTTTTGTTTATACTATTATTGTCATAATGTTTGGTTTCAATTTGTTTGTTTTGACGTAGTGAACTTTCTTGCAAATTTTTGTACAAATTTGTATTACCTATTTTATTTATATAGTACACTTGACTCAACTAAAAAAACGGAACACTTTGATTAGTATTCTGAATGCAATTGTTACTGATGTAAAACTAGGCTTAAGTGAAGGAATGATATTCTTCTAAAATTTAAATTAGATAAATAATAAACATTGACAAGACTAAAAGATCAAAATTGTTTATCCTCAAAAACTAAAAATCACATATGTATTCTTATTTTTATACGAATATATGTTCGTGTGTAAATAACCTTATTAAAGCTATTTTTAAACACATTTTATATTACAGAAACTTAAAACCTAAAAATGTATTTTGGCTAAATTTTAATCCTTAATTAAAATTTATTTTCGATGTTAGGGAAAATAAATCAAATATTTAATTGTTTGATTTGATCCGTATTAATGATGGATTGATATTGATAGATTATTATAAATAATTAGAATATTTGTTAGATTTTGGAAAAAATCTAGAACTTACAGAATTGAAACCACAGATATTTTTTTAAATTGATAAATACTATTATCACAACGGTTATTTACTACAATAATCCCTCATGTTAAGTTGCTTTTTTTCTTTCTGCTTTTTATTAGGTTTTTCTAGATATATAATTTGTAGAGCAGATCCAATTTTTACCTTTTCTTATACATATTTAATTCACCTTGTTACACTTTTAGTTTATAAAATATTAATAAAAAATTAATGGTTTACTTTAAAAAACCGTCTGCTGAAACACAAGAAGAATAAAGTTAGCCGTATTAGTAAAGTAAAAATTACTAATTCAAAACACACTACAATGAGTATATAGGAATTTTTTCAAACGTTCTTTGGGTGTCTTTTAAAATTTGTTTTCTAATATAGTTTTTTTTTAAATTTTTGTTTATTAAGTTTTTACTGGGTAGGTGCTCGCTACCTTAACGCAAAACTTTTTTTGTTTATAATTTATTGACATGAATATGTTTGGTTTCAGCTTGTCTGCTTTACGTAGTAAACTTTTTTCTTTGGGCAAAATTTTCAATTTTTGTACAATTTTATTTTATTTAGTATAGTACACTCGACTAAACAAAAAACGGAACACTTTGATTAGTTTGAATGCAATTGTTACTGGTGTAAATCTTAGGCTTGTTAAGGATAAATGATATTCTAAAAATCTTAAATTAGACACAATAATAAACATTGACAAGACTAGAAGATCAAATTGTTTTATCTGCAAAAACTGAAAAAATCAATATATATTCTTATTTTTATACGAAATATTTTTTGTGTGTAAATACCTTTATTAAAGCTTTGGTTTTTGAATTATTACATTTTATATTACATCAATGTAATAACCTGATAGATAATAGAATATTATTTAACCATTTGAAATTCTCACAAAGAAAGGCAATTATAACAATTGTTTTAAAATAATACTTTTAACACACTCTATAAAATATGACTTTTAAATTTTTTGTATAAATAAACTGAGTTTATATATTCGTAAGAATAAATAAATCAAACACCATCACTAATATGATAAACAAAAATTTATATTTGTTAACTGCAGTATCCTGCTTTATTGATAATAATGATAATAATAATCGTTCTTATTGTATTTTTTCTAAGAATTGTCGAATTAAGAAGAATGAGTGTGTCGCTGTTATAGTCTAAAAAAACTGACAACAAATACTCGCCAATGGAAGAAATAATGTAATTTTAAATTTTTTATTGCATTCTATATAACTACATTTAGAGTTTATTGTATTAATAAAATATAGATTATTTAATATTTAAAAAAATTACACAAAAGATCTTTAATTATGAATTTTCAATTCATATTTTACAATAGGTTCAAGATATTCACTTGCGTTACCGTTTAAATTACACCATTAAAAATTTGATCCTAAGATAAAAAAAGTAATTTACATGTTTGCTGTGTTTATTTTAAATTAAAATTGGCGATTGGTTATAATGAGTATGAATTCCTTGATTATGAATTCATTTTTTGTGCACTCGTTCAGAGTATTGATGATACAAAGAACTACGTAGGTAATCATTACTAATCGTCTAATTTTTTGCGGTTTTTGGCGATTAGAAATTGGTAACACTGGTGTTCCCGAGATAGTACAATCAACTTAATATTATTCTTAAATAAAAAACAAAAAAACAAATAATAACAGTTAAGAAAACTAGCATATACTCCTACGAACAGACAGAATGCATAACGATGTTTAAATACCTTAGCAGTTTTCTGAATTGAGAACAACCCTCAATCTCACCTAACAAACTTTTGGGTCATGGAAACCTCAGCCCAACCTCATACGTTTACTATGAAAAGTTCCTCTCAGCATTTTCTGAAGCTTATGTAAATAACTTTATAAACGACTTCTTAAAGTTCAAAACACTTTTATAAGTGCGTCATTTGAAATTAAAAAATTTTTTGGTTGTCCTAATACAACACTAAAAATCCACGATTCTATGACGTGATTACGTCTTGCAAATCTCCAAGCGTCTTCTTTACTACTTTTTATTCCAGTATGGAGAATTTGACGCTCAATTTAGAGCATTTCGGAAAGTTGTAAAAGGATTTTGAGTAATATGTTCTTTTGCCACCACATTACTACTGGGAGTAAGATCATAAGACTGCGCGCGCTAAGACTCCGCGATGATTTGAAACCTTCAAATCAGACCTCTCGTATGTAAAAGCAGGCATTTATTTCAACAACAAATAACTTTTATAGAAACTTGCTAACTTGATGCTATATTTCTCACTAAATTAGTAAATTAAACTAAAAACTACAATTAGTCTTAGAATACATAAAGGGTAGCAGTTACACTTCACATATAATAAATAATAGACTAATCCAATTAAAATTTTCAGACAAAGGAATGCGGGAACTTAAAAACTAATAATAGTAAATAAATATAAAGTGTAAATCTATACTTCATTGTTCTTAATTGGCATTCCCTGAAAAATACAACAAGAACTATTCTTTATCGTATTTAAAGCAGGACATGGGTGATACAGTGAGAAATACGAATTTTTTGTTTATCGTGCTAGTGATGATGCCTTCCTTTCGCTCTTAAATGAACGTAACGTAAAAAGGCAATATACGACACATTAAGTAATTTGTTTGTCACTTACAAAGATTATACGCGTTTAAATCCATACGTATTAACAACATCTCAAATAAATGTCTTATTTTTCTATTTACTAGTATCGGCAAAAAGAAATTTATTGTATTAACGTTATTCCTAAAAAGATTGTTAAATTAAAAATTCCAGATAAGGCTAAAAGACGACACAACATGCATTGACGAACAAAATGCATTGCAATCCAGTTTTATTTATACACGAAAATATTTTGTATAAAAATAAATATGGGCAGCAAATATCTTTTTTGGCACAAAATCAATCCACTGTTAAATCTTTCAAAAATTAGCAATTATTTAAAAAACATATATTAAAGTTTATAATAGAATTTTTCTTTACACACAAAAATATTTCTGTATAAAAATAAAATGCACTTTTACCGTTCCAAAACAATCAAAAATAATAAGAATATATTGATTTTAGTTTTTACGGGTAAAACTTTCTGGTACTGTAAATGCTTTTCTATTATTTGTCTATCATTTGGAATAATTTAATAGCATTGGGCGAACGACCACAAATGATTGCCGATCGCATTCGCTAAGAAATCCTACTTACAATTAACACCACTAACTATTTCATTTTGTACCGTGTCCCGTTTTTTGTTTAGTTGAGTGTACTCTACTTTAACGCAATTTTTTTATTTCAATGTATCTAGTTTTTGTTTAGATTTACTGTTATAAACTTTTCTATTATACACATTTTCAATTTATTTTTATTTTGTATTGTACTTTTTGGTTTTTACTATTTTTTATTTATTTTAAAATTTTGAAAAATAAAAGCACTTAAATTAAGTTGCTTAATTTCCCAGGAAAACTTTGTAGAAAGAAACTTTGTAATTGGCTATGGAAACGACTTAACTTTTATAGTTTATATTGTTCGAAGTTATTATTAAAAATTCTTAATAAGAATTTTAAAATTATTCAAATAAAAACCAGTAGCAAATCTTGCTAAGTGAAGTACATATATAAGTAAGCCAAAACAATAAGCAATATACCTTAACTGTTATCCTTTGACAAATGTCAAATCAAGTTTGGGTATAATTTTACTTAGACTTTATGTACGTGTTTAAAGTATTGTAACGGATTTTTCAAACTAATTTATTTTACTATATATGAATTAACTATCGTACTCTGATATTTATAGACACTTTTTTATGCGATAAGTCGCAGTTCTCTGTTTTATTTCTACACTAATATTCATTTTCACGCGGCTTAACTTTTTAACACTTTCAGACTTCTCACTAAACTAAACTTAACTTTCCTCGGACATTTCTTTAAGTGTTTTTACATTATCTGCATTTTTACAAATGTTAAATTAATAATATATGTATGTATAGTGCTGTTAAAAATTCTGCATCACTTAAATCTGCAATGGTCTTTAAAATTTGGCTTTTACGCAATTTTATCTATTTGCTTGTAATTGGAGTCGATGTTTACCTAAAATTTTAGAAATTTTTTTGGAGATTTCAATAAAAAAGAAAATTGCCAAGCGATTAGGATTAGTTAAAGTTTACTTAAAGTTATTTTGTAAAAAAACAATTTATTTTGTTGTTTACTTTATATATTGACTCCAATAGCAATAACAGACTAAGTTATTGGATCAATAATAGATTTAAATTATTTTTATTTTTTTAAACAAGGTTAAATCGCTCAGTATATAAATCAAATTCTGCTTCTTGTTTACGCGTACACATTTGCTATGGGCATCAATTTTATTTTATTTTTTTTAATCAGTTGTTTCGTGTACTTTTGTAAGATTGGTCATAACGGTAGTAAATAAATCGATAAATAAATTGTTTTCTGAAAATATATTTTAAGTTTAATTTTGCTAAAGATATTTAATATTTTTTGCCACAAATAATTTTGATTAGGTATAGTAAAACTATTTGAATGGAAATATATAAATGGCTATAGAGATGGAAACAGTGAACGCTGATTTTATATCCGCGTTTTGAATAATAAACCGTTGGCTAAAACCACAACGTATAAACATTGTAAAGTAAAGAGTCTCAATGCAAATGTGAAAATGCCACTAGACAACCGTTTCGCCCTTTTGGGACTCTTCAGCAGTAAGATAACACTCGAATGTGCTTCCACAGACCTATAGCTTTATATCAAAAAATGATGTTAGTAAGATGAGTGAGATTTGATAGCAGAGCCATCTTATAGTATAAGTTTACTATGCATGAATAATAGTATGCAAATTGCTGTGTAGATGAACACATTGGAAAGCTGATTTTATACTCGCGCAATTGAAATAAGTTTTGAATTAACTAAAAATCTTAATAACCATTTACATACTCTGCCATCGAATTTCACTCAAATCTGAATAAACTAATTCTTGAAATGCTAATATATTAAAAACAAAACCTCTTTAGGCCTACTTTTGATCTAATCTGAGTAGAAAACATAATTTCGTGATGTGTTCTAGTAAACATAGCAAATGATGGGCTTTTCAAGAATTTCATTATGGTTAGCACTTTGAAAATAAAACTTTTTTAATTTCTTTTTAATTTACCTAAAAAAAATTTTGAATACTTCACATAGATGCTGTTCAGAATCGGTAACTTTGTTTCCCAAAATCTACAGCGTAACATCTATGTTCGTTTTACAATAAATAATTTAAAAAGACAAATAAACCGATTAAAAATAACTGTTTGTGACGCTACATCAAAACATGTTTCAAGATTGATAATGATAATGGTGACAAAAATGAACTATTAGTGACGCACTTAAGTAAAATTGTGAAACGGATACATTAAGTATATTATGCTTGCTGACAGAAGAAACTGTGCCTATTTGTTGGAAAAGTAAATTAAGGCAAAGCATTTACGAAGTATTTTTGAAATACTTGCTGCAAAATCAACCAATAGGACCACAAACGAATTATTAAAGCTGCGGCGATTATCATCTGGAAAGAGATCAGCTCAGGAGTTTACTAAATAGATACATGCTTTTTTATAGACATGTTTGTGGATAAAGTCTGGAATCATTGAAATTATTTTTTACAGTAATCATTTCCATGAATCAAAAATCAATTGTTTTAGCACGTGAGGTCTTGAAATACGAGACTGAATTCCTAAATTACAAGATCTTGTAAATGTGTTATTAGAAGCAGTTTCTATTATGGTATTTCAGACAGTTTCATGCAACCAGTATGTAACAAAAATTTTTTACGCCAGAATCGCCAGTTTGTGTCGGAAAACCAATCGAAAAATTCAAAAGCGTTTTGACTGGAAGTACCTTAAAACAATTTAAAATTATTATTCTAGATCTAGAAAAGATAGGAGTTTGTCAAAGATAGTTGTACTTAAAATAACTACCTTCCAATAATGTAGAAAAACGATGAGTTGTTGAGGTACAATAAATAGAGTGAGTAACATTCCAATGTAGAATAAACTAATACAAACGATACAAATCATCAAAACATCAATTCCCACAAAACTGACAACACAAGTAATTACGTGTTTCAGAAATCATTGCTGACAACTTTGGAGACAGAAAAAATGAGCCAACACGTATCTTAAAGAGTCGATACGAGGCATCGTATCTTCTGTCTATATTTGATGACGTAATAATACAAAAAATTGTATTTATAAAATTTTAAGCTTTCGCGGTTGTTATGTTTATGATTATAAGGGACTTTCAGCTTAGACCGCGTCGTAGTAAAACACCCAGACTTAGGCTTGGTCCTAGTCTCTTCTTGAGAGACAAGCTTGCATCTTTAGAGAAGAATGAAGATGCAAGCTGCAATGTCTTGCGAAACGTCAGTTTTTTTGGGTTCACGAACGACAATACAGCAAAGGCCAAGTTCGACTTCTTGTTTTGGCTCTCAAGAAGAGACTAAGGCCAAGTCTAAGTCTGGGTGTTTAACTACGACGCGGTCTAAGCCGAAAGTCGCTTATAATCAAATTGAATTTAATTGATTGATTTTAAAAAAGCAAAATTTGTTGTAGATAGGGAGTTTTTGTTGCATACAGCGGTATGGAAAGCACCAATTGACTATACTTCTGAAAATTTTGTTTTTAATCAAAAAATATCTACGTTGAAATACATGTACAAATTTCTTTATGAAGAAATATTTAAAAATAAATAAAAATATTGCTCTGTTTCTATAACGTCCGTTGTTTTTTATTTTTGCTACGACTAAAATATTTCTAAAATAAAAATTTTGAAAAATTACGTCAGTATATTGCGTTACAAAAGTGAGAACGAAGGTTTTAGTAAATTTTAGACTTTTATAAAGATTTTACGAAAAAGTCAATTGTTTGAGGTGAACTAATTTTGAAGCATGTCATCATGGCTAGCTAAGATGTCGATGAGTAGGCATGGATACTATAAAAAAATTATGGGCGCCACTACGTTGTAACTGTAGAATTTTTTGGCTCGGAGACGCCAGAGTACATACGCACCCGCAGTCCAAGAAGTTTAGAGAAAAACAAACAACTATCAACCAAGTTCTTATTTGCACGTGTTTGACAATCTTTTTATGACACCAATATCCTCTTAAAGCAATGCTTTGAGAATCGCACTAAAAGTTTTGGAATTGCTGTCTTCAATATAGGTAATTTATTACAGATTTTTAAAACGTTTGAACATTTTCATACCATTGGCCTCTATTTTTTGTGATAAAAACAATGTCGTTTGGAAACCTATTCCTTGGTTCAAATTCAATATTTTCGTATTAAAAGATTGTCTTTTGTTTGGTCCTGATTTACGTAATTTTGTAGGTGTTCTGTCTTTTTACGTAATTTTATATTAATTATAATTGTTAAAAACGGTTCCAATTGTTATGTAATTTTGAGAAAATATTCTTAAAATATAAAATTTAAAAAAAAGTAATATCTATTTACTGGTTTAGTTTTTTTTTCGGATTTTTTTAAAATTTATTGTTCTACAATATTAATTCAATTCATAGAAGAAACAAAATGGGCTTAAGATTCTTTAGTGATTAAACACACATAATTTTTATGCGTAAACTTTGCCTGTATTGTTACGTAAACTTTATGCAGATTATCCTGCAGGAAACAAAAAATTATAGTACAAAAAAAACGAATCCAAAAAATATTGTTATAATAATCATAATTAAATTACGATGTTTAAATTCATTTGCGTTTATTAGAAACAAACAAATAGTTTAATGTTAAATAACAACAATCAGAAGTATTTAAAGTAAAAAGCAAAATGTTTGTGTAGTAATGTAGGTTGTTTTATTATGTTGGCAAACAAAAATAAAATTATAAAAAGTACAAAGTTATTCTACGAATGCCGTTCTAATTATCAAAATAAAATGGCAATTTAGTTATTTGTAGAAACAAAATTAATATTACATAGGTCTTTAGTTAAAGTAAAATTAATAAGATATTAAGTTTTATAATAATTGTTTTTTAAACGTTTTTGCAAATTGATTTTTTAACGCTCTTTTTGTGTAATATATGGTAGTAAACACATTAGAAGTAATTAGCCTTGTACCTAACTTCAAATTAGTTTTTTTTTAATATCAAAAAGGGATTTGGTTTAAAAAAATCTACAAATTGTTATACTTAATAGTTTTTTATTACTAAGAAAGTTTCGAATTTAATTAACACGTTATTTTTTTAAACCGTCTTTGATTTTTCTTATACATATAGAAACCAAACGATGTCGGTAAGATTGAAGTTTAATCTCTACATCCGTTCGCGTGAAGCTTTGGCATACACTTAAGATGAAACTTTTTAATCTTAAGAGTCAAATTATTCACATATCGAATACTTTAATTATAAATTTTTTCAAAAAAACACCTTTTTGATTAAAAATGTTTTATATTTTATTTTAATTTAGTAACGGTTTACATTAAAAACGAAAATTTTAAATACTTTTTCTAGCACTGCGATGACATAAGTTCTATAAAAACTATGTAGAGGGCGAAGTACGTAAGTTAAAGTACGAAGTATGAAGCATATGTAATAAGAACAGATGTCTGAATGGCTCTCCCTTGTTTGCAGACCGTGGCAATTGCCAGGTGGTAATTTCTTTTAAGGAGGGTTACTCTACAAGCAGATGTATGTTACCCCCTTACCTTACCCTTACTAGTTTCGCCAATATCTACAACGTGCGTATAGTGTCTTACATTATAAATACAACACACAATGTGCTTTTAAAGGTCTTAAGGTAACTTGATCGCCCACAAGCTTTTTGGCAATCTTTCTTTATACTTTTATACGGAATAACAGGTGATTAGATTTTTTCAGACGTTGGTTCAGTGACCCAATTCGAACGTTTGAATAGGTAATCGAATATTTATTAATTACATTTTTGGGATTAGTTCTTCCTAATAAAAAGTAACGAATTTAAATTACTTCACCAAAAAATGATTTGGTTAATAACCATATTAGTTTCCTTTTCAAGTTTATGGTGTTTGAAAATTTAATGGGGTTGTTTATTGTGCATATGTGCCCAGGTATTTATCTCTGCTCAAAGGAAAGGGAGGTGGTGTGGAAATTAAAGTTTTGGGAAGAGGAGACTAAGAGGCAAAACCGAACGTGCTTACACTAAATTTTATATTTTAATAATAAAGGTTTCATGGGCTTGGTAAAAGGGGTAAGTCCGTTGTTTCCAAAAGTCGATGAAGCAGAACCCCCACTGAGTCAAACGCGTTTCACGTCAAGATGTTTTTAATACAAACAAAATGTGCCTCTTGAGAAGTTGGCGTGACATAATAATGCGAAATTGTTCCTTTTGTGTGTTTGCCTTAATTCGTTTCTGAGGACCTACCACAAAATCAGTAGCACAATGATTAAAGCTATCAGTATCGTAAGTTTGATCGATTACCTATAGAAAACGTGGGCGAAATTCGATATTCAGTTTATTTCTTTCTTTTTATTTCGGTGTCGAATGCATCAATTTAAGATTTATTTACAAAGATGCCATCTGCTTTAGTTATCTACAAACAGAATTCGTACTGCCAAATGGTACAGAGATCGTGTTACTATTGTTTGGGTCGTTTTAAGGCTGTGTTCTTTATCGGCGCTCGCAGATGCATTATTAATTGTAATTAGATTTGACCGGACTGACCACTACATGGACGGCAAGCTTTTGTATTTTTTCGATTATCGATTATCGAAACACATTCTCACGTTAGTTTCTGCTCTTGGTAGGATGATACGGTCTTTTAAAGCCGCGGGAGGACCAGAGGATATCCGCTGGCGATGCGGTCCAAGGCACTCGAAGTATCCAGGATTTACGCTGACGAAGTCATACCAATTCATACAATTGAATATTAGTTGTCTTGTTAGAATTACATAACTTCCGCGGTTTACTCAAGTTTAGTAGTCAACAATATCGCGTAATTCTAAAATTACCTTGAATCTAAACTAATTTAGAAAAAAAGCGATAAATGCACGGTTCTGAAAAACCAAAACGATAAGTAACAAGCGAACCAAAATACATTTATCTAAAAAGCTCTCTAATTGGATTTTTAGTTGTCAATTAATGGTGTCCCAAACATAGAATTATAGGATAAATTCAGACAATCAAGAAAGCGGTTTATATCTTTGAAAACGCAATGTAAACACTCGACATTAATGTTTGTGAAGTAACAAGTAAGGTAAACAAGATAAATTTTGTAGAAAACTACGTGTTTAACATCAAAAAAGCACATAAAAGACGTGTGTGAACTATAAAATACTTTGTGCCCTATTATCATTCGCGAGCTCTCACCTACTTTCAACTTCATCGCTGGGTAACTTTAAACATGTGTTAAGGGCGTAATCCTATGCGGAAATTATAGTTAAACTGTCTCCGATGTTTTTATAGTGACGTAACATAAGACGTCACCTAAGTGTTTACAAACAACCGTAACCTGCGATGTAATCTTTACAAACCACTTACGAATGGGCAGATGTTTTTCGTTTTATGAATGAACGAAGTAAGGTGAACTCTTTTATATTTACGTCTTACCTGCTACGTAAAGAAATCCGCAAGGTTCTTTATAGAAAAATTAATTAACGTTGTGCAACTGCTTGAATAATTTCATTGAATAGTCGCCGATCGCATCAATTTGAAAGTAATTTATCGTTTCGGACACTATTTAATGAGAAACTGGAGAAAGTTTAAACATCTGTTTAGGCAATCATGTGTACTCCATTAAACTATTACTAAAACTAAAGCCCACAAGAATTTACCTAATTGTTTTTAGCGCGTTAATCTCGGTTAAATGCACTAAAAGTTTTATCGTTAAAGCTATTTTCCTATGTATAACGTTATGTATTTTGTACTTTACTATAGAGTGTTGAGGTACAACAAAGCTCTAAGATTTATTAAGACAGTTCCGTTCAGGAGTAATTTTGTGTAAGTGAATGCAAAACTATCTTACAAGCAGATTAGATGTCGCCACTAAAAGCTATTAATCATGGCTATTGTTGCAAGTTCAAGTGACAACCTAAGCGTCATTAAATGGCCATTATCTTCAGAGATCGCAAACTTTTTTCAGAGTAGATTTGATACATCGTTGAAGTAACCAAAAACAAAGTTCCACTGACCTACTCTGGATGTATAAACAATGTACCCTAACCCATAAAATTCGATTTCTAAAATCGCCCTTAGGAACTACAGACTCGTAGACGTGCTTGTAAGTAAGAGCTAAGCACGAGCCAAATGTGTATCGTAGGGTGGTAACCCTAGAAAAAGAAAAGGGACGATTGATGAAAAAGAAGGGTGCTTATATTAGCTTAGAAAAGGAGGTGCCTTCTTTGTTACAGAAGGAGAATAAGTCAGCTGGCTGTTTCTGCACTTACTCTCCCCTGACATAGATGCAGCTGTCCATCGCCTGGTGCTTTGCTTTTTAACCAGTGCTGGTCCTAATAATTTCTATTTTGTCTTAATACATCTTTATACCAACGTCTGATCAAATCCATCACTGTAATAAAAACACTTAAGCTTGAAAATTTTTCTTGGCACCAACTTCATCAAAATAAAACGTCCGATTTTCGATTTTAAAGCGTACGCCACTGCTTCCTATTCTCATACTTTTATCTCCGCGTACACTTCCAGAATAAATACAATCTAGTAAGCGCGTGTCGAGCACGGGGCCCGTTTTTTGACCCTCTATCAACAAAAGAAAGTCGCCCCCTTTTTCGAAACCTACTAGGATTTCCAACAATATTACACCGGGCCCATAATCTTAATGCTTTTTATTATGTAAATATTAAACGCAACATCTGCCGCTACGTCACCGATCCAAAGTAAAACGTCATCGAATAAGATAGCTTCCTTGAGCTTATTGTTACGTCACACATAAGAAAACGGTCTCAAGGTTGTGTTATGTCCGGTGACGTCACATCTTTCATCTCTCTTCGCCAATTTCTTGCTTCGGCGGACCCACGTTGAATGGAAACCGGATGTAAGAATCATGTTGCGTTAAAGGTTAAGGTTTTCTTGACACAATTCGAATACATCAGATTAGGGAATTACGTAAATTATCTTACTCCCCTGTGGGAATATAAGTGACCCGGAAGTGTTTTACAAGTTTAAGGAGGGTCGCACAACAAGTTAAGAAAATCTGCTTGAAAGGAGACACCTGTTGAATGAAAATCTTAGAAAGGGGGTCTATTGCCCTATAAATTCCTTCCTGAGGAGCAAACAGTTGGCCGTTCTTAATTTAATATCGTATTAGTTTTTTTATCTCTTCCGATGCATTTTGGCGGAAAAATTGAAATTTAGGTTCCATGAATTCGTTCGCAGAATTCATAATGGAATGCACCTAAATAATGCATATCAGTGAAAGGGTTTTCTATTTTACGGACAGATGCCAGGGCGAATATATCAACTGTCACATCGCACCGCTCGTACTCGTATTATAATTTTAAAAACTGCTGCATTTGAAGTATAACCTTTTTCGATGCAAAATTTTGATTTTTACAAAATAATTTTCTGCGTTTTCAAATGGCAAATACATCAACTACGATAAGTATCAATTATTAATAGACATATTAAGGTATGATAAGCATCACCTTGCATGCTTGCACCGAGGTGTTTCCATGTCTCTGACGGGCCTGGCGTGCATTATGGGTACACGCTACCGGAACCGTTTATTGTGTGCGCTACTTAGCTACTTCCGTTAAATTCTGAGCTTCCGCCACGCTACTTCCGTTGTTTTCTTTATATCTAACCCTAGTCGCTACAGGTGCGACTTAATTATTACTTACTTATTACTGTATCTGCTTGCAAACAACCTAATCCGTCACATTCATTAGTAAAAAAAATAGAAACAGAATCAAAACTGTTATCAATAATCTATAACATAATATCCCATGCTCGTTGCACGCCCTACATTTACATGACGTTTTTAAGGGATAAGATAACACTCATCTTTCGTACCAGCTGTATTAGGGGTGGTTCAGTTTAGTTTTCATTGATTGCGCATCAATTTTATGAGGCATGTACCTTGCGAAAAAAATCATCAAGTACCATCGAGTTTGTTATTATATTTCCGATTAATGCAGCTTGCCTCGAACGCATCTGCAACAGTTGCAAATATTTCGATCAAAACATGTTTGTTGTTGTGAGAAAGGGGTGGGTTTCCTTTTGAAGGAGTTAAGAAAAATATCTTTATGGGTCAAAGACCTTTTGCGTTCTTTCATTTTTAAACAGGTAAGTAAAGGTTTAAGGAACAGGCTTACCTAACACGAAATTTTGGTGGAAATGCATCTGCGTTCGAAATTTACATCTGCTACCCTTTAGAAACGAATGTTTAAGAAGTTGTGGCGATTTTTGGAACGATTAAGTAAATCACCGGACGACAAATTACTTTAAAAAAGACATCTGGAAACATTTGTTCAACAAGGTGACTATTTTTCTAAGGTTGTAAATCACCTCGAATAGGTTTTTCTAGTGGTTCGAAGTACCAATTAGGAATATCTTTAGGTAATACGTTATTAAAAGACCGGAAGTTGTAGAACAGGGAAACAAGAAGTTTTGCAAATCTCGGGTATTCAGACAGGTGGGTTTCTTAAGAATTGATAATCGTAAATGTAACATGCCAGGGCGATTGTTGAAGTGGTTTATGAGAGTTTTAAAAATTAAGGAGAGCAAAACCAGGTGGTAGGCGTGATGTTTGATCTTATAATGAAAGAAATAGAAACCTTTTGTTACGAAGAAGATACAAAACTTTGAATTTATGACTGAGAATTATACTTTTGCACAAAACGTTTCCTTAAAAGATTTACGTGAATATAAATCGAATAAAAATTGTGGAAAGGTATGTAAATAGTTTTTTCGACGCTTCAATATTGAGTATCAGTGACATTACCTTGACGTGAATTATAAAGCAATTTGCGTGGAATATTATATGTCAATGAACATATAGTATAAATGGCATCATAAAGCAAAACACATATATGAAAACGCAGAAAATAAATGCAAATATTTGCATTCAAGTAGACTGTCCCTACATAGTGACCGAGAATAACAAAACCAAAATGAAAAATCAACAAATCGCTCTCAAAAACACCTATGTTGATAAATGAAACGTACCAGAAAAACGTTCTCAATCAATCCCTTTTTTATATTGATATTTAATGTATTTAAGTGAGACGAAATGTTTTCCGGTAATGTGCTTCATGAAAGGATGGATTTTTCTACAGCCTGCTGAAAATTAACGCCGGTCGAGGATGAGGAAAATGAAGTACAAGCGCATGTGCCAGTGGATTTAAAAGCGGCAATGAGGGAAAATCAAAGAGCGCACTTTTGAAACGATGACCGCTCGTTCGATCGATGTTTTATACCGGCTAAGCCCTGGCCACACCCAGGCTAATTGAATGATGACTGCACCAGACTTCTGAATTCACAATCTATCATAAATTTTAAACATTTTTTTCCTACCTAAATAATCTGCAACACTGAATAATTGTCGTATTGGCTTACACGAGCAAACGAGTTTGCAATTTGAAATCAGTTTTGTTGTAAATAAGTTGAAATAATAAAACATTGAAAATTTAGCTGGAAATGCAATTGTCTTTAATTCCATCAAATGCTATTTCAAGTGCGTTCGGGTACTTAAAGTTCGACATAGTTTTCGAGTCCTCGTGTGTTTTTTTTCAGAGCACACGGTTATAATTTTTATTAAATTTTACCATTGTAGTAAAGAAAGTTTGCTTAAGCGTTCTTTACGGTTAAGATGCATTGAAATTTAGTTTTGTTTTTCAAACACGCATAAATTGAGTCCTAACTAAAACTACATACAGCAATAGGTACTTGCATTAATTAATAACTTTACATCTACCAACTTATAACGATGGAAACACAATATTATTTTTCTGTAATGTAGAATTTATTACCACGCAAATAATTGATTTCTTAAGAAACGTTATATTATATTTTTCCTCAACCTAACAGCAAAAATTAAATCATCATTTTCTTATTAGATTCAAATACAAACTAAATTAAACAAATAAAAATAAAATACAAATTTCTTATATTGCTAAATTTAAAATCATTTAGAAAAGTTGCATTTTACTCCATAGCAACCTCTTTACTGCATAGCAACGAATTGTCAATTTTTACAATTCAATAAATTTATTTATTTTCATCAATATAAACATAGAACACACAATTGTTTATATTAAAAAAATTAACAACACGACTGAATATTAACTGGAGCCGTCGAATTTGCATCAGGAAATAGAAATAAATTCTACTCAGTATCACATGGAGTTGTGAGCTCGGCTGCAACTGCAGTTTGCTCAAGATTTTGTTGTGTTTGTGGAAAAGTCATCGACGATGCTAGTTCTGCACTATTCAAAATAATTTTTGATATTATGGTTCCTCTAGATATCTTTCAACAACACTATGATTGCCATAAACTACTTTCATCAACAAATAAGTATTGTCTGGTGTAAAATTCAAAAACTACATAATGTTTTCCATTGACAAAATTTTTGACTTTTTTAGCTCATAATTGAGCCGTTGGAAACCTGAGTGGTCTAAATTAAAAAAAATGGGAATTTGAGATAATAATATATATCTACGCTGTGACCAAATTTCAGAATTTCTCTCTTAGATGTCACTTTAATGTTCGGTGTGTAATCGGCTTGAAAGCGTTCGGTGTCATTCGGTTTGTGTCAACCAAAGTTTCTTAGAAAATGAGTTCTAGTGAATCAGAAACAGTGCCGTTTGTTTGAATGTATTAAACAATGTTGCTTGATGCGAAGTAATAACATTCTGCTGAACTTTCATTGTTTATTATTTTGAAACGAATATACACAACGTTTCGATTGCTGTGATATCTGCAATCATCATGAATTGAATACTAACAAACTTAGAAACTACTGGAGCTTATATACTAAAGACATGTTCGATGAAGCGTTCAAACAAAATCAACTTAGCGTAACAGATTAATTAAGAAAATTACTTAGTGAAGTTGTTTTAGAGGTTCGATTAGTGGTTTCCATATGTTGCTTATCTCGACACTTGGCTGGCTGAAAATTTCTTTGTTGTTATTGATAAATGCGGCTTCTTTAAATTTCCGTTTGTACCAATGTTTCTCTCTGTGTATGATTTTTGCTTCCGACCATTTCATTCGATGTTGGTTATCCCACGAATGTTGCGCGATGCCGTACTTAGAAGTCTCTCCTCTCTGTGTGTGCGTCTGATGTTCTTTCAGTCTGATGTCAAGTGGTCTTTGGTTTCTTCCACGTATGACTTGCCACATTCACATGGAACTTGGTAAATACAGTTTTGGGAATCTCGACTTGTTTCTGGCTTAGTGTTGGAAATTATACTCCCTAATAGTGGTCGATGATTTGAACACTGTATTTAAGTTGTAGCTTTTCCCTATACGTTTTATTGATTCTGATAAACCTTTGACATATGGGATGCTCAGCAGTGAATCGGGCACTTCTTCTGTTTTAGGTTGTTCCTTGGTGTTCAATTGCTTTTTCCGTAAAAGCTCTTCTACAATCTTTTCTGGACAAACATTCTGCCTTAGATCGTTTCTAATGTTTTTGATTTCTTATCGTAGCCCTTTTCTGTGTTGCACAACCTGTACGCTCTGTCAATTAGAGATTTTACTACTCCCCTCTTCGTAGATGTGGAATGGTTGGATTCAAAGTTAAGATGTCGACCGGTGTGTGTCGGTTTCCTGTAGACAGTCGTTTCCATAATTCTCTTGTTCTTTGTTACGTGAACGTCTAAAAAAGGAAGTGAGTTCTCCTTTTCCTTTTCCATAGTGAATTTAATGGATGGTTTGATGTTGTTCAGATTTTGTAGAAAAAGGTCTAGTTGCCGATTACTGTGATTCCAAATTATGAAAGTATCGTCAACATATCTAAGCCATGTTTTGGGTTTGAATTTTGATTTTTCTATGGCTTGGGATTCAAACCAGTTCATGTAGATGTTGGCGACTACTGGTGATAGAGATGAACCCATTAGTAGTCCTTCGTCTTGAGTAAAGAATCTGTTTTTCTCATGAAAGTACGAGTTCTTGAAGCAACATTCTAGGAACTTCATTATTCCTTCTACAGGCAGCGTGGTTCTTTCCTGAAGTTTTTCATCTTCTCGGAGCTTTGTTTGGATGATTTTCAATGCTTCTTCAACTGGTACATTAGTATAAAGACTTTCTACGTCGAAGCTGACTAATTCATCCCATGGTTGTAGCTCTATTGTTTTCAGAATCTCAACGAAATGTTTGGAGTCTTTGACAAAAGATGAGCTGTTCTTCTGTAGTGGTTGCACAATTGGTAGTAGAAATCTGGATAGCTAGTATGTGGGTCCATTACGAGAGCTGGTTATCAGTCGAGGCGTAGCATGTTGTTTTTATGTATCTTTGCTGGTCCATATAGATCCACGGCGGTTTGCTGCTGGTATGGTGTTAGCATCGTTCTCATCCTTGGTGGTAGATGTCTTTCGTGGGGATTTTAGGACCGATAGATCTTCCTCTCCCGGCTTGCTGTCAGATCTTTCTTCAGTCTACGATAAATCCCTTGATTTAAAGACGTCTTCAATTTTTTGTTCGTAGGTGATGGCATCCATGATAACGATTTGCGGCCCCTTTGTCAGCTGGAAGTATTTTAATGCATTTGTTCTTTCATCAAATTTGTGAGGAAACTTTTCCTCATGTTTAGTGATGTTGGTGTGTTGTTTTCTTTTCTTCTCTAGAGCACTTCTGATTTTCCACTTAAATTCCTTCTGCTTCTGTTAGATTCAAACGTATTGTTTTGGCGGCACCAATGATGTCTAGTATAGGCACGTGTTTTGGTGTTATCGAAGAATTGAGCCTTTTCTCTAATAGAGTCGTTTCTGTAGCAGACAGTGGATGTATCGATATGTTGACTCATGGTTCTCCTTGCACATTCTTTTTGGTTGTCAGCTGCTTTCTATTTGGTTTCGTGTAAGTTTAGCCCATTTTTGTCGTGTTTTGGTGTAGTTGTCGTACCTTCTCATAAGTAGCGTCTATTTTGCGGAATATTGGTGTGTAAATCTTCTTCCAATGTGAACTCTTTTTATCTCCTCAGAATCTTTGTGTGGCGTCACTTGGAGTAATAAAGTTTTCTTCCATCGATGATGGTTGATTTGTGTCACGTTTGGATGGCACAAAACACTTGTTCCAGTATCTTGAGGGAGCTCTTGTTGCTGGTAGTCGGAGATTTCACTCAGGAAGCCATCCCTGGTATAACTTGGATTTGTCTCTTGCCCTCCGTAACAATTTAATGTGTGTCTCTTCCTTTGTAATCTTGATCATTCCTTGAGGAACATTAGTACAAACAGAAATTTAAAGAAGCGGCATTGATCAACCCTTTAACAACAAAGAAATTTTCAGCCAGCCAAGTGTCTGATATAAACGCTTGCAGGGACTCACTAATCAGACCTCTAAAACAACTTAGAAACTTCACTGAGTAATTTTGTTAATTAATCTATTAATTGATGGCGTTCATTTAATACTAACTTCGAGTAAATTCCAGAGAAATGGCCCCAATCAAGAAAGCTTCCAAGGAGATAGGGAAGCGTTTTAGGGAATACAACAAGCATATAAGAGTCGATTCGTAAACGATGTAGAAATTTGGGACTTGAATATATTTGTAAAGTTTTAACAACATTAGTTGCAAATGCAAAAAGAATTTACTTTCATAGAATCAGTGAAGAAGATAGAAAGAACCGTTTTCGAAAATGGGAAATTTTTCAATGCAAAATGCGTTTATCTGCAGTTTAGTTAAACAAAATGACGTTAAAACACATCATTCTAAGAAACATAAGTAGACCGGCTAAAAGTTTATCAAGAACTAATAATGTAAACATTGTTTAATACTTCACCAAGAATATTTATGAGGAATATTTTCTGCAAACATTCCAGATATCAAATGGACAGCTTTGAAACAAACACTTCCCTGTCATCTCCAGGTGAAGATTTACAGGAAAACATCAACTAAAAAATAAAACTCTTGACGAACCATTTCTGGAATATGTTCGCGACCAGATCCAACAGATTTTCCTGCTTATGACTCGCGTTATACACGTACGCATTAGATTAATGTATAATTTGTACAAAGAGAAATGCTTAGGAGAAAACCGCACTCCTGTTACAGAAGTAATTTACAGGAATATATTCCAGCAGAAATTTTTATTCTTCATTTTCACACTTCTTCAAAAAACACTGAACTGAAAAAGCAAGAGAAAGTTTAAAAGGACCATTGAGCTTCGTCTATCATTGATAAAGGAGTAAAGTTTATGAGTTTACTTTTGACCTAGAGAAAACTTTGCCATATACTACGTTGACGTGCTCGATTTCATACTATGAGAGAAGCATGCCGCTGTTTTACAATCTTGGCATACCTAGATTAGGCTAGAAGAAGAAACAGGGCTCCTTGTATGCGTCTGGGATGAAATTACTGCATCTAGGGCAGCTCAAGAAATAGAATCATGCATACGCAAACATATTATACAAAATGCATTAAGGGCAAATCACATAATTACCTACAGCGATGCATTCGGCAGTCAGAATAGAAACTACAAACAATGTTTATTTTGGCTCAAACTTTTATTAATACAATCTTGCGAGAAAATTATCCACAAATTCATGGTTTCTGGACATTCTTTCTTTTTCCGAATGATAGGGATTTTGGGCACATAAAACAATATGCCAAAAATTGAATAAAACACCTGCCAGAAGATTCTATTATAAAAAGTGCAGACCCAAGAAACCATTTTCTGTTTGTGAAATGGAGCAAAATGACTTTTATTCGTCCAAACTGTTGCAAAGAGCTGCAACACGCCGCAAAAAAAAACCAGTGGTTGTGTATCCTGGTTGAAAATTCAGTGGCTTCATTTCAAAAAAGATCAACCTTATGAATTTTTTTATATGGAAACACTAAACGACGAGTTTCCTTTCGAAGTAATTAATTTACTTCCAAATCGCAAAAGGTACACCAAAAATTTTAAAAATTTTCCTCTTGAACTGCAGGCGAATCTTCTCTGCCGGTAAACGAGAAGAAGAAAAAAAATATGCAAGAGCTTTTTCAATTTATTCCTCCAGTTTACCAACAATATTTCAGGGATATAATAACAGCCGAACATGTAGATCAAGTCTGATTTGGAAGAGGACGTATAAAGAATTTGAATATATCTTTATTATGTAATTCATAATTTTATTTTTCATAGTAAAATATATATTTTTTAATTGCTCTGACCGTAGTTTCTACTTTTTAAACATATTAAAGCAAAAAAATTAAAATTATTTCTCATTATTTTTCGTTTGTTAATATTGACAGCACTCAGATCCGGAAAACGTTGAAAGCCATAGCGGTCTAAGTCAAAATAAATTAAAAAAATTAAACGAAATTGTAATAAATTACTTTTTTTACTTCATAGATATTTAAGTTAACATCTTTCCTAAAACATTTCGACAAAAACATTTTAAAATTTCACTTCGGGATTTTTCAATAAGAGTATAACTTTAGATCAATTTATCTCAGAACAGAATGTTTTTACTTGGACCACTCTGGTGTTTAACGGCTCAATTATCATTTTGGCGTTTCAAAAAGGCAACCAACTTCTTAAACTGAGAAACGTCTACATTTTCATAAATTTGAATGGTTTTTTTTGATCATTTAGCGTTTTTGGCCTAATAAACAGTATACAATTCAACTTCATTTCTACAATGTACCTTCCTATAAAAAGTAAACCAGAACAATAGTTTCGTTAACTCCTTGTACTTTTCTCTTATTCTTCAATCGCAAAATAAATTGTAACACATTTTATATTTCTGTTTAGATTTTTCTGAAAGCAAACACGCACTCGTATCTTCGGCAACGTTTATAATATTTTCAATCTACACACACTACATATTTTGATTCGTTTATTTATGTCGTTATATGTAATTTAGGGTGCTATGGTAGTACATACTACTTTCAGCTACGCGTTAGAAAAGTGGTTTCACTAAAGTTTTCTAAACCTGTTGCGATTTAAAAATGTATTTGAGTTTTACATCAGAAGACAGTTAAGTACAAGAATGTGTTTAGAAAATAGCAGTAAGCAACACATAACTGAACATAATTTCATTACAAAGTTCACAAACTATAAAACTGTTGATATGTTAGAAGACAATTAAAGCATGCTTCAAATCAAAAAGAACTGAATGTCTCTATTTTTTGAAAGATGTCTAAATGGAGAAGCTATACCCATTCCGCAAAGAATGGAAAGAATTTCAAACATCCCCTATTTATAAAAAATCTAAGTTATAGAAGGATCGCTGTAATACCAACCATAGGCAGAATATACTCTGAGAAACCTAATCGAAGAGGAGATCAGAAAGAGACTGGCAAGTTTTTGAGCTAGACGATCGACTGTGGACAATGCTTTTACCAAGTTAAAAAAAGAAAAAGTGCAACGAAACAGAGAGATCTACAGAGCTTTAATAGATCTGAAAGAAGCGAACTTATCTCAAGGCTCAAGAAAATCTTAGAGATCAATCAAATTCTGATTCGTGCTACACAGATTTATTGTCAGAACAACTCCACAAGAATTAAAATAGGAAGTAAAGTAACCACCTTTGTTAATACCACAAAATGACTAAGACAAGGTTGTTGTTTATCTCCTGCATTTTTAAAATCTTGTGAAATGGGTGAATAAATACAAAACTACTACTACTAACTATGGACATTGGCACATCATTGACGTTGTTTTTTTGCAGATGACCAAATAGTCATTGCTAAAAGCTAAGAAGAAAAAAGAGTACGAAATGGCAGCAGATGAATCTCAGAAATACTAAAATCTTATAGTACGCAATGAAGAAGTAAACTATCTAATCTGTGATATCAGCACAATAAAAGGCAAAAATATAGTAAATATCTTGGAACAATATTCAATAAAAAACGTAACAGTGAAAGCAAATACAAAAATAGCAAAAATTACAAAAAACCATATACAGGGTATGTATAAAATGACAAAAAACTACACGATGTGACCTTTTTTGTTCAATTTTGAATAGAAAATTCTAATTTAAAATTGTTGTATTATGTTTCCTGCGTCTTCAGGAACATACATTTGGCAACACTGTAAACCAGCACAGTACTGTACTACCTGCCGTTGGTATTTCCTCTATTTCAATCTCGAAAACATTTTGAGTTAATGTTAATTTAGAATGTATTTTCTCACAAATTTTTTTACACTTACCATACCTCTACAAAATTGTTCGAATTGAAATCTATCTGTTTCTACGCATTTTGCAATTTTCTAGGTATCGTCTGGATTATTCATCTGAGCTTTCTGGCAAAATTTTTAATACCGCTCGTTTCTGTAACTTGGTCAGCGGTTAGGAAAACGTTGCATGCACTATCTCTTTAATGAAACCCCAAAAAAAGTCTTGGGGATTGATTTTAACAGAGCTCGCAGGCCATAGGATGAGACCACTGCGACCAATCCATCTATTCAGAAAGTGTTCATCCCACCACACTCTTACGTTACGAGTAAAGTGAGCCGAAGCTCTATCGTGTATGTAGATCATGTTATGGCGTATGTTCAACGCCATCTCGTCTATAACTTGTTCCAATACATTAAGGTACTCATTGGCATTAAGACGATTTGAAATCAATGAAATGGTATTTGGATAAATTGGACCAACAATCCTGTAATTTATTATGTCTAGTCAAACGTTAATGGAAAACCTTCCTTGGCGATCATATTCTATAAATTCATGCCGATTTTCATTTTTTGCCCAATAGTAAAGATTATGAGTATTAAATACACCTGGTAAATATAGATTAATCGTTCCAAAAAATACATCGGAGAAAGTAGCCACCATTTTGAATCGAATTTAATAATGTGTTACACAAATTTAATCGTTATATGTTGTCGTTATCATAGAGAAGTTGAACTTTCGAAACGCGATATTGATGAAGCAAGTTTTCTTATAGAGTTTTGTTACTATTTAAGGTTGAAGCTTACTGTCCGGTACTAAGCGAGAGATCTTCGTGTAGATGAACACCGTACAACATGGTTACAGAGAACCAGGTTGGATTATTTATGCCGGTATTAAAGAGCTTCGAAAAACATAATTGAAACATGTGCAGATTTCAAAGTTAGAGCAAAATTAGAGTATAAAGTCATCAATTTTTACAACTTGAATACCACAAAGAAGAATTGAAATTGGTAGAAACAAAACCTATTAAAAACAAGAGACAATGTAATTGTGAAATTATTTTCCATTGTTTATAATCAAATCCTGAAATTTCTGGAGTCTACAAAATTTCTTGTTGTTTCTGCAATTCTTCATATTTTGGACAAACTAGTAGAAAGTTTAAACCTAAATTAAAAACGAATCTTACAATTCTTAACAATTTGTTTAATATTTTTCTTATAGGAGATTTATTTCAATTTACTAATTTTTTCCTCAAAAACTACATATCCCATATCACTGAAACATTAAAAGACACGACTTTGACATATGTACCAACATCGAGCAAATAATAGTTTCAATTGCATCTATATACTGACAATTTTATACGATTCAATTTATTGATCAATTCATGAGTCAAGTTAACTTTCGATTTATTTTTGTGTGTAATACAACATTATTGCTCATTTTTTTCTTGATCAACAAATTGATTAATTCACCAATGAAAAAAACATCTTCTGTTTTTTATAAATTTTTAGAGATTTTGACGTTGCCAACTAACGTACAGTAATGTTAGTTTAAGATGTTATCAGATCAATAAAAACTTTCATTTTATGGTTATGTAACACGAACATAATTACTCAATTTTGATTAATTTATTGATGAAATAGAAAATGTTATATTTTTCATAGTTTTGAGGGATTCTGAAAATTTAACGTTGCTATCTAATGTACATTAGTGTTATAGGTTATTAAATAAAAACATTAGTTGATAATGTTAGCAGTTCGTACTGGAAGGGTGGTAATACTTAAATTGACAAAATCATGATCTGTGTAAAACGATCTATTTTTCATCAATTTTCTAGAGATTTTGGTATTTCGGCGTTGCCAACTAATGTATAGTAATGTTAAAAATTATGAAATAAAAATATTAGTTACTGTAATCAGTTAATACCGGTCGGGTGGGTATAATTAATTTGACAAAATCTTTATCTGTGTAAAAACAATCCAAAGTATTTTTCTGTTGGACAAAAAATTGATCAATCATTAAAAGTCAATTTGATCAATTAATTGATCAAGTTAATTTTTATTTTGTGCTTGCGTGTAACACGAACATAATTGGTCAATTTTTCTTGATCAAGAAATTGATTAATTTATTGATTAAATAGAAAATGTTCTATTTTTCATTAATTTTTTAGGGTGTTTCTAAAATTTTACGTTGCTTACTAATCTACAATAATGATATAGGTTATGAAATAAAAACATTAGTTGGTAGTGTTAGCAGTTCGTACCGGGAAGGCGGTAATACTTAAATTGACAAAATCTTGATCTGTGTAAAACGATCATTTTTTTAATAAGTTGATCAATAATTGGAGATCATTTTGATCAATAAATTAGTCAAGTTAACCTTTGAGTTATTGCTATCTGTAATAAAAACATAATTGGTAATTTTTTCACGATCAATAAATTGATCAATTTATTGATAAAATAAAACATCTGCTATTTTTCATCAACTTTCTAGAGATTTTGGTATTTCAGCGTTGCCAGCTAATGTATAGTAATGTTATAAGTTGTGAAATAAAAATATTAGTTGGTGCTGTGATCAGTTAATACCGATAGGGTGGTTATAATTAATTTGATAAAAATCTTTATCTTTGTAAAAACAATCGAAAGTATTTTTCTGTTGGACAACAAATTGATCAATCATTGAAAGTCAATTTGATCAATTAATTGATCAAGTTAATTTTTATTTTGCGGTTGTGTGTAACACGAACATAATTAGTCAATTTTTCTTGATCAACAAATTGATTAAATTATTGATGAAATAGAAAATGTTTTATTTTTCATGACTTGCTTCAGGATTTTGAAAATTTTAATTGGATGTCAATTTGATCAAAAAATGGCTAAGTTAACTTTTGAGTTATTGCTGTGTGTAAGAAAAACATAATTGGTAGTTTTTTTCATGATTAAGAAATTGATCAATTAATTGATGAAATAGAACAGGTCTGTACCTAGTAGTTTGTACCACTAGGGTGGCAATACAAACTGACACAATAAAATGAGAAACTGTTTATTGAAAAGTTAATTGATTAATAGAGGTTCATTTAATCAAGTTATTGTTCATTTATCAAGTTTACAAAAACATTCGAATTTAAAATCGTTCTTGTTTAGTAGATGAAGAGAAAAGCGAAACAGTTTTGAGAACCGACTTTCGATAAGACAAAAAATGCATTGTAGATTTTATAACGGAAATGTATAGATTACAACACGTGCGTGGGTTGTTTTGTATAATTAAATATTTTATTTTAAAACTTTCCAGATTAAGAATTCAAGGTTGTCATAAAGAAATAGATAAGATGTTTGCTTCCAATTTAGCAATGATTCGTAATTGGTTTATAAGAATTCTCTAGGATTCAGATATACATATTTCGCAACTTACAATCGCTGACACTTCAGAATATCTTTTGCAGTATGATTGTCAAAGAGGGTGTAAGTGTATTCGGTGTAATTATAACCTTTAATTGGCTTTATAAGTTTTATTAAGTTGATTGATAAAGGATAATTATTCTTAGACAGGGTGATAGCTTGCCAGCCGGTGCTTTCTCTATAAAAGGTGCGTGCGATCTTATGGTTCGGTTACGACCTTTCACCCCTAACATCTATTATAATTACAAACAAAAATCTATCTTTGCAGCTGAAAATTTTCGATTAGGACACATCACTAATGAGTTCTTATTAAACGCCCTCGAGTATAATTTATGAACATATGGTAGATGAAGACGATCGTACTTAATTTATTGGCAGTCTTACACTTTTGGTTTTAGATTTTGCTACACCCGTTCAGGCCACCCTTAAGGAAATGCATTAAAAACCAGCTGAATCATAGTTGGATTATTTCTTTGATGACACTTTCGTGACTTGCTGTTTTCGATGTAAAGCTCGATCGGGTCTTAGACATGTGTGCTAATTTACGAATTATAGAACAGTTCCATTTCGATGCACAAAGGTAAATAGGGGTTATTAGCTTGTTTTCATCCAACAATAACTATATTTACCTTTACGGTTATAAAAAAAAATGTATATACATGAAACATTTTATAAATCAAAAGACTCGCTCTTTTAAATTTTTATAATTTTCTACGGTGATTCACTAAAGCTCGATTTTCTATAAATAAAAATGGAATGGAGGAGAAAATTTCCATCTATTTGGATTTCCCAGTACATCAAACGCGAAGAGAACGAAACTTTTTTCCAGAGTTCAGTGAATGAGTCGAACTGACCCTTGCCTTGTTTTATTTAAAAAGTAAAACTATGAATGCCCTTTTCGCTGCCAGCCATACATCCTATTTCTAATTAGAATACATGCGCAAAGTGAACTGAAAATTAGTTTTGATCGTTTCGAATGCACAGCTTTTATCTTTTAAATTGATAATTAATGAAACCTCGTTACTAAATTATCATAATGGCGATTTTTCTAGAAAAAACTTTTTGTTGCCGTCGACACCATCTGAAAGCTTCGATTTTTTTGAATCGCTGATTTATCAATTTCAACAAATAATTCTAACTTAATAGTCATAGGCTTGTTTTACCTCATAAAACTACAAAGAGCAGCAGCGAGTTGATGCACTCGAAAAGAAGTATTCTGGATTGTTAATAACTAACAATCGATACCTTGAGAGTTCATAAGCTGTGGTATGTAAGCAAATATCGAAACTCTTATATTTATCTACACGTATGCTTAAAATTTTTAAATTCAAATTGTTTAAGGAGATAAAAGGCTGATGAAATGGAAAATAATTGAGATTTACGTATGAGAATTGAATTTTAAAAGCTCTATTAATTGTCGTTGATTAGCTTTTTATTTCGCGTTTTCATTGCCATTGCTTTCTTTAATTGGATTACGTTTTGTCTTCTTTGTTTATTTGTTTTTATTGTAGTGGCGTTTAACCAATGATTTTTATTCGTACCAAACTCTGGTTTCACATTACTTAAATGTAATTCATGAATCTTAAGAAATGAGTTTAAAATGCAATTAACCTAAATATATTCGTAAACAGGAAAACGAAGAATTAGAAAATAGAAACTACAAAAGAAAAATTCAAGTAAGTGCGTAAATAATCATATCCACTGCAGGTAATTACACATTTTCCGGATTTCACGAGCAATTCCTGCAAGACCAAACACAATAGTTTCATATACACGTGTAACTCGATGTTTTTTGCTTACTCTGCATCAGTGCAGAGATGAAGAAATCACATTTTCCACTAGAGAGGTACCGTCTCCTTCACCCGTCGCCCCCTACATCCTAAGACCACTCACAACCCTTCCCTACCAGTCTTAACCGTACGATGTAAAGAAGGAACGCAATGAGAATCCCTAGGCTCGTAGATTACACCGACGATAAAAATAAAAACTGTCTGATTAATTACTAAAGATGTTTCTTTACGCTCGCTGCATATATTTTTCTTTATTCAACTCTAACTTTTAATCCTTGCCAATCGAACGTTACTAATCGATTCGTCTTAATTAATTTCTTTTAAATTTATTTAAAAAGAATCAATTACTGTTTAATTCTAATCTATTTAGTAAGCGTCGGTAACAGCGATTACAACTCGTAAAAGGAGTTATAAGATAACTCGAGTTTGTAAGAAATTTGCATGAGTATTAATCCAACGACTTGAGACCATTGATTCACCGGCTCACGGAAGGGAACGCGAGATCAATACAAACTGTGAAACCCTTGTGGTGTGGGGCAGGTTAGGGAAGGTTTGCACTCGCTGCAGTCTTTACTTCCTTCACTTCCCCTTTAACCCTAAAGCTTCTGTCTTAGCTCACTGCACTAGATTTATATAATTATGAAAAGGAGGAAAGAAATCATTTTGGTATTTCCAACACTTAAGCCGCAATTTCAAAGGACATCATTATAGACTTCAACAGGACGACAAACACAAATTTAAAAGAAAATTGGATTTATTAAAATAAGATCCAGACAGAAACACGCATAAACTTCATTCATAAAGATATCGATCTCAAAACACCCTAAAAAGAAACGGGGAAAAATCGTCTCAGACAAGCAACCCCATTTTTTTAAAGAGTTGAGACAAAGTACTGTGATGTAAAAAGTAATTTTAAGTTTAACGCAGGCTAACTATGCACGAGCCGAGTAATGAATACAAAAAAAAATAGAAAACGGAACCGGAAACTGGACAACAATCAGTGGGCCCATCTCCGGCGGCAATCACACCTTTTGACGTCACCTGGTTCTTCCGGTGGTGAAATGCAGTCCACTTAATGTTGTCGATTTTTTATTAATCCACATAGTGGGTAACCAAGACTGATTGCAGCAGGAAATGTAAAAAAATTCTACACTTATGGATTTTACTGGTGTAAAGCATATGTTGTAAAGGAAATAATTATTGGACTCGTGCCGGGGTGGAAAATTTTACTTAAATTGCGAATTCAAGTTGGACGCGTACTTAAGGAAGTGGATTTTTAAACTATGAGTTCTCAAGAGCGAACCGATCTGCGTGAGATATCTTAGTACTCATCTTTGAAATGCTTTTTCAACCACCATGTCTCCGAAACGAGAGGGATAGGGTTTCCTTCCTTCCGTATCCGTGTTATTCATACGAAACTGTAATCATTTACATATCTTTAACCTTACACGGTCGTTTAAGGCGACAACGTCAAATCCCTGAAATTATTGTTTACGGTGAAAAAAATTATACAAATGAATTAAAACGTAATAAGCTGCACTCGTAATTTTAATAATTAAATATAACTGGTCTTTGATCGTAGAAAATAAAGAGATAAACACAATGCAGTTAGCAAAGCAATCGATTCAACTCCATTAAAAATTGAATACAAAGCGAATCTGTTATTTTATAGACAGCAGGACAGCACTTAGAAAATATATTATCAAGGTATAATATGCGAGAACGAGACAAGTACGTATTCGTCTCCCATTTCAATACATCTTAGAGGGTGAAGACAAAGCGAAACTGCTCAAGTGTCCGCTTGGATTCTTTTCTACCCCAGTTATTAATATCTAAATATATGTCATTACAGTCTCAGGCAAATTTTGAAATTTGTTAAAACTTACCTCATCAAAATAAGTCAGTACCATTGTATAATTCGAGCTTTTTTTTATTGGATTGAAGGTGTCGCTTTTATTGAGGGGTTGTGTAACCTTACTCTAGGGATGAAATGACTTTTTGAAAGAAACACTAAACAGTTTCAACTTTATTACGTCCTTTGCGGTTACAGACGTGGTATAATGTTAAAATTTATGCTTCTTTTCACGATAAGATTTTTATAGTTAATTTTCATATGCGGTATATTGCGTTGGATTTACGATCAAATTTAAATACTAAAATTATACGCGCGTTTTTTTTTCTAAGTGTAAATATATAAACGGGAAATAAGCCAAATTAATACTACACGTTTTACGCGTCGACGAGAATCTTGGACTTAGGAAAAAATACGAAATCGTTACGTTTTATAACGTGTAATTTATTCTGCACGACATTTCACTTAACCGAAGAGCTAGTCAAATATTCAATACGAATTTTATTTGATATCCTATCATTTTCGTCGGTACTTACCCATAAAATGTGTAATTCAATCGTCTTTAAAGTTTCGAAATTAATGTGTAGGTGATTAGGATAACTTTTATCTTACCAAATACATACATTACATTAAAAAAGTTTATTACAGCATATGATCAATTTATAAAGCTAATGAGTACAAGCATATTTTATGGTTTGTGTATGCCTAACGTATTGTTATTCAAATTTCTCGTTAATTCCGGATATATATAATTTACATGTAATTGTAGTTTTTCTCGTTTAAATTAAAAGCGCATTTTTTGTACACACAAATGTTTTAATTAACTTTACGACGATATAAGAAAATAGACAAAAGCTTTTGATTAGAATGAAAAATTGTTCGGAAATGTTACTTATTAAATGTTTGTGTCTACAAATTGATATAATTGAAGTTACAAAAGTGTAGTAAAGCGTAAGTAATTTAATGCCACATAATAATAGATGAAAAGTTTTATACTGCATAACATTTAAGTGCAAAGTTTTGCGCACCTGGAAAGAAATGCATTTATCGATTAAACAAATTGACGTTTCCTGTGTGTGTGTGTATAGTTCAAATTACTTTAATCATTTCTCGCTATAGAAAATCAGTTTTGAGACGACGATGAGAAAGGAAGAAATGCACCCTTGCTGAGAAAGATGAAATGCGAAGGAAGTAATGGTAATGAGGAAACGGTGCAAGATAAAAATAAAAGTAGTAGCTTTGTGAATTTAGTGATGCAAGGAAAAGAGATGGAGGATAAGATACCGGACAGAGTTAATAACAAAAAAGGGTATTGCTAATTGCCATTTAAATACACGGATTAAAATAAGAGGCTAAATCGGTTGACGCAAAGTCATATGAAGGGGACAGTCCAGATTTTTATTTGCGTTTCCTCAGGAAAGATGTTTCATTTCGAAATCGTCACGTGGATTATAATCTTCGTGTTGCATTGCAACCACAAACGGGAATCCTAAGTTTATTTATATCTAAAAAAGCGTTATCTAAGCATTGCTAAAGGTGCAACAAACTGTTGAATTCTACTAGCAGGTGGTCACTTTTAATTATAGAAAAGGTGGATATCACCCACGTTTTACAGTATGTACAAACAATGTGACATATGGGTTAAGATACAGATATACTTCCGGTTTTTGGTATACGTCTCTTGTACTTAGAGATCACACTGCAAGCATTTCCGTTTGGTCATGCGAGCTGAGCACCCCCAAATAACTAAATTTCCCATAAGTACCAGCTTTCGAAAAAAATAAATTAAAACGTGCGATCAAAACAATTATTACTCATGCTGAAGCTTTTCCTCTTTCTGTAAAAATAAAAACGCCGGTGGCTTTGAACTAACGTCTAAGACAATGACTAAACACGTGCATGTAGTTTCCCAAGTTTATCGCGGTTCGTATTAAAATAATCGCATTTAATGTGGTCGCGGTTATATATTCTTATTATAGTTTTAAGTGATGACTTCGCGTCACACTCGTTTAACTGTACACATCCGGCTTCTGGAATTGAAGAAAAACGGAAGAAGCATTTAAACGAAATATTATACGAGTGTATTTGTAACACCGTGCTTATAATTCTCATAAGGTTATTTATGTAAACATGTGTTAATTATTTAATTGTTCTAATTGCTAACGTTAACCTCTCTGCCAATTTATTGTGTGAATTTTAAGAGTCGCATTTGGGTTAGACGTGACTAAGACATTATTTATTCGGAAATGTAAACGCATAATACGGAAAGACGTACAATTAGATTAATTTAGTAATGCCACTTGGCATTTAAGAAATAAGCATTCAGTGCCAAGTAAAAGGTGATGAATGTTCCCACATTCCGGTCACGCGTGTAGTAAGTAGTTGAGAGAATTAAGACGCGGCGAAGTTGTCTTATCAAATTAAAACACAGATTCTGTTTCCGTTACTGCTACTTAAGATAATAAAGAACGTCTAAATATTTCCAAAACTTGGTACGATTTCGATAACGTACTTCCTCCAAAGAAAATTTTTAATTACGCATCCTTCGAAACAATAATCAAATTTTTTGTAATTAAAACAAGCTATTTTAACTTCGTACGTAATTAATAGATAAAATACAACAAGTTTAGATAAGAAAAATAATTTTCGCAACAGATGGCTGTAAATTGTGAGAATTTCCAGTAAAGTACCCTTGAGTACCATATGGTATCGCCTATAACACACATAAGGATAGATAACAGTATAAGCGGAGGGGTTAAACAACGTTTTTTCGTTGCATTAATGTTATGAAGAAATTACCTATTTGTATTTAGTTTTCTAATACGACAAATGTAGAATTTTTTCTATGCAACAATAGGATTTGAAATAAAGAAGCTTTATGTGGCAAGTCTTACAGACAACACTAATTAATAAAGTTTTCCGAGTTTTATATAACAACTCGTCTTTCAAAAGTATATACGTTTTACGATTGAGTTTTTAAGTTAATTAGTTGTTCCGTGCCATTTGAAAACCCTATTTTTTCCATTTCTCTTTGTAAACCTTCTACGTGACATCTCAGATCGTTTCTTTCTATAAGCGTCTCACCCTTTTATTGCAAGTTCACTTTTCGCTTTTTTAATCCTCGCATTTTCCACATGGAAAGGAAACGAATTTGTACACAAATCTATTTTAAATTACTTTTATTTGTCATAACATTGCGTAAAAGATGACCAGTGTTTTTGTTAAAAGTATCGACATAAAAATCTTAGTCCTTGAAACAGAACGTAAATAAATATCTACACAATAATTGGAAAAACCAAAGTACAAAGTTACATCTCTTTTATTTGATACAAAAGAAATGTTCCTCTATGAAAACCTAGTTAATCATAATTTACCTTGAAATACATGTACATTACAACTAATCGATTAAGAGTGTTTGTCAAATAAAATATAATTATGCTTATTTAATGTTTCGTAAAATTAATCCTTGTTGTAGACCAACCTTAATTATCGTACATACAAACTAACATTAATTTGTTTCGTTTTACTTTTTATTTAACCAATTCTTCAGCTCAAATAATTTTGATTTTAGAATTATTTAGAAAAGATTCTAAGAAAATATATGGGGAAGTTGTGCTGAACAAATAGTTTAAAAAATGAAACTGGTCTGAGGCACTTCTTTTTAATGGTGCTTTGGAATACGTTATAAAGGAATGGTACAGGAACAATCCAAAAAATGTAAAAGTTAGTATCCAAAATTTTGAACTGTTTAAGGTTTGCTGATGACCTAGCTCTTCTGGCAAACAACACCCAGGAAAAAAGCTACAAATAAACTCGATACAGAAGATATTCGTTTGAAAATCTCATTTAATCAAACAGAAATTATGTTAACTTGTCCAACATTTGTAAACAAAATTCAGCTGGGAGACCAAGAGATAAAAATTGTAACCTGAACTAAAAACTCAGTCACACAACCATTAATCATAAATCATAAACACCGCTGCAATAAATAAATGACTCAAGACTAAAAGGAGAATAGTAAGAACCTGTTTAAACGAAAACCATCAAGTAAACGGAGTCTGGAGAAACGGTCTATAAAGAAACAAAGCCTGTGGCAAACACAATGAAAAAGAAAGGAATATCATTTTTGGGACATCTGATAAAGACACCAGAACATAGAATCAGAAGGAAGATAATAGAAAAAAATAGGTACCTAACACTTCAGAGTTAATAAACAAAGGATAAGAAGAGTAATTCCGAATGAGGAGAGAAGGTGGCGCTCCAAAAGGATGAAGAAGTATGGGAAAGAAGAAAGTTCTCAATCGTAAATCTGACTAAAATGGTTCCATAAAAGCCAAAAATATATTAATAATAAATATAAATATCATATAGTACAACACTAAACCAATCGCATAGAATGCTACTAACTGCATGGCTTAAAATTAGTAAATCACAGGTGTCATTAACTAACTATTTACTCTCGATTTGAAGGGTGCGTAAAAAGTACTTGGGGTAACAAAGGTATAAATCTAAATGGAACCCGAAGTTTGTCCACTGTGTGATCTGCCCCTAAAAAATAATTTTCGTTTCTTATAACACATCAGTGATGCTACGAGCCTGATAAAACTGAGACCAAACTTTCAAACAACAAAAGACGTAACTAACTTAGCTAACGAAATAGGAAGAATACGAAAACGATCTCGTCCAAACGATTGCTGCAGCTACGAGATCAGTTATCAAAAAATGACCTGAATCTTTACAAAACCAAACCTAAACTGGTTAATTTTTAACCAAAGAGCTATAGAAACAAAAATATTTTAAACCAATGAAGAAATTATAAGACCAATAATTAAATCAAAAAAGGACTTTAAAACTGAGCTGAAAAAAACACGTCCAATCAGACTAGGAAAAATTGTTGATTGGATCTACTGAGAATAGACCAAAATAGTTTGATTAATAATAATAAACTAGTATCAGGTAGCACAACATTGATAGAGTTAGAAAAGATTTTTTTTAAAATCGAAAAAAGGAAGTAAAATATAATTATTAGGGAGAACCAAAACAAAACAATTTTATATAAAGGCATGAGTCAATAAGTATTAATTTAAATGCGTATTTCAAAAAGTTTCATGATTTTTTTACAAAAATGTGTTCTAACGTAACATTTTTACAGTATGAGAATGCTTAAGAAGTTGATCAATCATAAAACGTTTTTGAAATGATGATTCATTAAAAATCTTGATACAGGTACTACAAAACAAAGTGCTACGTATTGGAAAAGATTTTTTTGACAAAGAAAAAACTATTTTTCAGAATTACAATGCTACTAACTACAATCGACAGAATCGACTGATCAGCACAATTCCCTGATCTAAAATATCTATCTCAAACATACCGAAATTAATTAAATCATTAATTCACTGCATTTCTTTCTAATTTTTTTGTTATTGTCATTGCATTTGAGGATGAATATGTTTGGCAAGAATTCTTTATTTAGCGTAAATCGAAGAGAGATGTGCCAGCTTTTAAAAACATTTAATAAAGTTCTTTGTCTAAATGAATTAAATTCTGCAAAAAAGCACAACGTAAACATGAAATTTGGTGATCTATTTTAAAGATTAATGTGACGTAACAAATAACTATAAGTTATAAAAAACTAAAGATTTAATTTGGTTCATCTTGTTTAGAAGGAAGGTAAAGGAGAGATGGACCACATACAATTTTTTCTTCTTCTCCTTTTTCATAATGGAGACAGCACCGCAGAGTTAGCATGTATCTCGTAGCTAGATCAACAAATCTTCTTTTCGCCCAAGACTACGTCTCTATCAGATTCTAAAGAGGTCGTGCCTGTGTTTCTTTTGAAACAATATAAATTTTTTGATAATGTTTTTTTGACTGAAGTTTTTGTTTTTGGCTTGCTTCTTTCGGCAAATACGAATAATGTAGCTTGATGAAGTTGAGTCACTCATTAGGTTAGTACGTGCCCTTTATATATGAGGCACATGAGAAATCGTTTGAAGCATTTAGTTTCCCAAGTCTTACTTCATCATCATCAAGCTGCATTCTGGAAGACCCTGGTTTAGACGGGTCTCGTTCTAAAAAAAGAATTTAGGATCAAATTGTTTGTAAAGTAGTTAATGGTGATGCTTTTGTGCATCCTGATTTAGTGGCTGTGTTACAATCGGATATTTCATCAGGTCAAATTCTTGTTGACAGAAAGACCGATATGGCATTGCTGATTACAGCCGATTTGCCACAACCCTCTTCTAAAATTTTGCCGAATTGCAACCGATTGAACCTCATCCTATTAGAGTTGCATTTGGTCATCTTCCTGCACGAATCTTAACAATCCAGCTGTTACAAATAGTGTGTACAGTGACTGGATAAACAGAACAAATAATGTCGTTCTCCTCGGCGAATTGTAATGTGCCAAAACGTGTGCACATCTACTGTCAGTAAAATCTTTTTGGATCTTTTTTAAAATACAAATGATTATGTAGCTAGTCATGGGGAATTTCTGACCTCACGTACGCCGATTTATATGAGATGCAAATACGTGACCCGAGCCCATTCTGCTTTAGCATTTTTCTCCTTAAGCACTTACTAAGGAGACAAATAAACTCCTTCTGCGTTACAGCTGGCAAGTACTGTAATCGGTTCTCTCTTTTTGCTCAAGCTAATACAAGGTACACTTTTGAATCCTTTCTCAAGCAGCACGTGTGTTCAACTGTAGATGTGTCTCGTGTATATTATAAATGTTGCCAGGTTTGTCAAATAAACTATTCTCAAAACGAATATCTTCAAGTTTTTTTTAAATATTTGTCTACTACATCTGTAGACATTTCCAACACTTGACGTATTGAGGTATTTTCAGCTTTATAAACTGTCTGAATACCGCTTTAAAAATAGGAGCAGCTTTACCTACAAATTCAGACAATAACTTGCTAAAAAGTTTTTAACTACCAAGGGTTCACTCACTCACCATCTTCTCTTAAATTTATTTTAAAATCCAACACTTTTGGCTAAATTATAGGCCAATATGGGCACCTACTGCTTAGTCAGCGCAAAGCGTCTTTTCTGTAATTTTTTGATATGGATAGCGAGCTTCGTCTCTATTTCTGTACCAAGTACGCTGCCGGAGACCAAACAGTCGGTTTTATCTAGATTGCTAGCTACAAGTCTGGTTTTGGATTTCTCCAAATATTTCCTAAAAATATGGACCAGGGAAACTAGGGACAGTTAAAGAAAAAAAAACAAATTATTAATTTTTTTGTTATGGCAATTTGCAAGTAGCACTAATAATATTAATAATTGATTATGCACTAAGATAAGAAAAATCTTTTCGAGTTTGAATTATTTATTATGATGCAAACTTGCAGCGGAGCATAAAAACTATGGAAATACTCTTCAGAGATGAGGCACACAAAACTCTTCCTTACAGAGCTCACGGGACTAATTACAGGGCACTGTGGCCTTAAAATGAGATTGCAAAGTAGCCCTTTATGCCGCGGATGCTTGAAAGACGATGAGACTCCGTAGCATCTGCTGTGCAAATGCAAAGCACAACGATTCTTGGAAAACCAAAGCTAACCGATGATGAGTTGAAAAAAGCCCCTTGGAATAAACTTCTGGACTTCATTGACGAAACAGAACTGATAAGGGAGTAATAAAAAAAGGTGCACAAAAGAACCAAGGAGACCGCAGTGAAGGGGCGCTAGACGAACCACCTCTTGAATTAATAAAAAAAATAAAGATAAGAACCTCTTCCGAGTTTGAATTTTTTTTTACTACTTTTAATCAATTTTGCAAAAATGTAGAATTAACTTTAATAAAGACATATTTGTGAGTAGCACTTTCAAAATCTATTCATAAAAAGATTTGATCATTAGTGGAAGTCTTGCTATCAAAAAGATTTTTTTTCAGTTTTAATTGTTTGTCTTTTGATTAGTTTTATTGAGTTGATTTTGAGCAAAAACGAATAATTTACAATTATTTTTTCTCTATTTAAGATTTTTGCATCAGTGTTGAATGTTTTACTTCTTGGATTGTAGGTCGAGGTTTTTTGAATTTTCTGAAAGAAATAGTTCTTCCGATTTTATGTTGACTTAAAGAGTACTTTCAAAATCTGATGCAAAGATCATCAGTTTTGTTGGTGTAACCGATTTTGTCTGTTATTTAGTAATTTTTGTTTGCGTTCTATTTTTCCTAGTGAATAAATAGAAGTCACAATAATTGGCCATCTTGATTTATTCGAACCACAATTATATGAATAAAAAAAAACATTCATTAGCGAGTTTTGACAAAGCAGTGTTTTTAGCTAGTCTTCTTTAATGCGTAGTTGCAAAAAAAATCAAAAACATTTAGAAAAAACATTACAATAAAGGTAGATAAACACGAATTACTAATGTAACATTTGTAAACAACATTGTATTTCAGAATCTGTAAAAAAAATTAAAAATGATTGAGTGAATATGATTATAGTTTCTTTAGAATCTCAAAAGCAGAAACAACAAAAAATTCGAAAGATTCATAGAGGATTAATGTAATTAATTACTAAGTAGAAACAGATACTCGAATATGTCACAAGACACATAAGAAAGTAAATAAATTGACAATTTGTTGTGAGCTTTCGATGCATTGAATTGATAAATAGATAAACAAGATTATGGACAACAAATTGAAGTTATAATGTACAAATTGCATAAAATGTAATATTATCATACCAAAAAGCTCAAGAAATTTTTCGAACGTTTTTAAAGTGATAAACGCCTAACTGCAGAACAGAATGCTACGTAACGGAAATTTTTTTTTGACAAAGAAAGAGTTATTATTCAAGCTTTTGTGTTAGTCGTGTATTTTTGAACTAAAAGTTTCTATTTTTTTTCTTAAACTCTTAATTCTTATTCACTTTCTAATAAATTTTTTTGTTCGATTTTAAAGCGGTTTAGTGGATTGTGTAATTTTGAAAACACTTTGTAATAACCAAAATAAAACTTCAAAATCTTCTCTGCTGGAAAGCATTAAAAGAACAATAAAACAATATTATTAAACACATTTGAATATTCAGTAACAAAACAATAACAAAATCTATTCTCATAGACCTTTTTTTTTATTTAGACCAAATAAAACTGTTTACTTTTCAAATTACGGAAACTTTTTACATTTTTGAATTAGAGCAACTACTATTTTTTGCAGTGTCACTAACAAGCGTATATAATTACACTAATTGTTTAACTTTTAAAGACTTTTAATAAGTCTTCCAAAAATGCAGAATTAACTCTATTACTTATAAAGAGTCACTTGGTACTAGTTACAATGCTCTATTTTATTATTTTTAAAGCAGTTATCAGGTTTTTCTTAGTTTTTACTACTTATTTCTGCTAGACTTGACAAAAAGATTAAAAACTTTTTTACGAGCTTCACCAAAACACACTGACAGGGATCAAAACCAAAATGTTATATAAATAATTTTTAAAAAACTACACGTTGCAAATTTCTGGTTTTTTATTCTGTTGTACAAGAAAATTTTCATAAATAGATTTGATCATTAGTTGTAGAAGATTTGCTATTAAAAATGTTTTGTTCAGTTTTCAATGGAAACCTTGAGCAAAAATAAAAGAATTAGAATTATTTGTTAAAATACTATTTAAGATTTTTGCATCAGCGTTGAATGTTTAATTTTTTGAATTGTAGGTCGATATTTTTGTAATTTTTTGAAAGAAATATTTCTACGATTTTATGTTGACTTGAACATAATCTCCATAATGCGATTGTATTATCAGTTTTTTGATGCAATTTGTTTTGCTTATTATTTAGTAATTTTTGTCTACGTTCTATTTTTGAACGTTGATAATTTAATCGAACCACAATTGTAAGATTAAGAAAAAAAGCATTCATTTTTGACAGTTGTGTGCTTTAGCTGATGTTTTTTATTGCGTTATGGAAAAAAAGTTAAAACCATTATAATAAAGGTCGATAAACGACGCTCAATGATTTAACATTTGCCAACATTGTATTTATTTCAGGATGCGTGAAAGAATTTTTGAAGAAATAATTGAGTGAATGGTATTAAAATCTCAAAAGCAGAAACAGCAAAAAGACTAATAGAAATAATTACTAAGTAGAAACAAGTATTAAAGCATACAATATACACTGTCATAAATTAGACCCCCTAAGAAGTCTGAATCTGGTAAAGAAGTTGGATGCTTTTGAATAAAATTGATAACTTAGATTGTAAACAACAAAGTGAAATGAGAATTTAAAAAGTTGCAAAATTTTGAGAAATGCCAAAAAAAAGAATAATATAATTTCTCTATTTCGACATGAGAATTAGCCATTCTTACACTAAAATCCGTGTAAGAATAAGCAAATTCTTACACGAATTTTAGTAATGTTAGTTTTTTCAAAGTTGGTATCTCTGCATCGTAAGTTGACGTTACATGAAAAAGAAATCAAAATTATTGGAATTGAACAATTGAAATTCCAATTTTGACGCCAAAATAAAATAAACACGTTTTATTAATTCAAATTTATTTACTTATAAAGGTATAAAGAGATAATTTCGTATGATTTTAGGTTAACACATAAATTTCAATATGTCAAAGTGTAAGTGTTGCCAATTCAATAAAATAATAAAGTTTCCCAATGTTGTTTTAAAATTAAAATTATACGAAAAATATTAATTATTGTATCAAAATAGAGAAAATAGTATAAAACACACGTCATAGAATACGTTTCAATCACTCGACCGCTTCATAAACTCACCGCTGCGCGGTTCGTGTATGAAACCCGGTCTCGTGCTTGAAGCGCGTTCATTCTGTAACTTGTGTTTTAATATACTATTCTCAAAATACTTAAAAAATTGCTTGTCAACGGAATTATTTAAAGCGATGATGATCATCAGCTTTTTTTAAAAAATGTCAAAGAAGAAGGACAAAAACAGTCAAATCAAACGTTTATAATTATTTTGTTTTTGTAATAATAAATAAAAATCTAATATTTTTAAAATTTAAAAAATGTTTCGTCGTACTGAAATTTGAGACTAAAACGTAAAACACTAACGAATAAAAAAAAATCGTTACAGTAATTACCTTCTATGCACCAGAAATTAATAAACATTAAAACCAAAATACATCAATTATTTCATTAATATGCGTTGACTTCAGCATTTTTTGAATTTAGTTTTTTTTTAATGAAAAATTAGGTAATTTTTTGTTAAAATAAAACGTGAGCACTTAATTGTAGTTACAAATATAACAAATAGTAACAAAAAAATCAATTTTTAAGTATTCGATAAATCGGCCGTGGTTTGAACATGGGAAACCGCACAACCACAAACCTAAACAATTTCTTTCCACAGGAAAGATTTGAAGTAATGATCAGTGTAATTGTAACAAAGTCCAGTTTTGTTTTTTATTAATTTTTTTGCAGATAAATCAGTTTATTCCAAATGTGTACTAATTTTAATACTTTTGTGTTTAGCAAATTTCATTCACTAAAAAAATCTATTTTCGGAGTTACTGTCACACACCGGTATAAAAATAATCCAATGAAACAAACTTTTTGTATTTTTGTTGTTGAGACATTGCAAAAATAAAAGTTGTATTTAATAAAAAAATAGATATAAATAATTTATGTGATACCTAAATTTAGCTTCGCTATTTATACGATTTTTAAAAATTAAAAAAACCGTTTTAAATTAAGTTACAAGAGAGTAAATTATTTATTAATGTAAATGCGTGATTGCAAACAAATTTAATTAATGAACGTGATCGAATTAACGATTAGCCTTTTAACGACGAATTCTTTTTAATAAAATATTATTATTCGTGTGCCGATCAACAGTTGCCTGCGAGTCTCAGGTGTTTCGTCGCTTACAGTTCCCTGCAGCATTCGAGTAACTCGCAGGACTTGGAATGCTAATATAAAAGCTTAATACCAACGTCTGTTGCAGGAATTGACATGGGCGACTATTCTTAAAGTGGGGACTTATCATCTGGAGGGGGAAAAGGACGACCAATAACGCTGTAACTTATGATGTCATCGGAGGAGGAGACAGAGTTCGGTTTGTACACAGATAAACTCCTGAAGAAATCTAAAAGAACTAGACAACGCGTGGACGCCGGTGAGCCTCGTAACAGTTATTCGTCGATCCCGAACTTCAGTTCGAGACCGAGTTTTTTGGGCGGTAGTAATAATTTATACGGCGCGATTTTTACTCAACAGCAACATTTCGGTCTTTTCGGACCGGGGTTTGCACCCACTAAAATGCTAAATGAATTGCTGGGTCGCCAGAAATCGGAAAGTGGTACGGACGGTGAAGAAGTGACCAAGTTTGACGCAGTGATACGATGCGACGGTAGTCCTCCATCGGGAGAACAACTGGCGCATCATATGCTTCGGGATATATTACAAGGACGCAAACACGAACTTCTAATTAATCACGAACATATTATAAATAATAATAATAACGAAACGAAAGGGGACGCGGAACGTGGCGACGTCGAAGCTGCGGCTGCTATGCAGGAGTGTCTCGCGGAAGCTGGTGTAGGTGAACGACAACAAGTCGATTTGATGGAAGACGCCCTTAATGGAATGGAAACGGATTCGTTACCATCGCCTAAAGTAGAACCTCAAAGTCCTGCTAAGCCCGAAGACGCTAAAAAAGCACGTGTGGAAAATATAGTCTCAGGGATGCGCTCGAGTCCAGCCCCGCCTCAGGTTAACGGCTGTAAGAAGCGTAAATTATATCAACCGCAACAACACGATAGCACCGCTGATCGGTATATCGATGACGAAGAAGAAGAAACGGAACCTCTACGACAAAAGCAAGTAGAAAAGAACGCACTTAAAACGCAATTAAGGACAATGCAAGAACAATTAGCGGAGATGCAACAAAAATATGTGCAGTTGTGTACGCGAATGGAACAGAGTTCTGAAGACAGCCGGGAAGTGGAAGAGATACCTAGTGATAGTGAACAAAGTAAACGCTCCCCTATAGCGTCACCGGTCAGGTCGATAGCAACTCCAACTCAACCCCAGCCAACTCTTTCACAGCAAGTTAGTAAAATGAAAATAAGTCCTCAGGGTCCACAATTTCATAACGGCCTCTTACACGAACATCATCATCATTTAAGTAACGCAGCTGCAATGTATTTAGGGGTGAGTCAAAAATTTCTATTAGAGCAAGAAGCGCGTATGGCTAAGGAAGCGGCCGTTGCTGCTGCGGTATCAGAAGCACATAATCAAGTACATCATCAGCCCGCTTCTAAAACCGAAAACATCGCCGAACGTCTTAATATGATTAAAAATAACATAACACCTACCGGTACCGATCTGGAAGGCCTTGCGGACGTGCTTAAAACCGAAATAACCGCATCATTATCTAACCTTATCGATTCGATTGTAACACGTTTCGTACACCAAAGAAAATTCAGACATAACGAAGGTGCAATTGCCGCAGAACAGTTAAATAAAGACTTAATGATGGCTTCGCAGCTTTTAGGAAGAAAATCCCTAAACAAAACCAATAGAGCGACCACAGGCGCCGCCGCCTCCTCCGAACAACCCTATTGTAAACGGCCACGGTAATTATCATCCCATAATGTCAACACATCATTTAAATAATCATCACAAATCGTCGGACCTTCCAGTGCGACCACCAATGTTTCAACCACCAAAACCTCCAGGTATTAATCAGGTGCCCTTGTATGGAATGAATCATCCTTTTTGCGTTACAAAACAACAAGAAAGCGAACAAAACGAAGCGTTGAGTTTAGTTGTTACTCCTAAAAAGAAACGACATAAGGTAACGGATACTAGAATAACACCCAGAACAGTTAGTCGAATTCTCGGACAGGACGGCATGGGAATGTCGCCGGCATCGATGGAACCTACGCCATGTACTTCGCCAAGACCACCGCCTTATCCGCAACCACCGCCACCGATGCTACCCGTGTCTTTACCCACATCAGTAGCGATTCCCAATCCAGGATTACACGAATCTCAGGTTTTTTCGCCGTACAGCCCGTTTTTTCACGGGCCCAGCCACGGACATCACATGGCAATGCAGGTAAATATTTCATCAACGCATTCATTTAATTATAATGTTAACGCGTTTGTTTTTTTAGACGCCGTCGTCGCCTCCTCGGATGCACAAAATGGAAAGAGAATCGCCGCCAATCCACCATCCTCCAACATTATTGCACCCGGCACTATTAGCGGCAGCACAACATGGGGGTTCGCCCGATTACGGCCATATTAGGGCTCCATCGGGAGGCTTAAATATGGATAACGGCGATAGAAATTCCGATTGCAACTCAGGCGGCGACATATCCTACGACGGAATGCAGCCTACAATATCCTTTTTATGCAGAATTGTTAGTATCGTTAACTTTTCAATTGCTTGTTGTTTGCAAATTATTCGATTTTTATTTGCTTGGGGGAAAAAAGTTTATAAAAGTTTTGTGTTATTGTTGTTTCTATTTAATGCACTCATAGAATGAATTATTACAAATCATAGCTCTTAATGGTTAGAATTCAATTCATTTTTTTTTGTTCATTTCAAATGCGAATCGTTACAAAAGCTCAAATAGTAATATTACGTGGAATATTGGAATGCAATGCCTGCATTTTTATCGAAACCAGATTAAACTTAGAGGTCTTCCTTTAGACCTATTACTTAAAGTTAAGTTTTCGATAAGGCTTGCTTATCTAATATCTAATTGTATTCAATCTGAATAAGAAACCCTACAAGAATATAAAATCCGTTCTAACTATAGGAAAAATCTATACAAATTTCAATAAAAACAAGAACTCTTTAATCAAAACTAAGTTGAAACGTAGCGTGCAATTTAAAGTTACGAATAAGAATTATAGGTTTAGCTTTTCTATAACAAGGATGTTATGAGCAAAACTTAATATTTTATTATGTGAAACCGTTGTACGATATCTCACGTGCTTATTTTAAGAAACAATATTTAAATCAACAACTTTTTTCTAAATAATGCATCAATTCACCTTGTTAGTTGCATAGTAAATTCGATCAAGTACCCCAGGTTTTAATATTTGTCGATTGAAAGATCGAATTGCAATAATAGTTTCTCTATTCGTACTTTAGCCAGAAGTTTCCTTAACTTCAGAGCACTCGTCAACATTGACACCGATGCATCTCAGGAAAGCAAAACTAATGTTCTTCTGGGTCCGGTATCCGAGCTCAGCGGTTCTCAAAATGTACTTCCCCGACATCAAGTTCAACAAAAATAACACTGCTCAATTGGTGAAGTGGTTCTCAAACTTTAGGTAAGTTGTACACGGTTGTTTTGTTGTTTAAGCGCGAGCGCGTTGAAATTAATTTACGCTTAAGATCTACCTGAAAATTATTTGGCGACACTGCTAATTCATATATGAACTGCTCTTTTTGCCCGAAGGCCTACGTACACATAGCGGTTCAACCAACAAAGAATTCCCGTTTCATTTGCTAGTTTCCATGTATTCATTCGTTACTGGCTTTCAAATGAAAACTGCCGGAAAAGTTTTTACATGCATTCCCCAGAATATTCTAAAAAAATAAAGGCTATGACTCAAAGTTGTACGATCATCAATCGAATACGTTTAAGCCCCTGATCTACCCTAACGATAAAATTTGCACCCCACATTATCGGATTATAGAAATAGTGTTCGGTAAAAGTCTAACCCCCCACGACAAAAATACAAAAGTTTCTTATTGCCGATGTTAAAGTAGTTTCTAATTACAGAATTTTGCCTCGTTACAAAATTTTAAATGTTCTTTCAAAATTAATAATTTTTATACAGAAACTTTCAACCACTAATTAAAAAACGGTTAATTGAACAAGACTTCAACTCTTAGAGCCCCAACAAAAAAAATTCCGTATGTTTTATTAAACCGTAAAGTTTTAACTTAGAAAAGCACACGCTGGTTGTTCTAAAAGAATTAAGGTAAGGATTCTGAGCTGGGGGCAGAATGATGTCCACCTCTTTGGAATTAACGGAAATGAGCATTAGTCGAGTCGAGTTGTGACCACGAGTACTACACCACTCCGCCCTTTCCTGATGCACAAGTCAAATCCACCTTCTTGAACATGTTGTTACCTACTGCAATTAAAAGCTCGAGATTGCCTTCGATTTATTTTCTACGCCTAATCTCGGAGATTATAAAATTTCCGCAGATTAAAATCCATTCTTATTACTTTATAATATAAATGAATTTCTCAGATGTACAGAACTTTATTCCACACACTCCTCAATTAAAAATAACTTAATTAAGGTCTTGAGACTAATTAGCGAGGTTGGCATTTTCTTTGACGTCGTTATCCTTGTTTCGATACGCGGTCTTGGTTAAATCTATCCTTCTCTAGCTCATTAGCTTTGACGTAAAATTAGTCATTAAGAAGTTAAAACGTGTACATTTAGTTCTAGTCATTTTCTACTGAAATATGAGTTATAGTAAACAGGAAAATTAAAAAACTGTTTATCATTCTGTAAATGTGTATGCGTATATAAAAGAGTTATATAACAAAAGCGTAAGAAAATTGAAGGTGTAAATTACGCTATTTTTCAAATCCCAATTGTTTTTTAAAGCTTATTATTTGGGAAATGTGTGGAAAAACGCTTTTTTTTGTGTGTAATAGACAAAAAAAACTACAAGTGAAGGGTACCTTATGATACGATTTTATCATAACGGTTTTCGACAATTGAATTGAACATCTGCCCTTCTCGCTTATACCGGTATTGTTCAAACAGCATGTGCTTGTCTATGATGGGTTTCTAATATGCTTTTTTTGGTTGAGGGTTGTACAAAATTTTGTTTAAATTAAAAGCGTCAATTTCGCAACCGCGAATCGTAAAAGTTTCTAAAGGTTTTGATTAAAAAAATCAAACGCTGGATTAATCGAGTAACGTATTTTGTTATTGTAAATACTATACTTTGTACATCCCTGTTTCTTTAAGCGCGTGTTTAACGTCTTACACGGCACGGGTATTTCTTAAGAAGGGTCTTAAGAAAATCAAAGACGTTTTAACTTGGGGAGGGTAGATCAAAAAGCAGATGTTAAATCTTTTGTTGTGTTCCAACGTCTTTTACCTTTTAAGACGTTCTGGGACCGCTTAAAATATAAACCGTTAAAACTTACCTGTGGGAACTGCAAAATCTCGAAGGGTCCCGTGCGATTCTTGCGACTAAGCCCAAAAATTCCAAACAGGATTGGTCGGTTTTCGAAGTAACGATAATACAATTTGAGCGCAGGTGTTTCGTTAAAGTAGGCAAATTTGAATTTTAAGACATGCGGGCATGAACCTTAAACAGGTCAAAGAAAATCGCCCGTAGTTATTAGTAAATTTATGCATCTTGCAAAATTTCAAAAAACGCAGATAATTTATAAATTATTCGGCAAACATATTGATTCAACAGTATCTCTTTGCTGATGAAATTAACTAGCAATTATAGACCAATTGAACCTACATAATTAATATGACAATAGTACCGACCTGTTAATTATTTACCCCAGACAACTGTTGCTTCCACTATCGATTGTAAATATTGAAAACGATCTACTGCCCTTATAGTTTGCGTAAGTGTGTAGTTAAAATTAACACTAATTATCTTTAATATTTTATTTGTTGCGCGTGATTAAATCAGTTTTAGCTGAATGCTTCCACTATATAATTGAATTCTCGTCTTTTACGTTACGTTAAATTATCATAACATAAAAACGTTAACAACTTAACGTACTTGTTCCTAATTTTTTTTTTATTGTAAAAAATTAATTAGTGTAGTTCGAAAAGGAAAGAAAACTACTTAACGTATAAGAAGTGTAAAAAGCAGCATGTGTAAGTTATTATTGGTGTCTAGAGGAGCACACGTTGGGATTGAAAGGGTAGAGCAAGAACAGTTGCTAATTTAAAGTATGCGAAACACTTCTAGCTTGTTAAGAGTCGTGGATTTAACAGGTTACATAATATAATAGCATCTACATCGATAAAGTGGCAATTATATAACGATCACATCTCACGTATCGCGTTAAGTTAATGCGAGTTGTGACATATCAGTTAACACTGCAGTTCATCTCTTATTCTCCGCATTATAAAATAAATACTAAGCCATAGGAATCAGCTAACTGTAAATCGCATTACTTGCAGAATGAGCAACCACTGTACGCTTTATATATTTTTTTTTCCTGCGGATTTTGCAACTTTTAAAATTATTTATTTAATTACAGGGAGTTCTACTACATACAAATGGAAAAATATGCAAGACAAGCAGTGTCGGAAGGCGTGAAGAATGGAGATGATTTACACGTTAGTGGAGATTCTGAATTGTACAGGGTGCTTAATTTGCACTACAACCGAAACAATCACATCGAGGTATGGGGCACTCAGGTTTGTGGCTCTGTAATTTCGGACATCTACGATGGCTTTAAACAATCATTTCTTAAGCTTGCGTCATCAACAATAGATGTCTGTTTTAACCTGCCAAATATATTTAAAATTCAAAAATTCATCGATTAACCGTTTTAACGTTCGCGTTTTGTTTTAGGTTCCGTCAACCTTTAGGTTTGTTGTTGAACAAACCCTTCGTGAATTTTTCAAGGCAATCCAAGAGGGCCGCGATGCGGAGCAGTCGTGGAAAAAATCAATTTACAAAATAATTTCCAGGCTGGACGATCCGGTTCCTGAATATTTTAAATCTCCAAATTTTTTAGAACAGTTAGAGTAACGCGTTACCTTTTGGTAACGCGCTGCGTTATGACAACGTGTGTCGTAATCGCAATTACTTCAACTCTAGCTGTGTATCAACACCACAGGTTGCTAATTAATCGTGACGGCTTTGTAACCGGCAGTTACGGTTAACCAACGAATCGGTGACGTGTGCGTAAGTTAACCTTCCTAAAAAACTGTCAACGTTTATTGTTTAGTATTTTGGAACTGAAGAATGTATTTGAAGAAGCTCAAGATTCTCCTATGAAGAATTGGTGTCTCTTTGAGAACATTCTAGACATTGTTATAATAAAAGTAATGTGTTAAAAGTTGGCAGCAAAGACTATAATGGTTACTCTTGCCTCAGGCTAAAGTTCGTCTTGACGAACAGTGAAAAATAATAAGGTTTATAATCAATCAATTATCTCAGTGATTACAGTTGATCATTGAAGTCATTTTACCTGATAGCATTATTAAGGTCAAGTCCTCAGTTCGTTTATCCAGCAGTCGGCAAGTTACATATCTGCACACTTCGTTTACTTTTGGCCAAATTTTTGTTTTGATGTCGCTGTAAACTGTACCGATTTCAACCAACCTCAGGCACTTGTAAATAGTAACAATGTACATACTATTTATACTAAAAAAGAGAATTAATTAAGTTTCTTAACCAAAGCTATTATTTTTGCTAGTCTATAACAAAAATGCACCCCGTTTAGGCGCATCTTTGTTAAATTAATTAAATTTGACAATAACTTAAAATAATTTAGGAAATTTTTACCAATCGAACTTCCTAAGTTCTTTTCGTTTTGTTTTATTTTAATTTAGCGCGTGCTATTTTTATATTAAATATAAAAATAACAACGCGCAAATATTTCGGTGAAATGCTTGTAAAATTAAGAACGACGTGACGTTCATGAAACCTGTAAATTCCTAATATTACAAGCATTATTTTATTATATTAAATAGGTACGCCCACTTTAATTTATTTCTTTTGTGTAATTTTAGATATGCACGTTAATTTTTGTACATTTTTATTTAATTACTTATGTATGCTTAATTTCTATAAGAATTTGTGTAGAATTTTAATTTCGTATTTATTTTATGTGTTTTGTATGATTTTTTCTTTTATAGCGGGGTTTTCTACCTATTTAATATAATTGTTTTAACATTAAATTAAAATTTAATTTCACTTAGCACCAATTTTAGTTTAGACTGTACACGATCTCGCAAACACTGTGTGAGGAAACTAGTCAAATAAATTACTTTCATTTGATTATTATTTAAATTTTTTTTTTATTTTTATGATACAGTTTACAGGGCAAATTAATTTAGTTATAAAAAACCGGGCGGATGCCGCGCAAAGTTACTAAATGCACTTTTGTACATAATCCACAATGTATTCCTTCTTGTCCCGTAATAGAAAAAGTATCAACGGAAGGTTCCAAGATGTTATCCTTGCCTGAATGTACAGAAGATGTGATTTTGCTGTTCCTATATTACGAAACTGCCGAAATTGTTAAGACTGCCATTAATTTATATTAATTTCGATTTATTTCTATTTATAGAGTTAAGTCTCTTTAACAAAATTAATGGTTTGGAATTTTACAAAAATTTTACTTTCAAGCTTTGCTTTTTGATCTTGGGACCTATAATACGAGTACCTTACAAAGAAACGTTCCAAAAAACAAATTACTAATATATAATGAAATGTTATAAAATAAATAAATTTTAACGTTTATTGTTGTAACGTACTATTGCCGTTGGCTTCTAAACATTAAGCAACCACTTCTTCAAAAACCAATTTCTGCAATTAACCTTTATTGTATTGTACATAAACTGTATTAGTAATGATAATCCACTGCAACAGACAGTATAGATATAGAAAATGCACGTATTTGGTAATTAATTTGTAACATACGTAATAATAGCGAAGTAGGTTGCAGAGTACAAAATTTAGAAGCCAACGTCAAGTGACGAAGGGAACTTGAAGTGAATACCCAAGTGCTTTACTTTTGAAAATTTATTAAGCTTAGTGCAAAAATCCTGCAGATATAACTTGGCATTGTGGATTAATTTTAATAATAAATAAGAAGAAACGTAACTTCGTCAATAAAAAAAAAAAAATCGTCGTACCATCAGGTTACTTCTTATGAATTATTATAATCATCCCAAAAGTTTGACAAAATGTAAGACCTCAAAATTACTGTTGGATTTGACAATTCCAATTTGTTTTATAAATCCCGTTAACAGACATTCTCGCACAAATAGAGCAAGTTGAGCTTGCTTCATTTCATCATAAAGACTCATAATCGCAAGGTGGCGACTTACTAAATGAATTGTTAAAGACAATTCAGACAGATGAATTCAGAAAAAGCCTGTACAAGGTCACGGAGGAACTATATTTCTTTCTGGATGAGACTGTAAAGTAATTTTTGAGGTCAATCCAAGCAGTTCCCTTTACGGGATCCATAGAATAGTTACCCTTCCTAGGTAGGACCCCTCAATTGCATGCCCACTATTTTGTTTTACTTTTCTGCAGTAATTTATGGTGTTTGGCGGTTTTATAAAATCTAAGTTGAATTTGTTTTAAAAAAAAGTTAAGTTTCAATATGCACACACATTCAGGTTACAAATATATTGCTTCATTATCACGTGCCGAGTAGCCGCACGTGGAAATCAGGCAACTTACTTTTGTTTTACAGCAAAAGAAAAAACAAATATCATTTACAGGCTTCAAAAAAAAAACACTGTTCGGAAAACGTTTAGGTCACCGGTTCAAAAAAATTTAACTAAAATACTAAAAATATCACGAAAAAAGTACAAGCTTATTTTAAGCACCTCTGCGCCTTAATTAAATTTGAAGCAAAATGATATGAGTGTGTATAACCAAAATCTGCCTTATTCTATTTTCTTATGACGAAAAATCTCCTACCGTTATAGCGCGATTATTTGCTAGTATATATATCGTTCTTCATCCAGATACCGGCGATTTTTAACCATTTTTCATTAAGGTTATTAACTTATCTAGTCCAATATGTAATACATAGCATTTTGTGTGAGTTGTAGTATACATGTACAATTGTTGGTAAAAAATCGGGTGTCTCCGTTAAATCGTTTTCGGTTACTTTTACGTTTACAAGCTACGTTGCGTTAACATTACGGTTACGTTGCAGTGTAGTTTACTAGATGTTTATATTTTTGGTTAACGTAAGTTTTAGTTACACATAAAAAATCACAAATATTACATTAGAAACTATTTGCGGCACAATAAATAATATTATAAGCTGTTGTGATCTTCAAAATTTTATATAGAGTAAAGATGGATGTCTATGGGAGAGAAAAAGAATTTTTTTGTCGTAATGTTAAGTACTAAAAATGTAGTTTTCGAAAGTATGTCTAAAAAGCACGTGTTAGTTTGGTCGCATTTTGTAAAGATATTAAAAAAAAGTTGTTTAGAGAAAACTAATGAAAATCAAAATTTTTAAAAATTTTTGAAAAAATGATTGTGATAACTAATAAACTACATAGAGACAACGTTAACAAATCGAAACTAATTTAGTCGTGACAAAATTAAGTTTGCGGCAAACTTTTTATTAAAGAACGTTCTCAATATGAAATAGTCCTTAAAGAGCCACACAAAAACTGACGCAATAGTAAACAATGAAGGCAACCAACCAAAAGCTACAGTTCTAAAAATTTGGAATAACCGGAATATATATACATTTCACATTTTAAAATTTACATTGGGCCAATTCGTCCGTCAAAAAAGTGCCTTCAAATTTGTTTTTACGAAAAAAAAATTACAAAGTAAGGGCCCTAAATAGACACAACGCTAAACCAAAGCGTTCTTTAAGATATAGTTTGCCGATTGTACTTAACTTAAGTTTTATTAAGAGACACCCGATATCATAATTCATAAGGTTATTTCATAAATATTATATTGTTATGCTAAGAGGCTACACCAAGCTCTCCTAAAGTTTGGTAAAGCTACTACTATTTGTGGTATATAGTAACTTTGAACTAGAAGTAGATAATAATATAACATACAGATCGATGGTTTCAGTTACACCCATGTTACAGTTTACGTTGACTGTTATTGTTATTCGTTACACTATACGGATAAAAATGGGAACACATTTTGGTGCCTAGGAGTCAGAGACTACATTGACCGGTTCATTTATCGAGCAAATTTAATTGAACACACGAAAACGTTTACCGGCCTATGTTGTAATAAATTACCGTTTAACTTCTAACGTAGTTCTCGAAAAGTGCAATATATCAAAATTTGTTCCCAAATTTATCTCGACAAAGTCCTATTAAGTTTATTTTCAGTCACCAGATGACTTCTGTCTTCCTCGTCCCAACTCGACAACGATTCCTATGACAATCGTCAAACATAACCACTGGATTTTAAGAGTTTTGGCATCTAAATTTCCGGAAATACAGCTCACGCGCTGTATGGATATTGTTAAATAAAATGTACCACTCCTTTGGCTATTAATCACAAATAAATTTAGATTAAAATTATTGTTAACTCAAGAAAAATTTGTCGCAGAAACGCTCTTTAAAACCAACCTATTCTAACAGCGTTATTGTTAATTTAATTATTAGTAATTTATAATTTTTCTTTACTCATTGGAAGCAACGCCATGGAAATACGTTATTTTTAAAAAATTAAATAAAAAAATTTCCACGAGTTGCTCAAAAAAATAGTTCAAGAACAGATTTCATTATGGGTGTTATTTGTAAGGTCGATCATTTTTCTCTTATGCAGAAGTTCAACAATGTACAGATATGCTCTAGGTATTATTAGTCTAAGATGTGCTATTGTAACGTAAGAGAAAAATGGACCAAATTTAAAAAAAAAATGTTTTGAAATCTGTTCCACTAAGTAATTGATCTTAAAGGTTGTACACGAGCGGACTACTTGAGTTATAAAAAAAAACTGGTTAAAGCAGTGGTTAGTTGTCGAGTGTGTTAGGTCATAGTCGCTGGTGCTTTTGACCACCGCCACAGCCGCAGGCTCCGATAAATCAGTAACTATTAAGGTTAGGCATCGCGTAAACGATAGAGAATCGAATAAGATTGTATATTTAGTACAAAAAACGTGAAAATCGAGATAGCTCAAAATTTATTTCGTTTCGCGCTTCCCGGCGGCGGCCCAAAAGTTTATATGTGTAAGATTTAAAGTATTTTTATATTTATATTGGTGTGAATCAAAATTTGGTATGGACAAAAATTATTGTAGAGTTTTTAGGTTTATAAATTTAAGGAAATTAACGTTTAGGAATTTTTAAATAAATTTGTATATAAAAATTTATATATAATATATAGTTGGCCGTTGGCGGGATCCGCGCCTTTGGAAAGTGTGTGAATGAGGCGTGGCGACGCATACTATTATACTATATACGTACAAAGTACTCATAGGTGTGCGAGCAGCACCTTCCAACGTTGCTTTTGTTTTATTTAGCGTGTGCAGTATCCATGTTACATTAGACAATTTTACTATTTGGTGTACAGCAATTGTTTCGACTTCCGGCAGGCCACGGCCAACCTGGTTGATCGAGATGTTGTGACTGTGTTTTCATTGAGCAGCATAATAAATATACATTTATTTGGAACACTTTTGTTTTATTTCACATATTCCAATTTTTTTACCTTGAATAAACTCTTCTTACATTCATCTCATAGGATTAAATAGGAATGAATTGGATACATTGGAATTAATTAGTTTCGTAGTATAGTGTTCATAGGTTTTTAAATGGAATTCCCTATAAACGCTATTTTAATTAGATCAAAACATGAAATCTTAGAAGATGTAAGTTAAAGCTTAATTCAATTTCTTTTTATAACTGTCGCGGTGGACAAATGCGTTTTTAATCACTTTTTTTGGTTGATAAAGTTTACAATTGTTCTGAACTTTACACTTTATCATCTATACACGGTTGCACTTTTATGATTACGTTCTTGAACTAGTTTCTAGTTAAAACGTTTAAAGTTTATACAAAATGAGTTGTCAAAAACGAACGAAACAAAACTACGGGTAAGCCGAACGAACATTTCCACCCACACAAAACTAGGTTTTTTTAGAACTACTTAAACAAATTAAAATGTAACTAATAGCAAATAATCTAAAATTTTAACTATAATCAAAATGTGCTTATTGTAATGGTACGAGGCATACGTTTATTACGGATCTCTTTAGTATGCCATCAGTGATTCTTAGAGAGACTACACGTATAATTTCGTCGGTTAACTACATGAGCCAGCTTCCAATGCAGAGGCCCGTTTTGTTCATTCCTTATAAGAATAATCGTATCCATTTTAATTTTTGTTGGAGAGTATGAAGGTTTTCGTTGCGTCAGCGAATCCAGGTCTTTTAAATGGACCTTTAAAATCAATATTTAATCTTTCGAAAGGTGCGGTGGTTTTAATTATGGTACTTTTATTTCTGTGAAAGCGCGGCTTCAGCTCTAGACATGTTGTACAAGCACTAATAGTTTTCTTTACTTCCTTCGCCGAGAAAGGCACGTCTTTGGACCGGATCCAGTGGACCATACGGGTTATTCCTGGATGACAAAGAGCCACATGCAGCTCTATGAAATCGGTTTCGGAGAAAGTAGCCGCTTATATTCTAGAGAGGACGTCTACAGTTGCGTTTTTGCGCCCCGGACGGTAAACAATGCCGCTTGGCTTAAGCTTAAGGTAACACCTATAGCAAAATCAGAGGCATCAGGTTCAACGCAAAAAGGAACGTCGTCCTCAATAGCAACTAGAGTGGCGTTAGCTACAGGGTTCTTGAGAAAATTGAAAGCAGCGACAGCCTTCTGTGATAGAAGAAAAATGGCATCGGTCAGGAGAGAGCAAATTTTAGCTGACAAATGCTGGAATCCATCGACAATAGTGAGCGAACATTCCGAGAGCTCTTTACAGGCAGGTAGTATCGCTAAGAACAGGTAGGTTCATTAACGGAGCTAGTCTTACGGGGTCTAGTCTGATAGTTTTGTTTTCAACAATATACCCCAATAATATCGGGTCTAGTACTTTTCGCCGCGATCGTTTCGACGCGACCGTTTCGCCGCCAGGACTGTTCGCCGTGAAAACGATTCGCCGCGATTACGGTTCGCCACACAGTTTGCAGGGGGATGTTTTCACGCAAATGTTTTTATGTTAGTAAACATTTTGTTAAACATTTCGGAATTTCTAATTGCACTAGTATTAAACAATTGAAAAGACTCAAATTAATGAGCAAATTAGTAAATTTAATGGCGTTTTTGTTATAACTATAAAATCTACGTTTAGATAATTAAACTGTAAATTACAATTTAATTGGAATTATTTTAACAAATACGGCACAAAAATTTTAATACTCTTGATGATCATTATTGAGTCCTTATTATCACATTAGTATAAGTACTTTCTCTCAACTATAAAAGGAAATCGTGTTGGAAAAGTATTTTACTGCTAGATTGGTACACATTGTAGCTATAATGGAGCAAATAATCGAAACCAAACGTGGAAAGCGAAAGTTCGTGAATGAGGGCTACGAGTATGTTTTTGATCGGCTATCAGCCGATGGTGCAGCAAAATTTTGGCGACGTGGAAGAAGAGGGCGTTGTAAATCTAAAATCCACACAAGCGATGGTGATCAAGAAAATTCACATAGATCCAACACCGTGAAAGTTATGGTTGATGTCCAAGTGACAAGAATGAAGGAAAGAGCAAAAAATACACCATAAGAAATGTTCCACCAAATCCTCTCAGCGTTGAAGCATTTGTAATTCCACCAGAATATTACGAGTATAATGTTGAAGAAGGCGAACAAGAGAATTTCTAGCTGTTTGATAGCGGACCACAACACGACCGGATCCTTATATTCGGACGCCAAAGTAACACCAACACTTTGGCAGACTGCACCAGTATATTTGTTGATGAAACTTTTAAAATATGTCCAAACTTATTCATCCAAGTTTATACTGTTTCTGGATTGAAATATGGCGGTGTTCATCCCATTTGCTACGCTCTTCTCTCGGACAAAAGGAAAGTTACGTACGATGCACTGTTTGAGCAACTTCGCGTTTTAATGCCGAATTTGCGTCCGCAGAACATATATCGTGATTTTGAACTGGCAGCGTTCAAAAGCATTGCTGAAAAATTTCCCGATTCTAAAATACGTGGGTGCTTCTTCCATCTCGCACAAAATTTAAAAAAACATGTGGCGGCATTAGGTTTACAACGTTTATATAACAACGATGCTTTAGCATTGCTGGCATTGATGATAACGGCTATGGCAATTATTTCCATAGAGGACATGGAGGAAGCGCTAGGTGATTTGGGAAACTATCTACCTGAAGAACTTATATGTATATGTATATGACCGAACGTTACAAAGGGATGACCGCACAAATAACCATGCGGAGGTAGGCCATAAACGATTACATACCGAACTGGGGTTGACTAATCCTGTAATTTGGAATTTTATTGAATGCCTTAAAAAGGTGCAACGTGGGAGGGATTTACATTATGAACAACTTGTGGCCGGGCGAAATCCATCGCTAAAATTAAAAAGATACAGAGACGCAGTCGAACGAAATATTCATATCGTTCGGGAATATCAGGAAAGAGACACTATCAAACATCGTCGCGGAATAGCCCATAATTTTGAAATGGATTAAATGTAATGTAATGTAATCATGTAAGTTTATATTACTTTATTATTTTATAATAAAAATAAACAAAAACAATTTATTTGCATTTATATTAAAACTTCTTGGTTCACCGTCAACGCGGCGAATCGTTTTCACGGCGAACAGTCCTGGCGGCGAAACGGTCGCGGCGAAACATACAGTTCCCATTAGTAACTCCGAAGGGAACATGTCGGAATTGGTACCGTTTGCCATCAGTTTAGAATGCTGTATAATGTCGCTCAGAATCAATGATTTGCACTTGATGGTAGGCATTTTTAAAGCCAATTTTACTAAACACTTTATATTTCGATATTCGCGAAATTAATTCTTCTATTTTGAGAAGAGGGTAGGCATCTAGCATGGTGAATTTGTTTATGATTTGTGAATAATCGATAGCCATTCTTTTTTATGATTTTCGCCGTTAATAACAAATTCTTGAGTACGCCATGGAAAGTGACTGGGTTTGATAAAATTCTCCTTTAGCAGTCTTTCAATTTCTGTAGCAATAAACTGCCAATCTTCTACCGTGTGCCGCTTTGACTTAGTTATCATTGGTTTACAGTCAGGAATCAGGTTGGTAAATAAAGACACTGGGGCGACGTTTGCTAGTGAACATACCGCAAGCGGAGGCTTGTTCCCATTAAAGTTTATGATCACAGAAGTCATGTTTCAGCATATCATGAGCGATCTTTCATGATTAACATTTCTATATTTGTGTATAGATGAATTTGTACTTCGATGCTCACAACACAGCGTCCCGCAATTTCTTACGTCATAGTTGAGTTGGTCATAGTTATCTTACCGAGATACGTTGCCACATATCAGAGGTTAAAAAAACTAAATGAGCTCTTAGTGTCAATTTATACGCTGAGTTTTACTCCTTTAACTGTCACAGTAACTAATGATTTTTGTAAACAACTGGGAACAAACGATAGTGAGACGTATGAGCAGAGGCAGCCGCCTCGCCTGAATTGCGTTGTTGTTTTGATTTACACATTTTTTGGTAATGTCCTTTCTTGCCACATTTACGATAGATCGCATTTCTAGTAGGGCAAAAGTTTCATAGATGTCGGCCGTTACCACAGAAGAAACAATTTCCAGAACAAAATGACGCCGCTGCAGTAGAATGTTCTAGAGATGAGACGTCTTCTAAACGTTCCGCAGCAATCGTGTGTATAGGCGTGGGCGCAGTAAGGTAAGATGCGGAATTTAGTTCAGCAAGTTCTAGAGCTCTGGCTTGGTCAAATGCGTCGTTTAAGTTGATCTAATATTATACTAAATAGTAACGCTGCATCTAATGGCGCCCAACGTGGGGCTGTTTCAACGCAATTTTAAAATTTTCAAATGGTACCAGAAACCCATAAAAGAATTTGGTAATCTTCAATGGTGCAGTAAACCTAAAAAAACCTTCAAAACAAATTTATCGTAAGTAAAATTTCATCTTTTTGTAGTAAAATCTACGCATAATTCATTGTTTTATGCAGTACTTTTGTATTTACGCAATTTAATCGTACAATCATACAACCACGTGTGATTTTTCTGTTTAATAACACTTAGTATAAACTAAATAATTTAATTTTAATTTTGTGTATATAAATTTAAAGGACAGCTGATTTATTTCATTGAATGGTTAGTTATTGCGCTAATTATTTTGCATAACCATGCATACAGGATGTACCTATCATTCTCTGCAATCGTAATCATTTGTTTGCATCTAAAATTATCAAATTGAAATTCAAACGCTACCTATTAATTTTACCTACTTAGTATATTACGGATTTAACTTGGTTTTTCCACCTATCGTCTTATTTAGAGTAATACTAATCGATGCTTACGACTGAGAATATATTAGGTTCAGACACGTGTAGTTGTGATAAATCTGCCATCCTCAGAAAAGTCAATTTTGAATGCGTTTTACAATATTGAACAGATTTTGAAAGACATCTAGTAATTGCTGCTCGTTTCTAAATTATCCAGTATTGCTCTAAGAGTAAGCAGTGTAGCACTAGTACTCGATGATGATTTTTGTCTGTTTGCCATTAGTAGTAACAGCGGAATTTTTGACTTGAGCGGTAACTGTGAGTGCCTGAGCCGTCTACTCATCCTGAGAAAAAAAATTGGTACAGATTTTGAACTTGCTAAATATGTAAATACATGACTTTTTCTACGACAGTAAATTCTAAGTAGTATATTTTAGAAAACCAATTAGGACCATTCCACCAGAGCGCATGAGTAACAAGTTGCTTAAGAGTTATTCTACGAGATCCAAATTTGTTGGGTTTTCAGCGGATGATGCCACTAAGTATTACAAAGTTTGTCTTGAATATGTGACACTCTGTTGGTAATAAAAGCTTTCTAGTAATGAAGAGAACCGCATATCCAAAACGAATCCGTCTGACTGTCAGACCAAGCATGTATTTCATGGATAGTTATGAAAGATGTCAGAGTCTGGCTCATTAATGATACATCTGCCAAATGTACAACGGGATATAACTCTAGCCTAGGAAACAAGACTGTTTTCAGCGGAGCCATTAGAAATTAGGTACAAATCATAAGGAACAAATTTTTTTTGGCGAATAATGACTATCTTGAAATACTCTACGGCGCAGTAACCGAGTTAAGATGCATCGGCAAAAGCGTGTAATTCAGTACTAACATAACGTCGAAAAATATCGACTTCGGAAAGTTGAACAAGTTCGTGTTTGAATTGACTCTGGTGGAGATTTATCCCAGTTTAAATTAGAAGACCAAAGTTGCTGCATAAATTGTTTTACGTATAAAGTGCAAAAATATAGAAAACTGAGAGGATCATAGATTCTACCAATTTTTCTAAGAATACTGCATTTCGTAAACTCCAAATCACGAGGATGACAAATGCAGCAGAATTTGTCGGTTTTTGGATTCCATTTGAGACCAAGTGTTACGTGGCAACGTTCACATTTTTCAATTTTGATAATTCTTGCCTTGCGCCTTTGTAAGTTAGATTATGTTCCAGTTTTAAACAAATTCATTTTAACTTTTGCACGTTTGATTGGTGCACTAAAGAAAATCCTAATTCTAATTTATGTTCTTGATTTAGTGAATGGCAATTAGATGCAAATGAGCTAAGATACTTTCAAAGATCGGGTGTACCACATCGTCATTGACATAAGGGCACCTACCATCCTAGTCTATAAAAAGGGTAAATTAGCGAGAAGAAAAATACTCATCGAACCGCCGGCGCAAGACATCCGGCACGTCGCGTAAGATAAGCTCACATTCCTGTATGTATGGAAAAATTGTAGATAAGTTACTATTATTTACTAACACATTTCATTTAATCTACGTAGATTTTAAGCTATTTAATAAACTAATTTTAGTTGGTCGAATTATTATTGATTATTATTGTTTGAAGCCATTTACTAATCATAGATACAAATTATTCCTTAAAAGGATTTTCTTTCTTTGTTTAGTCTATTTTAGTCGATCCACTTAATATTTTATTTTAAATATCCTGGAAGATAGGCTAACAAATGGTAGCAGAGCGTGGTTGAATTTTTTCACTTAGGTGATTTACATTATACGTTTATAGTAACTACAATTTTTTTTTCTGTTTATTGTTGCGCGTCATTTTCTTTATCTGCGATCATTTTGCAATTTAAATGCCTCCCGTAACCCGAAAAGCTAATAAAGGCGACGTTATTCGTACGGCAGAGTTTAACACTGAAGTAATGAATGTTCAAGGTACCGATAATATTTCATCCGAAATGGAACAAGCGGGTCCTTCCGAATTTAAAATTTCACATTTATCCGTTCCCAAAACTTCAGTAAAAACTAAAGTTAAGAAGGCACCTGCTTCTCGATCTCGAAGATCTAATTTAGAATCATCGTTGCTTTCTGTTGCAACTGAACTGAAATTAGCTAATCAAAATCACGATTCTTTAATTACCCTAACTAAATCTGTAAATGAAGTAACCGAAAAATTTTCCGCTTGTAATCTGATTAAATTTTCCGTTGATTCAAATAAATTAATTTCAGAAGTTGCAATGTGTAATCATAATGATCCGGAAACAATTATACTTTTTATCGAAGCCGTAGAAAAGATTCTACAGCTTCCTCATATCGATAAAGTAAGTTTTTTCACAGCCTTAGCCGTTAAAATAGACGAGCACATTTCTCCATGGTGGGCTTCAGTAGTAAATCTTGATTGGAATCAGATTAAAGCTATGCTTTATAGTAAATATGTATGTAGTTCAGATCTTGTTTTCCTGCGAGATAAATTTATAAATCGCAAACAGGGCGTCCATGAATCGTTCGAAACATTTATTTCGGATATCAAATCTAAAGCAGCGGCCTTAAATTTGGAGTATTCTGAACCTCAACTAATTTCCATAATGTGGGCTCATTGCAATAAAACAACCTTTGACATTATTAAGTATTTAAGTGAACCTTCTACGTTTAGGGAATTAGATGATACAATCCGAAAAATCGAATCTATAATTAGACGGGATAAGTCATTTTCTCAACTTGAAGTCTCAACTATCGAATCTCAAGTTAGTGTTTCTTCGGAATTACAGCCAGTTTTGACTAATAACAAAACAGAACACTCAAATCATTTAACGCCATTCTGTAGATACTGTCGATCGTATGGTCATCTTATAGTTAATTGTCGAAAACGAATTAATAGGCAGAATAGTTATCCAAAAAACTAATTTGCAGTTTTAACCCTAGTTTTAAAGAATTTAGTTCTAGTTGTATGCCAGTTATTTTTGTTGAAATTGCACATTTTAAAATACTAGCTTTACTTGATTCCGGAGCAAACCATAATTTTATATCTTCGAAAGTAACTGCCAAGTTGCTTAGGATGAAAATCGTTAATTCTGTATCAGTTTCTAAGGTAGCAATATTACCTGATTCATCTACAGTAAAGATCGATAAAAAGGTTAATTCTTTTATTAAAATTTCTAATTTTTCATGGCCTTTAGAATTTCTTGTTGTAAATAATTTAAATTTTGATGTTATAATTGGGGTATCTTCGCTTCAAAGGATGAATGTTATGCTAAATTTTTCGGAGAACCATGTTGCGTTTAAATTTAATAAAGACATTATAATTCCATTTTATGAACACAATCCAAGAAAAAATACTTCTTTCGTACTTAATTTGATTTGTGAAATTAAGTATAATCTTAGTAGCAGTCAACGTTCGGAAGTTGATAAAATTATTTCTTCGTATTCAGATGTTTTGACTAAAGAAATGGGTATGGCTACTGGTTTTGAATACGAAATCAAGGTGAATTCGGATAAACCAATCTACAGAAATCCCTTCTACTTAAATCCTATTAAACAAAAGGAACTCGATGATCACCTACAAGGTCTTTTACATAACGGAATCGTGCGTCCTAGCAATTCTCCATATGCAAGTCCAGTTTTTTTAATTCCAAAAAAGGATTCAGGCAAACGTCTTGTCGTTGACTATCGTGCTGTAAATAAAATTATTCAATATGACCCATTTCCTCCTTCTAATCAACAAGCAATTTTTACTTATCTTCAAGGAGCCAAAATATTTACCATCTTTGATATGAACGCTGCTTTCCATCAAATACCGTTAACAGAAGAGTCAAAAAAATACACAGCTTTTGTTACGATGACCCAACACTTAGAATATAATTTTTTGCCATTTGGGTTGAAAATAAGTCCCACAGGATTAAATAGACTCATTGCGCATGAGTTTTCAGACTTTCGCTACAAATTCTTCATAAACTATTTCGACGATTTTATTATTTTTTCCAAAACTCCTTCTGAGCATATTGAACATCTTAAAATCGTGTTAGAACGCTTTCGTCTATGCGGAATAACATTAAATCCAGAGAAAGCAAAAATTGCCATGTCAAAACTTCGTATTTTAGGACACATTGTTTCATCTGGTAGAATTCAAATCGATACTCTACGGATTGAGTTCTATTTCTCAGCTACCAGTTCCAAAAAACGTGAAACAAGTTCAACAGTTTATTGGAGTTGTATCCTTTTGTTCAAAATTTATTGAGAATTTTTCTGAAATCGTGGCTCCTCTACATGACTTAAAAAAGAAAATCACTAAATTTCAAATAACTAATGTTCACATTTCAGCAATTGATAGATTTACAGAAGCTATTTCTGAGGCACCTGTTCTTTGACTACGTGATTTCTCACAAAAATTTATAGTACGCACCGACGTTAGTAATTTCGGAGTTTCCGTAGTATTACTTCAAAAATTTGAGGATGGTATTCATCCTATTTATTTTGTTTCTCGAAAACTTTCTATTGCCGAAAGAAAATATTCTGTTTTTGAAAAAGAATCCTTAGCTGTTATGTTTAGTCTAGATAAATTCAAGGATTATATTACTGACTCACATTTTATTCTTGAAGTAGATTGTGACGCTATTCGTTGGCTTTCTAATCATCCTTCACAATTATCTAAGTTTGGCCGATGGCTTCTTAAACTTTCAAAATTTAATTTTACAATACAGCACATTCCCGGTTCTTTAAATAATACCGCCGATGGTTTATCTCGGTTATTTGACAATGATGATCATATACATTTCAATGATTGTCCCAATAACTCACGGATTATGTTGAACTCAGTGGTTGAAATTCCTGAGTCTTTTATTTCTATTGAAAAGCATCAGCAATCTGATGAATATTGCAAACTCATTTGTAACCGCATAAAGAGTGGTGAAAATGTAAATAACTTTGCAATAGAAGGCAGTTTGTTGATTCGTTTTGTTGGTAGAAAGAAACTCAAAAGCGTAGTTCTTCCAGAAAAGCTTAAGGATCTCATTAATTTTTATTACCATGATACTAAGAGAGGTAATCACAACTCTATTTTGAAAACCTACCGATCAGTTGCCAGAAGATTTTGGTGGGATGGAATCTATAAGTATATCAGAAACTACGTTTCCGTGTGTCATTTATGCCAAATATGTAAACCTTTGAATGTTAAAGTTAATGCTCATCTAGCCAGCGTTCCTCCTAAAAGTACTTGGGAAAAGATTTACATCGATTATGTTGGTCCAATCATAACTTCAGAAAACGGTTACAGATATATGTTAGTTTGCGTAGATTCATTTTCGAAATGGTTGAAGGTCTATCCAACTCGCAGGTCGACTGCCGCTGTTACTGTAAAATGTTTAACCGATTTATTCTCTACGTATGGCCCTACTAAAATTATAGTCTCTGATAACGCCAAATGTTTTTCAAGTAACGTTATGTTCCAGTTTTGTATGTATTGGGGCATACGACAAGCGTTTGTATCGCCTTACTATCCAAGTGCGAACCTTAGCGAGAGATGTAATAGAAATCTTAAGTACAATTTAACCTTGATGATTAAGCAATACTCCTTACAACACAAGCGTTGGGACCAAGTTCTTCCATTTTTTGTCTTAAATTACAACAGTACATTTCATGAGTCTATTGGTACATCTCCAGCATCAATTTTCTTAAACAAAGAAATATCTACCTCTTTAGATAACTTATGGAACCTTCAGTCATTTTTATCGCATTCTAAACCTCCGCCTATAGAGGTAATTCAAGAACATTTAGTTCAAGCTCACGAGAAAGCTAAGAGATTCTTTAACCGCGGAAAACATCAAGTAGCGCCTTTTTCTGTTAATCAAAAGGTTCTAGTACGGCAATTTCCAGTTTCTACTCCATATTCTAAAGATAGAAAATTCATGCCAAAGTGGTCTCCACCAAAGGTTATTCAAGAATTTACTACTCCCGTGTCTGTTGTATTAAAGGATCTCGTCACTAACGAAATTACAAAATCTCACATTCAGTTTCTCAAACCTTATAAGGATTCTAATGCTTAGAACACCTTCCCTTTTCTTTTATTCTTGTTGTTTGTTATACGCTTCACTTTTTTTTCGGAAGGGTGAGTGTTACGTGGCAACGTTCACATTTTTCAATTTTGATAATTCTTGCCTTGCGCCTTTGTAAGTTAGATTATGTTCCAGTTTTAAACAAATTCATTTTAACTTTTGCACGTTTGATTGGTGCACTAAAGAAAATCCTAATTCTAATTTATGTTCTTGATTTAGTGAATGGCAATTAGATGCAAATGAGCTAAGATACTTTCAAAGATCGGGTGTACCACATCGTCATTGACATAAGGGCACCTACCATCCTAGTCTATAAAAAGGGTAAATTAGCGAGAAGAAAAATACTCATCGAACCGCCGGCGCAAGACATCCGGCACGTCGCGTAAGATAAGCTCACATTCCTGTATGTATGGAAAAATTGTAGATAAGTTACTATTATTTACTAACACATTTCATTTAATCTACGTAGATTTTAAGCTATTTAATAAACTAATTTTAGTTGGTCGAATTATTATTGATTATTATTGTTTGAAGCCATTTACTAATCATAGATACAAATTATTCCTTAAAAGGATTTTCTTTCTTTGTTTAGTCTATTTTAGTCGATCCACTTAATATTTTATTTTAAATATCCTGGAAGATAGGCTAACACAAGCACTAAGCAATATAATATTTGACAGTTGGTCGTTGTAAAATGTATTTAAGATCTTTGAGTTTTCCACCGGACATCAAATTGATAAGCTCTTGTAGAAAAGTTTTGGTTGCGCTAACGTTATTTCTTCTGTAGATGATGTCGTGAACATAAATGTAGTGATATACAACGTACGCTGCATTAGGATACTACCCTCCGTAACGTGCAACAAGTTATTATATTCTCGTACTGCAACATTTTCGAAAAAACGACAAAGAATTCTTTGATCTCGATGTTGGGTTTCTAAGAAAATTTAGCAAAACATGTTTAAAGTCACAAACAAAAACATAATTGAATTAACAAAACGCTAAAAAAATTGAAAATATATTTGTAGTTTTACACCAGCATGCAAGGTATCATTAAGCGAAAGTCCAGTAGACGTCTTTGCTGACGCGTCAAAAGCAACTCTAATCTTTCTCGTGATACTATCAGGTTTTTGCACGCAGTAATACGGAATGTAATACACAGATGTAGGTTTAGCTTTTGCTTGCAGAATAATAGTCATGTGACTAGTGTCAATCAAGCATAAACTCTGAATATGAATTATGTAACGATAAATTGCGTAAAAATCTAGACTCTAATAGGAAAAATCTGCGAATAGCTTAGTTGTAAGAGTTAGTCGAAGAAAAACGACAAAGCTCCCATTCTCTTCTTGGCTAACAGTGTTTTTAAAAATTTGTTGACATTGGTATAAAAGTGCGTTGCGGAACATACTGTGCATTTGCGCGATTTATTTTGTTTTGACCCCCTGTAAAAAAAATTGTTGTTATATAAGTGTGTCAGTGTGTTATGTCTGTTTAGTTAGTATTGTAATATACTAAGATTAGAACGTCTTCCGGGTTTGGACCGTGTCATAGTTGTAACCGAAGTTGTTAACGTTTTGCTCACTTTCGTAAGGGGCTTTATCAGGGCGTGAGAGAAATCGAAGAACTCAAGCAAGCAAAAACATCCTACACCGTGCTAGTCTAGCGTTGATACGATAAGCAAACTAAGCGAAAGTTAGACACCATTTTGAAACAACTCTTTTACCTTCATCTTGAGTTGGCCAACACTCTTTCCCCGGATGATTGGAATCTCTTTGACAATATTACTTACCAGCAGTCTGATACCACTCGACGACTAACCACTGAAAGTTATCTCAAAAAGGTCCAATTATTGGAATCCAAGGATCGGAAAGTTTCATTCACTACTAAATACTCAAAGACAGTTGTCAATTTATCTAGTTTCGCTCTCACTTCAGAACAGAAATTTGCTGTTACTCCCAAACGTATTCCTAAAGAAGATATTTTATGTGCTGTCGAGTCTTCTATAAGACATCTTCCTTGCCACATCTCAGATCCCATTCGTATTAACTCCGACAAAATCCTTGAATCATCTAAAATTCCTAAATCCAACATTTCTAAGTCGGAAAAGTTATCCCTAAAAAGTCTTCGTAAGAACCCTAATATTATTGTTCATCCAGCCCACAAAGACAACGCTACTGTCGTTTTGAACCATATTGATTACGTTGCGAAAATCCATTCTATTTTGTCTGAGGAAACGTACGATCTTCTAACTCGTAATCCCACTTCGAGGATTGAACGTGAGGTCAGCCAAATCATCAAATCTGACAATCTATCTGCTGAAACTAAACGTCGACTTACCCCTTCAGATTCTAAAACACCTCGTCTATACGGACTTCTCAAAATTCACAAACAAGGTATTCCCTTTCGACCTATCGTCAGTACTATCTAATCTCCTATCTACAAGCTTGACAAGTTCTTGTCCAACATTTTCACATCCTCAACTCTCAGCATTTTATTCAACGTCTACAAGCAATAAAACTTGAACTCCAAGATTTTCTTGTGAGTTTTGATGTCACTTCACTTTTTACTAATGTTCCTATTAAGGATTCGCGTATTATCATCGAACAGATTCTGTCTCAACATGGCATGGACTTAAGTTTAGTTCCTCTTATTGATAAGAAATAATAACATTTAATCACAAGTTTTACGAACAGGTTTCCAGTGCTGCTATAGGTTCTCCTCTATCACCTGTTGTAGTTAACATTTTTATGGAATCCTTTGAAACGGTTGCTTTGGAATCATCTATATTAAAACCTAAAGTGTGGTTTAGGTATGTTGACGACATGTTTATTGTTTGGTCTCATGGTCATCTTGAATTGTCTAAGTTTCTTAATCATCTTAATAATCAACACTTAGATATCAAATTTACTATGGAAATCGAAAGTAATGATTCTCTTTCATTTCTTGACGTTCTTGTGAGTCGTAAGCCCGACGGATTTCTGGGCCATTCTGTTCATCGCAAACCTACCCATACGGACAGATACCTTCATGCTTCGTCTCATCATCATCCTACACAGAAACGTTCTGTTATTGAATCTTTGGTTATATATATATGAAGCGCGATATTCAGAGTTATTAATCGTCGTCTACATCCACGTACTGGATTACCCAAGGACATTTCTACTCCCGAATCCAATCCGAAATTGGCTTTTTTACCCTACATTCACAAGGTTACAGATCAAATAGGAAAACTTCTTTGTAAGAATGGTATCAAACCCATATTTAACTCGACAGGGAAAATCTCTCAGATTCTTCCTTCTCCCAAGGACAAATTTTCTACACTTTCATCTCAAGGTGTATACCAAATTCTTTGTTCATTTGGTCTACATTGGTGAAACCGGTCGTTCCGTCATTACTCGCATTTTAGAACATGATCGTTGTATAAGAAGACATGCGGTTGCTGAACATCATTTGACTACAGGTCACAAGATCGGTGATTGCCAAATCTCCAAACTTTTTTTAACAGGAAACTCCGAGATGACATAGAAATCATCAAACACCCCAATAACTTCAATCGTGATCATGGTTTCGAGTTATGCAGTTTAGAATCTGGTTTGGTTCACAAATTGATTACCTAACTCTGTAGTGGTTCTTTGTTAGATTTTCGTTTCCTTTTTCAAGTTTATCGTTTTCTTTCTTACCTTTTCAGAGTTTAGAATCTGGCTTGGTTCACAAGTTGATTACCTAACTTTTGAGAAGTTCTTAGTTAGATTTCAACCGTGGAAGTTTTATTAAATTACAGTATGTAATTTATTTCAGTACCCTGATGAAGTTTACGTTTGAGGCATAAAACGTAGCCATAAAAAAAGTTTTAAGTGTTTTTTTTATTGCTTCTCTTGTGTAAAAGATATTTTAGTGATCCAAGGTTCAAAGAAACGGTGTAGCAATGAGGAAATAAGGAAACAGAAAATGATGACATGTACGTGGATAGTGATTTTGAAGCAAATGATTAGTTTGGGAATCCAATAACGACGTTAATGACACTAATCGCAGAAGATATTAGTGCTACTAAAAATGCAAATCTTAAAATTGCATCGCAAGTTTTATTCGCTACGCAGCCCGAAATGGAGAATAGAACCACCAGCTAAAAATAAACTTCCATCAATGTTCTTCAACAATAAAACAACTCAAGACAGACATTTAGAAACCAATCAATTTATATCTTACACTTGGGATTTATTTATTCAATAATGTAAATTGTGCATTATATCATATACCAATGAAAGTGGTGCCAATTTGTTCAGTATATGCTAAGTAAGCTAGCCAAATATAGCTTGAAAATGTTTTGAATGTACAAGCCTTAAAAACTAACTGACATATATAAGTCAAGGATTTGAAATGGTGCAAACCTTATTGGGGAGTATTATTTATAGTTCTGGTGTGAATCTAGCAATTGACATTTTTTTACAAGCGTTTCATAGGAAAAAATATTGGTTTTGTTGGTACATTACGTCAAAATAAGCAAAATACGATTATTTAATACATCACAAAAATATTGATTTGTTGCTAAAAAAGATATGAGAATTAAGAATTTTTAAGGCTAACCAGATTAAGCTGGATATGTGACATTTACCACTCTGAAGATGCAAGCTGCAATGTCTTGCAAAACGAAACGCTACAGACTAACTTTACTTACTTAGTATATTACGAACATTTTTTATGCCGCATAATTTACTAAGCCGTACCATTCGTCCGCCTGACGATAATACAAATTCTATAAAAATTGAATCTGATACGAAAAATTCAATTCAAGTTATGGAGCGCCCTGCCTTTAATATGACTGACGAACAATTGCAAACGCTCATTGCAAATATTCGTGCGCCTATCCAAAGTGCTAATTCACCTTATTTAACGGTTCAGCAAAATTCTGAAAACTTTTCTAAGTGCTTTCGGGAACTGTTTTCTAAACAACAAAGTGATAAGGAATCAACGGATATTTTCGTTGCCAATGCTCGCTCATTCTTATCGCTAGAATGTTGTTACCAAGAGAAGGAATTACTGATTTTTCTACTCTTGTTGGCAAAGCTCGATATCTTGAACAAAATTTTATGAACAAATTACCACAAAAAAATCATTTGCTTGCTACTGCTAAGTCCTTAAAACTTAGACCACGATGAACCTATTGTCATAACTATGGTCATGTCAAAGACGGTTATAGAAAATTTGCTGCTCACAAAAACCCATTACTGAAAATCATTCTTCGCCTCCTGTTAACAAACTTATCTGCTTTGGATGTGGTAAACCAGGATACGTAAGATCTCAATGTCCTTAATGCCAACCTAGCACTAGCTTTGTTAAGTCTCCTGTTAACAGTGTTGTGCATTATCTAGATGAAATTATATAGATAATTCATCTAGATAATTTTTGATCATCTTTTTCCTTATCTAGATAAAATTATTGAACATTATCTAGATGATTATCTTAGATGATCTTTCGGTTATCTATCATGAAATTATCTAGATGATTTTTTAAGAGTAACATACATTTTTTGTTTAGATTTGTTGTTTTGTAATTTTTATATTTACAAACATAATATTGTTTGTAATGTCTGTGGTAATGTAATACGGTCCAGATGGCTAAAACCTGATAAATAATTGCCGTAGATGCTTTGCATTTTTGCAGCTCTTCTGCTGACAAAAACTAGACTCACATGACCTTGAGCGTAAATACATGCAATACGAGATATAAACAAAAACACAACTTAAATTACTTTTTGAAACTGAACCAATTGCTTGCGATAAGTATCTTGTCGTACTTATTTAGAAACAATAATAAGCTTTTTGATATACGTACATTTATTCAATACATCATCAAACATTGAGATTAACAGCTACTAATTCTGTAGTTTTGAAAATTTAATTAGTTGAAGCGCCTACACAGCAAAACTATGCCCAAATAAAAAAAATGCTTGATTGAAAAAGAGAAAATTCACGACTTTTTGAGCAGTTGAAAGTGACAAACTTCGATACACGTGATTTAGAGTTCTTTTAAAAGACTATTTAAGTCATGGAGCTTTTAGCTTACTCTTTAAATCAACTTGTTGAGTAAGTAATATTCACGTTAAATTAAAGTCGCAATAAGATCCTAATGTATACCGCGTAGAATAAAAACGCTCCTATATAAATCTATGATGTAAATTATCATATGAGTACAACATAGAGTACAATTACTGACAACCTGTCAAATATAATTAATAAAACTGCAAAGCAAAAATGCTTTTTTTGCATTTGGGTTTGTTGCACTTACAATTACAAAAAGTACCGAGCAGAGCATAAACTGTTTAAAATAACCCAAATGTTTTAGAAGAAACAAAACTGCTTGCGTTTTTTTAAAAGACAAAAGCTTATTCTTTAAGTGATCGCTGATGTAAGCTGCTCAAAATTTAAAATACAATAAATTTTTGAGGATTAGTTGGTTTTTTGTGAAAAATTTGCTTAAAATATCGAACTACAAATAATGACTTAAATTTAAAAAGAAAAAGCAATAATTCAGGGAGTGTGATTAACGGCTATGAGCAATAATTTTTATAATTTTTTAAGTTCAAACTGATGTCGATATCAAAGCCAGATTTTTTCTAACTGTTACAAAGGAAAACTAATTAAGTTTACTAGACACTTCTCCATTTGTGAAAAAGTCATTGATTAAACATATCAATTTCGGCGCTAATTGAAAGACTTTATAGTCTTGATTCATGATAGTGTAAGTTTTGCCTAGTAATGAAAATTTAGAAAGGACCATATTGTATCAAGAAATTTGTTTTATATTTTACAATAGTAGGTCATTAAATCAATAAAATTTCTGTCATGTTTTTTTTCGATTTTTATTTTTTTTCAATCTGTCTCAGTTTTTTAATTAGTTAATTTTATAAATAATGAATTGGTATTGATGATGATGATAATTAAATGGTAACAATTAATTATTACCTGTTTGTACCTATTTGATAGAATCATCTATCGTATTATCTACGTAAATTATAGATTATCTTATCTATTATCTAGATAAATTCTTCAACTTTTATCTAAATCGCTATCTAGATAAAAAAATTGGAAATTATCTATTATCTCATCTACATAAAAATTTAATTATCTATGCACAACACTGCCTGTTAAAAGCTCAAAATCATACTTCGACGTATTGATGAATGAAGTTCATTCGGATGCTAATCGTCTTATGTTTCATATAAAAATTGCTGACCTTGAAGGATTAGCTTGTGCCGATACCGAAGCAAAATGTAGTATTGTTAAATATAAACTGTACACGTATTTCAAAAACAATAATTTTTTGTTTACCCCGAACAAAGTAACAATGACACTCGCTGATGGCGTCCCCAGAGAAGTTGTTCAAACTTCAAATGCGACGTTATTTTAGAAGGAAGAATTGTTTCAACTAGTTTTATGGCTGTTCCTTCTCATCTCGAAAGCAAGACTCTTCTGGGTATAGATTTTCTAACCATTACCAATGTTGTGCTAAGCATTCCAAAAATGCAATGGTGGTTTGAAGATAATGTTTATACAAAGCATGCATTTTATTCTCCACCCTGTCCCGTACTCGCTACTGCTATTTCTAATACAGATAGAGATTTTATTGATGTAACTACGTCTCTTCGCAAAAACGAAGCAGTTTCATTAAGTGCCGACGAAAAAAAACGTCTAAAAAAATTGTTGATTAACTATAGAAATGTTTTTGAAAATGTTCATGGGCCTACTCTTTACATTGAACATGCAATTCGTCTTGTCCATGGCACTCCAATAGTAGTGCTTATAAGCTAATCGCAAAGAAAACTGAACTTTTGAAAGAAGAAATTGATAAGCTTGTCGCTTCTAATATCATGGAAGAATGCGACTCTGCTTACGCTGCTCCAGTGGTACTGGTTCCCGAAAAAAACCTAAAAAAGTAAGAATGTGCATCGACTATTGTCGCCTAAATTTTCTCACGGTGCTTAATAGATACTCGTTGCCTAAAATTAACAACCTTTTGCATAACGCTAAACAAACACTCTATATGTCTACTATTGACCTTCAGTCGGGTTATCACTAGGTACCTGTCAAACCTGGAGACCGTGATAAAACAGGATTTATGACTACATTTGGCATTTTTCGTTTTCGCTTCATGCTCTTTGGTTTACGCAATCCTCCTGCGACTTTTCAAAGATTGATTAACAAGCTTCGCGCTGGACTAACTGATCTTACGGTACTAACATGTATCGATGACTTGAATGTTCTATCACGTTCATTTGATGAATATTTAAGCGATTTACAAAAAGTATTTGAAAGACTTATTTTGTTTAAACTATGTGCAAATCGTTTAAAATGTACGTTCGCATGTGATTCGGTTTGTTATCTCGAACATTTGATAACGCCAGGTGGAATACAAGCCGACCCTGAAAAAACTGGCGCAGTAATAGATATGCCACGACCCACTAATGTCAAGCATGTCATTTCGTTCTTACAAACGTGTAGCTGGTTTCGGTACTAAATTGAACATTTCGCCGACATTTACTGACTCGCAAAGCATCAAAATTTAAGTGGGTAGATGCTGAAGAAACCGCATTTACTAAGTTAAAACATGCATTATCGTCTCTTCCAATTTTAAAGTAAGCAGATTCAAATCTGCCTTATGTCATCAAATGTGATGCAAGTTCATACGCTATTGGAGCATGTCTACTCCAGGGGGCGGGTGCAGATGAAAGTCCTGTGGAGTATATCAGTCGCCTTCTTACTCCTGCTGAAGTCAATTACTGTTGTAAGGAACGTGAAGCTCTAAGCAGGGTGTATGCTGTAACAAAATTTTGAGGTTATATAGAAGGATCACAAGTTATTATTAAAACTGATCATCAACCTCTCAAATGGCTAATGACATTGCGATCTCCAAGTGGTCGCTTCGCTCAGTGGGCCCTGGTGTTACAAAGCTACGATCTACAAATAGACTATATACCTAGAAAAACTAACGTCATAGCCGACTGTCTATCACGACCGCCTTTGGACGCTGATATACAACGGACTGTTTCAATTAGAAATCTTAGGAAGGAACAAAATGACGATTCAGACATCAAAAAGATTATAGATACCTTTGAATCGGACAAGCCAAATCTAATTGATTATACTCGATGACCTGATCGTGGTTATGTATAGCTTGCCAGCGTTATAAGCCCACTAACCTTAAACCTGCTGGGTTGCTACAAACTCCTATCTACAATCAGCGCCAGCGTTTTGAGACGCTTGAAATTGATTTGTTTGGACTTTCCGAAGCCCCCACTGGCGAAAAATGGTTGTTTTCAATTGAAGATACCGCTACTAATGGATGGAGCTGTTGCATTGACTACCGTCACTTCAGAGACATGTGCAAAATATCTTGCTGACAAAGTAATTTTACGGTATGAAACACCACGTCGAGTCATCAGTGACAATGGACCTCAATTCATCGGTGAAGTAATACAAATAGTAGCTTATTGTTTAGATTTTTGACAATATTTGATTCCTGTCTACCATCCTTCAGCAAATCCCGAAGAAAGACGCAACAGAGATCTAAAAACTCAATTGGGGATCATTTGTGGTTAAAATCATACCTGATGGAAAACAGCTTTGCCTGCAGTAAGGTTTTCAATGAATACGTGTATAAACGGTAGCACAGGGTATTCACCGGCGTTTCTCGCTTTTGGAAAAGAACCACGAACACCATACAAAGCGCATCACGATCTACGTGCTATTATTCAAAACAAAAATTTTGCACCTGAGATCACCCAATACTTAAAAAATATAGGTCCAGTGTTAAGACGTGCCAGAGAAACCCATGAACTAAAACAGGATGCTGCAAAGAAACTTGCTAATAAAGCTAGACTTGAAGTTACTCCGTACAACGTCGGTGATTTGGTCCTTGTCAATGTACACTAATTGAGTAGCTCAACCAAGCAGTTTACGTCCAAGCTCGCTCGTAGACGCTACGGACCGTATTTGATTACTAAGCGAAACTCGCCTACTTCTTACCAGGTAGTTCATATCCACGAACCGGATGTGCTCCTTGGCAATTATCATGTATCGGCTCTTAAGCCGTATATTAAAGGAACGACGGAAATTCCCATCTGCCATATCCGTTCACGAGACCAAAAAAATTTACTGCGGTAAGCTCTGATCTTGTCTCAATTATTATTCATTATCTTGCAGACAGCAAGGATCCTTCTGAACAAAGCCAAGTAACCGATGGCGTTCCTGTTACTCTCTTCAACCTTTCATCTTTACGTCGAAGCTCTCCAAGAACGTCATGAAACGTTACCTCAATACACAATCAATTTTCTTGATTTCCTCCCGGGACGGTTACCGAAAACCAAAGAGGGAGTGTGTAACATTCAAATGTAATCGTAGAGTGTGTGCGTCAAATGGGACACCCCGGAAAAACAAGTTTTGAAAGTAAACAATAAAAATATATGAATAACATGTACGAATTCTTTTAAGTTAACAATTATTTTTGAAGATAATCTTATCTTTATTGTGCAACGTTAATTTCCAATAAAATTCTAATTAAGTAACTGTTGTTTAGTTATCAGTTTTATTCAAGTCGTTTAAAATTACACTAAAATAATACCGCTACAGTTTGAATTTATCTCAGCTTGAAAATAGTTGTGCTTACATTCCATTTTTGATTAGTTTAATTTCGAACGCGTTTGCATAGAGACTATTATTAATTTTGAAAATTTTTGTTTAAAGATAAACAGGATTGCCACAGTTACCAATGTCAATCTGCACTTGACTAACGCCTTCTTCAGGGACTTTGTAAGTAGTAAGTTTTTTTTAATATTTTGTTTCTTATTGTTTGTTTATATTTAAACTCAGGCCCAATTAATAATGCAATTATTTTTGCGTAAACTTTGTATTTTAATAATTATTAATATTGAAAATTTTTAATTAGCATCAACAAAGGATTGAAAAGTACAGGGCGCGTCATAAACTTGTTCCAACTTATCTCAACTTGAAAACAGTTGTGTTTACATTCAACTACTTGCAGGCAAAAGTTCTATTTCGTTAGAAACTCCCAGCACTTTATCTCAAGGATTAGGGAGGCAAAATTAAAGCACAAAATTTCGTGGTCCGTTTTGATGCGACTTTTCTCTTCACGAAAGAACCAATACAGGCAACATTAAACATTATCAGAATCAAATTACAAAAAGTTTATTTGTATGAGGAGCTTAATCGGCTAATAGAACTATGTTTAAAGCCCACATTTTTAAAGTTCTATTTGACTAATGCTGCGATACAAAGCTCTTATCTTGGATAATAATTAAGTTACCTATGTGAAGACTTTCGGATGTAACGTGTGTTTACAAAAAAACATTTCTATAATCTGCAAAAAGAAATAAAATACGACGAATAATTTTATACCACTATAACAAGTTCGCAATATAAATATTATGTGAAAATTTGAAACCAAGTTCTTATTCTTCGTATATTTAATTCTAATTTTTTCATTTTTTTTTAAATGTTTCCATTAAATAAAGATTTTTGTGTAAAAACTCAATTGGAGATTGAGTTTATTTTATATAATGTCGATATGATATTTAGACGAGATTTAAAATTTACAATATTCCAAGATTCGAAATCCCTCATGTAACTCTATTCCTTAACTCGTGCATAAAATGCGTTAATAATTTTTTAGCCAAATTATATCAATTTTTTTATTTTTACTGTTGCGTTTCTGAGCACAGATTTGAGTAATAAAAAAAATCTAACTTAAGGTTTTATTGAAAATTCAAAATTTATATCTTTAAAAAACTAACTCAAGTTAGTAAAGATATTTTTTTGCTACAAAAATTCATTAAAATATTTATTTCTTAAAATCGTTGGTTTTTACATTGTGGTTTGGTTGTACGCAAAATTAACGACATGAAAAAAGTACCACTTATATAAATAATTATATTTTTATTTAATACGTAATGTAATTCAATGTAATTGTTTCTAGTTTACTAATCATCAGCATATAACATGTAATACATATATTTATTATTTAAATTATAAATCACAATTCAAATTAAATATTAATTAACTTATTTCAGCAAAACAAAAGTTATTACAGTTTTCACTACATGCGCCATCTGCAAAAAACTTAACATATTATACGCATTTAGTTTTATCCAGTGCAGGTAACAGTATCGTACAGTAGTAGCGCTTTATCTACACATAAACAGATGGCATACAAATAAAACTTTTAATCAAAATTAGAAATATTTTATAAATTAATATGTAAATCAGTTGTAAATTACAATAGCTTTAATTCAATAGTATATTTTTAGAAATAAAAAAACTTATTGTCTATGTAAATTTATATTTGGCAATTACGACTTATTAACAAGTAATTACCCAAATTAATCAATATATCTCACTTTACTTTTAAATTTGTCGTTACTATTAACACTCGAATTTAAGTAGACAAACTGTACTTGTTAGCACGTTTTTGATTAAAAAATATGATTTTAAAGCTTATACGTATAATTACTGAAATTATAGTTATAGTCCAGTCATTTTAGATATTCTCAAAAAAATGTGTCATACAAGCAAGAGAATCGGTACATATATTCATTGTCTCATTTAAATGTTATAAAGTCCCCCAAAAAAAAGTTGTGCTGGAGCTGCAATCGTTCAAAATTGCAGCCAAAATACAGTTTTTTGGGTTTTATTACTTCACCGTTGCGTTTAGAAAAAAAATGTTCAAACAAAAGCTGTTTGACATGTAATTATCAAGATATTTTATTATTACCTATTTTTTGTGTGACCAACTATAATGGCACAAAATGTTTTTTTTTTCATTCGTGTCAATAATAATGTGTTTAATATCACTTTGATAACCTATTTCAATAGCAAATAATTATTTGAGAGAAACTTCTGGTTTTAGAAAATAATACTATACCAAGTGTTATAAGCAAATATATATTAAAAAGATAAACAAAAATTCATGTAAAATAAAATTGAAATGAAATAAATACGGAAACGAAATTGGTCATTGTTCTTGAAATTTCATACATAAATGTTCGCAAATAACAAATATAGGAAATATAAAAGTTGTTATTTAGATAATGTCATCATTTTCTTCAATATCAATGTTATCATCTTCTGCACAGTTTTCGCATGTCAAGTCTCGACACGTAGCGCACATCGGTGAACATCGGAGCCCTGATTTTACGCACTCACAGTGCTTGTTAGAGCAGAGCAGAGTCTTTTACAATTACAGGACACCAGTTTTAATAATTCAGGTGGTGCTGGTTGGATGGAAGAAGTAACGGGAACTAACTTATCATTATTTTTTTACCACTCCCATAACGTTGGTTTCAACATATTGCCATTCCATTGCAAGTATACACGATAAAAATGTTGCATAGCCGCAGTTCTGGTTGAAGGAAGTGATGCCAAGTCAAATGATTTATTCACTTGCTGTTTCGATATGATGTTGTTATATCTGAAGTATCTCACTTTATTGAGACATGTACTTTTCGTATAACCATACAAATTCATTAAAAATTTCTTTCCTGCAGCTCCAATGTCTTCTTGTGAGGCCAGGGGCTGATTGAAAACTTTTACAATTGACCGCAGGTCTGGATTTTTCTGTTAAATTGTAATAGCTTTCAGTTTTCCTTGATTGTACACACCTGATGTGGTGTCACATCCAGACATTGCATGTGCAAAAAGAAGTACATCACAGATTTGACCCAGAACATTTTTTTGTCAGGAAATGCTAAACAATGTTAGTTTGCTTTTTTTTGAAGCTGCACGATAGAAAAAAAGTGTATGAGAAATGGATGCCTTTGAAGTAAGAAGAACAAGTAGATCGGTGTTTTGCCCAACAACGACAACTTTACAACCAGTTTTGGCTTTATCAATGGCTGTTGAAACGACGAGACAGTCCGCATCTGACTCTGCTTGACTGACTTGTACGTTTGTTTTTTTGCAACGACTTATTAATATGTTTATAAGTTGTTTCTTATTGCTGTTATTAGACAGAAAGTCTGCCTGTGTTGTTGTTGTTGAGGAATTGTTATTTATTTGTATATTTGCAGGTGTTCTTTTCGCAGCTCTTCTTCTTTGTTCACAACTCTTAATAGTTGGCTGGCTTGGGTATCCATCCAATACAATGGTACATTGGTCTCCATAATGTGATTTCACATAAGATATATAGCTGTTGAGTACATCCTAATAAGTTGCAGGTCGTGGCCATATAACACTGTGAAGTAAGTGACCACCATCAATTACGTAAACACAGTCACTGGGCAAAGAAGTAGAGTCTTCACATTTAAAAGCTCTGACCAATGAAAATTTTTTATTTTTCCTCAAGGACACACTATCAAACAATGCTGGGGGGTCTAGGTGCAAACTCATACTGAAAACATCTTTTTAACTTCTTTCGATCATGTACAGTACAAGAACAATAATTCTGTTAAAAAGTTGTTGTGTATTCACAATTACTACCTCGTTGTTTATAATGATACCAGAGTTCATTACTGCTAGTGGTGTAACTTTATCTTTTCTGTGAATTACGACTGCACCGAAATCTTTGCCTTCCGTTGCTCTTAATGAATACATAACCTTTTCTATGGCTTGGTCACAAGTAACTTTATCATCGGCAACAAGACCTGAAGCAATGTTGATTAGTTCTCCCGACTCTTGACGGAATGGACTGTGTTGTAATAACCAATTAGAAAAAGTGTCTACATCCTTATGGTCACGAATTTGTCGACTAGTACCCTGTTCTTTATGTTGCTCAGTTGAAGTGAAAGTGACACTGGTAAACTGTTCAACAGCCCTTGATATCTCTGTGGACAATTGCAGGGATGCAATCCAACGTAACAAAGTCCCTTCATTTATACCTCGACCATGGGTAAACCCTCCAATTGATTTCATTGGACGGTTCAGCGATGCTCTACGACCATGCCAGTCCATACACCTGACCTGACCTTATATACACATAACACAACACATAACGGACAGTAAAAAACCCATCTGTTGTGAATTTTTTTAAGTCGTCTGGTGACATTTTCTTTTCATATTCAAGTGTCAATTGAAGGTAGAAGTGAGCGCATTTAGCATACAAATTATGACCCGCAGCATGGAAGATAAGAATCATAAGTTTGATTATCTCAGTGTGCTTATTACAATTTCCGGTTCTTTCGGCACTGATGAATTCCATCACAAGTATTATGAGATCAATGTACTGAAGCCACAATTTTGCTGTTCTACTGTTCTTTTTTGTTTTTTCACACACTCTCTGCAAATCGTTTATCACTTCGTTCTACTTCTTCGGATGATATTTCATTCCTAAGTAACTCCTCACTTACGCTTGAAAGTGACTTGAAGGACTCATTTTTAAGTTCAGGGTACCTGTCAGCTAGTGAGTTAAACAAACCAAACTGTGAACAAATGTGCCCTTAACAATCTAGAGAAAGCATGGCCCTATAAAAGATGGGGGACTGTGTTCTTTGCATATACAGTTGACCAAAGCTCTTCAATCCCACTTCCTCTCATAATGTAACCTATGGACCCTAAAAAACTCATCAACAAATGAAAACCCCCGAGCCGTACATAAACTGTTGAAAATAAGCTGCTAGAGTCTGCTGACGATACGATTTCAGCTGCCTTCAGAAATAGCGCCTGGTCGAAGGTAACAATGCAGGGTTTCTTTTTAATTTGGCTTTCAAGCGCAGTATACATTAGTGCTGAGTTTATTGCACTTAGGTTATTAGTTTCTAAGTTTATAAAAGGAACTGGCAATATTTTGGTAGTTGCATATGCTCCATCCTTCTGATGGGCGTCTTGCATGCATGCATTCCAAAATGGAATTCGGTTTTCCGAGAACAAGAACCCACAAATCCTTGGTACATTGCATTTTAAGCCCTGTTTTACAAGTTCTGTGTTCATATCGACTGGTTGTATCTTGACTTTTTTTAAGCCTGGCTTAGTTGGATTCTTATAAGGTACAATAGGTATTATTGTTATTAGGTTCATTTTCTTCTTTACATCTCGAATTGTAGGCAAAGTGGTGTTGACATCTGCGTTGTCAAATACAAACTACATGAAACCGAAGACTTGTTGTTCGGGTTGGCCATTTTGGCTAGCACAGTTCAGGTAACCAATAGTCTCATTGTACAAAGAGCAAACTGACAGAGAGTGAAGAACATCGATTAGATATCGCGATCCAAATTTACAGTGAAGATGGACACCAAGTTCCAATTGAATAGGAGAAATGAACGATCTGGCGCGGCAGGCCGATATGATGGCGTGGTTTATAGCAGCTATTTATGGTTTTTCTTTTTGACTTTTAGATTTTCCTTGTATAACATTTTGCATGAACAACTGCAAAAAATCGGGTACAATATCTGATTCAATATTTCCCATCTCTTCTACAGATGGATATACTAACATATCGTAAGTTTTTGCACGGACGTCCTGTAGAATTATTTCAGCAGTCTTTTCCACAATCCGTAGCCTTTCATTTTCTGTATTTTTCTTCCTGTCTAAATACCATTGATCATACAGTAATTTTCTGGTAGTTCCCAAGAAGGAAAATAAAGTCTGACGTGAACCACTCTTTTGTTCTGTAACAATCAATTGATCTTGGAAATGCAATTTAAGCCTAGTCTTCAAAATGTAGTCTGAAATGTCTACTTCTTCTATTTCAAAAGTTTTTACTATGTCTTTTATTCCAATTAACGAATACTGTCATCCTTTACCTTTCTCGATATAGTGAAACAACATATCTAAAACTGTATCTTCAGCATCTTTGCTTGACTGTCCTGATTTAACTTTTGGCACATTTCTAAAAGTAACGTAGCATTCATGATGGTATCTAGCTTCAGATGCTGGTAAATCTACATGCTCTACTCTTTTTTAAACAATTTCAAATAAATCGTCTTTCCGTTCACCGCATATTTTCAAAATTTCATTTTTTATTTTAAACGTCTGAACCATGGATACGCGCTTTCTCCAATTTTTTGATAGTTTTGAATCAAGGACTGCAACTTCAACTCCTCAAAAAAGGCAGGTCGTTTTGTAATCAAATGCTGGCATTTTGATCCTTGTTGTTGGTTTAGAGACACAGGATTCATTATTTTTGTGGTCGTACAGTTTTCTTTTTTTAGCTGTTATAGTACTAAGTTTAGTATAATAGTTTCTGCAAGCCTTGTGCAAGTTCTTTAACATTTTGTAACTTTTCCCAAAGCCCATCTTCTGCTGCTTTGCTTGTTTGTATAATACTTAATAATCCTTGATTAGTCACTACACTACACTCTTTTTTTAGGTCCCCATCACAAAAACAACACTTTTCATCTGCCATGGTTTTATTACTCAATACCTACAGCAAATCTGAAACAAAATCATTTTTATTGTGTTAATAATTCTAAATTTTATTCACAACTGTTGGTTGGTATGCTCAAAATAAGTCCACTAATTTCTGAAACAAGTATTACATAATGTTAAGTAAATTTATTTATATTTTCTATACTGACTATAAAACGACGCCATTTTGTTCATGTTTCGTTGTTCACACAAAAAAATGGTTATGATGAAATATGTGGATAATTACATGACAAACAACTTTTGTTTAAGAATTTTTTTTCTGAACGCAACGATGAAGTAATAAAACCCAAAAAACTGTATTTTGGTCGCCATTTTGAACGATTGCGGCTTCAGCACAACTTTTTTTTTGGGGACAACATTTCAATGAGACCGTAATACTGAATATGTGTACCGATTCCCTTGCTTGTATGACAAATTTTCGATAACATGTAAATTTTTACCGAAAATGACTGGACTATTATAAATTTTAAGTAAGAAGAAGCGTTCTGACTGTTTACATTTCACGTCTTTTATTTTTTTTTGGTGCTTGAATAAAATGTTCTAAAAAAATGGTGCGATATCATAATACTTTTTGTATCGTTAGACTTTTTCATTAAGACAAAACTTTAAGAAATAAAGTTTTACAAAATGTAACTTTGGCAAAATTAAATTTTGCTTAATTTGTAAAAACGTCAGAATGCAAGGGTGCAACGCGATACAAGATAAGAGATAACTTTCAAACCTTTAACATTGCACAAACCTTATAAATATATATATTTTTTTAAATTAGATTTTATTATGATTATTGCGTTACGTATTTTTAAGCTTCAATGTTATTCCAGTTTTATAATAAACGTATTGTGACGTTTAAATTTAAATTTAAGTTTTCGTTTTTTAAATTAAAGTAAAACTGAAGGTGCGATAGAATTCCTACGACTCTATTATAAATTTGTATATAACTTGTCTCATTGTTTATGTTCTATATTTTACTTTTAGCATTTTAACGTTAATAAATTATGTGAGCTTGATGCATTAATTTTATTTGTGGTGAATTGTATTCTCGCTTTACCTTAAGATCAAGGTATAAGAAACGAATAAATGGGAAAAAGCAAGCAAAATTAAAGATGAAGAGTACAAAAAAGGATATGATTTTGGAAGATGGATAAATAAACAACAAAACAAGAAAACATAAAATGAGTAAAGATAGGGACTTGGAACATAACGTTACTGAAAGAAGGAAAAATGATAGAAGTCACAAAAGAAATAACAAGATATCAAATAGACAGTGCAAGAGGTACGATGGTAAGAAGAAGGGAAGATAATAAAAAAAGATTTCACACTATATTCAGGAGAAAGAAAGCAAGGAGCAAATGGGGGTTACCTTTTACGTAAATAATAAAACAAGTGGAAAAATATGCTTTAAACCAATAAACGGTAGACTAGCTTATATAAGAATTGAAACTAAATCTACAAATATGTCAATTATAAATGTATATGCCCCGACAAAAAAAGCTGATAAAAATGATAACGAGAAATTATACCAAGAATTAGAAAAACTAACAGAGGAAGCACCAAGGCATGATATGATGATGGTGGTTAGAAATTTCAATGCACAGATAGACAAAGAATGATTCGCAAATAAAGCTGCACGAAAGCATACGATACATGATGACACAAATGATAATGGAAGTAGACTGTGCGAATTCGCAGCATCAACAAACATGATAATAAGTAGCACAAAATTTAAGCACAAGAGAACACATAAAATAACATGGATAATACCAGGAGGAAACAGTACACAAGAAAACCAAATAAACTATGTACTGGTAGCAAAGAAAAGCGCTACTTCAATAAGAGATGTAAGAACATTTAGAAGAGCGAGTACCGATATCGACCATTTTTTGGTTATAGCAAAAATAAAAGAAAAAAGAAAAAAGAGAAGAAAAGAAGTTTACACAAAAAGAAATGAAAACGAAATACAAGAAAGCAACGCAACAAGAACCAGCAGCAGTAGAAATACAGGAAGATGTAGACAACAAATGGACAAAAATGAAACACGACATATATAAAGCAGCGCAGGATACAATTATTAAAAGTAGTAAGAGAAGGCAGGAGTGGTTTGATAAGCACTGTGAGAAGGCAGTAGAGCAAAAAAATAAGACAAGACTAAAATGGATAAGGACTAATGCAGAAGAAGACAAATGAATATAAAGAAAAAAGAAAGGAAACAAGCAAATTATGCAAGCAAGAGAAAAACGAATGGATAAATCAATTAATGGAAAATATAGAAGGGGATAACAAGAAAAATAATATGAGGAAGTTATACAGGAAAATACGAGAATAAAAAACTGGAAATAAAATAAGAAGCAGAGGAATGAAAGATGAAAATAAAATGTTGCAAAACAGTGCTGCAGCGACTTTGCAGGGTTTGAGTTAAATCTGCTTCAGGAATGTAAGTAAAAAGATGACCAATTAAAAAGTGACCTGGAGTTAACGTAATAAGGTCCTCGAGCTGAGAGGATATGACAGGGGAGGTTCAAGGGAATTATACTTAAGGGCGCCAGATCAATCCTAATTAACACTTCTGCCTCGATCACGACAGACGGTCCAAACTTGTAACTAAATTTGAGGTTCGTAATCCTTGTTACTCTGATGTTCGGGTATGTTACCATAAAAGAAAGATTAACAAGTATAACAACTTTAATGTATTAACGTAGAAGATTAACAAGAATATATGTAATTTCTCCACTCATCAATGCTCGAAATATTAACAAGTATAATTAACAGGTATAAAAACGTTAATTTAACAACGTAGCAAACTAACCGAAATATGTTGAAGTTCTCAATTCACAAACATTAAACAAACTAACAAGTATGATTAATAGGTGTAGAAACCTTGAAGTAACAACATAAAAGATTAACCGTAGTATTGTCTACTTTCTCGATTCATAAATGCCAGACATATCGGCAACACACATATATATAGTTAAATTACATCGAGATAGCGAAGTAAATTTCGTAATAAATATTGTCTACTTTCAGCATGCGATACACCCTAAATGATATTTGAAATTACCTTGTTGGTATGCAAACAATCAACGTAATTACAGACACCGACAGTAATCAAAGTTCCGTGAGTGACTTTTATGACAGCGAAAAAAGTATAATCAAACTGACTTACCCAAAATCCAGTGCTTGCTTGCGTGAACAAAACGTTTTCCCACCGGCAGCTTAGAATAATTATTGAAAAGCAATTCGTGTCACACAATAACTCACGAAAAAGGAAACTACAAAATCAGTATTAATAATTCATTAAATGCGATATAAGAACCCGTTGTATCGAATGCTGTAGGTTGTAATTACGAACAGGTGGTTGATAACACAATCGATTATTGTCCAAAAATCAGCATCTCCGACGCGTTGCTCGTCGAGACCTCGTTTTCGTTTAAGTCGTATGCCCTCCCAAAAGCTTATACGTTCGGTAGCGGTATTTATCAATCGTACTTATGCATCATTATTCCTTATTGAAGCGAACAGGTGCTTGAAACGTGGTGGAACCGGCTATCACATTAATACAGAAATTACGAAGAAATCTTAATAGACTGGAGACAAAATATCTTACCCTGTGCCGAACGAATTGTAATAAATTCGTAATTGCCTTATAAATTCGTATTCATCACAAGGGATGCCCTTAAAAATTTAGGAATTAGTTCAAGACTCTCGACACCGACCGGCTCACGTAGTTGACAGCTTCAAAATGGCCTCGCAGTAACCAACAAGGTCGGCAGAAGGCGTCAAAACCAGAAACTAATTTTTAAGTCGATGCACAGGGTACTCCGTTGTGAAAATTTCGCACGTAACAAACTCGCGTTGCCTTTAACAGACTTAACCGAACTTTCCCATAAGCCACCTTCACTGTATGGATACAGAATGCAGATAATTAACAATTTTATTATGCGACTCCTGATCGTGCAAAATTTTGGATAAACAATCTAATTCTGATTTGGTGTCGCAAAAATTTGTAGTGTTATTGCTTGATATAGAACCAGAGTAATCCTCTACGGACAATAAAACGTTTTAAGGTGTTAAAGTTCTAAATGTATAGCACACGTAGCCATGCAAACAAACAAGCATATATATGCCTTAAAACTACGTGTTCTCCTCGTTCGCCTATCTTTAATTATTATTGGACCTGCGTAGTCAAGTCCAACGTTATAAAAGCGATAAGTCAATTTTAAACGATTACTGGGTAAATTTTCCATTAAAGGATGTCGAATAATTGGATTTGCCTTAAAGCAATTAATACATTTTTTAATAATTCCTTTTACGTAGCTCAATCCTCCGATGAGCCAAAACCTTTCTCTAATAGCAGAAAGAAGCGACTGCGCACCACAATGAAGTAACTCCGTATGATAGTGTTGTACTATTAATTCTGTAAGTTTGTGACCTTTAGAGACTATCAAATGATACCTTTTTTTAAACGAAAAGTAGACTGTGACAACCGCCCTCCAATACGGAGACACCCATCGGCGTCCAGAAAAAGGATTTAGAGATCGGATACGTAACAACTTAATAGTTTTTCCGTTTTTAATATATTTAATTTCAGTATAAAAAACAGATTGTTGGCACAATTCTACCAACGCGTTCAAAAAATTATTTAATTGACTTACATTCAGTACATTTTTTTTAACTTATTAGGGTTTCGACAGTCTCAAACAAACATTAAAACGTAAGCAAAAACTCGCTGAAGTTTCTTTAGCGTAGAATATCTACCCAAAATTGAATTGATATATTCAGTTTCAGTAGATGTAAAATTAGCTAGTACAGTCAATGTCTTAAGCTCTTCAATCTCATTTGTTTCTCTCTCTAATTAGTATAAAACGGTAATTCGTTTTCTAGAACGAATTTAGAGCCATGGAACCAAAAAACCAAATTTGTAATGTTTGATTAACGAGAAATTAAATCAACGGGGTTATTAGAAGTAGCGACATGGTGCCACCTTTGAATATTAGTAAATTCTTGAATCGTAGCGATACGGTTTGCCACAAGGGTCTTGTATTTTTTAGGAACAGAATTTATACAGTTCAAAACAATCTTGGAATCTGTCCATAAATGAACTTGAGTAGGCTCAAGGTTAAAACTGCTAAGAACCATGGGGCACTATTCCGCAAGTAAAACTGCAGTGCACAGTTCCAAACGAAGGATAGAAATAGTGCGCAAAAGTGAGACGCGGGATTTTGAAAAAAAAGTACGGCAACGCAAGAAAAAACAACAACCATACGCAACGCTGCCTAGCGTCGCAAAATTCGTGTAATTGGATATCTGTATATTGCGACGGAATAACAAAACGATTAATCTTTATAGTGCCTAGCTCTAACAATTGAGCTTTAAAGGCAATCCATTTAGAAACAAGATCGGTAGAAATAGGATCAACCCTGTCTAATCATCTAATCATTAATTTTCCTTGTACAATAAGAGGTGAAAAAAGACCTAGAGGATCAAACATCTTGGCGATAGCAGAAAGAAGTTCTCTTTTGTGAGGATGGCATCGCCGTCAGATATTTCAACCTTGCAAAACAAGCAATAGTTTTCCGAATCCCAAACAAACCTAACGTTTTACAATCAGAGCGTTTACCTAGAGGAACGGTAGCGAGGTCCACAGCTGTTGTATCAGCAGAATTAAGAACTTCAGGTTTATTAGACAAAAACTTTCTCACGACAAATCCAACAGAAGCACGAATAAAAGAAACTTCATTCTTGAGGCGGATGGCTTTCTCAACTGAAGTGGTTGAAAGGAGAAAGTCGTACATATAGAAGATTTTTGATAAAGCTTCCGCTGCTTCGGGAAACGCTTTCTTATTCAATTCGGCAAGAGTAGCCAAGAAGCTGACGGATGCAGTGCCGTACGTAATTGTATTTAAGCGAAATATAGAAAGCGGTTTGTCAAAAGTTTCTCTCCAGAGAATATGCTGAAATTTTCTAAAATTAGGTTCTACGTTAACCATGCAGTACATTTTTGCAATGTCTCCAGAAATGGCGACCTCGTGCGCGCGGAAGCGTAATAAAATGTCAAGTAAGTTATCTTGAACTTGAGATCCCACCAGCTGAGCGTCATTAACTGAAAAACCAATGGCAGATTTAGCACTGGCATCAGATACAACACGTAATTTTACCATTAAAGATGCCTGCTTTAAAACAGCATGATGAGGAAAGAATTGAAGTAGTACAAAACATTAAAAGATCCATCAGCCGTTTTAACAAAAGAGTCAAATAGCGAAAGGCATCCCCTTTCGATAATTTTGGTCTTTCATAATCGGACATAAACTTGGAGTATACTTTAAGAAGCTTAGGATCCTTATGGAGACGCTTCTCTAAGTGTACAAAACGCATTTGCGCCATATGGCAAGAATAGCCTAACAACGTTATTTTTGAGTTGTACGGAATACGTACTAAAAGATGACCACTCTTATTAACACGAATTGATTTCAAAAATTGGCCTTCACAGAACCTTTCTTGTGGAGAATGCAAATATAACCTTGAAACAGGTTTATGATTGTCTAAGTCCCAAACTTTAGTCAATGACTGATGTAGATCAAAATTAGATTTATTGATCTGACTTGTCGAATAGCAACAAATAGTAACATCACTAATATTGTCCGCCTTTAAAGAACAGCTTATCAAGTTCTTAGGTAAGTCACCAGAAACTACCTAACCAAAATAAGCATAGATGCACCTAGAGACACTTGATCAAGTAATAATAATTTTAAAAAAATAGACAAACCAATTAATAGATCAATATCTCCGGGTTCATAATATGAGATGTCCGCTAGACGTAAGTAAGGAGGTATGTCAAGAAGATCCTTGTTAAAACGGACTTTAGGTAATTTATCTGTGATTGTAAGATCCAATAAACAATCAATATTTAAATTGAATCTACCAGTTGTAGATTGCAACTGAATAGATGTGTACGTTGAATAAGTACAAATAACGCTATTAATTCCTTTTAGAGTTAAATTAATAGGATTAAATGGAATATTCAACCTTTTATAAATCTTTTCCGAAATAAGGTTGTTCTGAGACCTCGAATCTAATAAACCTCGAACTGTTAAATATTTATCACCGTTAACAATATTAACCTGAACAGTAGACAATAAGACTTCGGAAACTCTAGAAAAGCCACAAACGGAAGACTCGGTGTTGCCAGATACAAATGTATTATGTTCTGTAGAGTCTAAAGAGATTCCGCCAGAATCAGTTAGAGCTTCAACATCTATGGTAGAATTCGTATTAGGTTGAGCAGGACTCTTGAAACAGAGTCTGATTATGACGCTGCTTACAAAAATGGCAATTTAAAGTAGACGTGCATTTTGATTTATTGTCGTGGCGAAATATTCTATCTTTTACCTTAAGATCAAGGTATTGACAAGTAAACTGTATATTTATCCACGGCGGTGGTAGGGTGGTTGGTATCTTCGTGCTTGCGATCACATAAAAAAATTACTCATACCAGTTAAAGATTTTAATAAATGCACATATATAGCCACAATAGAATGGATTTTCGCAACATAATCAATATGGTTCAAAACGATATATTGATTGACGAACCATATTGATTATGTTGCGAAAATCCGTTCTATTGTGTCTGAGGATACGTACGCTCTTCTAACTCGTAATCCCACTTCGAGGATTGAACGTGAGGTCAGCCAAATCATCAAATCTTCCAATCTACCTCCTGAAACTAAACGTCGACTTACCCCTTCAGATTCTAAATCACCTCGTCCATATGGACTTCCCAAAATTCACAAACAAGGTATTCCCCTTCGACCTATCGTTAGTACTATCCAATCTCCCACCTACAAGCTAGCCAAGTTTTTGTACAACATTCTTTGCGAGTTTACAGGTAAAACCTCTTTTCACATCATTAACTCTCAGTATTTTATTCAACGTCTACAAACTATAAAACTTAAACCCCATGATCTTCTTGTGAGTTTTGATGTCTCTTGTACTTTGTACTACAGTCTCAGCATAGCAAGGACTTGAGTTTGGTTCCTCTTATTGATAAGTATCTATCCTCTACTTACTACCAATTTGATAACAAGTATCTATCTCTATCAGCTGTTTTAGCTAACACTTTTATGGAGTCTTTTGGAACGGTTGCTTTGGAATCATCTAGATTAAAACCTAAAGTTTGGTTTAAATATGTTGACAACACGTTCATTGTTTGGCCTCATGGTCATCTCGAATAGTCTAAGTTTCTTAATCATTTTAACAATCAACACTCGCATATCAAATTTACTATGGAAATCGAAAGTAATGGTTCTCTCCCATTTCTTGACGTTCTTGTGACTCGTAAGCCCGACGGACTTCTGGGCCATTCTGTTTATTTCAAACCCACCCATACTGATAGATACCTTCATGCTTCGTCTCATCATCATCCTGCACAGAAACGTTCTCTTATTGAATCTTTGGTTCATTGAGCTTTTTCTATTTGTCAACCTGAGAATCTAGACTCGGAACTCTGTCATCTTACTAGAACTTTAGTGAACAATAATTATATGAAGCGAGATATTTATAGAGTTATTAATCGTCGTCTACATCTACGTACTGGATTACTTAAGGACCCTTCTACTCCCAAATCTAATCCGAAATTGGCTTTTTCACCCTACATTCACAAGGTTACAGATCAAATAAGGAAACTTCTTCGCAAGAAACCCATTTTCAACTCGACAGGCAAAATCTCTCAGATTCTTCCTTCTCCCAAGGACAAATTTCCTACACTTTCATCTCAAGGTGTATACCAAATTACTTATTCATGTGGTTTAGTCTACATTGGTGAGACCGGTCGGTATTTCTAAGTCTGCGGTTGCTGAACATCATTTCACTACAGGTCACAAGATAGATTTTGATAACGTTTCGGTGATTGCCAAATCTCCATTCTTTTTTAACAGAAAATTTCGAGAGAGCATAGAAATCATCAAACACTCCAATAACTTCAATTGTGATCATGGTTTCGAGCTATCCCCTCTTTGGTTCCCGGTCATTACTCCTTTATCGAAAACACGCATCCTTACCCAATCAGAGTCGAACTTAACGAGACGTGACGATACTTCTTTTTTATATACATAGACTATTTATTTTTTAATCACTTCTATGGAGTTTGGAATCTGGCTTTCTTTACAAGTTGATTAACTAACTCTGTAGTGGTTCTTTGTTAGATTTTCGTTTGCTTTTTCAAGTTTATCGTTTTCTTTCTTACCTTTTCAGAGTTTAGAATCTGGCTTGGTTCACAAACGTAACTTTTGAGAAGTTCTTAGTTAGATTTCAGTTGCTTGTTTGAGTTCTTCGTTTTCTCTCACGCCTTGATGAAGCCCCTTACGAAAGTGGGCGAAACGTTGGCAACTTCGGTTACAACAATGACACGCTCTAAACCCGAAAAACGTTCTTATCTTAGTATTTTAATTCTTACAAAATTAAAACTCTGTACCAAGAAAGCTCGGTTTGAAATAACCAACTAAGGTCTTGGATTCTTTGAAATATATTTTAACTTTAGATCGTTTTAATGTGTTTTGCACACATGAGTTGAACGTATGTAGTATGTGCTAAACAATGAGGTTATGCGTATGTTAGTTGCATGTCCGACGCAACAAAATTGACTTTTGTAAACACATTCAATTTTTCTAAAATTATTTGGTTGACACTACTCAGAAATTTGCTTGCGTAGTTTTCTAAAGTTGGTTTTGTATATCAAATTTAGAATAACTTATGTTGTATGTAAGCATTAACGTAATATAATTTTCTTTGTTGTTGTGTTGATTTTTATTTCTAAAAAGTTATTTTTTTTACGAAGGTAGTATGCGTTTACCCTACATATGTATTTACAAAAACAAAACAGTTAAGCTCTTGCTTTATTTAATAATCTCAACGACAATAATTATTAAAAAATATCAAAATTTAAAATGTAAATTTCAGGTTTTACAAAAAAGGTTAAATTGTAGTGCTCGGCTTAAAACGCTGCAATAACCAGGTTTTACTTTATGTACTAAGTTAGATACGTACATGTTATAACAATTATTGAGACCCACGTAGCATATATTTCATCAAAATGAAATTACACGGTCAATTTATAATATAAAATGTAACAATAACGTATAGTATTGTAATAACGTATGATTTATTTATTATTGTTTGATATGCAATCTAACAAATATAAGCAGACCAATAAAACAAATTAACAAGTTGTTGAAGCTTATAATTTAATTTGGTGTTGAAAAAAAAATACGCTTTATAGTTTTAGCTAACTTGATTACCTACTACAACGCTACTACGTTTTTATTGAATTTCATAATTTCACTTTTCAAGATTGCATAAACGATGATAAGCACATTTTAAGTAGTGGGTAAAAAATCGTTCTTAACAAAAAAAAAGGTAAAATTACCTATGACAAATGTTAGAACTACATACATCAACGTAGAATTTATTTTTATATAAATATGGCCGTGGTCTACGCTTTCCTGTACGTTCCCTTGTCGTTAAGATTTTTTAATGTAACTTTTCTGTTTCATAATAAATTTGCTAAAATCCTGCATCGCATGATAAACACCCAAAAAATGTAAAATTGCTTGCGCGTATTCGGCACTAATAATATAGAATGAACGTGATAACTTAATACAATTTTTGAAGAAAACGAATGACTTTAGATTCGTAAATTAAAGTATAAACTTACGGAATTCAAAGATTTAGAGACTCGAAGTGCACCATATAATAATATGTGACACAACAAAAAGATTTTAACATTAATTGTGATTTCCACGCAGCATGTACGTAGGATCGAATGACCAGCAAACTATTAAGAATTACAATAAAACTTTAATACCTACAATCAGTTTCCTCCAGGTATGGACTAGCTAGTACACCCTGTCAGCATTACTTAAAACACATTGAAATCTAATCGAAAAACACGTACATACGGCGTTATCACAAATAACCTCAATTATACATAGGATTGCTGAAAGTAAATGACTGCTCATAGTTTCTTTTAAATTGATTTCGTAATTTGTTTTTCCAAAAATTTGTTCCAATGCGTATTATATCGCGTATCCAACCCTTGAGATGTAAAAATATTAGTTATAGCGACGTAACGTCGTCACGAAAATTGTAACATCTGTTCATTATCTCTACAGACAAATAAATGTTTGGGGTATGGAAACCCGATACTGACAATTAAAACGAGTTAAATTAAATCAGAATACAAGAATACGTGCTTACCCCAAATAAAGACATTCACTAAAATCGCAGCAAATTCATTTCCACATAGGTGTACGTGAAACATTTAACGCTAAACAAAGTCTAAGCATTTCAAACTTTACCGGAAAAAATGAATTTGTGTTTTAATTAATGAGACAATGAAACAATTAGTTGTCAGATTGACATTCAAGTTTTAAAAATTAAAGTTCTTATATAAGTTGTACTACCAACTAAGAAAATATTCACAAATCTCTGCTGCCGAACTACTCATTTTTGAATCTCCCGGCAAAGGGTATTATTATTATTAAGCTTAAGACTGCTTTGAAATATTTTACTATCAAAAAGCAAATTCTTGCTAAATTATTAGAAGAAATTTTTTTGGATCTTGTTAAGATAAGATTTTTATTTTATTATTAAAAGTTTTAAACATCAGTAGAGTGAATACATATAAAACAACAAACGTGGGTTGGAATGATCGTATCATTCATACATTTGAACATCCGACAGTATATGTACATCGGTGATTTCAATAGTCTTGATCTTTTATGGGGATATAATAACAGCAATTTTACTGGAGCAATAATAAACAACTTTAACGACACAAGTTATCTGCATTTAGTTTATAATGCAAAGGATAAATCAACATTTCATTCGGTCAGATAAAGTTAAAGTTACAATACGAATTTAAGCATTGTTACGTTTGGCATAAAACACGTACCTTTGAGAGACTCAAATACTGATCTAGAACACTTTCCACACTCTTAACACAGGCTTTCAGTTATATTCCTTAACTATTAAGCCACGATGGAATCTGACCAAAGGAAAATGACATAAGTTTTTGCGAAAACTGCACGACTCTGTCATATAGATTAAACCATCAAAACAGATATTAAAGAAGTTGTTGAATTGAGTTCTAAGAAAGGTGGATTTAGAACTTGTACTCCTTACATTGAAACGTTTTTTGTTTTGTTATAACCGCATACAAACGTAATCGAGTTCAAAAAGTACATTTTGTCAATACGAGGAAATAAAGATTGGTATCTGCTGTAATTATTTTATTAATAATTTGTTACGTGCATAAATGTAATACCCTGTATATATTTATTACGCTAAAGTTAGATTTCTATTTCTTGTCAAGACGTTAAACTGTCAACTACTAAAAATCGTGCTTGTGAATTTTAACTTTTTAATCTTATAACATCGGCGTTTATGGACATTAAAATATAATTTAAAAACACATTTCTAGTAGTTTATTCATCACAGGGTAAGCTTTTCCTATTAGTTTTTAGAATTCTTTAGTAATTCTCTTGTTGGATGAGGAATTAGTATCGACCAAATATCCTTCATGGAACGATTATAATTCTGGAAGGTCTACGTTCAAACTAAAAACGAAATCTCGACAAAAACTTTTCTGCGAGATACTACTTCTTATGCCTCAGTCGATTGCGATATGAACTTTTACTTAATGTGTGCAACAGCATTCGATAATCGGGTTTTTAAGTCTAATTTCTTTTAGCACTAATTAACAATTTTGTAGATTTTTGCTTTCGTGAGTCATTGTGTTGACTCGATTTGCTATTCATAAATATTCCAGCTCGACTCAACGAGGAAAACGTTTTCTTCGGGCAAGTACTGGATCATGGGTAAGTCTTATTTAATTACTTTGTCGCTGTCAGAAAAGTCTCTCACGAAATTTTGCTTGTTCTAACTTAGGTAATTCAATAATTGTTTCAATACCATTTAGGTATTTTCATTACTTATTTTGTGTATCGCATGCTGCGAACTATAGATATTTGTCATGTAATTTTCTTCGCTATCGACACCCTATGTGTAAACCGATGTATTGTGTGTTGCCGATACTTCCGGGATTTAGGGATTGAATAATGTACTACAAATTTTCTGGTGCTTGTTGTTAATAATCTACGTTATTAAATTAAAGTTGTTATACATATTTATCTTTTTCTTTTTTTTTTTGTTACACGAAAACCAGTGTAACAAGGATTACGAACTTGATTTCGTTACAAGCTACAAGCTTGGACTTTCTGTCTTGATCGAAACAGAAGCTTTACTTAGGAAGATCCGGCGCCCTTTAAATTCTATTTTTTTAACCTCTCCTATCTCCGACTAGTATGAGTTGGACCTATAGCTTGCTACAAATTTGGCAACCAACTTCAGGGGCTCGATTTTGTGTGTGCGAAAATAATTCCTTCTGGTTTTATTTCTTTTACCTTTTCATTGTTTTTTATGGGTTTGATTTACTCAAAGTTTTATTTTGCTTGTTTAGTTATTGCTGCAAGACGTGACGTCGGAGTTACTTCACTAGCTTTTATTTCTTTGTTTTTAGTCCTGCGGTTTATATTAGTAATTTACTTACTTTTCTTTTAATTGGATTTCTGGTCAGACACGTGTCGTTAGACTTCTGTTTTAATTTTTGGATTAACTCGACTACTTCGGTTAACCCTTTCTGCTTATTAGATTAGTTATTAGTGATACTACTGGTACTTACTGTTATTGTGATTTGAGTTTTGTTCAGACATGTCAGATGTCTGCTTTGATTTACTGCTTTGCTTAGTGTCTTGTTTTAGATTTTATTGTGATTTTGGTGTGTTAGCTATGTATTCTTCACCTGAAGAGCCACCACTTCTTATTTCATCAGACTCTGATTCGGAAATGAACTTAGCTCATTGGAATATTACTTTCTCTGGTGAAGATCCGTTTGTACTGATCGAGTTTCTTATTCGTATTGATGAGTTGTGTTTGTCTCGTGGAGTTCCTCAACATCAACTTTTTCTTTCAGCTCCGGAAGTGTTGTCGAGTAAAGCTCTTCTTGAGTTTAGAAGTAGACAACATACTTTACATTCTTGGAATGAGGATACTGCGATGTTGAAAACCGAATTGCTGCCTTTAGAGTATGATGAACGGTTAATGGACACTATTCGTAACCGAGTGATGAAACCTAAGGAATCGATTGGGATGTACGTTACTACTATGCGATATCTGTTTATGCAGCTGTTAGAACCAGTCTCGGAGAAAACACAGCTTAAAATCATACGCCGCAACTTGACACCATTTTATGAATCTCAATTTGCCCTGGTAAATATTACATCTTTTTCGCAATTGACATCCTTAAGCAAACGTTTAGAATCAAACCTTTACTCTTGTAATTCTTTTAACTTTTCGACATCTGAAGGAAGTGATCGACTTCTAGAACCATCTTTGATTTATACAAATACAACTGTTGCTTCCGCACCTTCGACTAATGCTGTTGCTGGTTCTCTTCAAACTTCGTCGTTTCGTTCTTTTGCAACTACTCGTAAGTCTACTACACTGTCGTCCTAAAGCTGAGAAACTTTTACGACTTATTTGTTCTTTAGCTTTTTTTCGTACAATTTTTTTTTTCAGTTGCTAGGATTATTCGGCCTACTACCAATTCTTAGTATTTAGGTCTAATTTCTAAAGTTTTTGCGTTTCCTCAACGGTACTCTCGTCGGTGTAATGTGGAAAGGTTTTTTATGTAAACGTGTACGTATCTCTTTGTCTGATTCTTGTGTGTGGACATTAGTTGTTCCATCGGACCAACGCAAACAACTAATCTATTCTTACCATCTTTCATCTAAGAGTGAACACCACAGTCAGTGTTAAAAGTACTTTGTAAGATCTTCGCTCCCAATTCTACTGGTCGCATATGAGATCTAAGGTTGCTGAGTATGTACACTTTTGCTGTTGCAACTCGCGACAAAGCAATACTATTAAATTGCATTCTCGCTCATTACCATTCTAAACATCTACGTAAAAATACTACGTTTCTTTTTTAAATTTTTATTTTTTAAGGGGGTTTCCTATTCCGCTCGTCGGCAATAAAGTCTTGGAGTAAACTTTTCACTTTGGTGACAGCATTTGGTACACATTCGTTTTCTAGCTAACTGCGATATCTTTTTTTTAGTCTTTCTTTTTTTTTTCTAGTTACTTTGGGCGGTTGTTTGGGCAGGAGGGTAGGTCACTCGGGGTCGGCTATCTATGGAGAGGTAGTCAAGCCGTACAACACCATCGTCCGCTGTTTTCTCTTTCTCTCTCCCTGTCTTTCTTTCTCTTCTTTCGATCTGTCGCCATAAGTGGGGAGGGCTATTGTGGTGTTGCGGGAACCTGATGGCTATGCGTTCGGAAAGGTTTGTTGTCTCTGACCTGGTAGCCTCAAGCGCTAGACTAGGCAACATCCCTTTTGGGGGTCGTACAGCGAACTTGATGGAGCTTGTCAGGGGTTGTGGTTGTACCAGGCACCGCTTCCGGCTACAGTCGAGCAGTTGCAGGCTGTAGCCCACCGACGCGCTTTGACATCTTGTCGCGAGGGCTTGAGGTGTGGTTAAGACTTCGACGCTACACAATTGTCCGGCACTTTAGCGAGGAAACCTTAGGCTGCGATAGGATTCTTGGGGTGTTTCATAGTCTCGTGGTTGTAGGTACCGTTTCTTTCCCATTTTCCTATAGTACCTTTGTCCTTTTCCTGAGGGGTTTTGTAGGGTTTATATTCAGAGCGGGATTTATATTTGTGGGCTGGGGTTTCAAGAGATTTTTGGGCATTGTTTTTGACCGTGGGGTAAACTTCTTTCTTTCCTATACTTCTTCTTCTCTTGGTTTGCTTAGTATTGTCTGTCAGTGCGTTGTATGGGACTGCGTTGTTGTCTTGCTTTATAGCGTAACGACTTTCAACGAGTACCAGTTCTGATACTTCTCTTCTGTTGGATTGGAGTTTTTAGCTCTTTGTAGTATCATTCCGCTTCAAACGACTTTTGGACAAATCTGATTGGTGATGCTTAGCAAATCGGGAAAACCTCTTTCATTTACGTTAGTTCTTGGGTTGGATGTCATTGTAGTTGAGTTGGTTTTGGAATTTAAGGTTCTATTTTTGGCGTGTGCTTTAATTTCTATCTTTATTTTAGCTTTCGTTTTGTTATCCACGCTCCACGTTTTTATCTTGTTGTGGGGGATTCTGTTACGTGCATAAATTTCTAAATGTAATACCCTGTATATTCAGTACACTAAAGTTAGATTTCTATTTTCGACGTCTTCTGGAGAGTTTTCGTTTTACTTCATTTCCTGTCAAGACTTTAAACCGTCAACTACTTAAAATTGTGTTTGTAATGTTTAGCTTTATAATCTTCTAACATCGGCGTTTATGGAAATTAAAATAAAATTTAAAAACGCATTTCTAGTAGTTTATTAATCACAGGGTAAACTTTTCCTATTAGTTTTCAGAATTCTTTAGTAATTTCCTTATTAATTTGATAGCACGTCCCGTCACATGTTAGCTGTTGGAGCTGACGGCGTAACCTGTGTTGTGACACTGCAAACTGCTAATGGCACAGTGCTCAAACGTGCAGTGTGCAAAACTTGTTCGCTCCCTAAAAATGAAAAGATTTTGTAAGATAGTGATGTAATTAATCATATTGAACATTTATTTCTATCTTGGACGAGTATAGATTAAGTTAGATTGAAATTAAGCGCCTTATCTATTTTAGTGGGAAGGCCACTTACAATAATATTACTATGTATATAAGTTTTATTTTTTAATCTTTTGATTTATAGCATTGTAAAATTGTGACTTAGGATTACCATTTTGTAACCTGCTCCTTATTAGAGAATTTTTATAAAATAGGCGTAATTTTTTTAAAGAGATAACACCAATAACAATAATGTATCAACTGTTTTGAAATTTTTGTTTATTATATTAAACATAGAACAGAATGCGAGATAACCTTTTTTCATTAACTTAGTTTTGTTTTCCGCTAAATTATTTTCTAAATTTGGCTTTGAACACATTTTCGGAGTTGGAGCTTGGATTTTCCATTATCTTTTAATTTTTCTTCCTAAAACTTTATATAACGTTTTATAGTTTAACATAAACTTGATTTCTAAAATACAGGGTATCTAGAAAGAGTAACTAGTAATTATATTTGCGCTTATGTAACGGCGCCGTTCAGAAAAGCGCGGTAAAATTAGCAGCCATGAAAATGTACCCAAAAGACCATTGCGCATATTATCGTAATGGTTATTTGGTAGTCACAGTTCACAGAAACACAAAGAATCACTACATAGTCTAAAAGTTATTGTACTGCCATGTCTGGCAAAGACATCCTTTGCTTAATTTTTTCAAAAACTTGCGAAAGTAATCAGTTACGATAGACAGTGAACGGTATTGCAACATGCTAAGGAATTTGTTAGTTTCACAACAGTTAATTACTTAATCATTTGCAAACGGAGAAAAAAACACCGAAGAAAAACTAAACATACAACTGAAAAGTGATTACGGGTTAATCATTTAAAGGTCTAAGATATTCAAGAAAAGGTTTGTGACTCATTCATTTTTTTTTGACGGTATATAAACATTTTAATTTGTCAGAGAAGGCAACCGTGCGCGTTTTATCGAGAGGAGACGTGATCTCGCCTGTTGTGATGGCACGTCTGGAAGGAAATCTCTGGGAAGGCTACTTTCGTGTTACTGAACGAATGTAAAGCGAATTGATCCTGAGCGTCAACTCTGATTTGCTAACATTGAAAAAGAAGACCGTGGTCGGTCAATGTACTATGAAATGCGTGAATTCTAGTGAATGTAAAATCTTAAACTTTCGCGGTTGGCTTTTGCCGTATTGTCGTTTGTTATGTTAAAAATTAGTAGTTCAATTCGCGAGTATGAAAAATTTCTCTTCAAGTATAAAGTTTGTTCATCGACATCCATCCCCACCTTTTTCTTCGTAGCCAGTTGTCAAAACGAATTCATTTTTCTGCTAACCTTTGCTAAAGTACGGATCGTACGTAACGATCTTTTCGGCCCAACAAAAAGCTTTCATTATTAAGTTGGTTCTATGTGAATATTTTTATTGTTTTCGATATGTATTGCTCAGACGAAGAACCACCACTTCTTACTTCATCGGACTCTGATTCGGAAATTAACTTGACGGATTGGAATGTTACTTTTTCTGGTAAAGATTCTTCTTTGCTTATAAAATTTTTTTCTGCGGATTGACGAATTGTGCCTGTGTCGTGGTGTTTCACAGCATTAACTTTTACTTTCCGCTTTTGAAGTTTTATCTGTCAAAGCTCTTCTTTCTTTTAGAACAAACCAAACTTCTATGCGTTCTTGGAAGGATGTTGCTGCGCTGTTGAAATCGGATTTTGTTCAGGTAGATGACGACGATCGCTTAATGGAAACAATTCGGAAGCGTACTATGGGAGCTAGCGAATCTATTAGGATGTAGTTACCACCATGCGGTCACCAACTGTTAGAACCGGTTTCTTATCACACACAACTCAAGATCGTGCGTCGTAATTTAACTCCCTTTTATCTTGGCGCCTTTTTACCTTTAATCTATAATCTAGCACCACAAAACCTGCAATTTCCTTTCCGGGAAAACTGTGTTAGCCGTTGTCTCTTTTTTTTGTTGTTACCAGAAAACCAGCGTATCACGTTCGTGAACTCAAACAAACTGACCTTATCTTTCCGTCGCCGCTTGATTGACTTCGTTATTGCTCGAAGTAAGTATTTGTGTCCTTTGTGACCTGCGTTTGTAATTCAGCCATTATCTTTTTATGTTAGACCCCGTAAATCGATTCTGCTGTCTGAGTTTTCGTTTTTTTTTGTTTTTTTTTTGTTTTCGTCGTTTGATACGGTGTTAACATCAAAAACGTTTTGCTCGTTATTTGTATGGCGTGTGATTTAAGTTTATTGGTATTTCAAGTTGTTTTACATTCATTACTGTTATTTTCTTTTGAATGCATAAAGTTCCGTGGTTTTGATTTTGATTTAGTACTTTACTTATATCAGTAAAATAACAATTCTATATAATTTACGACTTCCTTTTTGGAATGTAAGTTGATCCATTGTTCTTGTCATTTAGACTTTGTTTAGGCTGAGTTCTATTTGATTAAGCGCTATCATAAGACACCTGCAAATATGCAAGCTTAGCATTTTGATGGGAAAGGTTTTTGTCAAAGTCTACGTGATGGAATGCACGCGGCTAATTATAGTTGTCGTCTTTGTTAAGTGCGTTTGTTTAATGCTCTATCTTTTACGTAGATGTTACCGCGCAAGTTGAAGAAAGTAGGTAGGGATACGAAGTTGTTAAATATGGTAAAGTTTGGTCTTTGGAGGGCAGGAAGCAATCGATCGTTGGTCGCAATTAGAAATACCGTTACCGTGAGATGTAGTGGAGTGAGTAGGGTACTTTACCCTCTCGTTATGTAGAACCGCGGAAGTTAATTAGAAATCGTGAAAATTAAGTGTGGTGGTGAAAATGTTAATTTTTCAAATTTCGTATTGTACGGCTTATATATAAAATTCATGGTTTCTAAAACATAAACTGTCACGTTTGTGGGATTTAATGTTGATGTGGTATGTGGAAAAATCCTAATTTCGCCGTTGTGCGGTTAAAAAAAATAAGATTGTGAGATAAATCTTCCGTTGGTGTTCTATTATTTGGGGATTCCATCGAGCCCATTTCCAACTAAGGTACTCCTGGTGCGGCCGAAGTCAATCTAAGGTCATAGCTTCCGGATCGCTGTGCCGACAGTTCGTCTAAAGGTATTTATCGATTTTGGTTATTATCGTGAAGTGAACCGCGATTGAAATGCAGTAAGAGCTTTGAATTTGAGCGATTGAATTACGACTAACGTTAAATTTAATTATTTTAATGAACACTTAAGGTGTTTGCGCGAAGTTAAAATAAATTAACTTTGTTTTGGTGCGTTTGAAAAGTAAATCGTATTCCCGAATATAAGATAATGTAACGATTTGTAAATTATATTTTGTTTAGTTCGAATTAAAGTTCGGACATATATTTTATAACCTGTATTGTTTTTAGTTATTTGAATTGTTTGTTATTTATGCGGTCAAGGCCTTGAAATTTATTTGCGTTATGTTTTATTTGAAAACGTCGAGTTAACGCTATTATAGTAGTATTTTCTTTTTATACATTTTAATTTTTGTGTTTAGATTATTCATTTTTGTTTGTTTTGCTTATGATTATTTCATTTCTTTTATTCAAATTTGTTTAATTTTCTTTATTACTTGTTTTTTTTTAAATATTCAATCAATAAATGTTAAATTGTTAAATGTAAAGAGCTTTTATTCATTTAGCTGCCGCATACGTAATTTTTGTTTTTAAGTGTATTTCAGAATAGTTACAACTCAAGGTAAGTTCCGGGGTTGTAACCAACCAGATAAGCTTTCGGATAATCAGGGGTTCGGAAGCTACCCTCATCGTGACCTTGATTGGCGCCCTTACCGATTTTTGACTATTTTACCGTTCTAGTTCGATTTTATGTCGATCTCGTTTCCAATTTTATCACGAAATTTTAAATTACAACCCACCCTTCTCCATTGAGCTAGTGGCACAACATCGTTTATGTTACCTCATTTCAGGCAGTGACATTGTTTTAACTTTGGCATGTAACACCTTTCTAAGAAAGTTGATCTTTGTCTTAGAACATATAATACTGGTAGCCAAGATGTTTGTCTTTAGCAGATGTAAACCAAGTGTTTAGGGTATTATTAGCCGTAATGTCAGTTTTGATATTATGTTTCTTTAGCACCTTGCTTATTTTGTCTGTCGAATCCATACAGTATGGTAAATAAGCGGTGCTAGTAAGAGGTGATAAGTCTTCTTTGACTTTTGTATTTATTGCTCTTTTCCATGGGTTTTGGATCTCTTTAAACTCGTATCCATTTTGTTGTAGGTACTCTAACAGTGTTTCCTTTCTAATATATATATAAATATCGTCACTTACACTTTTTTCTTCAGTGACATCGTCTGTTTGTTTGGGTTCACCAACGACAATATGGCAAAGGCAAAGTTCTACTTCTTGTTTTGGTTCTCAAGGAGAGACTAGGACCAAGCCTAAGTCTGGGTGTTGCTCAAAAAAATTGCCGAAATTAAGGAAGCTGCTGTTATCGCTTTGACTCTCTTGGTGATTTAAGACAGAAATCTTAAGAAGGGGCCAATAAAACGTTTCCGAAATACTTGGAACCTTCGAAACGATTGTTAAAAGAGATGGAATGTTCTAGATCCAGATAAAGTGAAAATATAAAAGTTATCCAAAGGAAGTTGAAATTTAATCTAGTCAGAAGGCGGGTGTGTTAATAAAAGTATGTCGGTCTCAATATATAAATGAGTTAAGGCGGGTGCTAGTGTAAATAAATAGTGTAGACGAATAAAGTGAAAGTTATCTGCGGACAGTGTTTATAAATATTTAGTAATAGTAATATATATAACTTGCTTGTAAGCGAGCTATCGTCGGCACTTACTACAATAGAAAATATGAAGAATGTGGGCCAAACAAATAATAATTTAGATGGCAACGTGTTAAAAAATTAAAAGCGTTTTTGAATGTGCATCGAACAAGAACAAAATCAAACGTAAAAAAAAATATATTCTGATTTAGAAGTTAAGTTCTCAATTCCAATATTGATATACTGTGAAAAATAAAAATTTTCAAATTTTGTTCTAATAAAGTTTTTCTAATTTTATAACTTTGCATAAACAATTAACAATTATAGGTACTTTAAAAAAAACTAGCTATTTATTTTCAATATTATATAAAATGTTGCTTCGTCCGGTATGTAAATCCACGTTTAAAGTTTAAATTAATTGTTTCTTTCCAAACGGATTTATTTTCTAAAATATTTTATAAGTTCACGCATAACTGAAATAACGAGTTTATTATACTGTTGGTTTAATATCAGGAAACAATGCTTTATTAAAAAAAATCATCAAACGATAATTTATTTTTGTGTAAATCAAAAGATTTGTTTGCAACAATAAAAACCATTTCAGGTTATTCAAAATGCTGTTGCGTTTACATTAGAATGTGTTTGAAAACATAATTATATAAATAATTAAAATCTTTTATTTTTACTTACCAGACGTCACATATCGTAGACAAACGTAAGCACGCGAAGCTTATAAAGAAAAAGTTCGTGTTATAAAATTAATAACGCCACTTTCATCTGTGATGAATTTGGAAGTGTGAATAAAAGAAGAAAAAAACTTAGGTATGCTTGAACTGTCACGGCGGATTAAAAAGTATTCTTATTTGTTTGCAACAATTAATCGACCGTTACTTTCAGCTCGTTGGCAGTGACCAAAATATATGAACAGCAGTTATTACAACCCGTTTTTACAGACATTTTGATAGGTGTATAAAATTACGATTTTTTTTTGTTTATGTTAAATGTAATCTTATTAGGTTGTAAAGTTTGGATGAGCTTATATCGTATTAAAACAATAAAAGTATGACCTATAAATTTTCTAATAAAGTGACAATTCAATTAACAGCGTGTAATATAAAATATCAACATTCGATGCATCTTAAATAAATAAAATGTGTTTGATTAACTACCTTGTAGACGACAATATTTAATTGCCAATTAAGTTTCAATTTATGCTTTTGATTGTTAAGTTGTTAATATTTATCCTGATTACTATTTAAAATTAATTATTAACTTTATCTCGTAAATGTCGTCTTGTAATGCGCTCTACATAATTTATATAGTTTTAGTTGACTTTCAATATTATATAAGTTTTTGTAAAGTACGCAATTACATAATAATTATAATAAGCTTTTGTCTAATTACGAAATTGTCTTAATGACGTATAAAATTATAGTTGCTGCAACAATGTGTTAATTATAAACATATTTCAGAAGAAAAATGTACCAATTGTAACGTGTTTTAGCTACTTACAATAGCGCAAGCATAACCCGCAGACCTTCCTCTAACCCACAAAATGCTTTAAAAAAATATTTGATTACTTTGAACAAGGTTGGTTTTGATAATATTAACCGACTGATAACAATAAAGGAATTTTGAAGTTCACACACAAACCAAAAGCAGCCTGCAACTCGCAGTTTTCTGTACTGCGGCTGCTTAAAAAAGTTGCACCCTGTATAAACTTCAGCTTGCAACCACCACCTTTGCTGCTTTTTACTTCAGCTGCAACTGCCAATGTATACTTTGTAGCAACTATTCGTGGAGTGTTGTGTGGTCGTTTGGAACAACGAAAATTGTATGTGATTTTTGATTATATTTTATAGGTAATTATACATTATATATTTGATTATAAATATAGAGTGTTTTATTAATTAGTGATGGATACTGAAGTTGTAGCATGTCTGGCAATTGTTCTTTTATCAAGAGCAAAGAGAAGACGCCGAGTCACAAAAAGGAAACGCATTTGGGTTAGGCAGTGGATCAGAAACCGTGAGCACTACGGAATTGTCAACAATTTACTGCAAGAGCTACGTGTAGGCGATGAAGTATTCTACAAAAATTTTTTGCGAAGGTCGGCAGCGCATTTTGACTATTTTTAAGCAAAAGTAACGCCTTTTATAGCACGCAAGGACACACATATGAGCCAAGCCGTTACACCAACTGAGCGCTTAACTTTGACTCTGCGATATTTAGCAACTGGTAACGAAATACATCTTGCATCTATAATAAATAATAATTGGCATTCATTACCAGGTGACAGCTACAAATCCCTTATGTATTTATTTCGAATACCTGCTAACACAATTTCAACAATAATACCAGAAGTCTGTCAAGCTATTTATGATGTTTTGAAAGATGAATATTTGAAGGTAAGAAGACATAAGAAGTGTATGTAATTAATTACTGTTTTATTAAAAATGTATGCATGAAATTACACTGATTACAAACTTGTATAGTTCAAAAATATTAAACATCAGTCGACGGATCTTGCCGAGATACTGCTTTTGAAATATATAGGTAATTATCAAGATCTGATTGTGGTGAATGGCGTTGATCCTCCCAATGGGATTCTTCGTTCTCCGAGTTTGGTGTAGACGACTGTGAAGAAAGCGGTGACGACGTCAGCAAGCCGGCAGAATTATGGCTCGATGAAAATGGAGCCGATGATTTAAAATTAGTTGTTGTATGTCAGATTTGAGCTTGAACTGAATGTCTGGAGCAATTGTAGTTCATTGCACACATACTCGCCAAAATTTGAAAATTCATCCCTAGGTGTAACTAATGATAAAAGCGCCATACAACGATTGTTTAGTTTATTTGTAATGATATATTTTAGTTTATGCGCCTGTAGTTTCTCCACCAACATTGCGCGACTTATGAGTTTCGCCAATTTTAAAATGTGATAAAAGGAAAGGGGGGTTTAAGTTAAAATCATAAAGTAAAAATCTACAGAGATGTAACGAACCATGTTATAATCAACATTAAAAATGTATCAAAACTTATGAAATACAGTCCACTTATTTCAACAAGAAAATCTCAACATTTGGTCCTTCGAGCCGGATTAAATAATTTATGGTTCCACTTTTTATGGGTGAAGAACATGATGACATTTTCGACGCACAAGGCGACTTCCTGTAAGTTTATTTTTCCTTTAATCCTGTCCTTTAACATTAGCAATTAAATAGTACATATTATTATTTAATTCAATTAATACAATTTATAATATATAATACATTTAATATATGCTCTGATAGCTTATCAAATCTATCTTATACGCATTATCAAAATGACCCAAGACCCCAAAATTCTAAAAGCATTAAAATCGTTGCTTTATCAACGAGGAATGCTGCAAGGACGTTTAAATAGCGTTTCTAACTACATTGACTACGTCAAAAATGACCCTGATTATTTGCAAAATTGTGATTATCACTTTGAATTGCAAACTCGTATTTCTAATTTTAACGGCACTCTTGATGAATTCAGCACCATTCAATCAAAAATTGCAGAATCTGAAAATTATTCAGAGGAATGTCAGTTATTCGGATTAGAATTTGAAAATAATTTTTATAATATTTCTGGAAAAATCAAATCTTTATTATCAGAATATGAAAACAAGTTAGACTCTAAAAATATTACCATGCTTCCGAATGCAAATGATCAAAATACAGGTGTTAAATTGCCAACCATATCTCTGCCAAAATTTTCTGGTCAATTCGAAAACTGGTTGAAATTTCGAGATTCCTTTAATTCGATGATTAATTTAAATAATTCATTAAGGCAAATTCAGAAATTTCACTACCTAAATGCATCACTTTCTGGTGTTGCTGCCCAGGTAATTAAGTCATTGCCGATCTGTGAAGCAAACTTTTCTACGGCTTGGGATATGATCTGCCAAAAGTTTGATAACCGTAAGTCACTCGTATTAAATCATATTAAATCATTGTTTAACATACCTCATATTAAAAAAGCCACAGGAAATAGTTTGCGTGAACTAATCGACAGTACCTTTAAAAACTTGCGAGCTCTTAAAAATCTAAAATTAGCAACTGGTGAGTGGGATATTCTTTTAGTACATCTTTTAAGTGAAAAATTAGATGACGAAACTGCTTCTAAATGGGAAGAAACAAATACGTGCGATGAGTTGCCTTCACTCGCGTCATTTAAAGAATTTTTAGTAAAACGTGCAGACTACTCAAAAGGATTCGCGTAGGAGTTTCGTCAACTTCTAAACATAACACTTTGAATGGCCCACGATCCTTTTTGTCCACGGCCGAGATTTGTATTCACTGTAAAGATTCCCACAAAATTTACGAATGTAGTGAATTTAAAAATCTTGAACCTTCCAAACGTTTTGATCGCGCTAAAGAGCTTAAACTTTGTATCAATTGTCTAAGAAGTAGCCACCCAACGAGATATTGTAGATCTCATTCTTGTGGAAGGTGTAATGGGCGTCATCATTCATTACTTCATTTTTCTAAAGACTTGAACTCTGTCAATGAAGCCAATAATAATGAACAGGTCACCTTGACCAGTCATATACATTCCCAAACTTTTCTTTCCACCGCATTAGTCGAAGTCTTCGATAAAAATAATCAGGTACATGATTGTCGTGTACTACTTGACAACGGTTCACAATCTAGTTTTATAACAAAGGAACTTTGCTCAAAATTGAGCCTCCCCATTGAAAATACGTTTCTCTCAGTATCAAGTATCGGTCAAACTTATACTAAAATAAATTCAAAATGTAATGTCAAATTTCGATCAAAAAATAATAATTACACTGATACTATATCTTGCTTATTAATACCCGAAATTAGTAGCCATGTTCCTTCATCTTTTTTTGATGTTTCTCGGTTGGACATTCTTTCATCTATTGAATTAGCCGACCCTCTCTTTAATAAACCACATAAAATAGACATTCTCTTAGGAGCTGAATGTTTTTGGCAACTCATATCAATAGGGCAAATTAAACTAGGCCCTAATCTCCCCATGCTACAAAAAACCAAACTTGGCTGGGTAGTTTCTGGTCCAATGGCTACCAGTCCTCTAAAAAACTCAATATCAGCGGTTTCAACACTTAACGCCATTCAGAGCACACTTTCTAAATTTTGGGAAATCGAAGAATGTCCGGAAATAAAGGAATTATCTCCTGATGAAATTGCTTGCGAAACTCATTACGCTACTACTATGAATCGAGATAAGGATGGTAGATTTATAGTATCAATTCCCCTGCGTTCTTCTATCAATGAATTAGGAAACTCCAAGCATATTGCCATCAAACGTTTCCGTTCTCTTCAAAGAAAGTTCAGTGTTGATCCTGACTTTCATAATATTGTTACGTATCTATTTATTATTAACTAATTTATTTATAAACGACTAAAACTACGTTTACTTATTATAGAAATATGTATACTTTTAAATCAACGGAACTAATTAAATCTAATAATAAAAACACTTACACTATAATTTATGTATAACCGTTGTATAACACTTAAGATAACTAACACGAGATAAGATAACGTCCTCGGATTTCACAGCTGATAGTCACGTTCACTCGATTTATTTAAAACTCCGCACGTGCTAATCACTTATTTATCTTCACTTGCTTATTTATTTAATACTGCATGCATTCACATTCCAGCAATAACTGACCTACGATTTCTTTCTTACGTATTTATAGACATCGGCGAAACCTTCTCGAGCGTTCCTTCCTTTTCGCTATATCTTCTAGAAGCTAGATAACAGTTTCTAGAAGGCTCTTGCATTTGCAAGTAATTTCTCGGACGTTTCACTGCCCCCTTCTTAGGCCTGTTCTGTCCCAGAACAGGAGACTGGATGCGACACCGGTAAAAGGGATCGTGGCGATAGCGGCAGTTTCCTCCATTCCGGCAACTTCCTTGACCATAAAAGTAACAGTCAATGGACTTTTCCCGACCCAATACTCTCCTCGGTTGGTAACTACAGACCAACACTTGAATGCCTGTTCCTCGGAAGACGACCTCCAACATGTTTCGAACTGTCCTCCAATTCAGTTGGTCTAAGCCACAACCAAGCTTGGGTACTGCCAATTTCTTAACATGATGGAACTCCATTTGTCTCTTGAGACTCCATAATGTTCGCCACAGATCTTTGTATAACGGCTTGACATGTGAGTATTTCTTGGTGACCAGATAGAAAACGAAGCGTCCGTCACCACGTAGTCCTAAAACCTTTCCGACTGCCGGTTGCTGTCTTCGTAATTCATCTAGCTTCCCAAACTTCTTTTTAAACACGACTGCAACCCCTCTGGACATGTCAAGGTCCTCGCTCACGCAATGTGCGATGGCGTAATCTTTTTGTGTCTGGAACAGGTCTTGTTGTTCCTCGGTGGTAACTCCGAACCTAGCTTTTCCAGAACCTCCGTATAAGTTCATAAACTTTTCAAACTCCACTTCTTCGATTGGATTCCTGGTTCTGCTACTTATTACTCTGGTTCGGACCTGAACTTGCGGATTGTGGTTATCGCCAGCAAACGGGGCTAGACGATCGACGTGGACCACTTTTGGCTTGCCTCTGGGCGGTTTTCGGATACGATATATAACGTCGTTAATACGCTGCACGACTTCATAGGGGCCCTCCCATTGCCTTTGCAGCTTCGGCGACAAACCACGTCTCCTTTGAGGGTTATACATTATACAACCAGACCATATCGCCAGGTTGGAACCCACCATTTTGCGCCTTGACGTCATATCTTGTTTTCATCCTGTCGCTGGCAATTTGTGTGTTTTTACGAACCTCTTCATGTACTTCGTCTAGCCTCTTTGCCAGCTTGCTGACGTAATCTTCTCCAGCGACTTCCTCTTCCGGTCTTCGGCCAAATTGAAGGTCGCATGGCAATCGTATTTCACGACCGAGCATTACACAGGATGGTGTTTGGCTTGTGCTTTCGTGAACGGATGATCGGTATGCCATTAGGAAAAGGTGCAAGTACTGATCCCAGTCTCTTTGGTGTTCGGACACTACCTTGGCTAAGTACTTGCCCATTGTTCGATTCATCCGTTCAACCATGCCGTCAGATTGAGGATGAAGAGGCGTTGTCCTAGTCTTCTTAATTCCTAACAGTCGGCAAACTTCTTGAAACAGCCCAGACTCAAAATTGCGGCCTTGATCGGAGTGTAATTCCAACGGAACTCCAAACCGGCAGAAAAATTCTTTTACCAATACGTCAGCGACTGTAGCTGCTTCCTGGTTGGGTATGGCGTAAGCCTCCGTCCATTTCGTGAAATAATCCATCGCCACCAGGATGTATTTATTTCCCGAATCTGATTCTGGGAACGGACCTGCGATGTCAATCGCAACTCTTTCCAAAGGGCTTCCTACGTTGTATTGTTTCATGGGTGCCTTGCGCTTTCTCGCTGGACCATTTCCTGATGCGCAGACTGTGCATTTACGGCACCATTTCATGACGTCCTCTTTGCAGTTCAGTAGAATCGTTCTCGCACTTTACCCAACGTCTTCTTAATGCCAAAGTGTCCTCCCGATGTCCCATCGTGGAGATGCTTCAACACTTCGGTCACCCTGCTCTTTGGCACTACCAGCTGTAGTCTGTTTCCCGTGCCCTCGGCATTTTCTAGGGATCGCTTAAGAAGACCGTCTTCTACTATCAAAGAGTCCCACTGCGCCCAGTACGCTTTGATATTTTTGCCCAAAGCACTCACTTCTTCCCAGGTTGGTCGTCGGCCGTTTTCTTTCCAGTCCAGGAGTAGTCTTATTTCAGGATCGTCTTCTTGTTCGCGACGTAACTGCTCTGGTTCCCACTCATCATCAACCATAGCAGTTCTCCGGAGGCATTCGACTTTTTCTTCCAGTTGCGAACAATGGCTGCAGTCCGCCGGACATGGTCTTCTAGACAAGGCATCAGCGTTCCGATGACTGCTTCCGGCACGGTGTTCTGTGTCGTAGTCATACTCTTGCAGTCTTTCGATCCATCTTGCCACTTGTCCTTCTGGGTTACGGAACTGCAGTAGCCATTTTAAAGCGGCGTGGTCTGTTCTCAGTAAAAATTTTCGTCCATACAAATACTTGTAGAAATGTTTGATGGACTTAACGACTGCTAACAGCTCCCTCCTAGTCACGCAATAATTCCTTTCTGGCCTGGACAAAACCTTGCCAAAGTACGCGATAGCCTTTTCTTGTCCATCTTGAACCTGCGAAAGGACCGCGCCTATGGCCAGATTGCTTGCGTCGGTATCCAAAACAAACTTTCCATCTTCTCTTGGATAACTCAAAATCGGCGAAGTGACTAGGGCCTGTTTTAGTTGATTAAAAGTATTTTCACAGTCTTCATTCCATCTAAATTCTGCTTTTTCTTCGGTTAATTTTGTCAATGGTTTGGCAATATTGGCAAATCCGGGTACAAATCTTCTATAATAAGTGCACAACCCAAGGAAACTTCGGACCTGATGTTTGTCGATCGGTCTTGGCCATGCTTGCACTGCTCGGATTTTGTCTGGGTCAGCCCTTACTCCATCTCTAGATACGACGTGGCCAAGGTATTGGACTTCCTTCTTAAATACGTGGCACTTCTTTGGGCTCAGTTTGAGGTTAGCCCCACGTAATCTCTGGAACACTTCCTTCAAGTTGTTCAAGTGCTCTTCAAACGACCTTCCAACCACGATCACGTCGTCCAGGTAAACCAAACACGTCTTCCAAGACAATCCGCGCAAAATGGTCTCCATCAAACGCTCGAACGTTGCAGGAGCGTTACACAGGCCGAAGGGCATTACGGTGAACTACCACAAACCAGTTCCGATCGTAAAAGCTGTTTTTTCACGATCCTTGGGTTCTAATTCTACCTGCCAGTATCCACTCTTTAAATCTAACGTAGAAAACCACTGGGATCCTGACAGGGTGTCTAGCGTATCGTCAATTCTGGGTAAAGGGTAGCTGTCCTTTTTGGTCACATCGTTTAGCTGCCTGTAGTCTACGCAAAACCTCGTTGATCCATCTTTCTTCTTCACGAGTACCACTGGGGATGCCCATGGACTACTTGAAGGTTCAATCACGCCTTCTCTCTCCATATCCGTAATTATTTGTTCGGCTTCTTCTCTTTTCGCCAAAGGAAGTCTGCGTGGATGTTGTCGTATCGGCCGAGCGTCTCCGGTATTAATTTTATGTTTCACCACGTTAGTTCTTCCTTTGGAGCCACTCTCCAGCGCGAACACATCTTGGTACTCTTGGATCAACACTTTAACTTTAGCCAGCTGGTCTTGGCTGAGGTTTTGGCATTTGGTGGTAAGAATGTCCAATAGATGTTGTGGACACTTTTTCGGCGACGTATCTTCGTTCGACTTCACGCATCTCACAATTTGTGATACTGGCGTGCATTGGCCTACCACGGTCTTCTTTTTCAGCGTTACAGGATCTGAGTTGATGTTTAAGATCCTTACTGGCATCGTGTTCTTTACTCGTACTAAAGTTCTTCCAACGAGTAGTCCCTTTTCAACTAAACCGCCCTCCATTGGTTCAATCGCGCGTATGTAGCCTTCCCGGAGATTTCCATCCAGGCGTGCCATCACCACACTTTCAGTCCTTGCAGGCAGAGTCACGTCTTCACTCAATAAGACTCGCACGGCTGCCTTCTCTGACGAATGAAAAGGAATTTCTTCATTGTCGATCTTCAGGACATCATTCTTCATATCCAAATGGAACCCATACTTCTTTATCACGTCCATTCCCAGGATAACTTCTTCCGTGATGTCGGCTACCAGTACTTGGTGGTCGAGTACTCCATTTCCCAAACCAATGGTTACTTTGACTTGTCCGTGAGTAGGTATTTCGTCGCCCGTCGCTGTTCGAAGTCGTGCTGTTACTGGTGATGTCTTCTCGTTTTCCAATAAGATGTCAGGACGAATGATGGTCTTCGTCGCTCCCGTGTCAACCAGTAACTGGACGCTTCTCCCATTGATCTTGCCATCGAGATAAATGCTATGCAATTGCTCTCTAGGCGATGCCATTTGGATTGTAACCTCCGGAGTTTGACTAGATGAGATTACTTTTTGTTTCTTTCGCTCGCCTCGTTCCAAATTTTCGAGGGCTCTTCTAGTCCTCTTCTTAGGTTTGGTACGATGCCGTCGTACATGGCCTATTTCATCGCAGTTCAAAGCTGTCACTCCTCTTTCCCGAAGTATTCGTCGCGCTATCTCCTCGATGCTTTCCAGTGTCTGCGCGGGTACTTCTGTAGCACAGCAGAGTCTATGACCATCTCGCTGCGATGCTTGTTTTGCTGCTTCAAACTCCAAAGCATGCACCAAAGCGTCATCCAAGGTCTTCGGTCGAGCTAACCGTAGAGTCTGCTGAGTTTCGTTGTCCCGGAGGCCGTCTACGAAGGTTTGAATAGCCAACTGCTCCAAGAAGGTATCTGGTGCTGTAGGATACGCAAGCCGTGTTAATCTGGCGATGTCAGCCTCAAACTCTTGAAGACTTTCGGCAGCTTTTTGAACCCGACTTTTAATTTGAGCCTGGTATACTTGTTGAAGATGAGCATCCCCATATCTCATTTCTAATCGTGATATTAAGAGTTCGTAATTTTCTTGCAGGTGGTCCGGAACAGTTTGTAAAATTCCAAGCGCTTCTCCACGTAAGGACACTATTAAAGACGTCGCTTTCTGCTTGTTGCTCCACCCATTAGCAGTAGCTGCGGCTTCAAACTGCTTGTAGTAGGTTGACCATGGAACTTTACCATCAAAATTCGGTGGTACAACCTTGAACTTGTGAGTGTTTTCTTCTCGATGGTCCATTATTAAATCTTCACTCGTGACGCTTCCTTCACCGTGACAATTCATTTGGGTAATTCTTTCTTCAAGCAGTTGTATTCTTTCTCTCAATTTTTTCTCTAGCTTGTCTTCTATGGTTCTTGAATTTTCTTTTAACTTCTCTTCTAATTTGTCTTGTACTTCTTCTATTATGTCATTCACAGAATCGCAAATTTCTTCTTTTAAGTTTAACATGTCTGCTTGGGTTTCCTCTTGAACAATTTTGATTTGATTTTCTATGCTCGTTCGTATTTCTTCTTTTAAACTTCTAGAATTTTCCTCCATTTTCTGAGAATGTTCGGAGAGTTTTTCTTCAATTTTTCTTGAATTTTCTTCCATTTTTCTTGAATTTTCTTCCATCTTCTGAGAATTTTCGGAGAGTTTTTCTTCCATTTTCTGTGAATTTTCGCCCATTTTTCTATTCATCGATTCGAGAATTTCAAGTATTTTTGAATCCATTTTAACTGCTTGCAAACGCGTCACCGGCATAAATTTAAATATAACACGAATATAAAGTTTTTAAATACACTACTTTTTAAAATGCAGTTTTTGTATAACACAAAATTTAATAACTATCCACTTATTAATATTAAACCACTAGTGTACGGAAACGAATTCAATTAATATCGTGATCAGGCACTTGTTAAAAGAAAAACACTATTTTATACTTTATAAATAAACACGCGTATCGCGAACAGTTATTTACGCAATCAATGTTTTTATTACGGGTGCGATATCAAATAACTTAATGGTATTCACACTAAAAATCGCGAACGGTTTGATACCCCACACCTGACACCACTGTTACGTATCTATTTATTATTAACTAATTTATTTATAAACGACTAAAACTACGTTTACTTATTATAGAAATATGTATACTTTTAAATCAACGGAACTAATTAAATCTAATAATAAAAACACTTACACTATAATTTATGTATAACCGTTGTATAACACTTAAGATAACTAACACGAGATAAGATAACGTCCTCGGATTTCACAGCTGATAGTCACGTTCACTCGATTTATTTAAAACTCCGCACGTGCTAATCACTTATTTATCTTCACTTGCTTATTTATTTAATACTGCATGCATTCACATTCCAGCAATAACTGACCTACGATTTCATTCTTACGTATTTATAGACATCGGCGAAACCTTCTCGAGCGTTCCTTCCTTTTCGCTATATCTTCTAGAAGCTAGATAACAGTTTCTAGAAGGCTCTTGCATTTGCAAGTAATTTCTCGGACGTTTCACTATGTATTCCAGTTTTATGCTAGAATACGAAACACTTGGACATATGTCAAAGTTAACTGAAACCGAAGTACCCTTGTACTATTTGCCCCATCACGGAGTTCACAAACCTGATAGCACCACTACTAAGCTTCGAGTAGTTTTTGATGGATCTGCAGTTGAGGCAAATGGAAAATCTTTAAATAACATACAATTAGTTGGTCCAAACGTATAAGACATCATCTTTTCTATATTATGTCGTTTCCGACAACACAAAATCGTCATATCATCTGATATCACTAAAATGTATCGGCAAGTTGTGGTTTCTCCTAAGCAAAGATTGTTGCAGTGTATCCTCTGGGCCCCGTCAAATTCTTCTGAACCTTTAATATATAAATTAAATACTGTGACATATGGAACTTCTTCTGCGTCCTTTTTAGCCACTCGTTGCTTGAAACAGCTTGCGATAGATAACTTTAAAACATTTCCTAAAGCTTCCTTAATTATTAATAATGACTTTTATGTCGATGATTTGCTCACTGGAGCTGATAGTGTTGACGAGGCTATAACTCTTTGTGCTGAAATAGTTGAAATTCTAAACCAAGGCTGTTTTCCTTTAAGAAAATGGGTTTCTAATGACACACGTGTATTAGATAATATTTCTTCATCAGAAGATCATCCCACAGAATTAAAGATCGGTAATGATAACTGCAAAACCCTCGGCATATCATGGTCTGCAAGTTCTGATTCGTCATTATTTAAAATATCTTTAAACGAAGCACCCAAATCAGTCACCAAACGGTCAATTCTTTCCATTACTGCCCAGATATTCGACCCACAAGGTTTACTTGGACCTTGCACTGTGATCTGCAAAATGATTCTAAAAAAACTTTGGTTAGAAAAAATATCTTGGGATGAGTCTGTTCCTATGAGCATATTCTCTGAGTGGTCCAACTTTGTACATCAATTACATATTTTAAATGATCTCGCCATTCCACGTCGTATAGTATGTGATGCACCTAAAAGAATAGAATTGCATGGATTCTCAGATTCTTCCGAAATGGCCTATGGCGCATGCGTATACTTACGAAGTATTGGAACTGACGACAATGTTTCTGTTTGTTTAATAACGTCAAAATCTAGAGTTGCCCCTTTAAAGTTTCAAAGCATTGCTCGTCTTGAACTTTGCAGTGCAGTACTGTTAGCCAAACTAGTTCGAACAATTCAACTTTCGTTACGTTTAAAAATTGACGCAATTTTCTTATGGACAGATTCTACCATCGTACTAGATTGGATACACACTTTAACTCATACCTTAAAAACATTTGTAGCTAATCGAGTGCAGACCATTTTAGATAATTCATGCCTGCATGATTGGCAACATGTTCCTTCTAAAGACAATCCCGCAGATGTTATATCTCGTGGCATATCCCCGACTAATTTAAAACCTTGCTCGCTTTGGTGGCAAGGTCCTTATTGGTTACACACCTCTTCTGATTTGAATCATAAAACCCATCAGCTTACTGGTGACATTATTGAACTGAAACCAATCAAAACCATTCTTACAGCCATCAATCTACCTCTAATTATTTTAATTGAAAGATTTTCTAATTACTTGAGGCTAAAGCGTGCAGTGGCTTATGCTCTTCGGTTTATAAAGAATTGCAAATTATCTGCAGAAAATCGCACCTTTGGTGCACTAACGCCTCTTGAATTAAAGGCCGCATTTATATGCTTAGTAAAACATATTCAAGGAATAGAATTTGCTAGTGACATTAGTCTTCTTTTAACTTCTAAATCTCTTAAGAATGATAGCAAAATAGCTACCTTGAATCCATTTGTTGATACTGAAGGCATTCTTCGTGTTGGAGGTCGATTAACCAACTCCGATTTACCATACAGTCAAAAACACCCCATACTGCTTCCTTCTCACCATCACTTTACTAGAATATTATTTCGGTATGAACATCTAAAATCACACCATGCTGGTCCTCAGCAATTATTGTATATCGTTAGAGAAAGATTCTGGCCTATTTCAGGCAAGAATACAGCTAAACAAACTGTTCGCAATTGCGTACGATGTTACAAAGCAAATCCAAAACCATTCTCACCTCTAATGGGTAACCTGCCTAAGGAACGGCTTACACCTACTTATCCCTTTCATGTGTCTGGCATTGACTATGCTGGCCCTTTCATTATAAAGGGTCGTGGTGCCAAATTTTCCAAGTGCTATGTTTCATTGTTCATTTGTTTTGTTACGAAAGCTGTGCACCTTGAACTGGTGACAGATTTAACCACTGATGCCTTTATAGCATCTCTGAAACGATTCATCGCACGTCGTGGAAAGCCTTTAGAATTTCACTCTGACAACGCAACTAATTTCGTAGGTGCCAAAATGTTTTGCACGAGCTTGATAATTTTATCAAAAATAGTCTTAATTCCATTTCTGACTTTGCCAGCAATGAAGGAATCTCTTGAAAGTTCATACCATCTCGTTCTCCTCACTTAGGTGGAATCTGGGAGGCAAGTGTTAAAAAAAACAAAATTTCACATAAAAAGGGTCTTTCAATTAAACATACGAGGAATTTCATACATTGCTTACGCAAATTGCAGCCTTCTTAAATTTTCGACTATTGAGTTCAATATCCTCTGATCCAAAGACTTACCGCCCTTAACTTTGTCTCACTTCTTAATAGGTCGCACGATGACTTCCATTGCCGAACCAGAGTTGGGTCATCTTCCAGATTAAATCGCTACGAATATGTTCAACGTCTTCGCTTAAACTTTTGGAATAGATGGCACAAGGAATATCTATGACAGCTTCAAAATCGTCCTAAGAAAACAAACAACACTACAGAAGCTGAAGAAGGTGCCTTAGTTTTGGTTATGGACGACAATTTACCACCCTTATGCTGGAAAATGGGCAGAATCATCAGCATCTACCAGGGCGGCGATAAGCAAGGACGTGTAGCTTCCGTGAAGGTTGTGAATGGAGTGATAAAACGTGCTATTAAAAAACTGTGTCCGCTAAGTGTGTAAACAAACCTCTAGAATATATCAATTATTTAACAACGTTATGAACACTAATATTTATTAGAATAATATTCGTTTATCAGAATATTTACAATTTTTGCTTATGTTTATGTTTTGCTCTGTGGTTATGGTTGAGTTCGCCATTTTACTTATTTATGTTATTGTTGTTAAGTTTACAATTTGAACTTGATTTTATTGCGTTTATCGCCATCTTACGGTTACTTTTTCTATTATTTCAACTTGTTTATTTTATAATTTGAAATGAACACCTATTATATGTATAATGGAAATTCACTTAATTTTATAATTTAAATTTTATTTGTAATACTATTTTAGGGTTTGAAGCTCTTAGCCTTCAAGGTGGGGTGCATGTTTAGTTTATTTGTAATGATATATTTTAGTTTATGCGCCTGTAGTTTCTCCACCAACATTGCGCGACTTATGAGTTTGCGCCAATTTTAAAATGTGATAAAAAGAAAGGGGGGTTTAAGTTAAAATCATAAAGTAAAAATCTACAGAGATGTAACGAACCATGTTATAATCAACATTAAAAATGCATCAAAACTTATGAAATACAGTCCACTTATTTCAACAAGAAAATCTCAACAACGATTTATTGCAGCTTGTTTCTGCAATTCAATACTGTTGTCAGAGGTCTTTCGTTTGTTTGAAGTTGGTCGGCGCACAGGTGTGGCAGAAGCTAATGTTTCGGAACGTGGTTGAATCAGTGGCCAGTGAGCTAATATAATGGATAGTTGTTCGGTTGACTGAGTTGATGATTCATCAAGTGCTTGACTGAATGGTTGTTCGGTTGCTAGTGGCTGTTGGTGTGCCAATTGTTGATCCTTTATATGGTTTTCAGCCATATTTACATCGGGGCATCTTCAATACTCTGTAAAAAGTTTTTAGATATAAGCACCTATTATACTGTTAGGTTTATGTATACCATATTTTTCAGATTCCACATACTGAAGAAGCATGGGCAAGAATTTCTAATGAGTTTGCAGTGAAGTGGAATTTTCCTAACTGTTTAGGCGCTATAGATGGAAAACATGTAAACGATGAGCACTATCAAATAGTGGGAGTCTCTATTTCAATTACAAGCAAACGCACAGCATAATTCTTATGGCATTAGCTGATGCAAACTATAAATTTACCTACATAGATGTCGGAGCGCCAGGTCGCGATTCAGATGGTGGCGTTTTCTTACATTGTTAAGAGCATTAGAAAATAATACATTGAACATTCCGAGTACTAATCCTTTGCCTGGCCGAAAGACCCATGTGCCATATGTTCTAGTTGCAGATATTGTATTTGCGTTAAAATCTTACATGATTAAACCATTTGCTTTTAACAATCAAAGTGTTCCTGAACGGATTTTTAATTATCGATTGTCTCGTGCGCAAAGAATAATAGAAAACGTATTTGGAATTGCTTCCGAACGTTTTCAAATACTTAGAAAAACCATGGAAGTTGCTCCACATAAAGTTCAAAAAATCGTTTGTGCTGTGTGTGTGTTACACAATTTTTTGATGTCGCGACCAGGTTCCGTAGCAGTGTATGCTCCAAGCGGGACTTTTGACACGGAAAATGAAAATAGTACAATTATTTTGGTACTTGGCGCTGTGACTGTACTGCTTTGGAACCATTGTCTGGAACTATGTCCAGAAATGCAACCACATTGGCAAAGAACGTTAGAGAGGAATTTGAAAAATATTTTTGCCGAGAGGTTCCTTGGCAACATAATTTTATTTAAGAGGATGAAATGTACTTACTACTAATGTTATAGGTACCTTATTAACTAAAATTATACTATTTCGCTTCCATAGAATTTGTTGTTCTTGTATCCACGGTATGCCGAAACAACTGCAAAGCGCTAAAGAAACTCCCATTTTGTTTCGTATATTTCGTCACTACCACTCCCAGATTTCTTCGCCTGACAAATAGACGTTTGAAAATCCTTTTTGTCTTCTTTATAGATTACTACTTAACGTAACACGCCCAATACTTTACTAATTACTTTGTTAGTTTGGTGTTAGAATTTCGTTTCTATCGTGATCACTCTCGTCCGGATTTTGAGGCAATCGTTCCTTCGTCATTTTCTTTTATGATTATTGCTTGTTATTTCCGTTTCTAAACGTTAAGGAAACAGCGCGTGCTAATGAAATACTCAATGATACTCACATTTAAAAATCTTGAAGCATCCACATTACTAATGGTATAAATCAATTAAGATTTTGATGTTTGTATGTGAAAGAATCGCTGAAATAGAGATGCATATCTTTTTTTCGGCAAGATTTAATTTTCATTTATTCTAACAGCAATTTTGGTTATCCTCACGTGTTGCGTCAAAAAATTACTTCTTCATTGGATATTTAACTAAGACATGCACAGATTCCGGCATTAATTCGTCTTTAGAAAACGCAATAATGTCAGCAGTAACAATGTCGGGCGTAGTTAAATAAAAAAATCTAAACTATAACGTTATTTCCGAATAAATTACGTGCGGTTGCCTCTGTGTATTACTTTTCAGAAAAGTGTCTTCTGTTAATTCTAAAACAAAGACGTGCATATTGTAATATCGGAAAAGTTAAGATAACTTTAAATATTAAGAAAGCTTCCTTGTGTAATCGTTCTCCGAAATGTTTTTTAAATATAGCTTTTTTTAGTTTTGCCCGTGGGGTTAACTGGCATCCCGGAAATTCGACGTCGACTAGAGCATTCCGAAAAGTTGTAAAAAGGAGTTTAAGTAACATATACCACTAACTCCAATACTTCCCACGGTAGTATGAAATCATAAACATTCGAACACTAAGACCGCGCGGTAACTCCGCGACGATTTCAGCCTTTAAATCAACACTCGTATGTGCAGGCATTATCAACAACAAATAGCTTTCTAAACAACCGTACCAACTCGATGCCATATTTCTATTAAATCATAAATTAAACTTAAAACTACAATTACTCTTTTTTCATTTCACATATAATAAATAATAGACCTGTAACGCACCAATCGTAAAGGTGAAAGAAATGGTTAAGTAAGAACTCACATATTTGGCTAACTTCTCTCGCAGATGGTCGCGAGTCAGATTGTGAGTGCCGAACTTTGTCGTACGAGTCGGTGCCTTGCGCAAAAAGAAAATCCTAAAAAATAAAATAAAATACTGTCGAACCGGCAATCCCAATTGTGAATTGAGAAATAAAACAACCCAAGCATATCATAGACTTAAAGTTTTTGATCATGTATAAGATAATCCATCTATTAGCATTAAACCATTAGAAACAACCATGAATTGCGGTCATATGACTGTTTAGAGAGTTTTGCACGAGCAATACCTGTACTAGTTGCAAAAGTGCAAGAAATATCACCCGAGGATTATCCACCTAAAGTGAATTACTACCGTTGTTTACTTCGGCGATTTGGTCTCCGGTCAGATTTACAAACAACGATATTTTAAAAGTAATATGTAAAAAGTTCCTAAAAACTTTTCAGCAAAAACAAAATTAATAGAACGCAGAAGCTATCACCAAAAATCGATAATCCTAAAAATTTTAATATTCTGGAAAACCAAGCCTGAAATTCAAAAACAATAATTATTAATTTTTTACACTTTGTAGATCAAAATTAATAATTTACTTTCAGTCTTCAGTTTTATGTTATAAAATTGTTGACTACGATGACTGTATTGCAATCAAGTATCCTTAATTGTTTTAAACGTAGCCAAGGCGAGATTTTGTAAATCGTAAATCGCTATGACCATTACGGGAAACTCAACGTACATCACAAAAATATGAGTTTATGCTTACCCCAGGAAGGCTTTCACAAATATCAGCGATAATAATACACCCAATTATAACACAGATGATTGTGAAATTTTAGAAGTGAAAACTTCGCTGGGCGCTTACATTAAAACATAAATGTGAAGTGTACCACAAAATTCTAGCTGTCAAAAGCAACTGCACTATGGCGCATGACTGTCATTATATAGAACAGTAGTTGTTCCGAGAACAAATTTTATACTCGAAAATTTAACTGACCTACGATTTGTTTGTTCCGTATTTATACATATTTTGGAAATCCTTCTCGAGTGTTCCATATCTTTTGGTATACGTTCTAGAAAATGGATAACAACTTCGAGAAGGCTCTTGAATTTGAGAACGTTTCAAAATCAAGTTTTAAACATAATCTAGCTGTAGTCTTAATTTTTTGTTCAGCCCTTACCTTTGCTTACCATGTACAAACGCTTGCCTTAGTCAAAATATCTAACATTTATATTACCCAGAAAGCAGTAAATACTTGTACTTGATATTAAAACATCAACTCTTAAGAATTTCCAGCCCCTGAGAACCCTTCATTCTACGAAAAAAAACTAATTTGTGTAGCAAGAACAGTTGCTTATTTGGAAAGCGCAAACGTTATTCGAAACACCAATAGCTAATTTATAATTACCAAGAGACCCTATAGCAAAACTACCTCACAGACACTAAGTCGCTGGATTAAAGATACTCTCAAATTCCACCAGCCACACTACCTCTGCAGCAGACCGAGCAGGTCTCAGTTTAAAAAAGATTTGACAAGCTGTTAGTTGAAGGAAGAGCTTCAAAACGGTTTACAACAGGCAAATGCTTGAGGAGAGAAGGTTTGATAATATTATTTTAATTTTAGATCCTGAATTGTGAATTTTCTTTAGTTTTTTCAATGTTTGAAACGTCACATGAAAAATATATTGTAAAATTTATTGTTATTTACTAATTTGATTTATACTTCTATTAAAAATATGTACACGTTTAAAGTAATCGAACTAATTAAATCTAAGGATATTTAATAAAACACTTACAGTATAATTTATGTATAGCACTATCACTTACACGAAGATAAGATAAAGTCCCCGGATAACTTCACACACTTGTTTACAGTAAAGTCACGTACAAGATTATACTCCGTATATTTATCTCCATACACGCGCTAATTACTTATTTATTTAAAGTTGAATAATCTTCTTAACACTGCCGTCTTCACATTACGGGAATAACTGACCTCGGATTTGTTTGCACAGTATTTATACATTTTGGCAAAACGTTCTCGTATGTTCCACATCCTTCGGTGAACGTTCTAAAAAACCTCGCGAAGGCTCTCGAAGTTGCGAATAACTTCTCGAACGTTTCAATATGGATACACATATACTCATTATATTCTCTTAAACAGACTTGAAACTAAAATTAATGATTAAACGAACTTATCTAGTGAACTGTAGCTATAAATATTTATAGTTATCGTTCATACATAGTTCTTTATACTATGAGATGACGCTGCTATCAATCGTTTGCTAATGATTACCTAGCGAAGTTCAATCATAATTATAAAGTCAAAAAGAAGATGGGTCAATAACGTAGTAAAACTTTAAAATGTTAGGAAAAAAGACAAGCTAAATCGCTAAAATAATTGTGTTTACAAGGTGTTTGCTGTTTTTTAGATAATTATAATTTTAAAGATATCTTCAATTGCTTAATACAGACATTTTTAACTTTGAGATGTTGTTTGTATATATTTTTATTATTTAAATATTCTGTACATTTCTACACCAGCAGCTGTCACGATCGTTTAGCCTACAAAACTATTCGCGCGTAAATTAAGCTCTACAATGTAAGACGTGATCCTGGTCATGCAAGCGGCATCATATATAAAGTAAAAGACTTTTGACTCAAAAATGTACAAGTTAAGGTGTTGTCCTAATGAGATCCAACATCCGTGGCTAACTTTTCGTTATGAGTCATAAACGGTTATTCACCGACGTGTTTCGATTCATTCATTAACGTTGAAAATATGCCTACATTTTAAGAATACTTTTATTATGTAAATAATTAAAAAAAATATATAGTATTACTAAAATGAGTTCCAGAAAACAAAAGAAAATTTTGAATACAGTGTATTGACACTTTCACTTTTTAATAATAAGTAAAACCTTCGATTAATGGAAGTCGTTCTCTTTATACTATAACACGATCGGTTTTTTTTCCACAAACAACACAAATCATAAAAATAAGAATTTTTCAAGATGTTGTATTATTAAAATATTTTTTTAAATTTCAATGAAGCTTTAATTATCAAGTACGGTATCTATTGTGTATAGATCTTGGCCTGGCATTATTAATAAAAGTTCTTTTAAAACTAGCACAGCTTGGATTAATGTAACGTCACTGGTGTAGAATAATTTATTGTTTTAAAATACAAATAGGTCGGTATTTGTATAAACGTTTTATAAAAAAGATATGTTTCTAGTACATAGTTAAAACAATAGACCATACACATTTGAGATAATAATTTAAGTTAGAATATGAATTTGGGAATTTAAATTTAAAAATAAATTTGAGTTATATTATTCGATTATCAAGAAGAAGATAGCTTGATGAATATGTTTTTACAAATTGCAGTATTTATTATTATTTACTATATTTTATTAGAGTTCAGTTTAGTTTTAGTTAGACTACTACCAGCAAATGCAAATCTAAAGACGTAGATAATTAGTTACTTAAGCTAGCTATGTTCGGACATTATATTAATGATTTTTATACAGTCGACAGTTTACAAGTCAAAATTTGATAAAAATTTCTGGAAAATCGCACAACTAGAACTACCTGTTCAACTCTCAACCCTTTAAATAATTAAAATCAACACTAATTTTAAAATAGGACGACGGGTACATTCATTGGCTACTTAAGGGTTTGTCAGTTTTTAATGAAATATTTTTTTGATAATTTTTTGAGGTTAATAAAACATTGGGGGAGAAAATGGTGTTTGGCCTCCGTGGTACATGCCCTCGCTATAAGGAATGCACCTATAATAAGCTGAGATTAAGCCGCTAGCGTACGCCTATGTGTGCAAGAATGGGCTATTAGACGCGCACCATAAAGTCCTATTTTTACACGTCCTCGCCACCACCAATCTGCCGCCGCTAATTGGTGGTGGACCCTCAATTGAGGGTCGTCTCATCCCCCGGGCAATGTCATGGTCTATAACGAATCTTGCACATTATACCTACCTCGTGACCCTGATAGCAAAGTAAAAAGGGCGAAGGCGAGTCTTCGGCGCCTCAAAACTGAAATCATAGCTAAGGGAGTCAACCCCGACAGAAAAACCAACGTGTGGCCCGAAAAGGTCGCCCCAGTACCGTAGCCCTGTGGTCGTGTCTCCAGGAACGGGGGTCTGAGCTTCGCCACTCAGTCCGCGATGAAGGTAACCTCTTTAAAAAATCCCCAAATCCCACGGTGCGGGGCGCGCCAAGGGGATGGATGACTGACTGGTGAGTCAGCCATGAGCGACCAACCTCGATGGAACAGGTGAACCGTCGTTGAAAATAGCCTTCTCACTGGGAATGGGCGTCATCCCAGGAGTGACAGTTTTAATCGACCCTACTCGTGGGACTAAATGATAGATCCTAATAACACAAGCAACAAAACGTGCGCGGAGGTAGGTGACCAGGCCTCCGCGACAGTGAATGCTACTGGCAACACAAACACAAACAAAAAAAAATTAACTCAGCAGGTATTCCATCCAAGCCTGCTCATCACAAGATCGAGATCATCTTCAATAGGTGCAATTACTGGCGAAGACTTAAAAAAATCATTAATTGTGTCACCACCATCTGCAAATGTCACAGATGCTAACAAAGTTTGCCCTCCTCCATGGCAAAGAGTACCAGATAGTACAGACCGCTACCCAAATGAAAGAGAATATCTGTTAGCCCACCAAACATACAAAGTTCTATTGAAGTACACACGGGAATCAATACCTCGAATAGATTCAGTGGATTACCGATGTAACGTGTAAATTTTTTTCGTTTGAATACGTCTGATTTTCGTTAACATTTTTGTATTCACTGTTGATATAAAATTCTTTGGCGCAAGCATTTGACGCACGCACATGCGTTATGAGTCTCCTTCTTAAGTACGAAGTCGTTCTCCTCCATCTTACGTTCGAAATGAAGTAGTGAGCAGACATTTTTTTGCGTGCTGCAAAAAGTGGAATTACCACTTATGTAATTTGTGTTTGTGAATTTTTGCGTAATGGGGCAAATTATTTAAGCCTGCATTTGTTCGTAGCACCGCATTCGTTAGTAGCATTTGCATTTTGTTGTAAAGAATAAAACCCGTTAATTAGAAGGGGTAAGCGATTTTTGTTTTGATTCGAATTGTATAATTCATCGCAATTTACGTTTTAGTTTTTTCTTTGTTCCGGATTTATGGTTTATGGTTTTTCTCTATATGGTACTTAGTTTCAAATCTTCGAAAAAGAATTAAGAATATGATTTACGAAAGTTGCATCATATTACGTCATTTCAATGAATCATATGATGACTACGCATAAATGGAAAGTTGCGCAATAATTTTTTGTACGTTCGAATTGGAAATCTTTGCTTTTGATATACGACTACGCTTTCTGATTTATTCGATGTTTTTTTGGATTTGTGTACGTTTGAATTCGTTTATGGTAACGAAAATTTCGTTTGGATACGTACGCCTTTTTACGATTTTGATGTTTGAAATGCGATAATACGATATGGTTTACGATGCACGTTTGATGTTAGTCACAACGTCGCTGTTTACGAAAAATTTCCGTTACGAATTATGATTTTTATGAGTAAAAATCGATAGTTATTCATGTTACGTCTGATAAAATTTGTGTTGGATGTTACGAATAAGTTATCATACGTTACGTTTGTTTTACGATATTCTGGTTAATGGATCTGTACGAATATGAGATCAATCAGGATAAATACGGAAAATATGGAAATTTAGATATGCATTTCAAGAATTTCGTAATGTTGCAATCATCGCATAAATTAGTTGAGAACGCGTCACTGACCGCACCAATTCGACTTGCGCATGAAAGTTTGAAAGCAGGTAACCTTGATTTTATATTTAACCTTCGATACGTTTAAGTGCATGTCAAAATATGTAAATATGTTTTTTGATATTATGTTAATGTGTTAAAGTTTTGGTTTCAATATTTAACCATTTTAATATAAAAAATATTGTGGCGTCCAACTTATAAATTTTTGTGTTTATCAAATTCAAAATTATTAATCTTAAGTAACGTAAGAATTCCCACGACTCTAATTAAATAAATTTGGAAAATATCTCATTGCTCTTATGTATTTTGTTTTTTAATATGTGTTTTAAATAAATATTTTTGTGAGCTAGCCACGGTGCATTAATTTAATTTATTTTGTTACGATTAAAGTGTATTAGTAAGTTTTTCGCTATACAAATGACATTCGTAAGTTTTATACGTTACACCGATAGACTTAATCGAGGACCTAACGCCAGCTACAGCCACCCATAATAGAAAAAATAGCAAGCCCCCACCTATTGTCCTTTATGGCATAGAAAAGTTATCTAAACTAACAGAACTACTAAATAAGTCTGTGTCTAGAGATAGCTTCACGTACAAGATCATTAACAGGAACCAGCTAAGAGTAATGTCACAGACACCTGAAACTTATAAAAACTTAATAGAAGTTATTCGAACCAACGGCCTTATTGGACACACCTTCACACAGAAGCAAAACAAATGTAACAGAATTGTTGTCAAAAACTTGCACCACACCACTCCAAAAACAGCCATTATAGAGGAGATTGAGAATACTGGAAACAAGGTCAGAGGTGAAGTCATCTGTGTAATATCAAGAAAAAATAAAAAGCCACTCAATATGTTTTTCGTGAATATTGAACCAGGCCCTAACAACCCAGATGTAAAGAATATAAAATATATATACCACACTAAAGTCAAGATAGAGGACCCAAGAAAATCGACTGAGATCCCTCAGTGCACTAGGTGCCAACAATACGGCCATACAAAAAACAACTGTATGCGTCCCCACAGGTGTGTCAAATGTGGTAAAGGACACAAAACCACTGATTGTCCAAAAAAAGACAAGAATACACCGGCCACTTGCGCTCTCTGTCATGGTGACCACCCAGCCAATTACAAGGGCTGTCAAGTGTATAAAGAGATAAAGGCTCGAAAAATGGAAAATATTGCAAACAAAAGAGACTCAGTAATTGCAAAACAACCCACACAAACAACAATGCCACCCCCCCTTACTCAAGATAATTTTCCTCTATTAAAACTTGGCAACCAGCAGTCAAGCAACCAGCAAAGAAACATTGCACATACATCTGAAACTATGTCCAACATCATGAATGATGTTTGCTGGACCCGACAAATAGAGAATGCACATTCTCAGTCAACAAGCTCCTTAGAGCAGATAATAATAAAGCAATCAGAAAAAATTGATATCCTCATAACACAAATAGGCACCCTAATGGGTCTCCTAACGACACTCATAGCTCAGAACCAGAAATGAAATTCACACGTATAGCTGCATGGAATATCAATGGTTTATCTCCAAATAAGCACGAGGTTGAGCTGTTTATAAACCACAACAAAATTGATGTTCTATTAATTTCCGAAACACATATGACTGATCAAAGAGTGATTAAAATCAAGGGATATACCGTATGCTACGCTAATCATCCAGACGGCACATCATATGCTGGAGCTGCTATAGTAATAAGAGAAAACATAAAATATCATATGTTACCACACATATACAGGCTGCTATAGTATCTGTTGACGACTGGCAGGGTTCGTTGAATGTGGCTGCAGTGTACTGCCTCCCCCCCCCCGACATCGAATCGACGAGCAGATGTACAATGACTTCTTTCGCACATTGGGTGGTAGATATCTGTCGGGAGGCGACTGGAATGCCAAAAACACATTTTGGGGCTCCCGATTAACAAATACGAAAGGCCGAACTTTGAAAAATGCTATTGACAGCAATAATCTTAATGTACTTTCAACAGGGGAACCGACTCATTGGCCAACTGACCCAAATAAAATCCCAGACCTCATAGACTTCTTCGTCACCAAAGGAATATCAGGACTCTACACAAAAATTGAATCATGCCTGGATGGCTCTTCCGACCACACGCCTATCATATGTACACTAAGCACTACAGTGATCTTAAAACAATTACCCGAGACTTTATAGAACCATAAAACTGACTGGGAAGCATTCCGGGATTACATTGAAGATAATACCACACTCTATATACCTCTTAAAACGGAAGATGATATAGAAAGTGCGGCGTTGTATACTACCAACTTAATTCAAAAAGCAGCTTGGCTATCATCGCCCTATATAGAAATAACATCGAAAAATTTGGACACTACCGTGGAAATTAGAGAAATGATAGCTGTAAAAAGAAAAATATGGCGACAATGGCATACTAGTAGGAATCACCAAGACAAAAAGGCACTAAACAAAGCTCAATAAGTACTGAAATTAATGCTCAAAGAACTAGAGAATATGACTTTGCAAGACAAACTAAAGACTTTATCACCATACAAAGCAGAAGATTATACACTCTGGAAAATGACTAAATCATTAAAAAAGCCAAAAGAATACATGCCTCCTCTAAGAAAATCTGATGACAGTTGGTCAAGGAAACCCGCAGATAAAGCAGAATTATTCGCCACCTTCCTAAAAAGTGTGTTCAAATCCGATGAAGCTGATGTTGACGACACAGAAAAAACGATCGACGGGATCGTAAATAGCGATCAGCAAATGTTTCTACCCTTGAAATCAGTCACCCCAGCAGAAGTCAAAAAAAACCATAGCTCAACTAAAACAAAAGAAAGCTCCCGGTTTTGACCTGATAACGGCAGAAGTTCTGAAACAGCTACCAAAGAAAGGTATAGTACTGCTGACAATCCTCTTTAATGCAGTGTTGATACTACAATACTTCCCAAATCTGTGGAAAGTGTCCATTATAAATATGGTACTTAAACCAAGGAAGATTCCCACAGAAGTCACATCTTACAGATCTATAAGTCTTCTCCCAGTACTATCAAAACTTACTGAGAAACTAATATTAAGTCGACTTCTCCCAGTTCTTGAAGAGCAAAAAATAATACCAGACCATCAATTCGGATTTCGGGCACACCATGGAACGACTGAACAAATACACCGAATAGCTCACACAATACGACAGACGCTGGAGAGGAAGGAGTACTGCACGGCCGTATTCCTAGACATACAACAGGCCTTTGACCGTGTATGGCATAAGGGTCTCTTATATAAGCTAAAACTACTCCTTCCAAACACTGAGTACATGCTTTTGAGGTCTTATCTGGAACAACGAATTTACCAAGTCAAGTGCGGAGATCGCCTGTCATCCATCTGCCAAATAGAAGCAGGAGTGCCTCAAGGATCGGTGCTGGGGCTGGGGATAGGGCCTATCCTCTACACAATATTTACCGCTGATATACCTATCACAGAAGAAGTAGTAACTGCAACCTATGCAGATGACACTGCAATCTTTTCTAGCAGTAAAGATCCTAGTCTAGCATCCGTAAAACTACAAAAACATCTAGATAGAATCGGAATATGGCTAAAGATGTGGCGAATAAGAGCTAGTCCTGCAAAATCAGTTCACATAACATTTACTTTGAATAGAGGTGCCTGTCCACCTGTTACACTTAACGGAGATATCTTGACACAGCAAACAACAGTGAAATACCTGGGTATGCATCTGGACAAACGGCTTACGTGGAGGGATCACATTAAGGCAAAGAGAGAACAAGCAAACAAAAAGTTCAGGGATATGCACTGGCTGCTGGGCAGGCAATCGACTCTCAGTTTGGAGAATAAGCTCCTGATATACAAATGCATTATAAAACCAGTATGGACATATGGTATACAACTCTGGGGGTCAGCTAGTCACTCAAATATAGAAATACTAGAGCACTTCCAAAATAAAGCATTAAAAACTTTGACCAATGCCCCATGGTTCATAAGAAACACAGAAATGCATGAATATCTGCAACTCCCTACAGTCAGAGAAGAAATAGAGAAGTCTTCTGATGCCTATAAGCAGAGACTTGAAAAACACATAAATAGTTTAGCCACAGAGCTCCTTATCACCAAGGACTCTATATTCCGCCTAAAAAGAATACGGATAGCCACCATCTAATCATCTAATAACAAGAAATGACACACCACAGGATGTGCATATCTAAAGCCACTTATATATAATAGAAGTCACATCTGATTATAGCTCTTGCCTGATTGCAGATTGATAAAAGACAGGAAAAAAAATAAAACATTAAACACCTAGCTGAAATGTCGGTGAGTAAACGTGGTTGAAAAAACTACAATAAAAAAATAAGCACCACTCCTTATACTGGCAAGTTCCTCGACTTGGATACACCAAGGGTACTTCTGAACCTCGAAGAGATTAGACATGGCAGCTACATCTGACAGTTATTCCCGAGACTTGCAAAAAGTACATGCAAAAACGCGTGTTTGTCAAAATCTGGCCTTGATTACGTTTAAAACAACTAAGGATACTCAACAATTTTACAACATATAGCTGAAGGCGTTTTATAACTTCGACTGAAAGTAAATTATGAATTATAATTTTTAGATGAACTCATGGTAGCTAAAGACTAATATAAGTAGTTATGTACAACAAAATTAATAATGTTTGTTATGTAAAAGTTGCATTCAATCTGTTTAGTAACTTGTAACGAGAAATTTCCGATTTGAATTACATTTTAAGACCTGTCGTATAGACAACTTACATTACATTTCGTTTTTTTAAATTTTGTTTTATTTGGTTTTTTGAATTTTGTACATTTGGTCATATACGAATAGCGTACGTTGGTGGGAGATGTTGACACGCAAATAAATTCGTTCTCGCTTACGACGTTCTTTTCCATTTCATAGCGCTAATGAAAAAGGTTAACAAATTTCCTACTTATCAACACATGTTCGCTTGAAACTAGTCGCTAGGTAAGAATTTATTCTGTAAATTCAACGTTTATTCAAATTGGTCTTTTAGATGTACTCACTCAAGAATTTATCTTCATTGCGGCTATTTACACACAAGTTTTGGTTGGGTTAATAAGATTAAACACCTTTTGGTAGGTTTTACAAAATGGTGATTTAACGATTTTAATCCATTGTTCTTTTAGTGGTTTTTGTTTTTTTGGTAGGAAGGTACGAAAGGCAACATTTGTTTGTTTTATATCCTTTCTTTCCGGAATTTTTAACCAAAAAAAGAACTGTTTCATTCCTTCCAATTCGTAATTTGTAGTTTTTGACTGTAGTTGGCTCACTTCGTTGTATTCTTTGGCTGTAGTTCCACTTTTTCTTCTGCTACTTTGATTGTTAAGTTGCTCGTAAACCACTTTGTCGTCTTTTTGCTCAAAAGACTAAGTTCGGCACTTATCCCGGTAATTAATATTTGAGCAATGTCAGATTCTAGGGTAAGTGTTGTGGTCAAATAAGTTTTAATTGAAGGATTTTTAAAAGCCCACAAAAAATGTAAAGTATCTTTACATTATTGAAGAGTCGACAAGGGGCGCCTTTGATAAACGAGCAATAACCGAAAACCAAAGAGGGGGAACCATAGTCACGATTGTGGTTATTGAGACGTTTGATGATTTCATTGTTCTCTTGCACCTGAAACTTAACGTTACGCCTAGTGAAATCTCTATTTTTAAATATCGATTATCATTCTCGTAAATGGGTAAATTAACTTCCATTCGTATGTGTTACCTAAAAAAGTTTTGTTGGGATTTATTTTTACCACGCAATTTAATTTTCTCGTATGTGTCATAGCGAGTTGAGTCACCGTCGCGTGTCTTCTCTTTTGGAATTGTAAATGTTTTTAAGTCTTTCTAGTCGATTACTTAGAGCACATATAAATGCAAGCATTAAACACAAATACCAATCTTAAAAATTAATTTGAAGTCAAGTCGATAAGATATTTGTGAAATGAATGATTATTATCAAATATTCAGTGGCACATCTGCGATGTTATCACTGAACAAGTTGGATGGAAGTTTGGCGCATTCTGTTAGTATAATCACTGGGTGAACTATACGTAACATTACTTGTGATATTATTATATATCTGTTACATTTTTTTAGCAATTTTAGGAGATTGGTTTGGATATGCTATTAGCTCATTGTATGTCAGGAATAAACAGTAAGTAATCTTTTTTTATTTTTGTTAAAGTAACGTAGATACAAGCGGTGCGCTATGCTTCTGATTGCGTAATCAATAGATTTGCATTGATTCAATTTTTATTCTTTGTTTGTTTATTAAATTGTTGCCTACTCATAAGGATTTGCTAATACTGAATTTATTTATCGTCTTATAAATAATTTGCTATCTTATTGATTTACAATTTACGTTAATAAATAAAATGCATGAAAAAAATGTTGCTAACTGAAGTAGCGAAAAAAAAATGTTGCGAACGAGAAATGTCCCATTTTTTTCACGATCTTTGGTTAAACAAACTTTTCCATCAAGTACGCGCAAATCGTTTATTACCAACGGATTTTATACGTTTTAATTTGAGCTTTGACCTCACATCTGCACTTACAAAGAAAATTTTAAAATTGGTTTTTTGTTTCACATATTTTCATTTGAGCTGACTAAGTAATCGATACAAAAAAGCTATTTTATCCATAGGCTTACAAAGTAAATTAGAAACGGCTGTAAAAGCATCGATTAATTTATTAATTAAGAATTTAACAAAAACTGTATTTAAAACGTTTAAAACACAATTATTTTTACACTACATTTAGATTGTTGCATACTTTTTGATTAATTTGTAAAGTTAACATTTATGTAGTAGCTTAAAGCTTAATCTATTTTCTTTTGTCTATTTTTTAACGCAACATTTTTGTAAATATAATTTTTAATTACATACTGCAACGTTCTCAAATTCAAGATCTTTCTCGAAGTTGTTATCCATCTTCCAGAACGTATACCGAAAGATATGGAACACTCGAGAAGGATTTCCAAAATGTGTATAAATACCGAAGAAACAAATCGTAGGTCAGTTATTGCCGTAATGCGAAGACAGCAGTGTTAAGAAGATTATTCAAGTCTAAATAAATAAGTCGTTAACGCGTGTTATAAATAAATTTACGAAGTACGTGACTTTACTATAAACAAGTGTGTGAAGCTATCCGCGGACTTTATCTTATCTTCGTGTAAGTGATATAAACTAGTGTAAGTGTTTTTATTAAATAGTATTAGATTTAATTAGTTCGGTTAATTTAAAAGTGTACATATTTCTAGTATAGGTAAGTAAAAAATATTTTTAGTAGTTTAAATAAATTAGTAGTTATATAATAATAAAATTCGTTACAGTACATTGAAGGAATTTGTTTTTACAATCTATGTTGGTTGCTTTTTGGTGAAGACAAAGTTGTAAATACTGTTCGTATAATCTTTTGCAAACTGTTGGTCAGGATTGTTTCAAATTTAGATTTTGCTATTTATCAAATTCATATTTATTTTGTAGTAACAAATGTTTCTACACTATAATTTTTATATGCAATTAAAGCTTTCCAAATCGTTTATTTTGTAATTAAATTTAAAATACGGTTACTTAAAATATATAAACAACACATAGATGCTATGCAACTTAAATCGTAAAAAATATATGTTAAAATCATTAAGAAATAATGACTAATTTTACAGAATATTGATTACAGAAAGGCTGATTTATTGTATTTCTGTTAATGCATCACAAATTTGTTTATTTTTACAAATAAAATCTACGTTACAATTATATTACTTTCTGGCTTAGAAAAATACAATAGTCTATAAACTAAAGCACTGTGCGCAATATGTAAAGGTTTATATCGTAATATTCTATAAAAGTATTGGTTTTTTTACAAATGCGACTCTGTTTTAAAAGTTTTTATTTATTATGTCTAAATTTAGGATTTCTTAGTGTCATCAAAACTTAATGTAGCGACTTTTATTATTAAAACTAATTTATTTAAACGACTAAAAATATGTTTTACTTATACTAAAAATATGTACACTTATAAATTAACCGAACTAATTAAATCTAATAATATTTAATAAAAACACTTACTTAAGATAAGATAAAGTCCGCGGATAGTTTCACACAATTGTTTACACTAAAATCACGTACAAGATTATTCTCCGTATATTTATGTACACACACGCGCTAACGACTTATTTATTTCAACTTGAATAATCTTCTTAACACCGCTGTATTCGCATTACGGCAATAACTGACCTACGATTTGTTTCTTCGGTATTTATACACATTTGGAAATCCTTCTCGAGTGTTCCCTATCTTTCGGTGTATCTTCAAGAAAATGGATAACAACTTCCAGAAGGCTTTAGATTTTCCGGATAACTTCTCAAACGTTTCATTAACTTAAACTTAGCTAGCTTTTCTAATTTTTTTTTAAATAGTCCTCTTTTCAGATATAAAGCGGAAATGTTAACTCAAAAAATAAAAAACGAAGTAGCGTCCGAGACTTGGATGAATCCTTAAAGGAAAAGCAAACTTTTTTTTAATCACGCTGATGCGAATGACAAAAACTTTTGCATTGACAAGGAATAGTCAAAAATTATTTAAAAACATGATCTACAATCTACAATTCCGACGAGACTGGAATTTATTTTAGAGCAGCATTCCTCAAAATTTTTAGGCGTAAAGCCCTTACAAGTCAAAGTTAGTTTGGCGGAGCCCCAGTATATTTCTTTAGCTAATTAATTAAGTAAAACGTTATCGAGCCTGTTAGTTTTAGGAAAATAGTTAGTACATTTTAGATTAAAATTATTTGTGCCACATAATTATAACGTTTATTAGTTCGTTTAATTTTTAAATTTCTTACCTTAATTTTATGTTTGTTAGTCATGTAACTATACATTTTTTATTTATGCGGTACATAACATAATTATAAACTTATAGAAAACAGAAATATATTCTAAAAGTATTACAACTCAAAATTTTTCTATTTTAGTTTCAAATGTAATATATGATACAAAACCACAAGAAATAAAAAAAATTATTAAAACATTAAAAATACTCGTTTATATATCACAGGACGAAACTGATCGACAAATAAAAACAAAACAATATTAAAACGTTCGAGAAGTTATTCGCAACTTTGAGAGCCTTCGCGAGGTTTTCTAGAACGTTCACCGAAGGATGTGGAACATACGGGAACGTTTTGCCAAAATGTATAAATACTGTGCAAACAAATCCGAGGTCAGTTATTTCCGTAATTCGAAGACGGCAGTGTTAAGAAGATTATTCAAGTTGAAATAAATAAGTGATTAACGCGTGTTATAAATAAATCTACAAAGTACGTGACTTTAACATAAACAATAACAGTTAAACAAGTGTGTGAAGTAATCCGTGGACTTTATCTTATCTTCGTGTAAGTGATATAAATTATTGTAAGCGTTTTTATTAAATATCCTTAGATTAAATTAGTTCGGTTATACGTGCACATATTTTTAGTAGTAGTATAAATTAATTAGTTTTAATAATAAAATTCGTTTCTCTTTTTTTTCAATTTTATTTTTGTCAGTTCAGCAGCAGTACTGCTATTCATGACATTTTTACAATGCGTATATATATAATCGTTTAAGAATACTTAACATCAAAATAAGATTAAAAACAAGTAAGAATTGAAATATAAATGAAAAAAATCTCTTACAATAACACTACAAATAAACGTCCTGTGTTAACTTTCGTTTTAATCTTGTATGAATATTTCTACGTCCTATATTATAATATTCCGCACCTTCACAGCTATTTAATTTTTGACGAAACTTAACAGTTACGTTCTTAATATAGAGTCACTGATTGTCAACATACGTAATTCCTTATGTGGCTGTTTATTTGTTACATACCACTCAGCATTGTAACGAAACGGCAGAGGTGGCCGTAATTGTTTTAAAAATTATATATATATGAATTTGTTTCAATTACGCGTGAGCTCTGGACGCTTGGCTGCGGACCACCTCTACCACTTCGAAGCGCGCGACTCGCCCCTGCCAAATAATCATTCAACCGGAACGAAACACCGAATAAAAGCCGTCGTCAACGCTGAAAACTTTCTCTCTGCCGAAACCCGTTTTTGGTAGAACCTCTCTCCCAAGACCTAGTCCTGGTGAAACCGGACCTGGGTTTATCCGATTCTTATTTTGCTACCGAATGCTTTTGTATCTGGCTAACTTTTTCCGAACCCATCCTGATACTGTATAATTGTGTGCACCGATTAACCGAAACCTGCTATTCTACCCGGACCTTCTGAACTTTCACGATTTTTGTATTCAATTTTCCGTTTGGTATTAGAACCCCTGTTACGTCAACACGCCCTCCCTCTAGTTAACCACAAGCTTTCCCTGAGGATGTTCGTATTCATCTCTAACACTTAGATAAAATTTTGGATGAACTAAGAGGAACTCCTATTTTCATAGCAGGTGACTTCAATTCGAAATAGCCGCTTGGGCACTCCCCGGTGACCGACGAACGAGGACAATGTGTGGAGAACCTCGTGGGTGAACGCGACCTCTGTGTTGTTAATGAACCATTTCAACCTTCCACTTTCGCTAGCCATCAGCGAAATATAGCTCATGGCAAAGTTTTGTGGAAAAAAGCCTGGCAACGAGTTTGGGGGTTAGTTTACAGGTTATCCTCCCGTAAGTTTCTGTCGATCCAACGGTTGTTCTAGATTCTCTCTCATCAACGATCGTTGACCTGTTCAACTTATGTATAAAAATTGGTTATTTTTTTACCAGCTGGAAAACTGTTAGACTACTCACTATTCTCAAGCCCGGAAAGAAGGATCTCGCCAACCCGAACTCGTACCGCCCGATAACTTTGTTATCCGAACTAGGCAAACTTTTCGAAAGAACACTTCTTAAAAAGATACACGACGACATTCCGCCTAACGTTTTATTCCATCCTAGTCAATATGGCTTCGTTCCTGGCAAAACGACGACTGACGCCGCCCGTCGATTAATGACAATTGCACAATCGAACGTCTCCAAGTACAGACTAGTTATTTTCATAGACATCTCTGGAGCGTTCAACAACGTATGGTGGCCCTCTATAATCGAAGCTCTCGTCGTTAAGGGAGTACCTGCAGATGCTACGCGCATCATTCGTAGTTATTTGTCGAATAGATCGATAACTTATTCTGCGAACATTTCAAGTTCAACTTTCAAGAAACGACTGATGAAGGGCTGTCCACAAGGCTCGGTTTTTGAGCCGACTTTGTAGAACTTGGTTGTCAATGATCTCCTGGACAAAGACTTACCAGCAGACTGCGACATTTTTGCTTATGCGGACGACATAACCGTCACAGTGTCCGCAAATTCTCGACGAGAGTTAGAGGCAAAATCGAACACGTGCCTAAACATCGTGACTGGCTGGGCTGGCAGCAACAAACTAAGTATCTCTGCAGACAAGACTAAGTACATGGTTTTCGGCTCTACACTAAGACGAGATCCTTCACTGCGCCTTCACGATACTCCTGTCCGTAGGGTTTTCGAATTCAAGTACCTCGGACTATTGCTCGACGACAAGCTGAGTTTTGTTAAACATTGCGCTTTCGTGGTTGACAAGTGTAAGAGCGTCTTGCACTTGTTCTACAAATACTCACGGCTGAAATGGAACCTTCACAAAAAACATCTTGCGAATATCTTCGACAATGCAGTCATTCCCATGCTCACCTATGGCTTAGACAGTTGGTACCACAGACTTCGACTCACTCACGTGGTCAGGAAACTGGCCTCGTTACAATCCTTGTTCCTAAGAACTATCCTAGGGGCGTATCGCACTGTTCCCGTAGATACCCTCTGTGTTATTTCCAAACATCTTCCTTTACATCTCCTTTTGCAGGAAATTTACTGCACCAAACTTCTTCGCAAGGCTGGCTCGTGCAATTTCCTTGACCAGCACGTTTCAAACGAAAATTTTCCGCGGCCAAGAGTCACTTAAAGGTCTTGATCTTAGGTGAATGGCAGCGGCTGTGGGACACTTCCCATAAAGGGCGTAATGCCTATTCTCTTATCCCGGATATCCTTACCTGGGTCAGAATGCCCCACGTCCCTGGACGAGAGGCCGTCCAAATCCTGTCTTCACACGACGCATTAGCGTTTTAGATGATGACAAGTGTCCGTCGTGTGGCGTTCCTGACACTCCGGTGCATGGGATTCTCGCTTGTCGCGAATTCGATGAGGATCGGAGTGCTCTGCTAACCATTCTTAACCCATTTCCCGATTCCCCTCAGGCCATCCTAGCACTGGTGCCTGATGTCAACATTTATAGACCATTTGCTAAGAGATATCAGAGTTTACAATAAGAATAAAGTTTTATTTTGCTAACGAATTTTGCATGGTTTAGTTTATTTTTCTAAGTACGCTATGGCAAAGTAGGAATTTAGTTTTTATTAACATTAACAGCACGTATTTAATTTAGTCATTTAATTTCAGTATTTTATTTTGAATAACACTTTTAGTTTATTTTTCGCCGTAGCTACTTAACTAATCTGTCTCTCTTATTTCCTTCACAATTTCTAAGTCCTTTTCTTACCTACTTGGTTTTATGCCCTAGAAGCGAAGATAAGCCAAAAAGCAGGTGCCTCGCTTTTCAAAGCACGTACCGTTATCTTAGCCCATCCAACTGTCTTAACAAGACTTGTCCCTTCAAATGAAACATCTTCTTTCTTACCTATCCTATTTGTGGCGAACTTGTACCAAGCAAGTTCGGGTGGTTTGGTGGGTCCACATCCTCCTCCTCCTCATAAGTGCAAACATCGATGCAATAGTCCCATTGTAATCAGTTTTTGAAAAAATAGCATTTCAGCAATACTGCTAGCTCTGCTTCATTAGTAGATTTGTCCATTTGTAGAGAAAACTTACGAGGCTTTAGATAGCTCAGATTTTATCTTATCTAAGAGATCTTTTATACGGCAAGATACCATATCAGTCGAAAGTGATTTCATGAACACTTGTTTAGCCAACTTTTCGTCCAAAATACATTTTACCATGTTAATTCCACACGGCTTTATGAGTTTTTCTTGTATTGTGTGAGCCTCTCCAGCCACTGCAATTTTATACGAAACAATCTAGGAAACTTCGGTAGCATTTTTGTTAATAGTCTGTGATGCTTGTAGCATAAACGTTTTTGTTTTTAAAAGCTTTTCTTGTTTTCTGCAGTCTTACTTTTATATCCCGGACGAAAAGATTGGAAATGATAAAACATTTTTGCAAAAAACAGAACTGTTTGCTAAAATTTTAATAGAAAAACACTGAGGACAATTATCGGACTTCATAAATCCAGAAGCTATGTACTTTTGTAATACTTTCTTTTTTTTTGTGTCTTATTTATTTAAAGATGATTAGCGTACTAAAAAACGCTTATTACCAAGCCCGCGCCTAGCACTTTTGGCGCCCTTGTGCAAATTTAAAATAACGCCCCAAATTTGTATTACGTTCATATGTGAGTAGAGATACGGGTTAAGTTAGGTATTATTATCCACTAATGAAAAATAGTTTTAAAAAGTATTTTCATAAATTTATTTTCATTTTTATATTTTACAAGTACAAGCCATAAGCTATATTTTATATTATATTTTTTCATTGAGGTAGATAACATAATTATAAACTTATAGAAAACAGAAATATATTCTAAAAGTATTACAACTCCAAATTTTTCTATTTTAGTTTCAAATGTAATATATGATACAAAACCACAAAAAACAAAAAAACATTAAAAATACTCGTTTATTTATCACAGGACGAAACTGATCGGCAAATAAAAACAAAACAATATTGAAACGTTCGAGAAGTTATTCGCAACTTCGATAGCCTTCGCAAGGTTTTCTAGAACGTTCACCGAAGGATGTGGAACATACGGGAACGTTTTGTCAAAATGTATAAATACTGTGCAAACAAATCCGAGGTCAGTTATTTCCATAATTCGAAGACGGCAGTGTTAAGAAGATTATTCAAGTTGAAATGAATAAGTGATTAACGCGTGTTATAAGTAAATCTACAAAGTACGTGACTTTAACGTAAACAATAACAGTTAAGCAAGTGTGTGAAGTTATCCGCGGACTTTATTATCGTGTAAGTGATATAAATTAGTGTAAGTTTTTTATTAAATATCCTAAGATTAAATTAGTTCGGTTAAACGTATACATATTTTTAGTAGTAGTATAAATTAATTAGTTTAAATAATAAAATTCGTTACAATATAGTATTTTAATAATGCAACATGTCACCTTTTAAAGGTTAATATCCAGGTATTAGGTATTGTTATTAATATTTTAGCTAACCGAATTGAACTTTCAGTGCTTTAATTTTTGCAAATTGTTTAATTAAATCTTTGGTGTCTAATTCTTTTAGCTGGTCCGTTTCTATTGAAATGATAGCAAGATTACTTAGTCGGTTTTGAGTTTTGAAAAAGATCGTTTTGCGGTAGCAACAAAAACCGGCATTGTTATTAAAATACGAGGTATAATGCTCGTATTAGGAAAAGAATCCAATAAGTTGTTAATTGTTATATAATTTAAAGTTTCTTCTGGAGACGTAATAACTTTTTTATCAGAATTTTGTAAATATTGCAATTCTTTAACAAGTTCCACGGCAGTTATGTCTCGTTCCTTGCGAGTTTTGTCGTTTAATAAATTTTCAACTTTTTGACATAATTTTAATTGTTCTTTTTCAGAATAATTTTTAAATTTATCAATATTCCATAAAAACGCGAAATTATTAGAGTAAGAAGAAAGTAATTGGAATCTCTCATTCACGGATGTTATGATTACATCTAGAGCATTAAAAAAAACAATAAACTTTGAACTTCAAAGTTTCGTCGTAGATCGGTTCATCGTCATATTCATAATCAAAATGTTTTTTTTTATTTTTCGCGGTCTTAGACCTCTTTGTTTTTTTAATTTGGGTTCTATGTCTAAGCTGGATGCTATTACTTTAGCATTAATCAATAGATCATTAAAACCTTGATCGGAGCGATAAGCTTTCAAAAATTTATTGAATTGAAACTTATTTAAATATAGATTTTTGATGTAATTACAAGATCTTTTGTTTAATTGTTGTACTTCTTGCACTCAGATAAGGAACCAAATGAGAAGTTTTGTTCAAGTTTGCAAAAAATGATTCCATCTTAATTTATTTCTTAAATTTATTAAAACGAATAAGAGTTATTAAAATACTAATATTAAATTCAGTTTTCGTACATGTTTATTTGCTACTACAATTTTACAATTTATATAGCTTTGTCATAAGTGACAACATAATTTGCTTAAATAGCCTCTTTGGATCGGTTTTCCACCTCCGAGTTGCCTCTTTAGTTTCAAACTTTTCCGCTGGGTTGTAAATTTCATTCTAAACTTAATCTAGGATGACATACTTAGGCCGCTTGTGCCTAGGCATGTCATCACTGTCGTAGTCCCAAAGCCGCCGGACGAGGGGGTTGGGATGAGCCGCGAGGTCTGCATGGGGCGCAGCTGCGGATTGGCGGACGAAATCTGCGATCTTCGGGATGGCGAGTTCCTGATAGAGCCAGTCTGTTCGAAAGAACCAGAGGGCGTCAGCAATCATTCTGAGGATCTTGTTTTGGAAGATTTGGATCCTGGTGGTCTGAGTTTTGGCAGCGTAGAACCATACTTGTGCTGCGTACGTCGTGGCAGGGCGGATGATCGTCTTGTAGATGAGTAATTTGTTGTCGATGCTGAAGCGGCTGTTGCGGCACAACATCAGATACAACTTGTAATGTAAATCTTGAGTGGCTTTAAAGAAGAGAGAAAACGGCTACCAATCTTAAAAGATCGAATTATCGGGAAACCTTAGTCGCGTCCAAGCTAGCTCTCTCGGAGGATGGTGTGAGTCTTGATAAAAGTGATTTACGGGCGCCACAAGAGTTTCTTCTGCGACATCGGTATCTTCCAGACCCTCTTCAAGTTTGGAAAAACTCCACAATAATTAGCCCTAAAGGGGAAAAAGAGAGAGAGAGAGAGGAATAAAAAAACAACAATTGGTATGACGGTACGCCTTGTTAATCGACACACACAGGCCTTGTATAAACTTATACCTAATTATAAATAAACAAAATGTCTTTAAATCAATGTTTAAAAACATAAAAACTCAAAAAAATTCTCGATTGCTACAATGGTTAATTATTGTTATTATGTAGTAGTAACCTGTATATAAAATATCTAATCTACAATAAAAAAAAGGTTAATCAACTTTATATTATATTAACTTTAGCTATCAAAGTTGGCAGCAATAAAATAATTCTTTATTTGGTTTAAAAAAAAAGGTTGGCAGCATGAATCATCTGAATTATAAACCTTAATACAAAAAAAAAAGAATCGTTGTGTTTTGGTTAGTGATATCTGTTGTAATATGAAAATTTTGTTACGTTTTAAGAGTTTAACGACTAAACTGCAAGTTATCGCGCAAGAAATTATACGACAACAAATTATTCTTTACTTCCCTGCGGTAATTAAAACAAGAAAAAGTATAAACAGGTCCCTGACTGATTCGACGTGGCCGGTAAAACGATATCGCTTTCTATTCCAATCGTCGTTGGGTAAATAACACCCCAGGTATGAATGTCCCCTTAAGCTTAATTAGCTTACAGGATCGTCGATTAACAAATTTTTAATATACACGCCAACGATACTAATAGAAAAAACTGAATTCAAAGTAAGCAAGTTACTACGTAATTGTATAAAAGAAAAGAATGTTTGTATGTATATCGATTTGTACGATACTAAATCTAAATAACTAAAATACTAAAATTAATTTCTCTTATCTGCTAGATGTTTTCGAAAGTAAATTGTCCGGAACTGGGAGGTAACCTTGGCACTTAGGGTTGATTGACCTTTCTTGTATTCCGGTGAAAACAGTTGGTGAATCCAAACTTACAATTCACAGAAAGGTGAATGAAAGTACGAATAAAAGGGAGAAAGTAGAAAACAAATAATCGATTAGACGAGTAAACCCTGGAGACAAGTAAGAAATTTACTACCTTGTATTTAAAAATAATTAGTCTCACCCTTAGTTGTTGGTCGGGGTTCTTAGAGGTAACGGCAACTCAAGTCGTAGATCCGACGATTGTCGTAGAGGAAGTTAAGATTGATTAATCTCAGAAAGGTAATCACTGGAAATTTAATCTCTCCCCTATTGCTTCCAAAATTAGTTAAATCCGTTAAAGAAAACGAAAGTGATAATCACTAATTGGGAAAACTTAAGCTCTGTTAAACAGTACTTGCAAAAGTGAAGTGAAATTCGAACAAAAATCCCCTCTAAGATGGAAAATGTTTCGTATTATCAGGGTCCAATGTAGAAAAATTTGGGCTCTAGGGTCAAAGATAAAGATATAAATGTTCAAAGCGTTGTTGGTTGTCTATTTTAGGCGTAAAAAATCTTGAAATGAATTACAAATAAATTCAAATTATATAAGGATTGTTACAAACTTGATCAGTATGCCGTTCGAAGAGGCGAGCTTCTGGGTTATGTGGGATTTCCCAAACAATTTCTTGTCTAGAGTGAGGCCGAGATATTTGGTCTCTTCCACCCAGGGGACGTCGTTGCCTTTGATATGGAGGCGGCTTACGGGATCGATGTTTCTTCGGTTGAAGAGAACGGCGGCGCTTTTCGTCGGATTGACTTTTATTCGCCAGTCGTCGTACTAGTTGTCGAGCGAGGTGAGAGCCATTTGAAGATTCCTCTCGGCTTGAGCGGGCGAGCGGGATGTTGCCAAAACGGCGGTGTCGTCGGCGTAAAAAGTGTAGGTGAGTGCGTCGATTTTTGGAACGTCTGCGGTGAAGATGTTGTATAGAAGTGGGGATAGCGCAGATCCTTGGGGTACGCCGACTTCTATGTGACGTGGAGAGGATTTAGCGGTGCAAAGTTTGATCGCAAACGAGCGTCGATTGAGGAAGGAGCCGATGAGTTGTACCATGGGAACGTCGATGCCTAGGCAGTGCATTTTGTAGAGCAGTCCGCGATGCCAGACCTTGTCGAACGCCTTTTTGATGTCGACAAAAATGCCGCCGGTGACGTCGCGGTGGTTGAAACCGTCGGTGATCTGCTCAACAACGCGGAGGGCTTGATGGACCGTTTAATTTTTTTACAGAAACCGAACTGTTCTTGTGGAATAATTTAGTTAATGTCGACCTGTTCCTGTAATCGGGTTAGGATTATTCTTTCCAATCTTACCGAGAGTCGGAAGTAAGCTAATTGGACGGTAGTTTTGCGGCATGGCGTGATCTTTACCGGGTTTGGGAATGACTATGACGTCCGCGGTTTTCCACTGATGTGGAAAATGACGGAGTTTTAGGCAAGCGTTGAAAATCGCGGTTAAGGTAGCTATACCTTTTTTGGGAAGAAGTTTGATTGTTTTGTTAGGAATGCCGTCGTTCCCGGGAGCTTTGCGCGGTTTAAGATTTTTGATTTCGGATTCGATTTCTTTAGGGGCTCGTTTGAATTTTCTGTCAGGATGCTTCTGACTTCGCGGTGAATGGCGTTCGTGTGACGGAAGTTTGTATGGTTTGCTCTGAATTGGAGTTCGAGCGTGTCAGCGAAAGCTTCGGCTTTGTCTAGATCGGTGAAGACCAGACCTCGGGGACCGTGAATGGCGGGCATGGGAGGATTATTCCTGTTTTTAAGGATTTTGGTCATTTGCCAGACGCTTAGGTCTTGTGAATTTAGCGACTGAAGTTTGTCGTTGAAAAGGAGATTCCGATGTTGTTCGATCTCTTTTATCGTTTGAATGACGAGTGCGTTGCCATCTGCGTCTAAGGCGGTTTTTCTCGGTGATCAGGTCACGAATTTGAATTGGGAGTTGAAGGGGATTGGACTTGATTTTTGTGATAGTTTTTGTAGTTTTTGAAATGCATCTTTTGACAAGATCTGTAGAACTGGCAACTGCGGCTTGAAGTTGGTCGATGTTATTTATCACCGGGACTTGTGTGAAAAGTTTACTGGCCTGGAATTGGAAAGTTGGCCACATGGTGATGTTCCTTTCGAACTGAAGGTTATCGTTTTCTGATTGATCACCGAGTTGTAAGAGAGCCTGATGTTATTGAAAATGGCTATGTCGATGACGTCGGGGAGTTCGTTGTGAGGGTAGGTGGTGGGTTCGTAGGGTCCATCTACGACGAAATTTTGGATGCTGGCGAGATCTTGCAAAAGTCGACCGTTGCGGTTCGATTTCCTGCAGTGACAATCTGGATGTTTTGCGTTAAGGTCTCCTGCGAGAATTGTGGGGGTCCTGGCGTTAAAAATCGCGTCAAAATCTGCGGGAATGACGTCTTTGGTGGGTGGGATATAAGCAGCGCAGAGAACTATGTCTCCGTTGGCTGCCGTGTTAATGACGATTTGAGTTGCTTCAAGATTCTGAAGTTGTGGCGTTGGAATGTGGTGGTGGGAGATAGACCGTTTTACGTAAACGGCCGTACCTCCTCCGCGACCTGTGGTTCGGTTGGTATTATATCTCGAATAATTGGGAATGTTTGGATTGTCGCAGTTCCGAAGATGAGTTTCGGAAACAAGAGCGACGTCGATGTTACGGCGGTAGAGAAATTCCTGAAATTCAAGTTTTTTTATTAAGGATACCGTTGGCGTTCCAAATCGCAATGAGGAGAGAGTTTGGTTTTCTTCTTGCAGCCATTACTGGTTGCGGGAACGGAGTTGAGCGAGGTACTCTCTGATAAGGACAGACTCTTCCCTGGTGACCTCGGTGTGGAAGAACCTCTGAGGCTTTGTCTTTCCGGCGGTGGTGGTTGGCACAGGAGCGGTGGGCTCAACCGGTCTCGCTGCCTGGGCAAACGAGACGGCTGGGTTCACCGGCCTGGCGGCTGGTCGTGGGGCTGAAACAGGAGCATAACGATTAGTACGTTGCGTACGTTGCGTACTTACCTGCCGCCGTTGCAGCACGTCGCCGGACCGTCTTCTCTCTTCTTCGGACACTCGTAACTGAAGTGGAACTCCAGGCACTTTACGCATCGGGGGGTTCCTCGGCATCCTCTCTCGGAGTGGCCGAAACGCTGGCACAGGTAACACTGCCCGATGTCGCCTTTAGGATGAGGAGTCTCCACACGGACGTCGACGACTACGATATTGGTAATATCGAAGATCGTCTTCGCCTGCGGGGTCCTCTTGACCTGAACCAATAGAAGCGGCATCCTCACTTGATCCTGGAGAGACTCGGTCGACGTAGAGGCGGCGGCGGCGGCGGCTGCGACGTTGGTCCAGTCGTGCTCGAAAAGCATGATTGGATCTATGTCGAAAATTCTTTTAAGAAGTCTTATAAAAGACTAAGCTGAAAAAATTGCTTAAAAAAGCATTTATTTATTAAAAATTCTTTTAAAACAAAGTCTTATAAAAGACTAAAGCTTAAAAAAGCATAAATTTAAATTAAATAAATGACGTTATCGAAGAAATTCGGATTGGTTACCTTTAAAAACACATATAAACACAATATAAACGGCGGATTGAGTATATGAAATACCCACGCACCGCCGACTGAAACGCTTGGATGTTGTCCCCACCAGGGTCATCAGCTCGCCGCAGGGGCCTTCGGTGCGACAACCAACCACGGCGCAATACGCCGATGGAGGTGGTGCCGCAACAACTACGCAAAAGAATATAAACCGGCGCTTCCAGCGATCAAGATTGAGAGGTGCTTGACTGGTTGGCGCGGAAAGACTCTTTCGCTTAATGATCCTCTGAGTCTGGAGGATCACCAACCAGCTTGCGATACTCGAGAGCGCGGTTTAGGTACCCTTGTAACGGAGAATGTATATAGTAAATTTTGTAAATATTATTGTTAGTTCACGACGTTATTGTAATATATAGTTAATAAACTTGCATTCTGCTAGACTTGGGTGTTGTTTTTCTTAAATCGCGATAAAACGGTATTACGCGTACCACATACCGAGTCCGGAAGATATCGGCGCCGACGTCGCGACGCCTTCCCCCGACTCCACGTTAACATGGATCGAATTCGCTTTACAGAATTAAGATCGCAGGAAGAGCTCTACTGTTCGCAACGAGTGCTGGCAGTCAAATAATATTAAATATCCCAAACGTTACCTTTATATACACACAATAGCATCCCCACCATCACTACGAACTTTCTCGACAAACCTACATCCGAGCATACTCGAAACGAAACGACTCCTACGACGTTTTACAATTTCCACACTACCAATACGATCAATCCCTAATTACCAAATACGAATGCAACTCGAGCATACCTGAAACGAAACGATAGCAACGAAATTTCACGATCTCTACCGATCCAAAACCGGTCCTACTATACTACTGTTGTAAGTAAATAATCTATATTTTGTTAATACAATAAACTCTGGATGACTAATTACTGTATTGCACTGCAATGAGGTATATGAAGTGAAATAAAAATATTTAAATTACATTATTTCTTCCACGGCGGCTGTCTGTTGTCAGTTTTTTTAGACTCTAACAGCGACTTAAAAACTAAAAATAGTAAATGAAGATCAAGGTAACATAATTCATTGTTCTTAATTGACATTCCTAAAATTTACAAGCAAACAACTGCTTAAAAACAGAATCCAACAACACAAAAACTATGTCAAAAACCAACATTTAAACTTTGACAACACAAAAACAGCTCTAACAGAACATTCCATAAATCACTTCCACAACTTTGATTATCAAAATCCAAAAATATTACATTTTGAAAAAAATACATTTAAAAGATCAATTCTCGGAATGATTGAAATAAAACGTAATAAAAACTCAATTAATTACCGCAATGATATACAAAGTTTAAGTAAAATTTATTTCAAACTAGTTAATTATTAATACATTTTATAAAATTAATATTTACTTTCATTCAAAATCAAAAATTTCTTACCAAAAATTTACTACTACTTTATACATATATCTACACACACAGATACAAGCAAATAACATAGATACATTTTGGAAAAATTTTTCAATAAAGAAATAATTAAAAATTATAAAATAAATTTCAATTATGTTTTATAAAATAAAAAAAATATACAGAGATGCAAGTTACACTCCAATAAAAAACAAAAAAAAATTGGTATACAATTTTTTAACGATTAACGTTGTTATAAAATTTGGTAAGTACTTCACCCTATTTATTAATTATCTAATCCAATTTGACACTCAGCTTTAAACAAACATTTATAAATAAATTTGTTTTACAGAATAAAATGTTACTAATAACGGTTTTGAAAAAGTCTACATGTTAGGCGAAACGTTAACCAATATTTTGAAAATAAAAAATACCAAAAGAAAAAGGTGCTGTTTTATAGAAAATAAAAACTCTTCATACGCAACACTAATAATAAATATTTTTCTTTACCTTAACTCAACAAATGATGTGTGATAAAATCCAACTATATTTTACACTAATTACAAACCTTTTGTACAGTTTTACACCTTGGCAATAAAATCCGTGCACGTGATTAACTAACGATGAGACGTGCGTAAGTTTCAAATTGCACGACTTTATGACTTTTATCTTGTATAGACAAGTAATTTAGTAGCTACGATATTGTATTATTTCTGAATTTTTACAATAGCTTGAATTAGAATAATTTTTAACATCTGGCAAACAAAAATTGCGTTTGCACATGTCACGATTGTTTTAGGTGTGTTACTTGGCAAAAAAAATCTTACATTACATTTTATAAAACAAAGTTGCAGTTACGTGTAACAATGTTAATACGTGCAACATTGTTGCAAGTATGTAGATATAATATTACGTTGCTTAAAAACGTTACTGCCACAAATAACTTTTCTTGACATCAATGAATTTGTGTAAAACAAGTAAAATTTATTTCAAAATTAACGCGTACACAACTTTTGCATTAATAAGATTACTTCTACATAATCATCAACGTGCTGAGAAAAAGGCAATTGTCAATGATGTTTTCATTTACCATAGTTTTAAAAACGTTATGCGGGTGCAAAAGGTGTTTTGATTTTTCTTTTAGAAGTGACACGTTTTATATTTACAGAATCATAAACAAATAAATCAGTGAACTCAACTTATTTTTTTATTTGTTGTAATCTACTGAGCTACTTACTAAGTGGCTATATTTTAACGTATGATTATAATAAAGCTCGTCAATTAAAAATTATATTATTTATATTTAAAACAAAACCGAATATTTAGTAATACATTAAACTCAAAAATTTACCCAGCTTGCAAAAAGAAACTAGCAAAAAAATTTTACTCATTTATTTGGTATTTATTAAGAAGGTAATGCGTTGCGAAAACCAAATCATCTGTAACTAAACAAAGAAGTTAAACTTGAAACTCAAGATTTATTTTAAGATTAATTAATTGTACTAAAAAGTTGCCTTGTCAGTTTTGATTTAATTTTTAATTATATATACATCAACAGATAATATTAAAAGCGTTTCTGTGATTCAAAAACGTTCGTTATTGATTTTTTGGTGTTTATCTTAAATCCAAACAATTTAAAATGACTACATTTTGTATTCGCGAATTATAACGGCTGACATAAAAACCTGTTACTATAAAGAGTGATGCGACTTAAAGTGAGTGGTTGTATTTGTTTAATTAAAAAAATTAAATCCGCGTTAAAAGCGTTGCAGCGTAGTAATTTTTTTTTATACAATAAGTGGAATTATAATTGAGTTGCTTTAAATACTAAGAGTGACTTAAAAAGAAATTTATACAAGTCAATAAACACGCCGATTTAGCCAAAAAACTAATACTTTGTAGACATGTTATATAATACAGCAAAAAGTGACAGCTTAACATTGATTTTTTTATCTATTATATAAAATACTAAACGAAAATGTCTATCTTAGACACAATTTTAACCGTACAAGATTTTTTTAAGATCATAAATTTAATAACAATCACTGAAAAATAGTACCTAATACAAGTTTAGAAAGCTAAACTAACAAAATAAGTTGAAAACTACTTTCTGTAAACAAAAAGCAATAAAAAAAATTAAATTTTGAAAATTGAAAGTGTTTTAAGAAGACCAATTGAACTAATATATTTTCAGTGTTGACTTTGTAGAACACCAGAAGTATGTAATTGCATTTTTTATACAGTTTTCTAAAACTGTCAATTGCTTTAAGTTTTAAACAAATGCAAAAATAAAAAAATGCAAAAAAGGTCAATTTTGCTATTATAAATCCCACAATAGCATTAAGTTTAGTGCATTTTTTACAATAATGCATGTGCGAGGGTTGTGCACAAGCTGGACCACCTACCTGGACAGTTCAACCGTTTTATTGTTTCCTTGTGGATTCATGGCTCCTGGAAATGGGCGATGTCAATGTCTTGGGTCACGATATAAGCACTGAGGGCGCTGAGGCTGCACTACAGTGATGTATGTTTATTTGAACCACTTTCAGCATTAGATTTGCCATCAGCAAGTTCTTTCTGGCTCTGGATTTTCATCCATTGCCTAGTGGACATCCCTTGTAGCATCCGGTTTTTTGCTGTCCTTTTTGAAGTCGGCCAGCGGCCGGAGAGTGTTCCTTGAAAATCCAAAGTGCAATTGGTTGGTTGACGCTTCCACCTTCTCCCAGGACCTCTTGTCCATAAACAGGGCGTATTAGGTTCTTTTAGGATCTGGTTTAGAGTTAACCACCCGTCACGTTTCGGTACTGATGTTGTTCTGTACGGATATTCTTTTCAATAGAGTGGCCAGTTCCAGTGCTGTTTCCGGGACTCAAGTGCAGGAAGGTCTTTGAGATAGATAATCTTTAGTTCCCAATCCTCCCCCAGTGGTTTTTTAATATTTGACGTGCCGACTAGCCACTCTCTGGTTGCTTCGTCTGCGCACGTTATTTTCAGAAATCTCCTTTTATGGGTACATTCCTGAAAACGCGGAGAAGCTTGTCCCTTCTTCAATTCGTCAATCCATCTAAGTATCGAAGTTTTTATAACCTCGGATTCTTCAGGACTGATGATGCTTTCAGGGAACCCTTTTGGTATAATTACAAGAGCAATTCCCGTCAGACTGTCTCTGAATGTTTTTTTTTGGGTTCCTTCGACCCCTCGACTATGCTTTACCGGTCGTTTTTGTGACAGCGGTGTGCTACTGCTAGAAAGATTGCGTTTTTGCGCCCCTGTTGCTCAAATGTTAAAGACGGCGACAGATACATTATTTCTGAATTAGACACTATCAAAGTAATAGTTTCCACATTATTCCCCGACGACGATCCCTCGACGGACAACGCCTATCATGCCCATATAAGATCCCGATCTCTTTTACTAAGTAATTCCCGACAGGACTGGGTGGTCACTAGCGACGATTTAGCCGCGGTGGCTAGCAAAATTCCTAGAAATAAAGCTCCTGGACTTGACGGAATACATTGTAATGTTTTGCGAACGGTTGTTCTAGATTCTCTCTTATCAACGATCGTTGACCTGTTCAACTCTTGTATAAAAATTGGCTATTTTTCTACCAGCTGGAAAGCTAGTAAACTAATCACTATTCTCAAGCCCGGAAAGAAGGATCTCGCCAACCCCAACTCGTACCGTCCGATAACTTTGTTATCTGAACTAGGCAAACTTTTCGAAAGGACACTTCTCAATAAGATATATGACGACATTCCGCCTAACGTCTTATTCTATCCTAGTCAATACGGCTTCGTTCTTGGCAAAACGACGACTGACGCCGCCCGTCGATTAATGACAATTGTACAATCGAACGTCTCTTAGTACAGACATTTTTGCTTATGCGGACGACATAATCGTCACAGTGTCCGCAAATTCTAGACAAGACTTGGAGGCAAAATCTAACACGTGCCTAAATATTGTGACCGGCTGGGCTGATAGCAATAAACTAAGTATTTCTGCAGACAAGACTAAGTACATGGTTTTTGGCTCTACACTAAGATGAGTTACTTCACTGCGCCTCCACGATACTCCTGTCCGTAGGGTCTTCGAATTCAAGTACCTCGGACTATTGCTCGACGACAAGCTGAGTTTTGTTAAACATTGCGCTTTCGTGGTCGACAAGTGTAAGAGCGTCTTGCACTTGTTTTACAAATACTCACGGCTGAAATGGAATCTTCACAAAAAACATCTTGCGAACATCTTCGACAATGCAGTCATTCCCATGCTCACCTATGGCCTAGACATTTGGTACCACAGACTTCAACATTCCTACGTAGTCAGGAAACTGGCCTCGCTCCAATCCTTATTTCTGAGAACTATTCTAGGGGCGTATCGTACCGTTCCCGTCGATACCCTCTCTGTTATTTCTAAACATGCTCCCCTACATCTCATATTGCAGAAAATCTACTGCATCAAAGTTCTTCGCAAGGCTGGCTCGTGCAATTTCTTTGACCAACACGTTTCACACGACGACTTTCCGTCCTTTTCAGCGACCAAGCGTCACTTAAAGGTCAGAATGCCCCACGTCTCCGGACGAGAAGCCGTCCAAATCCTGTCTTCACACGACGGATTTCGTTGTCACCTAAAGCGGATTAGCGTTTTGGATGACGACAGGTGTCCGTCGTGCGGCGTTCCTGACACTCCGGCGCATTGGATTCTCGCTGGTTGCGAATTCGATGAGGATCGGAGTGCCCTGTCAACCATTGTTAGCCCATTTCCCGATTCCCCTCAGGCCATCCTCGCACTGGTGCCTGATGTTAACGTATATAGACCATTCGCAAAGAGAGACCAGAGTTTACAATAAGAATGAAGTTTTATTTTGCTAACGAATTTTGCATAGTTTTGTTTATTTTCTATAAGTACGCTATGGCAAAGTAGGTATTTCGTTTTTATTAACATTAATAGCATACATTTTATTTTTAGAGTCATTTAGTTCAGTACTTTTATTTGAATAACCCTTTTAGTTTCTTTTTCGCCGTAGCTACTTAACTAATCTGCCTCTCTTAGTTCCTGTTCAAATTTAGTCCTTTTCCCACCTACTTGGTTTTATGCCTTAGAAGCGAGGATAAGCCGAAAGGCAGGTGCCTCGCTGAACCGCGTGCTCTCAAAGCACGTACCGTTACCTTAGCCCATCCAACCGAGTCTTAATCAGACTTGTCCTTTAAATGAAACCTGTTCTTTTATTACCAATCCTATTTTGTGGTAAACTTGCACCAAGCAAGTTCGGGTGGCTTGGTGGGTCCACATCCTCCTCCTTCACCTCCCCCAGTTTTTTAATATTTGACGTGCCGACGAGCCACTCTCTGGTTGCTTCGTCTGCGCATGTTATTTTCAGAAATCTCCTTTTATGGGTACATTCCTGAAAACGCGGAGAAGCTTGTCCCTTCTCCAATTCGTCAATCCATCCAAGTATCGAGGTTTTTATAACCTCGGATTCTTCAGGACTGATGGTGTTTTCAGGGAACTCTTTTGATATAATTACAAGAGCAATTCCCGTCAGACTGTCCCTGAATGTCTTTTTTTGGGTTCCTTCGACCCTCGACTACGCTTTACCGGTCGTTTTTGTGACAGCGGTGTGCTACTGCTAGAAAGATTGCGTTTTTGCGGCCCTGTTCCGGCAGTTGTACAGTTGCGTGCGCCGTCTGGTGTCGCTGTTGCGTTACTGACGTGCCCGCCTTTGCTTCTTGCATAGCTGGGTTTCGCTGTTGCGTTCCATCCCTTGAAGTGGAACCGGTTGCTTGCGCTCCCGATTCTCTTTGTTTTTGAAGCTTTCGTCTTGCCGCCCCCGAAAGCTTTTTGGGCTTTTCGGGTTCGCGTTCAGCGTCAGCCGTTATTTTTGGGTTCTGCTCAGAGTCCCCGTCTTTTTTTAAATTTTGAGTCGATGGTTCCATATATGTTCCCACGAGTGCGAAGGAAAAGAAGGTCGACGTGGGCAGTGACCAGTGACCACTGGTCTTCTATCCAGTCACGCATCTATGGGCCTGGTCCTCTCCATCTTAGATTTAGGTTTTTGATAAAGTTGTCTCCTCTTGGTCCAGATAATTAAGCCAAGACCCCTCAGCACTGCTTGCTCATGAGACATGTTCACAGCAGCAAGACGTTTGGGTTTGGCTGCCGTGCTTGCTAACCAAAGTCAGCAGAGCAGCGGCAGGCATTGTTATTCCAGCGTTGGCGCTTGCCACGACACTGCAGCTTGAGCTGGGAAAAGTGGTTCGCGTGACAGTAGTATTGGAGTACGTACGGATTTTATGCCGAGACTTCAACATCTGCCAAGGTATACAGGGTTGTCCCGGGTCAGCTGGTGAAGCTGCGTACCGTTACATCCTATTTACCCTCCTATCCACCAGCTGGAGACGCGCCCGATAGGTAGCTCAACCCACAGACACACCTTATGCGACGCCTATCGGCCTATGTTTTGTCTTGTCTCAAAGTTTGAAATACGCAAAATAAAGTTTTATCACAAACTCACTTATGTTTCTTTTTCTGACTTTTTACTGTGTATTCACTACATACATGACAAAAGCTGTCGGGAGAAATTACACAACTTCTGCAAGCCATATTTGAATGCTGAGTGTGGCACTAGATAGTCAGCGAAATACTGAAACACGGTCTAGCCCAACAGCAGATTTTTTATATTTATTCCTAATAACTCAGATAACAAATTGAAAAATTCTTAATCTCATCAGTACTTTTACTTACCATCTACTTTTAACCAGTCTCGACACAATCATTTCTGTTAACGCTAAAACTACTTTTGTAACAAGCACCGGGGAAAAAACAAAATAAATTTGGATTTTAATTTAAAAATTCAAATAACAAATAACAAAATAAGGTCAGACACTGTAATTTCTAACTGTTCACATTTTATTGTAAAAACTTTTAAATTATAATTTAATGTCTTATGTGCGGCAAGCGACAATGTAACTATTCCAAATCAATACAATGCGATAAACATTTAATAGGGACAACTTCGGTGACTTGTCATTTTAGTAATATATATTTCATTCCATTTATATTTTGTTTAATTTTATACCATAAACTCTAAAAACAATTGCACATCTCCAGAGCTACCCTGGAGGAGTGTTACACTTTGTCCACCACCTTCTACCACTATTATCTTCAACCATTAACATTTTAGTATTTCATATATTGCCAAGTTCGCCTATAATTGATGAAATTAATGTAAGAAGACTTAGCAGGTTGAAATCTATAAGAAAAAGCAATTTTTTGTTTGCAGATCTGTGTAATTATTTCTGATTTCATTCTTATGGTTTTTAATCTTACATGCTTCGATTGCCGACCTTGGTGGAATAATACTAGCGTATTATTACCGGATATGATTTACAGATAGTGTAAAAATTATATAATGTAATATATGAAACCCAAGACAAACGGTTTGTAAAATAAATAATGACAACAATTATAAAATTGATACTAATGGCAAGTTCGGTTTAAATTTGATTATACACTGGCGGTGTACAATTCTATACTAATTACAAGATATGATTTATTTAGAAACGAGTCGTTATATAAAACCTTTCTTCAGTATTTAAATAAGTATTTATTACATGAGATAATTTTGTGTTATGTTACAATTTATTTAAAATCTTCAAAGATGTTTAATTGTCATAGTCTTCACCGCATAAATTAATATCTAGTTTACAATTTTCTAACGTGGAAAACGAAACATTTGTTGAACATTCACCAGCAACATCAGTAACGGAACAAAAAGTTCCAGAAGTGTTCTTCAAAACTAATCCTCCAATTATTTAAATTAACAAATCTAAAACACGGTGGCGGCCTCTGCATTAGTTCATTTGGTCAACGATCTTTCGAAAAAGTATTAAAAATTGTTTTATTATTAATTTACGACCATTATTATTGTATTCTACTTTCTTTGGCACCTTTGTTCCATTTGTCTTATGTCCTGATGAAACCTCTCTCCTTGTTCTTCGCTCATTTATCCAAGATTTTCGGGAGAAAAAATACATAGGCATGCAAAAGTGAATTTCTAAGTTACTAAATTGTGAAAGTTTTCAAGTATACTTTTAACGATTTTTTCATAATCTTGTGTTAGGATTTTCCAAAAAGTTGTTTATTAAGCTTTTAAAAGCAATCCAGGCTTTTCTTTCAACAGCAATCATGGTATTTTCAAACCGACTGTGCAAAACCAATTTTCTAATTTGAGGACCAACAAACATATCTTTTTTAAACCTAAAGTCAAATAAACCGAAAAATTTACTAAAAGATACTGAAAAAAGCTTGATTCTTATTTAGTGCTTTTACAAATTTTTTTATTATGCTTAATTTGATATGCAATGGAAGTAAAACCATTTTATCTGCCTTCACTAAACTTTCTTGTGCAATATTTTTGATCCTGGTGTAAGATTGTTCCTCAAAAGCACTGTAAAACAGATAGCAACTATTCATTAAATCATTTACTGTATACAGGTCCAGTCGGATGTCTGTTCTATAATTTTACATTTTAGATTAGGTAAAGTAAGTTTTACTGCAGATATCAGTCAGATGTATCGCCAAATAAGGCTTAATAAAGAGTATCAAAAATATCAGAAAATTCTATGGAGGTTCTCTTCTCACGAACCTATCGAGACATACGAACTCACGACGGTTGCGTTTGAAGTAAAATCTTTTCCTTTTCTTGTCCTACGAACAATTCGACAGTTAATCAAAGATGAAACGTCTTCATATCCATTTGCCGCAGAGGTTGTAAACCGCGATATGTACATAAATGATCTTGTGTCTAGCAGTGATTCGGAAGAGTTAGCTCTTGACTTGTATTACCAAACTATAAAACTATTTGTTATAGGAAGCTTTCAATTAATTAAATGGGCCACTAGTTCTAAAGCTTTATTAGAAAACATTCCAATTCAGAACCTTACAACAAAGGTTGTCAATTTTGAATCGGAGTTTCTTGGTGTATTAGGTTTACAATGGCATCCCAGTTCCGACACATTAGGCTTTTCATTTAAAGTGATTCATGAAAAATGATAAAGGAACTGTGGATTACAAAATTAGATTGGGATGAGAAACCCCCAATTCATATTGTTCGTCGCTGGAATCATTTAAAATACACTTTACAAGTTTTGTCAAATTTTCAAGTTCGTCGCTACTTAGGCACCAAACTGCAACAAATAGTTAGTTTAATAGGATTTTCAGATGCTCGTTTATATCAGTAGTATATTTGCGAAACACTAATTCTTCCGACGAAGTACAACTTCATCTTCTTTGTGCAAATTCAAAGGTATCCCCTCTTAAAGTTGTATCTATCTTCCGATTAGAACTTTGTCGAGCCGTTGGTCGAGCCCATCTTCTTGCAAAACTTATCCATTTTGTAACTAACTGTTACTAATCTCGATTAACCATCACCACTGTATATGCATTATCGGATTCTACTGTGGTACTTAATTGGATCAGGTCGCATCCATCTCAACGTCAAGCGTTTGTCAGTAATAGAGTAGCTCAAATTCAGTCTTTAGTCTGTGCTAATTCGTGGTTTCATGTAGATGGAAAACATAATAGAAGTGATTGTTTATCAAGAGGTATGTCTCTTTTAATAAAGAGTGGAAAGATGGTCCACAGTGGTTAAAATTAGATGCATCCGAATGGACTATCAAGCGTGTGACACCTATAGAAAACTTGCCCGAAGTTAAACATGTTTCTCTAGTAGTAGTTAAAGATGAATCTAATGTATTTTATCGATTAATTTCTCGATGTTTTACGTGCTCCAAACTATTGCGTTCAACTGTTTATGTTTTACGATTTTTAAAACTCTTGCCGTATAAAGAATTTATAGCATCCACCAAGTTAGAAAAGGCAGAACATGCGTTGTTAAAAATTGTTCAACGAGTTCACTGTTCGAATGAAATTTTTTGTTAAAGACCACCGACAATTGTGACTTACTACGGGTAGGTGGGCGTTTATTTAATTTCGATATAGATTTTGATAGTCGACATTTCATTCTTCTTCCAAAACGCAGTCCTTTTGTAGTTTTATTAATAGAACACTTTCATCATAAAAACTTACCCACAGGTCCTACTTTGGTGTTGTCCTATATTTGCTTATTTATTTATTTTGCCGTTAAGGCTGTTCATTTGGAGTTAGTTTCCGATTTGTCCACTCCTAATCTATGCAAGCTTTTAAGCGTCGAGATTTATGCACAACTATGTATTCCGATCAAGGCAGTAATTTTATTAGGGCTAAAACTGCCCAAAAGGAAATGTTCCAATTAATTTCTTCGAAATAGTTTCAACTTAAACTTTCTAACGACTTAGCTAATCGGGAAATTGAATGGAAATTCAATGTCGCGGGTACCCTACACATGAGAGGGTTGTGGGAGTCTAACATTAAATGTCTCATTTATTTAAGGTTATTGGATCTCAACTCTTGACGTATGAAGAAATGAATACGTTGCTTACTCAAATTGAGTCATTATTGAATTCACGTCCTTTATGCGTTTCATCTTCAGACCCATCAGAACCTTTTGCACTTACACCCGCACATTTTTTAACGCTTACTCCTCTCGACAAATTACCTACTCATGATTTTACTAATAATAATAATAGTCGGCGCGCTATGACGCCTTTTATATTCATTTCAATAAATTAAAAATATGTAATGATGATGAAAAGTATAAATTAAGACAGTGCAATAAATTTAAAAAAATATTAGGAATACGTTAAATCAAAGTCGTGCTAAGTGCAACATACAAAAACCGTCCAAGTCTTTGAGCCTATCTCTATCTTCCTGTTCCTTTAGAAAATCATCACGGGGGAATGACTTTGGGTAAGTTTTTCATTGTATAGTTAAGTTGCAATTAATGTCGGTTTTTCTTTGGAATTTTGATACGTAACAACAACTACAGAAATAATTAGTCTGATAAAAAATCTTAAAAAAGCTAGCCGCATGGACAAAGAAACTTTGAAGCAAACTACTACACGACAAAGCATGGAAGAAGATTGTTAACTTTCTGAGTAGTTCTATGAATTATTTTCTTTAAGTGAGCGTTGAAGTTTAATTTGGTATTTAACACTGATCTTAGATACTTAACCTCTTTGCTCAGTTTGCTAACTTTACAGATATTTTTGAAAGCACTTATCTCTCTGGTAAAAACTAATGCGTTCTATTACAAATTGATATATTTTGATCGTATTTGTTATAAGGTGAATTTTTTCACAAGCGAGAGTAAATTCTCCCATTAAAATACTTTATTGTATTAGAAATTACGCTTAAGAAGCAGTGTCAACTGCGCAACTCCCTTCCTCCTAATGCTAATATCGTCACAGAAGGCGCTTGGCCAGTGGTGATTGCCTTGCGTACTACTTTTAACCAAGTCATTTGCTGTTCGGTTTTCAGCCTATAGATTCATGTTATTGCCTTTAAATACCTTACCTGATACGGCTTATACCAGTGTCAGCAAAAATGAAACGAGTTGGTGGTGATATTTGCGAGTTTTTTAAAAGTAAAACGACTAAAACTTCCGATATTGTGGATACAGATAAAACTGCCGCCGTTGCGGGGAGTTCTGGGGGTGCAGGAGCAGCGCATGTATTTGACGATAGCCCATGTTTTTCCAAACCTTCTTTGAATTCGAAAATTGCCCATGAAGTCTATCAGGAACTGCACGAGTTTAATATTGACCGGGCGTTATGTCAAAATTGAAGTTTAATGGAGAGATATGCATTTTGGAAAAATATTTGGGTGCCACCTGAGAATTTTATTTTTCCAACTATACCCACAAAAGGCCACAACAAAAAGTTCCAAAGAGATTTGCTGAAGAAATTTGAATGGCTATCCTACAGTAGGCTAAAAAAAGATGGTTTTTGTAAATATTGTGACTGTTTTCCCATTTTGGCGCCGGTATCGGGTGCCAGATAAGTTCCAATATTTTGTACATAATTATGAGCAAGTACTAAATTGTTATGTTTATTTTAGCCGCTTAAAACCCTTGTTAAAGTACTTATGCAGAAATATAAAGATGCCCTCAAATATTGTTAGGACCATGCCAGTAAGACATACCACCTAAACTGTGTAGAATGCGCAAAAGAGTTTATGAGAAATTGAGTCGGGGAAGATGTTGCTACTATACTTGACAAAGCGAAGAACAATATAATCGAAAAATAAAATGCGTTTCATACCAATCATTAAAACGATTGAATTTTGTGGCTGGAATAATTTACCTCTACGAGGACATCGTAGAAAGTGCCGAATGAAAGACGAACTTACACAGAAAACTGCCTTAATGGGTACAGAATGGATGCTGGGGATACGACCTTAATTCAGCCCTTTCAAGATGCTGGTGAAAACAACACAATGGTTAGTGGAAAAATTCAAAATGATCTAATTGATTCCATGGGAAAGCAAGTTCGATCTTTTATTGTACTGCGCATAAAGAAAGCAAAATATTTTTCTATTTTGTGTCATGAAACAAAAGACTCAGCAAAAATTGAACAGCTAACCCTATGTGTTAGGTGTGTCGACGTAGAATTTGTGAAGATTTTCTTGGTTTTGTCGAAATAAAATCTACAACGGGGTTAGAAATCAAAAAAGCAATTGTCGCCGAGTTATCGAGAATAGGCTTAAGTGTAAGCAACTTCCGCGGTCAAGGATACGATAGTGGATCCAATATGGCTGGTGTCCATGCAGTTATATTAAACGAACAACCTTTAGCACTCTACACTCACTGTTTTAGTCATTCACTAAATTTAGCTATTTCTAAAGGCTGCGGGATAAGTGCTATAATCAATATGATGGAAATTGTCAACAGTGTTTCTGACTTTTTGAATGCGTCTGCAAAACGAGTGAATTTATTGCAGGGTATCATTACCAAAGCAAATATCTCAGAAACTAGAAAGAAAAGACTGAAAACGCTTAGTGCCACTAAATGGGTGGAAAGCTATAATGCCGCAATTCAAAGGAGTGACTTCATCATCGCAGTATAGACAACTGTGCATTGTTTCCAGCATTCAGTTTATGTAAGCAAGAAACTTAGACCTTTTCATGACTCTTGAAAACGTTAAGACCTTAACTGCTGTTTTAAAGGATATGCGAGCTGACTGCGATCAGGTAATGGACCATTCATTTGAGGACGCCGAGAGCAACGCCAATAAGCTTCTGATTGAGATAAAGAGGCCTAGAGTATGTGGCAAGCAAACGGATAGAAATAATGTGGACTCGGGACACCCTCGCGACTACTACAGAAGAACCTTATTCATTCCTTTTTTGGATCATTTTATTGAACAATTGGAATCGCGGTTTAACCATCATATGGAGTCGGTAATAGCATAAGGACACTACTTTTGATTTTCGCTACTTTGCCAGTTAGAACAGCAACATCCGAAAGAAGTTTTTCTACCTTAAAACGGCTTAAAACTTACCTGAAGTCCACTATGCGAGAGGATCGTTTGAATGGACTCGCATTATGGAACATCCACCATGAAATTGGAATTGACCACCAAAAAGTAGTTGACCATTTTGCCACTATGAAGCCAAGACGCATGCAATTAACAGACTGGAGCGGATGCGGCGAAAATCATGAATAGTTATTTTTTTATTTTATATTTATTTCTATATTTGATTTATGTCTATTATGAATAAAACACACATACTTTCATAGGAGGAGCTTTTCTTATTTTTTGTCGCGCTGGCTGAAAATTTGGGTTTGGGCCTCCTCCTTTACCAAATCCTGGGACCGCCACTGTTAAGCTCAGTATGAGATTCTGTGTCTTCCGTTTAGTGTTCATATTTATCTTTACTACTACGTAGCCAGATTTAATCATTTTCTTCTTGGCTAATAAGTTTCCAACTACCCTTATATTTACTCTCTTTGTAAACATAATGTTATTGTATTAGTACATCGTTTTTCTCTTTTGATTTTATTTTTTCTTTGTGGTTAAATGATTGGATGTATGTTTCAGATATTGGCCAGTACGTGTTGATTTTCCGTAAACAACTGTTGCAATCATTCCATTGTTTTTTTCACGTGAACGTCCAAAAATGGTAGTAAGTTTTTTCTTTTTTTTTTATAGCGAATTTGATGGATGACTTGAAAGACGATGGAAGTCTTGTGTTATTATATCAACATCGTTTTTTCTTATATAATTTTAAAGTGCAACCGGCACTTTTGCTGTTGGGAAAGATATACTGTTGACACATAAAGAAATTTTATTATTTAAAACTTTTTAGAAACCTAAAAATTTTAATACTCAATTCCTATTCTATAGTCTTGGTTGGTTTTGACAAGTCCTTTGCATCAACAATGTTATGTTTCTTACCTGATTAGGTTTTTTTACTAGGGTTCACACAATTCAAAGTAACATGGACACAAATTCGGTTGGCGGTGTTTCCAAAACAACAATTCGACTCCAACAATACATAAAGGGATTACGATAATTAACTCGACCAGAGCAATCTGAATCTGAAAATGGTTCAATAACAAATACAAAACACTCAAACGAGCTGGAAAGACAAGGGATGCGTAACTCTACAATGCGGAAAGAGAAAACAAGGTAGTACTGATACTAAACTCAAAAATAGCAACACTAATGAAATTGGAAGGATTCTTAGAATGAATCATATGAGCCAAGATTCCGAAACATTATAATTATAAAAGAATATGCCCCCACTAATGAAAAACAAGACGAAGTATGAGAAACACTACGTTAAGTGCATAAAAAAGACATCAAAATTTTGTTAAGTGACTGGAAAAAACTGATGCAAAAACATGGAGTTGAAGAACTGCTCGAAAACGGACAAAAATTACTAGAATTTTGCAACATGAACGAATTAATAATTGGCGAAACGCTATTTAGCCATAAAAACGTTTATAATACTACATAGACGCTTCCATCACAAACAACAAAAAATTAAATTGACTACGTTATTATAGAACAAAAATGGAGAAACTCCCTCAAAGGTGCATGAGCTATGTGCAAGAACACAAATCAAAGTAAGCCTTAAATCCAACTATACCAAAAAGAACACAAAGAAGAAATACAACGAAACAGAACTAGTAACAAATGAAAACCTATCCAAAGAATATCAAAGCAAAGTAGACAAAAAAAATGGAAGAATAGAGGATCTAAAGGCAGATATCTGACAGAACAACAAAAAAGCCCTCGTGCTAGTAGCAAATAAAAACGTAAAGCGTGTAAAAAACAATAAATAGAATGTGAGTAACGACAAAATATGCTTCGTGGAACAGCAAGTTTGGAATGCAGGAGAAGCATCAAGAAGACATAACACCTGAAAAACCTAATACAAAAATAAGAGAAAAAACAAGAAAACCGTGCAAAGCGGAAGAAGAAATAAAAGACATATGAGTTGAATACTTTACAGAAATGTTTACAGAATAACCCAACATACGTCAAGTGTCATACAGCGTAGTCTAAAATGAAAACTCAAATATAAGTTTGGAAGAATTTTGCAACGAAGAAATAAAAAAGGCAATCATGACTCTTAAAAATGGAGAAACGACAAGAATAGATAACTTACCATCTGAATTTATCAAAGCACATATACATCAGTAGCTATCATACACATACTACTTCAGAAGATATGGTCGGAATAACAAATACCGTCAGATTAGCGAAAAGGAATAATTGTGAACCCAAAAAAACAAAGCAACAAGATCAAGACCAAAAACAATACAGCAGTCGTCAAACATGATGGAAGCCTTACGAAGAAAATGGAGATAGAAAAAGACGCAAAACAAAGATGAATATTATCGCCACTCCTCTTCAATGTAGTAATAGATTGCATTATAAACACCGCAGACTGCGAGATGGAAATAAATTGGAACACTTACAGCAAACTAACAAACTTAAAATTTGCAGTTGATATCACATTAATGCAAAGGAAGTAGGAAAGAAACAATAAAATCAAAATAAATGGCTAAAACATATAGGAAGTAGAAAGATTTAGGTATTTAAGAAGCATGGTAAAGCACAAAATGCATTTTACTCACTGATGAAAGAAAGATATCAGTAGGAAAACAACAATAAGACTGTTCAAATCAAATGTAAAAAACATCTTCCTGTACGGAGTAGGAACATGTGTGGAGAACAAAGACAGTACACAAAAACTACAAATATTTATAAACAAATGTTTGCGGAAAATATGTAAAATATTTTGGCCAGAAAAGATAATAAATAAGAAGCTTTGAGAAATAACAGGAGAAAAACTAATAAAAATGACAATAAAAAAATAAAAATGTACATGGATAGGGCATACACTCAGGAAAGAAAGCAAGAAAAAAATCGTCAATCAAATAGCACAGCAACCTCGGATGCGCAGGATTAGCGACCTTGCAAACCTAATTAGAAGCAAAAAAGTTATACTTCTACTGGAGCAAAAAGTTGCAGAAGAAAAATATTTAGCTTTTTGGTCGAATGACGTACCATTTGAGGTTTCATAGAACGCATCGTAAATTTTTGACAAATTCTTGCATAATGGCTTTGTGGCATTTATACTGCTAAACCATCTTGTTTTCGACAACGATTTCAACTATAAGTATCAACAATTATTGAAAAAAGGTGTGAAAGAATGTTTTTTTGCACATACATGTTTATTGTCGGTGGCAGCTAGGTAAAGAAATAAAAAATTGCAATTTTATTATTTTACAATCGGATTCATGTTATTAGCCTGTTATAAGCTATAGGTCTTACAAACCTTACACGGTCGACTCACACTAGTCAAAAATAAGGGAGGTTCACAAAAATAGAATTTAAAGGGTGCCAGATCTTTCTAATTTGATCAAGGCAGAAGGTCCAAGCTTGTAACGAAATCAGGTCCGTAATCCTTGTTACATTGGTTATCGTGTAACCAAAAAAAGAAAAAGATAAATATGTATAACAACTTTAATTTAATAACGTATATTATTAACAACGACCGCAAGAAAGTTTGTAGTACATAAAAGCCGGAAGTATCGGCAACACACAATACAGGTTTGCCCTTAGGGTGTCGATAGCGTAGAAAATTACATGACAAATATCTATGGTTCACAGCATGCGATGCACAAAATAATTAATAAAAATACCTAAATAGTATTGAAACAATTATGGTAATATTTCTGACACAAATGTAATTAAATTAAACTTACCCACAATCCAGTACTTGCTCGAAGAAAACGTTTTTCTCGTTGAGTCGAGCTGAAATATATATGAATAGCAAATCGTGTCAACACAAAAATCTACAAAATTGTTAGTTAATACTAAAATAAATTAGACATAAAAACTCGATTATATAATGCTGTTGCACACATTAAGTAAAAGTTTTATTGCAATCGACTGACGCATAAGGAGTAGTATCTTGGAGAAAAGTTCTTGTCGAGACTTCGTTTTTAGTTTGAACGTAGTCCTTCCAGAATTATAATTGTTTCATGAAGGTATTGGATATTAATCCCTCATCGATCGATAATGGATCGAAACATGCCGCCAACACGTGACGGGACGTGCTTTCAAATTAAGAAGACCAAAGAATTCTAAAAACTAATAAAAAAAGCTTACCCTGTGAGGAATGAACTACTACAAATGCGTTTTCAAATTATAATTTTGTTTCCATTAAGGCTGATGTTATAAGATTAAGAAGTTATACCATCACAAGCATAATTTTAAGTAGTTGAAGGTTTGACGTCTTGACAGGAAATGAAGTAAAACTAAACTCCCTAGCGGGGCTTCGGAAATAGAAATCGAACTTTAAGGTAATGAATATACAGGGTATTACATTATGAAATTTATGCACGTAACAAGCCTTTTTTCTCAATTTTTATTTTTGTTATATTGAAGATTTGTGCCGATACTCGACTAAGATAAATATTATTATTTTAATTAATTTTTTAATTTCAACGAATGGCGCTGACATTTTTTTAGACCAAGCGCCTAACGGCGTCATTGATGTTTTGGGGCCTGTGTGCACCACACATGACCTACGCGGTGCTGCAACTGCGCACTGTGACACCACATGTTTAAGACAAGAACACATTTTACATTTTTATTATCTCAAAGACATTTTTAGCATCTTATCTTTCCTTTGTGCCTCATTTTACGATAAGGCATAATCGGATTATAAATTTGTTGTAATGTAGCACAGTCATAAATCAAATGTGAGTAATTAAAGTTCATCAACACTATGTAGGTACAAGTCTTGGCATTTCTTTTTTTAGCGAATAAAAAATAATCTGTAATAACTAATATGTTTATTTCAATTTTTAATGTGTCTACAGAAACAAAAAAATCAAAATCTTACTGTAAAACATTTGTTGAAGTATGTGTGTTATGCATGGATTACATTACGATGCTCTTACCGCTTCCAAATATTTGATGTTTGACGAAAGGTATAAATTCTGTAATTGAGAAAATGTACATTAAAACTTTACACAAAATTATTAGAACGTATACATACCTACATAAACAAATAAAACGAGGAATATTTTAACAGTCCACGAAGAGACAGTAAAAGGTGGGAAACGTTCTTAAATTACACTGTAATAAACTGTTACTGAGTTTACTAATAGAAATTTATAGAGTTTGCACACTTGAAAGGTTTCGTACTTAAGGTTCACTAGTTTCGGAAAACGTAAATGAAAACTAAATCTATATACACAACCAGTAGTTTGGATTTTTTACTGTAAAATGAAATTTATTGATTTAGAAAGTTATTAAACTAAACTTACCTGCAAATTTCTTTGAATCGGTAGAGAATCAAAAGAAATTTCAAGTTTTGTATCATTTGAAGTGCACACGATTGCAATTTAGTTATGAAATGTTTTAATGCATGTAGTGGCCTTTTCTTATTACGTAAACGAATTTTGTTGTTTTTTGTATCTTAAGAATTTATTTAATTGGAAGTTATGTATCAATGTCATCTTTTACATTCTTATCTTAGAAATAATTTACTTTGACTTAAAAGACAAGAAAAAGTTTCATTACAACACTTATTTGTAAATTTTTTTTAACTTAATTTTTAATCCAATTAAAATGTTTCTTTCATTAAAAGGTTTAAGCTCATGTTTCAGCGTATTAAAAACGACTACTATTAAGGTAATGTATTTGTCACTGCACATATTTAAAATGTTTGATGATGTAGTGTACATTTTCTAAAAAGATGCATTCTGTATTCGATACACTCAACCAAATAGTAGCATAAATAGAAAGAATATAAACATTGTTTCAATGAAAAATTCATCAAAATTGGTCCAAAGTATTACATCATTGTTACAATGAATTTAACAACATTGAATTAAGAAAAATACTTTAATCGATCACTAGAATCATTGTTTATATGAACAGGTTCATAACTGTAACGCTGTACTATCCATGGTTTTAATCTCTGCCATACGAAACTGTCGACATGCCTTCCAGTAAGTCAAATTCTTCGGTTAAAAACGTGCAGATATGCAAATGCGTCTACTTGGCGTCCACTAGCAGACATTAAGATCAATATAACCTTTGAACATAACTACAAAATTTAGCTGTGCAAGCCCTCCACAGTTTCACACATTGATAAAACAAATTTCTTCGCTATTAAGATTATAAAGTGCTACTTTGAAAGATATGTTGTTCATACAATCATCAACATTAATGTTAACACCGATAAACCCATCCATTTATTTTATCTATGTTTAGTAAAAGTTTTGTCAATGAATATTTTCTTATAATCCAACATAATTTTCATTGAGACAACGAAATGCAGTAATAATATTAAAGAATTTTTAAAACAAATTTAATGTTCGTCAGATTCATCACTCAATGAAACCTGATACATTATATTTATGATAACTATCTTTAAACAAGTAAATTTGATATTTTTTTTACATAGCAATAATGAAAATCTCATTAAACCAATGTAAATCAAACTGATGAAAGCCATTCATTAATATTATGCCACAGATTTTTTTCAGTGTAACCTTTAATATACTGTGTTAGCAATAGCTTTTCAATTGTTTTGCTAATTGTTCTGATTTCGGCAGCTTTCAAGCTCAGAAGAGTAATAACAGTAAACTTAGTTTATAATCTATTGGTTTTGAGAGGAGAATTAAAATATGCAAAATTGTCTTCACTCAGCCAAATGGTTAAAAAACTGAAATTAAATGCATACGAGGATCTGTGATAAAATTTTTGATTTGTTTTGTTGAATTATTTACGCAGCTTTTTTAATAATTTCAGTACGGGTGTTGGTGTTTTTTTTGTGAGTTATTTCAGATGCTGTAACAGTCAAGTCACCTTTCTAGAAAAAATTTATTCGATGTCGGGCTACCGTAGGTGGCATGGATAACTGTCACGATTATTTTACTAGAAGTGTGAAACCTTGGAACACAAACAACCGTGGAAATTTAGCACCCTGCACTGACTATAGCACCAAGGAATATACTCGATTATCACACTAGTACAATTAACTGAAAAGCAAGCTTACGGAATAGATGAATCGATGAGTAATTATCTGACGGTAAGCTTAGCTTGGCTGGGTCTGTATTCGGAATATTATGAACGGTGTAGCTTAATGGAAAATATACAGGCGAATTGCTAGGTCGGTTATTATAGCACCGTGTGGAAGATAAGTAAGAATTGAACTAGCAACACCATCTATCTGTTTGTAATCAAAAGTTCTCTTAGGAGAATTGGTGTTAGGCAAGGTTAACTCAAACCGTATCAGTCGGTGATCACTTTCAATAACCTCTGGAATAACACGCCAGTTTGAAATTTTTTTGGCAATGTTCGAGATGTTGGAGATGAATGCATACATTTTCACTCAGTGGTCAATAAACACTGACGAATACAACGTCAACGGTTAGCCCGTAATCATAAATACTACTATGCAGTTATTCGTTAAATAACTGAGTGTAGCTACTACGGCGGGTTTTGAACTATTAAAAACAATAGCTGGGTAGTACCGCATAGAAAAGTATGCGGAAATCTTGTGAAAGGGTACAGCCGCGCCAGTTTTGTAACGGTTAAATTTTAACTTGCAATTATTTCGTCTGACGGATAGGCAACATACAAACGTATGAATACCTGACTGAGAAATTGTGTTTGAGTTATATGCTGTCGCAAACGTAGTTCATCTTCTAAAGGTATTTCCGGTCACTTTTGATTTTGGTCAGGTCCGGTGCGGCGTTACAAGAAAAAGGATTAGGAAGAGCATGAGATTTTGTCATCAATCGACATCTGGCTTATAGATGCTTTTGTTTTAGTAAAATCCAAAATCAATCTGTCGGATGTGCGAGTTAGAGAAATCGCACAGATATATTTCTGTCCAGCATTTACACGTGGTCAACATAGTATCGAGGTACAAGCTATTTCTTGTTATTTTAGCTTTTATGGCATACTCGATTAATTAACTCTTATGGCACACTGTGTTAATTAAGTCCTATGGCGTCCTTTAATAATTAAGTTCTATGGCGTATTCGAGGAATTGTGTTGGCTACGACATACTTTATTAACTCAACTTTGAGGGTATATTCCCGCACGTAAGGGGAGTTGGTCTAATGGTGGCAAAGTTTCTAAAATGGTATTTACTTTCACTTTATTTCAACGGTGAACGAACGCTATAACGACCATAACTCAATCAGTACTGTTAAAGGTCTTTCAAATCACGTCTCGCTATAACAATTTAACTGTGTTCGTCGATTGTTAAAATGTTTAACTAAACGAATTAATTAATATACTTACAAACGATGTTCTTTGGCATGTGCGCTTATTAAAGTTGTATCTTTTGCTCCATATATAAGATTATTATTTAACTGTTATAAAAAATTTTATTACTTAATTTGCATAAATTGATTGACTGGAAGTACGCCTCGAAGTTGATGTGATGTTACGGGGGATACATCTCAGATATTTATCCGTCTCGCGAACTTGGCGTCAAGCGGAGGTGTGTTAAAAATATTTGCTTCCAGAGTCTACTTTAGACTTGTTTTGTAATTTTTTGTTATTTATGTCGTAAGTAGAACCTTACCACAGGAGCAGTAAAGATTTTGTAAACGACGACGATTCGGCTCTTGCCTTTTCTCTTTCTTAATAAGGTCGGTTGTCGTAGGTAAACAAAAAAAAATTATAAAGTAATAAACGAAACTGTCACTTTCTTGTTCAGAACCAGTGTTTTATTTGGGGAAGTACTAAGGGGATTGCGGGTCTGGGATTTCCTTTTCTCTAGCCTAGACGTTCTGTACTTTACTCATCCGCAAGACAAAGTGATTTTTCGAAAAAGTACTTTTGTCTAATCATCAGACCCACGACCATCTGCGACGAAGCTAGCCAAACGGTGCGCCAAACATTTACGGTTGAAATTCTTTTTTTTTACCTCCCCAATCGGTACATTACAGCTTATATCCTGAACCAAAACTAAACACGTCGCAAATTGTGAATTGCAAAGGTTCACTTGCGCAAACTTCAAAGTTAATTAGTTTTGTATTTTTAGGACAATAACCGTACTGTATGTCACTTTTAAAGTCGTTGGAGTAGTGACCAAACTTTTAACAATTGAAATAACTCGTAATACGGATAACGTCATTGACCTTACACGCATTCCAGGCGACGTACGCGCGACGTGATGCCAAAAGCAATTTTGGAATTTTGGTGGGACTTCTAGAACCCAGTGTCGATTGGCTTTGTCCTGAGGACCAAAGCTAAATTAGACTTTTAATTGCTGGTTAGCAAAATCTAAGGTTTTGTCAGAAACATCGTCAATATTCTGCGGAACTATAGCCTTTTTCACCTGCTCAAGGGAGAAGTTTGAAGGAACGTGTAGATTAAAACACTAGATAAAGATTTATCCTGCGGTTTGACAACCTTAAAAAAGACCGTAGAAACCTTTGTCAAATCGGCCCGCTCAGATTTAAGCTTGATAGAATTTTTGTCCTTTCTTGTCACTCTGTTCAGTCGTAGGCCATAACTTTGAGGATTCAAAACTTTCATCAAGGTCGTTTGCTGTCTTTAACGGAAAATCAGGAATCAGAAACGAGGAATTTTAGATCGGACTGCTGTTTTGACGCTTCCTAAAGTATTGGCGATGTCAGCTGTTTGCTACGTTACGCGACGACAATAATAAATTTTTGAAAAGTAGTTTGAAGTCTCCTGGTTAGATCAATAATTTTGGATTGCTTAGAAAGGGTAATCTTACATGCAGAGGTGACTTTAGTAGTTGTACTATTTAGTATAATATCAGTATCGACGGAATTTTTGACACTGTCTTCACGACCGTTCTTGGTACATACAGATTTAACCTCCATGGAGAAGATTGACTTAGATCGAAACGCTCGTAAAATGTCGACTGGAAAAACACTGTACCACTGTACTCTTTTTTTTGGTTTTTGAATATGGAATTAATAATCCAAAAGTTTTTGTCTCTCATGTGTGATTCCAGGCTCAAGTTGTTTTTTATGGTTATTATTTCCACCTCTACTTCATCGTAATTTTCTGTATCAAAATGGTTTTTTATTATTTTTTTTTCGAAACACCACGTTCTTAAATTGTTGAAAACGAGAATTAAATTCGACCAAAGTGTATCTAATTGTGGGACAAACGAAATGGTATCAATATATTTTTCACACTCATTCCAGTGATCAAAAATTTTCTTTGAATTTAAGTATGTAGTTGAATTTATCAGTAAATAGAATTTCCATAGTCAGTTTGGCTTTGAATGTATTCACCGATCCAACCATTTTTGCCACATGACAATTTTTCTCTTACATTTTCAGGTTCGGTTCATTCAGTTTTATTATTGTCAGTGAGAAACTTCTAATTTGCAAGCCATGAGCGAACAGTCAACTGTGGATTATCTTCCTTTTTCGCTGACAGAAACTGTTTAATTTTGTTTATCAAACTAAGAAAGCGTACAAACACTTTAGCTCTGTTCAGCCATCGAACTTCCGTATGCAATATCAAATCTGCGTACTCAGCTTCAACTTGCAAAAACTGCTGAAACAAAAGGTACCCAGCCCTACTAGAGTTGATTATTTTTACAATTTTTATGACGTGTTTAAGAGCGAAGAATTCTGGCACACAACTCCTCTTGGTGGATGATGCTGTCGTAATGAGTGAATTGAGGAAACACGTCATTTACCATACACAGCGCAAGAAAGTCATTTTTATTGCCCATCATTGCAGGCGCAGCATTAGTAATTGTGCATCGTCAATATTTTTACCTTATGTGCAACTCTTTGTAGTAAAGTCATCAAATACCATTTTAATAATAACACATAGTTGTGCAATTTCGGAAATCGAACTCGATTTCGTATAAGTAGCAATAACTTCGATTCTTCTAAACACTTCTGACAATGGCATCGCTACAAGAGTCGTAATAATTTTAGCAGCTGTTAAGAAGGCTTCTTTTATTATTTCCCCGTATACAGAAAGCTTTTTTTTCTTAGTCAACAAATGAGAAACCCTTAACGATGCAATTGTAATACTTTTTGAAAGTTGAACTAGCCCGGTAATAATACTTTGGTGTTTTGTTAGATTTGTCTTTAATTTGCCGAAGCGTTTATTCCAGATTTCAGTATTTGGGAGGAAGCTACCGTTACACGACACGTGCAGGGTATTGAAGTCTCTTTTAATGTTACTTTTTTTAAGCACTGTACACTACTGTGCACAAATTTATTTAAAATATTTTTTTAACCTTACTAATCGAAAGTGACACAGTCGTTCTGTAAATTCTGAATAAAGCATACCATTCCCCATTAACCGAAAATTTTTTGAATTTGAAAATTCGTTGTATGAGTGAAATTTGACAGTTTCATTTAATCATGTCAATTGTCTAAAGTGACCCCCACCCGGGGTCATTGTGAACAGTACAAGAAGCTATTTTGGACAGCTTAAAAAAATCCAGTACCAGCAATTAAAAGATATTATATTTATCAAAATTTACATTAAAAGTAAAAAGACTTCCCTGCCTCTTCGTTTTTTGTTGAATGGGAGGAGTCCAACAATATCCGCCCGTCTCACAACTGACTCATCAACATCAGGAAACAGAAAAAGACGTTTCTTATATCGTAAAAATTTGACTGTGACCTCGATGTGACTGTCCACGGCCGTGATTTCACCAACATAGTATTTAAGGGTTTTTTATTGGGAAATTGTACCAAAACAAATTGTCCTGTGACCAGCACTTCCTCATCGATATTTATTAGTCCCTCACTTTTGTCACTGTCTTCGTCTTCCTCAGCCCAACCTTCATCTTCAGATTCGAGAATCATGTCGATTTCAGAATCGCAGGACTGGTCATTTTCGACAATATCTTTCTTTTGTATCCGTATTTTCTGTTTTTTCATGAGCTCTTTTCTTGGCTTGGGTTTTACTTTAATTTTTTCTTTTTCTCTTTCTTCTAGTTTTTCTTTCCCGGTGTAGAGGTGTAAATTGTTGACTTTATGTGCAACCTTTCTCTAGTTTTATTTTTATTTCTTTCAGCAGCTTTAGGCAAGGGAAAACAATTTTCAGGGGTTAAGCCTATGGAAGTTGTTCCAATTAAATTAGCCACATCAGGCGTTTTTTCTTAACATAGTTTGATACATGCTCTTCTTTTTCTGAAGTTCTTTCTTCAGACCTGTTAGGCATTTCATTTTCTTTGGAATTTACCAAGGTTTGCACATCAGCGTGCTCTGGATGGTCTGTCACAGAAGACGGCAAAAAATCATCATTGAACGTTAACCGATGGTTGGGCCAAATGCCAATAGTTAAGAAACCAGAAACGATATTTTTGGGCGTAAAAGAAGCAAGATATGGCTCCTGCGCTATGCCTGCAATATCAGCAATCGTGACACTTCTACCAGGGTGCGCGCGCAACCAGCTAATTCCATGATCTTTAGCGTACCTAATGGCTTCAACACTAATGTGGCTTGAGTGGTTGTCAAGAAGACAAAGAAAGCGTTTGTTAATGGAGCTATGTGTGTGTTTTTGGATATGCATTAGCACTTCAAAAAAAGATTCTTTAGTCATCCAGCCTGTTTTATTTGCAATTCCGATCGATCCTGGTGTAGCTCTGTCAGGGCCGGCCCTAGACATTTTGGCGCTCCGGGCAAAACTTGAATTTGGCGCCCCCCTCTCCGTTTATTAAAGTAAATCGCATGCTCCCATAACATAAAGTCAAGAAAACGTTGAAAAAAATTAAATAAAAAAAAACATTTTATTGAAAACTCGATCATTAGATAACAGGTATGTAACAGATAAGCAATTTACCACTAAGGTAAAATAAAATAACAAAAATTAAAATGAACTAATGCTTACTAATATCCTATAATATAAATGAATGCTAACTAACCAAAGTATTTAGAATGCCTTTTTTCTAACTTTTCTTTCGGCAAACTCACGAACCAGTGATTTCAAGTCTAATTTGTCACTAATTTGGTGTTCTATAGCTATCATTGCCAATCCATTGAGACGATTTTGCGTCTGCATCGTTCTGAGATAATTTTTTATTATTTTTAGTTTTGAAAAGCTTCTTTCCCCTGAAGCCACAGTGACTGGCAATGTAAGTAGGATTCTTAATGCTATACTGAGGTTTGGTGCAAGTTTAAGTGTAGCGATAAACTTGAGGACTTCAACGGGGGTTTCCTTTTTGTTAATAATGACGAAACAATGCTTATTTCATCGGCCAGTTCCAGGGCGTTAAGATCGCTTGAATTTCCATCAGTTAAAACTACTTCCAAATCTTTGCAATAAGCCAGTAGCTCATTTCTGCGCATGTCTTTTAAACCAAAAATATTATACAAAAAGCTGAAATAATTACTGTGAGTATTTAGCAAATTATATCTGGTTTCCAAGGCATTTATTGCTTGATCTACAGTGTGAAAGAAAAGTTCTATTTTATATTTTTGTTTGAGGTCTTGAACGGGTTCATCCGGGCCCTCATACAAAACGTTTCGTGTTTTGTTTCTGATACGATGACGTGGTGTGGTGGCTTCGAAATTAGCTTCCACGTCCACCTCTGAAGCAAGCTCGGTTGCTTCTAAAATGATGCTTTCAAAAGCTTCATCTGATCTCAGATTTTCAAAGAAGAGTTTACAGTTGTTAAGCGTATCAATAGCTTGTGATATATCAAAATGTGCGACTCAAAATTTTGTACCAAATCACAATAGAGCATATAAATTTGAACTGCTTCAAATTATTTAATAATCCGCTAGCCTCGTATCTAATCATATTATCGATTTCTGGATCTTCATAAATACTGTACAAAGCATCGTAAATTGGTCCAATTTGAAATCGCAGAGCTTTTAATGAGTCTACTCGACTTTCCCATCGCGTATCACTTAATGGTTTTAGGGTATAACTATCAATATATTTAAGTAATATTGCCCAACGAAAAGTTGACGAAGCAAAAAATGTATATAACTTTTGAACAATATTGAAGAAGTTTGCAGCCTCAAACGAGGATTTTGCCATATCGTTTACAACCAAGTTTAGCGAATGACTGCTGCATGGAACATAAAATGCTCTGGGGTTTATATTTCTGATTCTTGTTTGTACTCCCGATTTTTCTCCTCTCATATTGGAACCATTGTCGTACCCTTGACCGCGCATGTTCTCTACTTTAAGCTCATTTTTCTCTAGCTCTTCTACTAAAACCTCCGATAATTCCGCAGCTTTTGATCTCTCAATGGGTAGAAAACCCAAAAAGTTTTCATTGATTATCACTTGAACTTCAGACTCTGATTCTTCTATGGAAACATATCTTGCCATAAATGTCATCTGTTCGACTTTACTTGCATCGGGAGTACAGTCGAGAATCACAGAATAATACTTGGCCTTTTGAACTTGTTCAATGATGTGGCGCTTTGTATAGTTTTTCCTAGATATGTAGCTTTGATTTCTTCTTTATTAAGAACCCTGCGAACGTGTTCCTCCATTTTTGGATCAAACTCAGCCAATAACTGAATGAACTTCAAAAAGTTTCCATTATTGTGTTCATAGAGTTTATCTGTTGTTCCTCGAAAAGCTAGAGATCTCTCACCTAGCATTCTAACGACTGATATAATGCGTAAAAGAACTTCGTACCAGTGATTTATCTCAGAATCAATGAGCCTCTGAGAAACTGCATCTATTGTTTTACCCATTTTCAACCGTTGCTTTAATTCAAGCCATGATTTTAAACAATCAATATGCGTTTTACCATTTTCATGATGTGCTAAAGAGTCTCCTAAATGCTTCCAGTCTTTAAATCCTCGATGGCCAAGAGCGCTAGTGCTAGATGGGGCAGCAAAAAGTCGACATGGAAAACAATACCAGACGTTTTGAAATAAGGAATATACCATCCATTCTCTTAAAACTTGTTCTCCATTTTTAAGTGCTTTCTTGTAATATTTTGGTGAGAATCTTCTATGTTGATCATCATAAGGAAAATCAAAATTATACAAAGGTGCAGCTGGACCACGTTTAACCAAAAAAACTCTATCTGCTTCGCGCATGATTTCGGGCCATAATCCTAGGTCAGAAGAGATAATTGGGACTGTAGTCTCTTCTAAATGTTTTTCTGAGGTCTGCACAACTTGCAGTTTTTTATTTTTGGAACTGCACGGAACTGCATCACTACTCAACAAACTCGTTTGAGGTGAATTAACTAGCTCAGCAATGCTGACGTTTGCGTCCAAAGGGGGATTCATATCGGGAAAGTCAGTATCCAGGTGCATGTGCTGGGCGTTGTTTAAATGTTGATCGGTAGTGGGAGCGTTGAGACTACCCTCTTTCAAAAAGTTCTGCAGGGCACCTGACTGTTTTTGAAGCTGTGTTTGCTTGTTCAATCTCCGTTTTTTAAATTGGCTTCCAGAGGGTTTTTTCTTAGCATTAGACATTTTGGTTTCTGAAACCAATTATCAATCCGTATAACATGTATATTAAAAAAAAATTAAGCAAACTAACAACATTTTCGTAAAGGAGAGTAAATAGGCTTTGATGTAAATTATAAAAATACAGAGTGTCCCATTAAAGTTTTTTGCGAAATCGGCCTTTGAAAATCGTCAATTTTGTTTCTCCTATTTCAGGTAAATTTTAAAACTTGGCAACACTGTCAAAAAAAATTTTAAAAAAATGATGAAGTTCTGTGAAAACCGCACATCGATACCATTTATCGTTTTCGAGTTATAAGCAGTTAAAATGTGTCAGTTTATAGATGGACACCCTGTATAATAAATTGGAATTTGGTATACATTTTAGGCAAGGCAACTAAAACTCAATATTAAGAGCAATTTAACCGATGACAATACCCACAGGGTGATGCCCCCCCTTGCTTACTGCAACGCTTCTAACCCCTAATAATTCGAAAAATAAAATCCTAATTCAATTTAGAAACTTTTATGTTTCCAGTGTTATTTAGGACAAATGTGCGGTTTTTGAGACACATTTAACAGTATACATATAGAAAATTAAAATAATAGTAGAAAACCAGCGTAAAATGACCATGTTTTTGAACAGTTTTCAGCATTTATCTCGAAACCGGTACATTTGTCGTAAATAAAACCATAGACATAAAAGTTTCTAAATTGAATGAAGATTGAAAATTTTCCCAAAAATGTATCACCCTGGGACTACTAATTCTAGTACTACTTGTACGCGATTTTTGAAAATGAAAATTAAAAACTTACCTTCACAAAAGACACACGCACTCACACTGGACAATTTGCAATTTCACAAGCACTTTTAAAACTTTTTGTACAATAATAAAAACTATTTTATTTCGCACCGGCCGAAGTGTAGTAGCAAATAACGCATTGTTTTAAGTCAACTTCCCTTATATATGCAGTTAAAAACTCCTGTGACATCTTGTTTCGGTTGGTTTCAAAATTGGTACAGACTTGTAGATTCCTGTATTGTAAGTGTTGCCAATGCCAGAGCAGGGACCGAAAACTTGTAAATTCTTGAAAAGCGATAGTTGAGTGGTTTGGTCATGATGAATTGAACTCAACTAGATTTTGTCTTAATGCTTAAATACATATATTAAATTTATAATGTGCTTAGAAATAAAAATGATGATTGATAAAAGTAATAACTTTTATTTTTTACGTTTTAGTGCATTTTAAAAAAGCTTGTAACTTATTTCTTTTATCAATTTATTTCGTTTGTTTATTTCGGTACGTGTCACGTTACAAAAACTAACACCTGCACGTTCCTTTTTAGTACTCGAAATCGATAACAAATTCCTATTTATAAAAGGTAAAATTAAATCTGCATCGAAACCGAATTGAAATTAATTCATCCAAAATTATGAAAATAAGGTGTTTAGCGTAATTAAGAACGGTTCTTAAATTTAAAAGTTTGGAGGTGAATACACGTAATACCTTTATAATCTGTTTAATTTATGTACGTGTTTTATTACAAAAACATGCATCTGCACTTTTAGAATAAAACATACCTCGTTCTTCCACATCCACGGTTTACCTTACGCTTACGTTAAGATTAAATGCGTTCTCTATAGTTAAATATTTCGTTCACTTTTTATTTAATTAGTGACGGATAAAAGCCATTTTAAAGTTGTTTCGATTGCTCGCGAAGCGAGCCTAGGGGCGCCGCTAGACGCCCGACCCCTAACGAAGTTAGGACAAGGAAGGCAACGTCTTCCTTGATGATTTTGGCGCCCCTAGAGCTTTGCGCTCCGGGCGGCCGCCCAAGTTCTTGCGTTTTCTTGTAAGTGAAACCATAATGTAGATTCGAAGCTTTCAGCAAATAATCTACTATCAATAGTTCTTGCTCGTTAGTGAATACTTTCTTTGCCTGATTTTTTCCTTTACCCACTAACTTAATGGTCTTTAAACAAGGTTCTGTGTCAGATTCACCCAAGTCACTGTCACTGCTTCCTCTAATGTCAACTGCATTATTGTTTAAGTTTGCTTTTGCCATCTGGACCCTCTTGTGTAGCATCGATTTGGATAAATTATATTCCACAGCAGCATGTCTCAGACTAGATTGTCGTTTTAGTACTTTTTTAATAGCTTTTAAAACATTTTCTTCGTCAATCGTTGCTTTGCCAGTCTTCCCATCCATCCTAACGTAATTTCGCACCATCTGTAAGCAAAAGTAAATTCATCAAAAAAAATATCTAGACACAAAATACATAATGTCTATATGGGGGCCACTTGGGACAGCTTCATTATTGTTTGTGTCAGGGTGACCAACTTTTGAACACGTATTTAAGAGGGTCCGTTGATACATACTCGTGTAGTTGGTGCGAAATTCAAATTAATTTTTAAGGCTTTTTTGTTGCTGTCCACACTAGCCCCTGTCTATACTGGCCCCCTTCTCCCCTACGGAATTAGCGAATCCCCTACTTGATAATACACAACTGTAAGTATTGTATTTTCTATTTTACTTCGTTGGTCACGTCGATTATTGGAATGGCCACACATACATACTAAGTTGTAATCACAATTAATATTAAACTCTTTTTTGTGTCACATACTTATCGGGTGCGCTATGATTCTCGATATTTTGATTTTCGTATTCTTGAAATTTAACTTAATAAAGTAAAGTCATTTCTTCATTAAATGTAAAACCTAGATCGATTAAAACACGTAGATGTGTGACGTGTTGCCTAGAAAAAGGGCGTAACTTATATTCACGGAGAGAAATGTTTTCAGATAACATTCGTAAGACGCACAACTTATGCGTAATTTAAGCATAAAAAACAACTACTACTAGCTATTCATAAATTTATAAACCTTCGGTATAATTTGTGAATAGTCATGTTAGCATCGATGATGATTATAATTCATAAGTTATGAAGTAAACGATTTCGTTATATATGCGTAATAATCATATCTTTATGAATAATACTCACAAACAATGATCATATTAAGAATAAAAATTTAACCAGGTAATTGTAATATGTGATTTAAGTCACATCTATTATGATTATAATTCACATCCAGTAACGAAGTATTTTCATTATGTATGCTTAATAATCACATTTTTTTATGATTAATATTCATAAACTCTAATTAAATAAAGAATAACTTTTTAAGCATCCAATCATAATATGTGATAAATAAAGTGTTGTTTATTAAATGATATTCAGAATAGTGTATTAACAGTTATGAATATTAATCATAATTTCGGAGTTAATTTTACTCTTCTTATACGAAATAATCACAAGATATTTCTCATATATATTTTATAAATTAGTAAAACATATTTCGAATTTTAAAAGATGCTTATTTTTTACGATGATTACACAATTTTAATGCAGCTATAAGTACACCACCATACTTTTACAACTAAATAATTTAAATAGAACACATAACACAAGAACTAATACATAACTAGTAACACATAATATCATTATATAATAATACAGATTATTATAAAAAATTAAACATTATTCAAATAAATAAAACGTAAATAATATAAACAAAACTGAAACAGAACTTGAGCAACAATTTAAAAAAATAATTTTACAAGTTGCTAACTACAAATTTTTTTTTCTGTTGCAGTCAAGATAATTTAACAAAAACGATTTTTAATATTGAAGTTGAAGAACATGAACACAAATAATTTTTGTAATAGGTTTACTTATCATATAGGCAGCAACGTTTATCAATACTAAGATAAGAACGTCTTCCGGGTTTGGACCGTGTCAATGTTGTAACCGAAGTTGCCAACGTTTCGCCCACTTTCGTAAGGGGCTTCATCAGGGTGTGAGAGAAATCAAAGAACTCAAACAACCAACCGAAATCTAACTAAAAGTTAGGTAATCAACTTGTGAACCCAGCTAGATTCTAAACTCAGAAAAGGTAAGAAAGAAAACGATAAACTTGGAAAAGCAAACGAAAATCTAACAAAGAACCACTACAGAGTTAGGATTCTAGAATCTGGCTTGGTTCAAAAGTTGATTACCTAACTCTGTAATGGTTCTTTATTAGATTTTCGTTTGCTTTTTCAAGTTTATCGTTTTCTTTCTTACCTTTTCTTAGTTTAGAATCTGGCTTAGTTCACAAGTTGATTACCTAACTTTTGAGAAGTGTTTAGTTAGATTTCGGTTGCTTCTTTGAGTTCTTCGATTTCTCTGACGCCCTGATGAAGCCCCTTACGAAAGTGGGCGAAACGTTGGCAACTTCGGTTACAACATTGACACGGTCCAAACCCGGAAGACGTTCTTATCTTAGTATAGACTCCGGCCGTGGAAGCCGCTATTACAACGTTTATCAAATCCATTATTTTAAAGTAGGCATCAAAAGTTTATAGAAAATTATTGTATAAATGCGTAATATTATCCGTTACCAAAGCAAACTAGATTATCGTCATCCTTACAACACATATCTGCCACTGTTCTCACTTCAGAACTAAAAAACTTCCACGTATCACCAATGCTAACTTTCCATACCTTATTGTCTATTTTCTTACGGCCTTTAGGTTTTACAACTCTTTGCAATACTTTAGTTAAATTATAGCGACGCAAATCTAGAAATAAGAAGTATGTGTATTAGAAAATGTAAATAAACAGAAAGTGATCAAAAGTGTTTCAACTTTCAATTTAATCTAATTCGTAGCTTTAATATTAATCAAAATAGCAATAATAAACAGATAACTTTGAACATCTTGTATATCTAATTCTAATTCAAGTTAAAGTGATTCGTTATTTTGATTACTTTGGATACTATGACTACTTTGACAACTGTGTTTTTGTGGTAATAAATACGGGTACCGGAATATAATTCCTTGAATCGTTTCGCGATAAGGATTTGATTACCTTAGACGTATGTGCATAAATGACTAGAACGTGTTGTAAAATTCTAATTTATGTAAACATTTTTGACAGTAGCTGATACCGGAGAAACTTATCATTTTAAATACAAAACAGAACATATGTACCTACTTTGGATTGTTAGTATTTATTAACGTTTTTAATATTAATTTTAAGAAATGGAAATACGCACAATATATAATGTAAAATTGAGATAAACGGCAAATTAATTTGGTATACACACCTCATACAAATACATACTTTATAATGTAATATATTTTCGTTACCTACTAGTTTACGCAAGAATTATAAATTTGTATGTGAATGTGTTATAAGTACTAATATTTGTATCTTATGTATATTCGTAGAAAATAATTAATATACAAACATTAGAACTCAAAAAACAGAAATATATGACAATTTTATTACATTTTGCTTACCTTTTTATCAGTTGATAAAACCACTTCTTTAGTTGATGCAATACACACACTATCTGCGTGTGAAACGTTCTGCTGGTTTTGCTGATGTATCATAATATAAGAAGGTTTGCTCATAACTTAAGATAAAATTATAAATATAGTGATAACTAGTAAAATATGAAAACAATTCATAACTTTATTACATTTATAAACCATATTCATAATACATGAATACACGTAACGCATAGAAATTGCACTCTTAGGAATGTTGTATGCGTATTACGCATAACATCATAATATAATTCATATTTTATAAATTTTATTAAATGTGTAATTTATGAACATACTATTCATAACTAGTGATTGCAGATTTCTCTCCGTGTTTGGCCTGGGACATCAACCCATGTAATATTGTTTGCAACGTTTATATAACTATACTTATATACTATCTTCGTCATCCTCAACTACATCTGTGATACAATAAATATATATTCTGTGTTATTACTTCTGTCGTGTTATTTGTTCTTTTCCAGCTACGGGTAGAGTTAGACGATATCTCCCTAATTGAATCCTTCATCATCTTGGCGCTTTTTTTTAGCTTTAATCTATAAATTACGACCATTTGATCTATCATTTGACACCTATCTAGTCTAGTGATATTTAAATCAGTGAGATTATGAGCAGGTAATTCGTCGAGAGGCAAGCCTTAAGAAATGTGCGGGCGTAAGCGCGAGATGTTCTGATGGGTCTGAAGATAAAACGCATAAAGGACGTGAATTTAGTAATGACATTTAGAGTGAACAAATCGGAAACTAACTTCAAATGAACAGCCTTAACGACAAAGCAAGTATTGACATTTTGAGACCAAGTACCTCGATAACGATTCAAAGCTATAGAAAAGAAATCCTCGTAATTTACATCGGTTCTTAGAAACTGTTTAGCTTTTTCTATTCGACAAGATGGGTAATTTTTCAATAAAGTGTTAGGTATCTGAGGTCGATGTTTAAAATAATTACATAATAAGAGACATAATTATTTGCGTGATTGTGTTTGTATGGCAAAAGGCTGTATTATTGATTCATATAAAGCAGCAATGAAGACAACTGAGGCTAAAGAACGGTTATAAGTCATGCAGGATGCATTGCGATTAACAGAGTCATATCATGGTGTAGTCGAAAGCAAGAGTGTGTAGTATTGCATACAATGAGGCTGAATATATGTTAACATGTAAGGCACTAAAGAAGTTATTTGGCTTAAACAGTTCCTGTTAGAGATATCAGGAAAGACTTTAAAAAAAATCAGAAAGGTAAAATTAATGTGTTACATATTTCTGAAGATAAACAAGTGGCTAATATTTTTACAAAGGCGTTATCGCGACGAAAATTTGACAACTTGAAGAGTGTGTATATTTTGGGAGAAAGTGCTAAATATTATTCAAAATGTATAGGCTTCTCTAAGTGCAGTTGGCACCGATCTTTGTAGTTCAGTCACACTGACACATTTAATCGTTGTTTAAAGTTGTTAAAACTGGAATTTTGGTATTTTTCTGAAGTTACGAAGACTCAGTGGCGGCGACTTCATGGATGCTCGGCGACTGGGACACTTTTCGAGGTGCTGAGCTTATAAATGTGTATTTATTTATTTTCGTTAAACAATAAAATATCGATGTTAATTGTTTCTGAAAAATGCAACACCCTAAAAGTTTTTAAAAGTCGCCGCTGCCGCGTATATTTATTCATCAAATCAAATTTAAAAACACTCGGTTGCGAATAGTGCTAAGTGATATTGGCGATACCCAACAAGAGATAGAAATTAAAAAGTAATAAAATGGTTTAACCGTTATTATTACGAACTTAAATTCGTTACCTAACGTTAAATCTTATAGTAAAGATTGGACTAATTTAAAAATTTAAAATTTACACAGTGCTTAACGTAGGCGATACTTTTTTACTTACGTCAACATTTGTTTGTACAATAGTTGACAATATATTAATTATACGTATGCATCTTAAAACAAGATTAGCATTTTAATACACGGTGATGTGACATACAAGGTTATCTTAACCTTAGAAACACCTTCCAGCGTTTGCCAAATGCCAACGACAAAAAACTGTAACAGATGGTTTAATATTTTGCGAAGATGATGTGACAATAATAAATCTCAACTGTTTGTGTTGCGCCTACAAATTAGCTAACGTAAATTTTTCCATAGAGCTATTCGAAAACAGAAAAAAACCTATTGTAATTTATTCCTAAAGAAAGTCTATAAACTAACGCATTACGATGAATTCTGTTTCGTAACTGTTACGAAGTAAATAACATTCAATAGCAATGAATTATGGGACAGGTCTAAAGGTATCCGCTTACTAATTTCTTAATCCTGTAATAAGATTCACAATAAACTGTTATCAACTGAACTTTACTAATACTTTAACACATTCACTGTTCACATTACCTGACATAGCGCGTTCTAACAGTAGATACACGTCTATTAATCATTCTTGATGTGTAAACATTGTACCATCGATTTGTAAAAAGCGAAAGTAACCGTTATTAATTAAATATTCATATCAGTAGCGTTTTTGATTAAAATATTGCAGTAGACGAAGTTGCAAACCGGAATATAAACACAACAAAAATCTGAAAAGTAAGATTATGATGATACTAGTAATTTTCTTTTCCATAACTTCTACCTTACCAGTTAGAATTAATTAAAAAACAAATTATTTAGTGCTTACCTAAAAATTTTCGTGTGCACAATTTTCCCAAAAAATAACTAATAGTATTTAATAAGTTAATAAATTAAGATTCACTTATTTCTTGTTATTCACCATTACGAAGAGATGTTTTAGTAGACTCGTATGCATATTCGTGAATATTTTATGTTTTTTTTTAATTTTTAAAAACTTTAAACTTTAAAACTGGAAAACTGGAAACATTTCTAGTATAATCAGTCAGGAGATAAAAAAAATTTTGAAATATAGCCACATCGTCGCCACAGAACAAAACTATTTTGTGACCATTTCTAAAAATTTTACAGTGCCGAGTTTTCTCATTTTGCAAACGTTTGAACTTATTTCATTTTTCTTATATATGTTTTTTAACTTATTTCTGTAGTTGATTGTTGAACAACACACAACTTAAATAAACACTGTTGTGTCTTCTCAATAATAAGACAATAATAATTTTAAAAAAGATTATTAATTAATTCAGAACATTGACATTTCGTAACTCAAAAACCGGCACACACTGTTGCCAACTCCGACATGTCTCTTTCTTAGAAATGGACATGAAACATTACAAACATTTACATTACATAATCTTTAAATCTAGTAGGTAATTTAACAACATGACCACTGTGTGTGATTCTATGATTATCATTGTTATGATTATTTTTAATCAAATTATTATTACTATCAGTAGTGTCATCCGAAGAACAATCCTTGATCGGAGCTTGATCATAATCATCTGGATCACTTAAATTATCAATTTCAAATTTTGTATTGGTCGGTTTTAGCTGACTAAAATTTCTTCTAATAACATTACCCTTATTATTGATTCCATTAAAAGATCTAGGAGTACAGTGTTTATCAACTACTTTCCCCTGTTCCCAAAATTTGTCTTTAATCAGTACATTATCGCCACGTTTTAAATTTTGAGTGAAATTGTTCGCACTTTTGTCGAGATTACGTTTGAAATATTCCTGTTTAGCTACAAGTTTATTATGAGCATTTTTAGGAATTACCGGCTTTGACAGTTCGGTGTGAATTGGAAGTTTGGTTCTAGTTAGTCTATTCATTAACATTTGGGTCGGCGATGTACCAATACCCAAAACAGGAGTATTCCTAAATTCCAGCAATGCCAGGTAGATATCAGTATTACTATGAGAACATTTCTTAAACATTTGCTTAGCAGTTTGAACCGCTCGTTCCGCCTGGCCATTACTACGTGGATATTTAGGAGAACTCGTACAAAATGTAAAATTCCAATCTTTGGAGAAATTGTTGAGATGTCTAATGATCTCAGATGAAGTTTTGTTCTTTAATAAAATTATCTCAAGCCATTTAGAAAAATAATCCTGTATAATGAGATAGCTATTTCTAGCATAGTCCATTATATCCCAAGTTACTGTTACGTCTTTATTTATTATTAACTAATTTATTTAAAACGATTAAAACTACGTTTACTTATTCTAGAAATATGTACACGTTTAAATTAACCGAACTAATTAACTCTAATAATATTTAATGAAAACACTTACACTATAATTTATGTATGACCGTTGTATAAAACTATCACTTAAGATAAGATAACGTCCTCGGATTTCACACTTGTTTACACTAATAATCATATACACGATTATTCTCCGTAGGTTTATCTCACACGCGTGCTAACGATACGTATTTATTTCAACTTGATAATCTTCTTAATACTGCATGCATTCACATTCCAGCAATAACTGACCTACGATTTCTTTCTTACGTATTTATAGACATCGGCGAATCCTTCTCGAGCGTTCCTTACTTTTCGCTATATCTTCCAGAAACTAGATAAACGTTCTAGAAGGCTCTTGCGTTTGCAAGTAATTTCTTGAACGTTTCATTACTTTATGAAAAGGTATATTTGCTATTTCATGAGGAATTAATACATCATTTTGTTTGGAGTTTTGAGAACGCTCACAAACATAACAGTTTGAAATCATATTTTGGATATCACTCGACATGCCAGGCCAAAACACAATTGGTCTAGCACGTTGCTTTGTCTTAACCATACCAAAATGAGGTTCGTGTAAAAGACGTAAAATATAGGATCGGAGTTTATCTGGAACTACTAAACGATGATTTAAAAATAGCAAACCATATTCAAGAGAAAGTTCTGCTTGGAATTTATAGAAATAATTGATTGAGCCGCACATGCGTTCACAGTTTTTTGGCCAACCATTAAAAATGTATAACATAACTTTTGACAAGCATGTTGAAACTCCAACCTCTTAGCATCTGATATATTTAGATTTTTACTTAAAGTATGAACAGATTCTGAGATCCAATGGTCATCACCTTCACTCTCATGATCATTCAAATAAGATTGCGAAAGCAAGTCAGCAATAAACATATATTTTCCCGGTACATAGTTTAATGCTAAGTTATATTTAAGTAACTTTATTCTCATTCTTTGTAAACGTGATGAAGCTATGTCACCAACCTTTTTTTTTGATTAATGTAACCAAAGGTTTATGATCCGTGCTGACATTTACCTCACGACCATAAATGAAATTATGGAACTTTTTTAAAGTAAAAACAATGGCCAGAACCTCTTTCTCTATTTGCGAATAATTTTGCTCACTAGCAGTTAAACTACGTGAAGCAAATGAGAATGGTCTGTTGTCTTGAAGAAGACAGCAACCAAGACCATCTTTCGAAGCATCGGCTTGTATGGTTATAGATTTAGATGCGTCAAAGTTAGCTAACACTGGAGCATTTGAAATTATGTTTTTAATTTTATCTAACACAACTGAGTGTGCAGGTAATCATTTTAACTCGACTTTAGATTTTAATAATTCGCGTAATAGGGCAGTTATCTCAGCTAGGTTTGGTATAAATACTTTGCAACTCTTTTAAATTTTGAGGGTATTTTATTCCCCTAATTGCTGCAATTCTATTAGCGTCAATTGACATTCTATCTGCTGAAAAGACATGACCAAAATAATTAACAGAGTGTTGCTTAAACTGAACTTTGTTAGGATTAAATTTAACTTCATTTACAATAGCTCTTTTCATAACAGCATTTAAAATTTGATCATGTTCCTCAGAAGAATCTGCAGCTATCAATAGGTCATCAATGTACACTTGCACACCCTTAAGGTCTAAAAAATGTTTCTGATTTACTGCTTGAAAATATTCTGGTACCATATTTTGCCCAAAAGGCATACGATTAAATTTATAACAACCAAAGTGTGTGGCAAATGCACAAAGATTACTAGGCTTTTCAGTAAGTTCTACCTGCCAGAAACCTTCCTTTAAGTCAAGGACTGTAAAAAACTTTTTTCCCCTAAGTTTTTCAAAGATATCTTCCACGGTGGGAATGAGTACAAATGCTGGCCTTCTAATTTCTAAATTTAAATCACGTGGATCCAAGCATAATCTTAATGATCCATCCTTTTTTTCAACAATGACAATGTTATTAACCTAACCAGAAGGATTTTCAACCTTTGAAAATTTTTTTTTCTTTTCCAAACTTATCAAGCTTTCCTTCAATTTGTCGCGAATAGCAAAAAGTATCTTTTTTGGGGGATTAACAACCGGCACGGTCTTATCATTTACTTGAATTTCACACTTATCTCTAAACTTAGTCAGACCTTCAAATAATTCTGAATTGTTTTTAATGAAATGATTATGATCAAGCTCAGATCAAGGATTGTTCTTAATGAATTCAGCCTTAGTGCTAAACTTAACCAAGCCATCAATATTTTTCTTGCGTACAATGAGTCTTAACTTTGAACATGATTCAAGACCTAATAAAGGAGAAACAACTTTAACCACAATTATAAAGTTATCGATAAATTCAAGTTTTGCACTGCACTTTAAGTGGAACGACACCTAGGAGCTTTAAAACACTACCACCAAATGCCTCCAACATTATTTGTGTATCTCGTAGCTACGACTCTGAAACGTCAACTTCACTCAGCATTTTACGTGACAGTACGTTTACATCAGCACCTGTGTCTAATTTAAATTTAATAGGCACACGATTATCACCAACATTTACAGTTTGAAACCACGAGTTAATCGATAGTACTTTATTGTTCCGATTACTTACTCCAATGATGTTGATTGCCAAGTCAGATTCGTCAGAATTTTCTACTATTGGCTGTTCCTGTTCCTGAAGCACATTCATTAATTCATAATTTGATTAATCGTCCACATTTACGGCACTTTTTCCCAAAAGCAGGACATTCACGAACTCCATGCAAAGTTTGACATCTTCTGCATTGAAATTTTTCACCAAATTGCCATTTTTCAGTAATTTCTTACCAGCACCACCATATTTTGGAACTGACTTCTCTTTGATAGCCTCAACTTCAGCGGAATCCTTGCAAATTTCTAGCCCGTGATTTGGAAATTTCAGCAGCTCGACATAAATTTACAGCTTTTGACAGATCTTGGCCTTGTCATAAATTCCTAAAACAATTCTATCACAAATCATCTCTTCACATAAAGCGTCAAATTCGCAGGACTTCGACAATTTCTTGATATCCGTTAAGAACTGATCAAAACCGTCAGCTTCCTGTTGAACCCGACTGTAAAATTTGAAACGCTCAAAGACAATATTTTTCTTGGGGCTGCAGTGATCCTCAAACCTTTCTGTACACTTTGAAACGACACCCTTTCAGTTTCGGATAACGTGAACGTATTATATATTTCCACTGATTCTTCACCAATTATATTTAACAAGATTACAATTTTCGTTTCATCGTCCTTCCCACATTTGTCGGAAGCCTTAAGGTAAATTTTGAAGTTTTGTTTAAATTTGCACCAGTTCTCACTTAAATTTCCTTGCAGTGACAAATTTGCTGGGGGTTTAAATTCCATTTCGGCGTGGTTTTCTTTTTTATTGCCACCCGGGACAAAACTTTTTTAGGTCAAGTAGGTACAACACTAAAACTTTTTTTTGTGTTATAATGTAACTTAACTTATATTTCTTAAAACTTTGTAAAAACACATATAAATAGGCTAACGCCTTGACTGCGCCATGTTGTGTCTTCTCAATAATAAGACAATAATAATTTAAAAAAAGATTATTAATTAATTCAGAACATTGACATTTCGTAACTCACAAACCGCCACACACTGTTGCCAACTTCGACAAACACCAACAGTAAGAGAACCACTTAGAAGATTCGCCCGTTTGCCTCTTGTTTCTGGAACAACAGAAAATATTGGTAGAATTTTAACCAAAAAGAACATAAAAATTCGCTTCAGCACAACAAGCGTAAAGGAACACGTTGGCGCTAGGGGCAGTATTAAATCCTAACAGCAATTTCAGACGTAAAAATTTAAACCCTTTTCCACGCACGTGACTAGCCTTATTTGTCACATTACTGATGGAGGACAGCACAAGTGACCCGTAGAAAATGGTTTAATGATCGCTGCTGATTTTATTAATCCAGTAATTCATTTGTAATTTAATTTTTGTACAATCCTTTTTACAATTATTATATTTATTCTGTTAATCTGGCAATAAACTCATATTTTAATCAATTCTTAGACGTGACGTTACCTAGAAAGCCACAACAAGCTTCAAACAAGAGCGCAACAACCGTTTTTACATCTGGTTCATTCATGAAAGTTTTTATTCAAATTTTGAGTTTTCTTGTATCTTTATACAATAGCTTCTCTAATTTTTTTGCCACCACCATGGCTGTGACTATGACTTGAACCATAAAGACTGTAATGATTATGGTGATGACTAAAAGGACGACTAACACATCCGAAATCTTTTATCTTTCCCACCATAATTCTGAAGTTGTTGTCCGTTAGAAACGCATTGTTACAAACTCAACTTTTATTTATCCATTTTGTTTGTAATAACTTTGACACTGCTAGGGAATCGTAATTTTACTGGGTCTTTTGCAGTTTGTTCTATATTACTAGATCCGTATTTAGTTCCTGTGTTCCAATAGTTCATGACGGCGCCATTGAATCAGGAAACGAGAACGATATTGATCAGATCTTTTAAAGCAAGCACAATACCGACTCGGATCAGGATATCACAATAGCAGATGAAGTTTATGATGGAGATTCAGACAGGGAAATGCCGGAAATACAATTACGGAAGCAGACGGAAAATTAAAATACTGACACGCCTCCAAGAAATAGAGAAATGTATCTCGAAAAAATCACATAAAAAGAGAACAAACTTGCTACAAATTAACGCGTTCAAACAAGAGCAAACAATATCATCACTCATTTGCCCGGGTAGCAATATGCAAATGCTAAAAGTGATATAGATTGTTGGCAGTTGTTTTTTGATCGTGAAATGATCAAAAACAACATACGTTGAAGCAAAGTCATAATTCAGCTCATAAAACCTATTTCTGGTTCTAACAGAAATGTAACCTTTGAAAACTGCTGCACTTATTTGCTGATTACATTACTGAAATAAGATTACGCGAGTAAGCACGTTGAAAAAGAACAAACGGTGTGTTCCAGCACAATTCTTGACAGTGCAGGACAAAGAACCAAAACAATATCTTTATTTGAGTTTCATAAAGATATTACATGCATGCGTCACTATGCATTATGATAGATATTGATGAAGCAACCCAAAATAATAAGTTTCTACACGTTTACTAAAAGTGGAGTAAATGTAGCGGTGTTACGATTATATTTTCTCCATAAATTCTTTGAGATCACAATCAAAATTTCAAACTGATTGTTCATCAAAATGTTGGCGTTTGAACTGATGCAGAATCACATCTCTGAAAGGAAGAGTAATCTAAAGATACCAAAAAGCATTCGTCAAAAAATTCTACATCTTGCCCGAGATACTCTTACAATGCCACTTGCCAAGATTTCAAAAATCATGAAAGGGTGTTCTGTATGTCCAAAGAGCCAAGGTCCAAAACTTAAATATTCTAAACTGTAAATCATTAGTGTACTTAGAGCACGCTGTAACAAGTTGCCAAAATTGCAAGAATTCGTACAGCGACTATTTTTTTTCATATTACTGTACAATCTGCAAAGTTTGTCTATGAAATGAAAAAATATTAGAAATTTCCAAAAAAATTGAAAGACATCTCCACTTCGAAGATGCAAGCTGAAATGTCTTGCAAAACATCAGTTTGTTTGGGTTTACGAACGACAATACGGCAAAGGCCAAGTTCTACTTCTTGTTTTGGCACTCAAGGAAAAGACCAAGCCGCGATCTAAGCCGAAAGTTGCTTATAATCAAAAACAGTAACAATAAATTAGACAATATAAACAAATAGTTTGAACAAACCAATGCTCAAAATAAAAAATTTAAGCCAGAGTATAAGGAGTAAAAGAAAGCCGACAGAAACCCGAACTGGAATTAAAAGAAAAAAATAAGACTACTATCCAGAGATACTGATATTCAAATCGATATGCAGAAAAAACCTAAGAAGTCAAAAGGCTAAAGAAAGAAAGAAGAAGAACCGCAGAATAACAGGCCAATGCTGATAGAACTATAAAATTGGAACAAAAAACAGAAAATACTTAGGGTAGCAAAATATTTGAAACGAAAACAAGTCTAGATCAATAAAGATTATTAAAAGCAAATCCCAGAATAAAGGAAAAACCTAATAAAACACTTGAAGAACGCAAGGGAGAAAGAATACAAAGCGAAGCTTTATATAATAAAATAAAAAAACGGCAAATCAAGTATTTATTTAACAAACAACCACATATTATACTACTCTAGGATACACATAACATAACTAAAAAATAACAAAAAAATTACTGAAAATTAACTTACTGTTTGCAGTTTTTAAAACGCATACAAATTACTTTTTTTGTTAATTAATATTACAATTTAATTGCACGCGTGTTTATACAATCGCGTTCAAAATTAAACTGATCTAAAACCAAAGAAAACTGCAATTGGTTTAAATTTACACGTAACAAAACGTGTTTATGACGTACTCTGTCTTTGGTCATATTAGCTTAAATGTTAAAGAAAAATTTTGATAACAATAAAATGAAATTGTCAATTTTAAATAAAAATTATTTAAAATATTCTTAATGTTATTGTTTTATCAACTATAAGTGATCAAAAAACTAACATAAAATACTAAAAATTAACTTACTTCTTGCAGTTTCTAAAACGCACACAGAATACATTTTTTTGTTAATTAATATTACAACTTAATTGCACACGTGTTTTTACAAACGCATTCAAAACTTAACTGACCTAAAACCAAAAAAAAGTGCAATTGGTTTAAATTTACACTTAACAAAACGTGTTTATGACGTACTCTGTTTTTGTTCACATTTGCTTAAATGTTAAAGAAAAATTTTGAAAAAATAAAATTAAATTGTCAATTTTAATTAAAAATTATTTGAAATATTCTTAATGTTATTGTTTTATCAAATAGAAGTAATCAAAAACAAACATGAAACGTTGAAAATTAACTTACTGTTTGCAGTTTCTAAAACGCACACAGAATACATTTTTTTGTTAATTAATATTACAACTTAATTGCACACGTGTTTTTACAAACGCATTCAAAACTTAACTGACCTAAAACCAAAAAAAAGTGCAATTGGTTTAAATTTACACTTAACAAAACGTGTTTATGACGTACTCTGTTTTTGTTCACATTTGCTTAAATGTTAAAGAAAAATTTTGAAAAAATAAAATTAAATTGTCAATTTTAATTAAAAATTATTTAAAATATTCTTAATGTTATTGTTTTATCAAATAGAAGTAATCAAAAACAAACATGAAACGTTGAAAATTAACTTACTGTTTGCAGTTTCTAAAACGCACACAGAATACATTTTTTTGTTAATTAATATTACAACTTAATTGCACACGTGTTTTTACAAACGCATTCAAAACTTAACTGACCTAAAACCAAAAAAAAGTGCAATTGGTTTAAATTTACACTTAACAAAACGTGTTTATGACGTACTCTGTTTTTGTTCACATTTGCTTAAATGTTAAAGAAAAATTTTGAAAAAATAAAATTAAATTGTCAATTTTAATTAAAAATTATTTGAAATATTCTTAATGTTATTGTTTTATCAAATAGAAGTAATCAAAAACAAACATGAAACGTTGAAAATTAACTTACTGTTTGCAGTTTCTAAAACGCACCCAGAATACATTTTTTTGTTAATTAATATTACAATTTAATTGCACACGTGTTTTTACAAACGCATTCAAAACTAAACTGACCTAAAACCAAAGAAGAGTTTAACTCGTATAAAATTACACGTAACAAAACGTGTTTATGACGTACTCTGTCTTGGTTCACATTTGCTTAAATCTTAAAGAAACATTTTGAAAACAATAAAATGCAAATGTCAATTATAATTTAAAATTATATAAAATATTCTTAATGTTATTGTTTTATTAAATATAAGTAATCAAAAACAAACATAAAACACTGGAAATTAACTGACTGTTTGCAGTTTCTGAAAACGCACACAAATTACATTTTTTGTTAACTAATATTACAATTTAATTGCACAGGTGTTTATACAATCGCGTTCAAAATTTAACTGATCTAAAACCAAAGAAAACTGCAACTGGTTTAAGTTTACACGTAACAAAACGTGTTTATGACGTACTCCGTTTTGTTCACATTTGCTTAAATGTTAAATAACAATTTTGAAAACGATAAAATGAAATTGTCAATTTTAATTAAAATTTATTTAAAATATTCTTAATGTTATTGTTTTATCAAATATAAGTAATCAAAAACAAACATAAAACATTGAAAATTAACTTACTGTTTGCAGTTTCTAAAACGCACACAAAATACATTTTTTTGTTAATTAATATTACAATTTAATTGCACACGTGTTTTTACAAACGCATTCAAAACTAAACTGACCTAAAGCCAAAGAAAAGTTTAACTCGTTTAAATTTACACGTAACAAAACGTGTTTATGACGTACTCTGTTTTGGTTCACAATTGCCAAAATGTTAAAGAAAAATTTTGAAAACAATAAAATGAAAATGTAAATTTTAATTTAAAATTATATAAAATATTCTTAATGTTACTATTTTATTAAATATAAGTAATCAAAAACAAACATAAAACACTGGAAATTACCTTACTGTTTGCAGTGTCTAAAACGCACACAGAATACATTTTTTTGTTAATTAATATTACAATTTAATTGCGCACGTGCTTATACAAACGCATTCAAAACTAAACTGACCTAAAACCAAAGAAAAGTTTAACTCGTTTAAATTTACACGTAACAAAACGTGTTTATGACGTACTCTGTCTTTGGTCATATTTGCATAAATCTTAAAGAAAAATTTTGAAAACAATAAAATCAAATTGACAATTTTATTGAAAATTATTTAAAATATTCTTAATTTTATTGTTTTATCAAATATAAATAATCAAAAACAAACATAAAACACTGGAAATTAACTTACTGTTTGCGGTTTCTAAAACGCACACAGAATACATTTTTTTGTTAATTATATTAAAATTTAATTGTACACGTGTTTTTATGAACGCATTCAAAACTAAACTGAGGTAAAACCAAAAAAAAAGTGCAACTGGTTTAAATTTACACGTAACAAAACGTGTTTATGACGTACTCTGTCTTTGTTCACATTTGCTTAAATGTTAAAAAAAAATTTGAAAACAATAAAATGAAATTGTCAGTTTTAATTAAAAATTATTTGAAATATTCTCAATGTTATTGTTTTATCAAATGTAAGTAATCAAAAACAAACATAAAACATTGAAAATTAACTTACTGTTTGCAGTTTCTAAAACGAACACAGAATACATTTTTTTGTTAATTAATATTACAATTTAATTGCACACGTGATTTACAAACGCATTCAAAACTAAACTGACCTAAAACCAAAAAAAAGTGCAATTGGTTTAAATTTACACGTAACAAAACGTATTTATGACGTACTCTGTTTTTGTTCACATTTGCTTAAATGTTAAAAAAAAATTTGAAAACAATAAATTGAAATTGTCAATTTTAATTAAAAATTATTTAAAATATTATTAATGTTATTGTTTTATCAAATATAAGTAAATAAAAACTAATATAAAATACTAAAAATTAACTTACTAAAACGCACAGAGATTACATTACATCATATACATGTGAAAGACACTAGAATAAATGAGAACCAGAGCAAAGAATAGAATGACCTGGAAAAATTGAGTACAGAAACTGGAATCCCTCATCTGACACCTGAGGAAACAGACAGTAGAAAGGGCAAGAAGAATTTGTTGAGATTTTAAATTCAAAATTTGATACTATTCAGTTCCTGAACACGTTCGTGACCAAAAATAATAAATTAGATATTGACATTTACCGCAAAGCTACCAATACCATGCGATTTATATCAAATGATTCAAACTACAGCTTGCCAAGTAAACTTGCTGCTTTTCAATTTTTGATTTAAGTTTGACTATTACAAAATATTAACAGAAAAAAAAATGAATACGTAAAACCTTCTCAAAATTTGATTACAAAATAGTAACAAGCACTAACAATAACTTAAAAAACCTATTAGGTAACCCGAAAGATCCAATAGATATGTGCGATAAATCGGGAATATATAAAATAAGTTGTAAAGACTGTAACCAAATGTAATAGGGCAATCCAGAAGACCTCTGAAAATCCGTTATAAAGAGCACAATCAAATAAACAAAACGATTAAGGTTCCAGGACGTCATGTTTTATTATATAGTCTGAACTCAGTTTCGGTTTACAAATTTTAGTACCAAATGAAAAGGTTACATATGGTTAATAAATTGTATAAAAAAAGGCAGACTTCTGAACAAAATGTTTGGCTAAAGTTAACTAAAGTTTGACTTCTAGCTATGCTAAAGCATTTGCTTTTTACGTGTTATTACAGCAGGCGTAAATTCATTTAAATTTTTTAACAATTTCTCAAGTAGCACAAAAATAGTGTACACGTAAATTTCTTAATAAAATTTTACCAAATTTCTAAATGAAACTGTTAAATCCTACTACATATAAAAACTATTTTATTGTGGATAGTGAGGCATTGCTTTTTTTCTACAGCAACGTCATTCTTAAGGCGGATTCCTTCATTATCAAAGACTACTAGTTAAAATGAAAACATATATTATCAACTTTGTATAAACAAAAGATTTGTTTAAATTGAATTAAAACGTTTGTGTGCATACACAGATATCAAGGTGCTGATAGTCGTAACCGTAACGTTTTCAATATTGCATATCCTGCCGTTGAGATAAGAACGAAATCACCGTTTATCTTAATTCGTATCAATTACTCAAGACTAAACAGTATTAAATTGTACATTATGTATAACGTACTTGGAATGTATATCATCTACAATTTCTATTCTTTCATTTTGACTCAATGAAATAAACATTAAAAATATACATATTCATTTCAATATCATTTTTTATAATGTAGGTACTGAAAATTGTAGTTGTAAAAGTGTATTTAGAAAAATATATTTTATGTAGAAATATGTAGAAAGAAGTTTGTATAGATTTGACCGTGCAGAAAGATTTTCATTGCAAAAAAAATTTCGTTTAACTGAAAATCGCCAAAACCACAAAAACCTTGTGAATAAACACACTCAGAATAAGGTTTTCAAAAATTTAATTTACACTTCCACCTAGTTCACTAATTGTCTGATAATTCTTGAGAATTTTAATGTATAGGAACAAATACGCCACCTAGAAGCTGGAAGCATGAAAATATCAATTATTGTTGGGCAGCAGGCACAATCTGAAGCTGCTTGTTTTGAGATGATGGTAGAAGTTTTGATTGCTATTCAAGTAGTACCATCAGTACCACTCTACCGGTATACTTGTTCTGCATGATTTTAGTTTTCCATACCAGTCGTTAGCAAATCAGGAAAATTTTGGTACCGTTTATAACTATGTGAGTTCTAGTATACCTTCTTGGACTTTGCTGATGGAGTTTCTGTCAAGTTAAGTTAGATTCTTTTCTAGCACACTATTTGACAATAAAGAAATGTGTTACGGTTTAAAGACTGTTAGAACCTAAAGTATAAGAACATACCGATCTAAAATTTAGGAAAGTTTTAGTTTTTGCTGATTCGGACAAGCTTTGAAGAGGAATCGATCGCTGTACTCATCTGCTTCAAACCGAATGTCGTCGTCATCGTCTTTTTTTTGGTCATGGCCGTAGCAAAGAAAATTTTCCCATTGGTAAGACACATCGACATTATATTCTACTTGTGCTTCTTCTTGAATTGCATCTTCAGCATTTTTTGCAAAACAAAATTTTTTTAAACAACTCTTTGTACAGTTACAGTTCCCCATGCTTTGTCTATCAGTAAAATAGCCGACAAAACTGTCATGTTTATATTCTGTTCTTTACTGAGAGAATCTAACACAATCTTCACAAATTCTTAAAATTAAGAATAATTCTTTGGTCTAGTGGCTGTAATTTCGTAGTGTTTGGGGGGAAGAAATGAAGTTGTACATTGAACTGTTGTGGACAGTGCAGTTGTCTAAAAATGAAGGATACGCCGGTGTTACTTTTTCATGTCAGTCTTCAGTGATAGCAACAAATCATTGAATAATTCTGTGGTGTTTTAAGTCTTTTTGTTAGCACGATAGATAGACAAGTATCTGCTAGTATCAGACGGTTATTACAGCTGTACAAGGAATATGATTGACATTGTACGTTATAATGGTGGATCTGTAGAGTCTTTCCCTTCATTCAACTAATTATTTGCAGCTTGTAGATGTTTCATCTGTTTCTTTTAAAAAAATAGTATGCCCAAAAAAAGAAGAAATGTATAAAAATGATAAAGTAGTAAATAGATTTTGAAAAATGGGAATATTTCTACGTAACAAAAACATTTTCGTCGACTCACCACATGCTCTTTCTTTAACTGATTCCAACAACATTGGATCGTTTGTTTCGTCACTTTTGGACAGGGTCAAGATCAACAACACTAGCTCCATTATCACGATTATCTGTAAAGTTCTTCATTTTCATTTACACTTCCAACAGATGGTTCTAATCAACACCTTACCCAGACCATACAAAATCATGATAGTCGATAGTGCGTTCCCGCATAAACTAAAAATAATGGATGCAGGAAGGAAGTGGAAGAAAAAGGATGTCAGAGTAACGGGAAAAAAAGAAACAAAAGTGGAAAAAAACTAAAAGTAAATCTGTAACTGGTTTTATACCAGTATGCTTTGTTTCTCTTTTTGTCTTGTAACAATTTGAATTCTGATGCTTTAATTTTTAGTCCGTCTATGCTGTTTGCAAAACTCATGTTACTAAATGACAATAGATATTGTTTTTGTTTGTTTTTGCCTGTCTCCACAGTGATCGGAATAAAAGACGAGATTGCTGCCAAGATAGAATTCAGCTATTTCATGAAGAAACATGAAAAGATATGATGTAATTTCCGTTGCTGCTCTATTTTCTCGGTGGAGGTAAATTGTTCGAATTCAATTGTTCGAAATCAATTGATCGAAATCAGTTGTTCGAAAGTAAATTGTTCGAAATCAATTGTTTGAAAAATATATACGTTCAAACTAGTAAGGGCAAGGAGAATGATTTAGTTTTATGCTTCATTTATAAAACAAAATATATTATAATTTATTCACAAATTCTAAAAATAATTACAAAATTTAAATGACAGACATTCCACAAAATGTTATAGATGTTTCCTGGAAAGGCCAACTTTATACTAATTACCTACCCTTATTGTTATGAATATATTAAGAAATGTTAATTTGTTTAAATTATAGATACAGGTAAATCTTTATTGTTATCATTATAATTAGAAAGGATAATTAGACAAGTTTACATGAAGGTCCATTAAGATGTCATTAGTTTGTTGTTTCTTTACTGTTATATTAATAGTATAAATACAAGAAACGAAAACAGTTGTTCAGTAGTTTCGACGTCTAAGATACCTTCACTGTGCATTTTTTTAATTGTTAATATGGAGTTTGTTTCAAGTGAAAAAGGAAATCGCAAGTTAGTGTTTATTGGTTTTATGTTTGTCAAAGATAAACAAATCGACACCAAAATTTACTGGAAATGTGAACATTTCCATTCAAAGAAATGTAAGTCCAGAATTATTACGGTGGGAGATAATATCCAGAAGGAACCTGGTGAACATAGTCATAGTGGAGATGCTGCACGACTTGATGTTTCTAAATTTCTGGACAAAGTACGGGACTCTGCTAAAAGCACACTAAATACTCTCCAACGTATTATCTCTACATACTCAAAAGAGCTCAATCGATGCTCAATTGGACGTTTGCCGGAAATTCACAATATAAGAAGAACCATCCGAAACATTAGATAGAGAAACGATGGTGCAGCTGCACTTCCTCAATCCAGACGTGAAATTGTTTTTCCAGACGCGTACAAAAAAACCATAAAGAGAGAAATTTTTCTTCAATTTGATTCTGGAGCCACCGATGCCAGAATTTTCAGATCACTGGTTTATGGACGGAACTTTTAAAACAGTGCCTCATTTGTTTGGACAATCATACACTATGCATGGATTAAAAGATAATTACGTCATTCCACTACTATATGCGCTTCTTCCATCTAAGGCAGAAGATACCTACATAATATTCCTTTAGGAGGTGAAAAACCTTTGTCCGGCAGCTGCACCAACCACAGTGATGATTGATTTTGAAAAGGCTACGATAAACGCAGTGACGATAACTTTTTCAAAAGCCAGAATAAGAGGATGTTATTTTCATTTCCGTCAGTGTATATATAGAAAAATCCAATCTACTGGCTTGAAACATCAATACGACAACGATGCAGAATTTTCTTTAAAAATAAGGATGCTCAATGCACTAGCGTTTGTTTCAGTACAATTTGTAGAAAATGCATTCAAACAATTATACGAAACAGGTTTAATTCCAGAAGAAGCTCAGCCGATTGTTGACTATTTTGAAGACACCTGGATAGGCCGTCCTGATAGAAGAAATAGGCGAAGAACTCCTACATTTCCTCATATTATATGGAACTGTTGCGATAGCGCTATGACAGGGTTACCTAAAACAAATAACGCTGTAGAGGGTTGGCACAGAAGTTTTGAAAGCCAGATATCAGCTAGCCATCCAAGTATCTGGAAATTTGTTGACGCCATCAAAAGGGAACATTCTTTAAATGAATTAAAAATCGAACAGTATACTGTAGGAGTGCCTCCATCAATTCCAAAGAAAAAGTATACAGACTATGCTCAAAGAATATTAAATATTATCGAAACTTTCGATGAAACTACGGTTATAGATTATATTAGAGGAATAGTACATAATTTAAGTTACTAATTACGTTTCTTACAAACTAAAAAAACAAAAAAAAAACAAAAGAAAACAAAAAAAGATCTCAACATTCCAGTCTTGCGCTGACAGCCCTAAGCCTGTATAAAGTGTGAAGGGAACTTCTTTATTTATTAAAAATATTCTAAATACTACAATGTACAAACTTAACATCTTTCTATCAAATATTCCGGTTCGAACAATTTATTTGCGAACAAATGACTTTCGAATAATTTGATTTTCGAACAATTGATTTTCGAACAACTGATTTCGAAAAATTGAATTCGAACAACTTACCTAGACCCCTATTTCCTATACCTTTATGCCAATAGAAACACAGAAATCGATCTTGTACAACTTCTGAAACTCGAAACAAAAAATAATTTATGAACTAAAGGTTAAGTAAGTATACGTACAAATTAGTTTACTAAATGCTTGCAGTAAAATGATATCAATTGAGGCTGGATTTATTAAAACAAAAATTATGTTTGTTCTATTTCTAGCACTAGCAAGAGAAGTTTTAAATCGTAAACTACTAAAACTATTTTTTTAATCATTGCTGTTGCCTAATCTAACTCAGCTGTACCTAGATCTTTTTATTCGTGATTTTCAGGATAATGATTTTCTCAATTTGTCTTATCATCGTTAGTGACATTGTTAAAACTTTTACAAAAACAGCATTGATCTTTTTTTGGTAGGAAAAATCATCTTCAAGTCTGTATTAAAAATACGACCATAAACATCGTACGTTGCTACAAGTTTATCTAATCTTTGCTCATTGTAATTTCGATGCATTCTACCAAAGGATAATCTTCCATCTGTAATTTATTTGATGTGTCACGTCTGAAATAGCGACTACTCTATTCTGGGTACAGAATTAATGTGTTTTCTAAAGAAACTCAATATTTCTTCATCATTTTTTTAATGTTTGCCTTGCCTGCCTCTGTTATTTAAAAAGAACATGCCACAACCGTAAGCTTTAACCTCAAGTCAATGAGAAAGTAAAATCCACAGTATGGTTTTCTAAGGTTTGCAGCAGGCACTCGGCGATATTTCAGCTTTAATGGTTATATAGATGTCGTTGTAGTGAAGTTCTTTTTCTTTTCCTCTGTTTGCCTTCTCAGGTGCGGGGTAAATATTCCAGTTCCCGTACCCATTTCTTTCAGGTTATCTTATTTGTTGCTATATTGTTATTGTTTGTAGTATCTTTCCCTTCTCTTGTCCTATTTCTCGAATCTGCTTTATTTTCTTCTGGACCTTTCTCTCTGCTTCTTGGTTGCTCTTACTAATTCCATCATTTATATTGCTATTCTATCTGATTTCAGGTTCACTATGTGTTTTCGTTCTTGATCTTGTCCTATTTGGTTTACCCTGCCGTTTTCCTAAGATGCCTCATTTCGATTGCATTTAATTTGGTTTAAATAATGTCTAATCTTCTGTTGCATAAGTTATTATTGGAATTGTTATACTGTTATTGATTTTCATTGTTCTTCCTATGTCTTTGTGTCCCATTCTTGTTTTGTTTAAGGTGTAATACATTTTTGTTGATTTATTCGCTCTGTTCGTTAATTCGGCGTCGATTTTTCCATCTTTTGTTATAATGGTTGCTAGGTATTCGTATGTCGTTACTTTTTCCAAGTTCGTATTTTTATATTTAATAACTTTGTTGTAATAAGCTGTGTTTTTTATTCATTGTTATTAGTTTTGTCTTGTTTTTATTCATTTCCATTTCCATATTTTCGATTTTTTCAGTCCAGGCATTTATTAATCATTGCATTTTATTTTTTGTATTTGCTATTAAGACTACATCATCGGCGAATTGAAGGTTATTCGGATTGACTGCTTCTAGGCTTCTGTGTCCCACTACTATACCCAGCTCCTTATGTTCCTTGTGATAATAAATTAGTAAGAGGCTTAAACTATCTCTTTGTTTTATATCTTTGTTGTAAATTCTTCTGATCTTAGTTTTACTATTTATTTGTATCTTCGCTCTTACTGTCTCATATGTGCCTTTAATTGCGTTTATTACTCTGTTTGGTATTTCGATTTTTCTTAATATTTCCCATATCTTTCTCCTATCGATTGTTTCAAACGCCGCTTTTAAATCCAGAAATAATCAAAATTGTTCTTCTCCTTCCTCTATTTTTCTTTCTATTATATTTTTATTACGTTTATGTTATCGCATTTTGTCTTTCTTGTCTGAATGTTATTTGTTCTTCTCTTAGTTTTGGTTCTACATATTCTGTAATAGCGAAGGTTTCCACGGCCGGAATCTATACTAACATTAGAATGTCTTCCGGGTTTGGACCGTGTCATAGTTGCAACCGAAGCTGCCAACGTTTCGCCCACTTTCGTAAGGGGCTTCATCAGGGCGTGAGATAAATCGCAAAACTCAAACAAGCAATCGAAATCTAACTAAGAACTTCTCAAAAGTTAGGTTATCCACTTGTAAAACAAGCCATAACCTAAACTATGAAAAGGTAAGAAAGAAAACGATAACCTGAAAAAGCAAACGAAAATCTAACAAAGAACCACTACCGAGTTAGGTAATCAACTTGTGAACCAAGCCAGATTCTAAACTAGGTAGAAGTGACTTAAGAAGAAATAGTCTCCGTATTTAAAGGAACAGGATCGTCACGGATGATTAAGCTCGACCCTGATTGGGTTACGGTTGGTAGGGCGTGTTTTGTTAAATGACTAATAACCGGGAACCAAAGAGGGATAGTTCGAAACCATGATCGCGATTGAAGTTATTGGGGTGTTTGATGATTTCTATGCTTTCTCGGAATTTCCTGTTGAAAAAGAATGGAGATTTGGAAATCAACGAAACATTATCAAAATCTATCTTGTGACCTGTAGTAAAATGATGTTCAGCGACCGCAGACTTGGAAGTATACCTTTTCCTTATACAACGATCATGTTCTGAAATGCGAGTAATGACAGAACGACCGGTTTCACCAATGTAGACTAAACCACAAGAACATGGAATTTGGTATACACCTTGAGATGAAAGTGTAGGAAATTTGTCTTTGGGAGAAGGAAGAATCTGAGAGATTTTGCCTGTCGAGTTGAATATGGGTTTAATACCATTCTTACGAAGGAGTTTCCCTATTTGATCTGTAACCTTGTGAATGTAGGGTAAAAAGGCCAATTTCGGGTTGGATTCGGGAGTAGAAATGTCCTTAGGTAATCGAGTACGTGGATGTAAACGACGATTAATAACTCTATGAATATCTCGCTTGACATAACCATTGTTCACTAAGGTTCTAGTAAGATGACGGAGTTCTGAGTCTAGATTCTCAGGTTGACAAATAGAAAAGGCACGATGGACCAAAGATTCAATGACAGAACGTTTCTGTGCAGGATGATGATGAGACGAAGCATGAAGGTATCTGTCCGTATGGGTGGGTTTGCGATAAACAGAATGGCCTAGAAGTCCGTCGGGTTTACGAGTCACAAGAACGTCAAGAAATGGAAGAGAACCATTACTTTCGATTTCCATAGTAAATTTGATATCTAAGTGTTGATTGTTAAGATGATCAAGAAACTTAGACAATTCAAGATGACCATGAGACCAAACAATAAACGTGTCGTCAACATATCTAAACCACACTTTAGGTTTTAATATTGATGATTCCAAAGCAACCGTTTCAAAGGATTCCATAAAAATGTTAGCTACAACAGGTGACAGAGGAGAACCCATAGCAGCACCAGAAACTTGTTCGTAAAACTTATTATCAAATTGGAAGTAAGTAGAGGATAGACACTTTTCAATAAGAGGAACCAAACTCAAGTCCTTGCCATGTTGAGACAGAATCTGTTTGATGATAATAAGCGAATCCTTAATAGGAACTTTAGTAAAAAGTGAAGTAACATCAAAGCTCACGAGAAGATCTTGGGGTTCAAGTTTTATAGTTTCTAGACGTTGAATAAAATGCTGAGAGTTGAGGATGTGAGAAGAGGTTTTACCTGTAAACTCGCAAAGAATGTTGGACAAGAACTTGGCTAGCTTGTAAGTAGGAGATTGGATAGTACTCACGATAGGTCGAAAAGGAATACCTTGTTTGTGAATTTTGGGAAGTCCGTATAGACGAGGTGGTTTAGAATCTGATGGGGTAAGTCGACGTTTAGTTTCAGGAGGTAGATTGGAAGATTTGATGATTTGGCTAACCTCGCGTTCAATCCTCGAAGTGGGGTTATGGGTTAGAAGAGCGTAAGTTTCCTCAGACAAAATAGAATTGATTTTCGTAACATAATCAATTTGGTTCAAAACTACAGTGGCGTTGCCCTTGTCGGCTGGAAGAACAATAATATCAGGGTTCTTACGAAGACTTTTTAGAGCTGACTCTTCCGACTTAGAAATGTTGGATTTAGGAATTTTAGATGATTCAAGGATTTTGCCAGTGTTAATACGAATGGGATCTGAGATGTGGCGAGGAAGATGTCTTATAGAAGACTCAACAGCACATAGAATATCTTCTTTAGGAATACGTTTAGGAGCAACCGCAAAATTCAAACCCTTAGAAAGCACCGATTCCTGTTCTGAAGTGAGAACCAAACTAGATAAATTGACAACCGTCTTTACTGAGTTAGTAGTAGAAGAAACTTTACGATTCTTGGATTCCAATAATTGAAACTTTTTGAGATGACCTTCAGTAGTTAGTCGTAGAGTGGTATCAGACTGCTGATAAGTAATGTTGTCAAAGAGTTTCCAATCATCCGGGGATAGAGTGTTGGCCAACTCAAGATGAAGATAAAAGAGTTGTTTCGAAATGGTGTCTAACTCTCGCCTAGTTTGCTTAATCCGTTCGCGTATCAACGCTAGACTAGCACGGTGTAGGATGTTTTTAGAAGAACGTGTCTGAATGTGGAACTTAATTTTGAGGAATGCAGGAATGATGTTGTGGTCACGACAGCGACTAAGAAAGGTTAAATTGCACAAAAGTTTGACGAGTTTGTGGCGAAGTTTGGAAAATACGAAGGTTTTAGAAGAAATATTCTCCCCGTAGAGATTGTTAATGTAATAGCGAAGGTTTCCACGGCCGGAATCTATACTAACATTAGAATGTCTTCCGGGTTTGGACCGTGTCATAGTTGCAACCGAAGCTGCCAACGTTTCGCCCACTTTCGTAAGGGGCTTCATCAGGGCGTGAGATAAATCGCAAAACTCAAACAAGCAATCGAAATCTAACTAAGAACTTCTCAAAAGTTAGGTTATCCACTTGTAAAACAAGCCATAACCTAAACTATGAAAAGGTAAGAAAGAAAACGATAACCTGAAAAAGCAAACGAAAATCTAACAAAGAACCACTACCGAGTTAGGTAATCAACTTGTGAACCAAGCCAGATTCTAAACTAGGTAGAAGTGACTTAAGAAGAAATAGTCTCCGTATTTAAAGGAACAGGATCGTCACGGATGATTAAGCTCGACCCTGATTGGGTTACGGTTGCTAGGGGGCGTGTTTTGTTAAATGACTAATAACCGGGAACCAAAGAGGGATAGTTCGAAACCATGATCGCGATTGAAGTTATTGGGGTGTTTGATGATTTCTATGCTTTCTCGGAATTTCCTGTTGAAAAAGAATGGAAACATTCGAAATCAACGAAACATTATCAAAATCTATCTTGTGACCTGTAGTAAAATGATGTTCAGCGACCGCAGACTTGGAAGTATACCTTTTCCTTATACAACGATCATGTTCTGAAATGCGAGTAATGACAGAACGACCGGTTTCACCAATGTAGACTAAACCACAAGAACATGGAATTTGGTATACACCTTGAGATGAAAGTGTAGGAAATTTGTCTTTAGGAGAAGGAAGAATCTGAGAGATTTTGCCTGTCGAGTTGAATATGGGTTTAATACCATTCTTACGAAGGAGTTTCCCTATTTGATCTGTAACCTTGTGAATGTAGGGTAAAAGGCCAATTTCGGGTTGGATTCGGGAGTAGAAATGTCCTTAGGTAATCGAGTACGTGGATGTAAACGACGATTAATAACTCTATGAATATCTCGCTTGACATAACCATTGTTCACTAAGGTTCTAGTAAGATGACGGAGTTCTGAGTCTAGATTCTCAGGTTGACAAATAGAAAAGGCACGATGGACCAAAGATTCAATGACAGAACGTTTCTGTGCAGGATGATGATGAGACGAAGCATGAAGGTATCTGTCCGTATGGGTGGGTTTGCGATAAACAGAATGGCCTAGAAGTCCGTCGGGTTTACGAGTCACAAGAACGTCAAGAAATGGAAGAGAACCATTACTTTCGATTTCCATAGTAAATTTGATATCTAACAACATTCTTTGCGAGTTTACAGGTAAAACCTCTTCTCACATCCTCAACTCTCAGCATTTTATTCAACGTCTAGAAACTATAAAACTTGAACCCCAAGATCTTCTCGTGAGCTTTGATGTTACTTCACTTTTTACTAAAGTTCCTATTAAGGATTCGCTTATTATCATCAAACAGATTCTGTCTCAACATGGCAAGGACTTGAGTTTGGTTCCTCTTATTGAAAAGTGTCTATCCTCTACTTACTTCCAATTTGATAATAAGTTTTACGAACAAGTTTCTGGTGCTGCTATGGGTTCTCCTCTGTCACCTGTTGTAGCTAACATTTTTATGGAATCCTTTGAAACGGTTGCTTTGGAATCATCAATATTAAAACCTAAAGTGTGGTTTAGATATGTTGACGACACGTTTATTGTTTGGTCTCATGGTCATCTTGAATTGTCTAAGTTTCTTGATCATCTTAACAATCAACACTTAGATATCAAATTTACTATGGAAATCGAAAGTAATGGTTCTCTTCCATTTCTTGACGTTCTTGTGACTCGTAAACCCGACGGACTTCTAGGCCATTCTGTTTATCGCAAACCCACCCATACGGACAGATACCTTCATGCTTCGTCTCATCATCATCCTGCACAGAAACGTTCTGTCATTGAATCTTTGGTCCATCGTGCCTTTTCTATTTGTCAACCTGAGAATCTAGACTCAGAACTCCGTCATCTTACTAGAACCTTAGTGAACAATGGTTATGTCAAGCGAGATATTCATAGAGTTATTAATCGTCGTTTACATCCACGTACTCGATTACCTAAGGACATTTCTACTCCCGAATCCAACCCGAAATTGGCCTTTTACCCTACATTCACAAGGTTACAGATCAAATAGGGAAACTCCTTCGTAAGAATGGTATTAAACCCATATTCAACTCGACAGGCAAAATCTCTCAGATTCTTCCTTCTCCCAAAGACAAATTTCCTACACTTTCATCTCAAGGTGTATACCAAATTCCATGTTCTTGTGGTTTAGTCTACATTGGTGAAACCGGTCGTTCTGTCATTACTCGCATTTCAGAACATGATCGTTGTATAAGGAAAAGGTATACTTCCAAGTCTGCGGTCGCTGAACATCATTTTACTACAGGTCACAAGATAGATTTTGATAATGTTTCGTTGATTTCCAAATCTCCATTCTTTTTCAACAGGAAATTCCGAGAAAGCATAGAAATCATCAAACACCCCAATAACTTCAATCGCGATCATGGTTTCGAACTATCCCCTCTTTGGTTCCCGGTTATTAGTCATTTAACAAAAACACGCCCCCTAGCAACCGTAACCCAATCAGGGTCGAGCTTAATCATCCGTGACGATCCTGTTCCTTTAAATACGGAGACTATTTCTTCTTAAGTCACTTCTACCTAGTTTAGAATCTGGCTTGGTTCACAAGTTGATTACCTAACTCGGTAGTGGTTCTTTGTTAGATTTTCGTTTGCTTTTTCAGGTTATCGTTTTCTTTCTTACCTTTTCATAGTTTAGGTTATGGCTTGTTTTACAAGTGGATAACCTAACTTTTGAGAAGTTCTTAGTTAGATTTCGATTGCTTGTTTGAGTTTTGCGATTTATCTCACGCCCTGATGAAGCCCCTTACGAAAGTGGGCGAAACGTTGGCAGCTTCGGTTGCAACTATGACACGGTCCAAACCCGGAAGACATTCTAATGTTAGTCTACATATTCTGTTTATTTTTCTCTAATATTTTTGTATATAGTTTATAGTTTGCTTTTTTACATATGCTCCATATCCAATTTATTTTTTTTTTCATCGCCTCCATTTATTCATTTTCTATGCTATGCCATCTTCTCTACTTGCTTTTCCAACTGAAATTTCTTGTATTGCTTACTCGATTTTCTCCCTCTTTGTTTCTTGTTGTTCTATTTGTTCCTACCTGGTTATGTTATCTTCTGTTATTTTCAATTGGTATTTGTCTGCATAGTATTCTTTCCATGCTTCTAAATTTTTTTTTATTTTTGCGTCTTTGTCTCTTATTTTATTCATGATTTTTTAACAAATAATTATTTTCGGGTTTTGAACCGCGTTCCATATTTACACTTTTCACAAAATTTATAAAACTTAGAAAAATTACGCACTTTGAAAAATTTACAATGTTTGACGTTTCGACAGTCATGTCTTCTTCAGAAAAAACTGAAACTGAAAATATAGGATCCTGACAAGCTTTTATATTACGCCGTTCGGGTCAATGGTTCCTGACGGTTCCGATTCATTAGTTTTCCGGAACATGTTTTTCCATATTGGCGCTAGATCGATTCTATTATCCCTATTGTTGTTTCTTATTGCTTTTATTTCTGTCTTTTAACTTCTTAGTTTTTTTATTATTTTCCAGAATTTTCTTGTATTCGTTTCTGTTATCTCTTCTCCAAATCTCTCCTGGTTTGTTTTTTGTCTTTTTTGATGGGTTTTTTCACCTCCTTGCTCTTTTCATTATATTCTCGTTTATCCTTTTGTGTTTTTGTGGAATGTATTTCTTCCATGCTGTTTTCTTTTCTTTTACTGCTATTTTTACTTCATTGTTCTTCCATTTTATTCTTTTTGTATTTATTATGTCTATCTTGCCACATATCTCCTTTGTTGTTGTCAATACTACTTTTTTGAATTTTTTTTATTTTCTTTAATTCCTTTAATTTTTTGTTGGTATATTGCTAAGCTAAAATATTCTTCTATTTCTTAAATAAAATCAATTTCTGTTACGTTCTTTGTTTTTATTTATTTGAAAATTCCCTCTCTCCTCTTTAAATTGTTCTAATGTTTGTTTTAGGTTTATGTAAAGTTCTACGTTTTTTTCCTATGCAGCTTCTTCTATTTGCCCATATTATTCTATGATATTGATTATTTCTTTAAGTTTTATACTATTTAAGAGTTTCAAAACTTAAAGTTAAATATTATTACATATAAAAAAATACGTACGCGTATTTACATAAACATGAAATTATTTATTCACAAATCATTAATATTTTTATCATAAGGCAATATAAAATACCTCTTTACACACAAACATTAATAGTATAGGAATAACAACAACCATACACTTACGTTGTGTCCAGAAATGGCTCGTCCCAAAAACATCAAACAGGACCAACCGCACTCAATGTGAAAAACGAAAATCAGCAATATTGGTAGATACTCCGATCAAGGATGGAATTGTGCAAGAGAAAAAGGCAAAACAAAAAATCCGAATTCGTTAGTGTCCGGTCTTACCCTTTTATGAGGAACATCGAACTTGCATAAACATGCGCAAATAACACATGTCTGGTTTTGTACCTTGGATGTAACACTGCTTATTTTAAATAATTTTGACATTCGGTGGAATACTGTCTGTTGATTGCAGGCATCCAATATGGTTTGAGTATACGTTAGCAAGACGAATAGAGCAAGACAGCATAGTAAGCACGATATAAATACTGTGGTGAATGCAGTGAAAAAAGAGTACTGTCCACGTAAAGAAATAATGCAACTGGTGTGCGAATTTGTTGCCCAAAATAAATTAATAACTCAATTAGAAAACAACGCTCCAGGGTCTAATTCCTTTACAAATTTCAAAGTGCGACACAAATTGTACATCAAGAAACCACAGCTACTAGAATATTCACGTAAAGAAATAACTGATTTGTTCGTAGTTGGAAACTATTTCAAGCTATTGAGTTCCAACTCATGCGAACTTCAGTTCAATGATCTTTCTACTCAAATATGGAACTTAGATTAGAGCAGTCTTTCTATTGACCCCTTAAGAACAAGGGTAATGGGAGCAAGAGGCACAGCATGTTTACGTGTAACAAGTGGTCTCGGAAAAAAAATGTCGACAGTCAGTGCATCAGGAGTGAAGGTTTTCCCACTAATAGTTTTCAAAGAAAAATTTGTTTGGGATCAATGGATGGCCAATAGTGCTGATAGTGATAACCTAGTGTATGCGCCAAGCACTAATAGTTAGATCGAGTTCGATATATTTATTACATACAGAAGACTTTTATTTCTACAATAAGTCCTCAAAGAGCTGTAGTCCTTATCTATGACGGTCACCAAAGTTTACAACTAGCAAAAGCTAATAACATTACAATACTCAAACTACCTCTACACATATCTCATGTTTGTCAACCCTTATAATTGGCCGTATTTAAATCTTGTATAAATATGTGAGATCTAAGGCTGGCAGATTGACAAAGACAAAATACTAGAGTAAAAATTCCCAAAAACATATTTTCACAGTTGGTACGAGACATTTGGAAAGATCTGTAGTCAGAGGTGATTAAAAATGACTTCAGAAAAGCTGGTATCTACCTTTTTAATGATGACGTCGCTTCACAAGAAAACAAAACACGGGTTGTAACTGGGATAGAAGCTATAAAACGACATAAAACTACAAAGAAATTGCAGGAGCGGAATCAATCGAAAAGCAGAAAGCTTCAAAGAAAAGGAGGAGGGTTTTTCAAGTATAAAATTTGTTCCTTGACATAACTTACCTTTTTCTTCGTAGCCAGCTGTTTCAAAACGAATTCATTTCTTGCTAATGTTTTGCAAAATACGGACCGTTCTTAGCGGCCTCTCTGCCTAACAAAGTTTTCATTATTAAATTGGTTCACGCCACTCCCGTAAATATGTGGACGAATTTTGCGTAGTGTTGAAGCGGGTCCGATCCCTCATCTTATCAGTGACGTTGGTAACACCTGTTTGTCGAAAAGTTTCCATGACGTCAGGTCGCTGAAGGTTAAAGGGTTGTACACCACTTTATGAAAAGAAATACTTATACAAGTGCGAAGTTAATTAGAGGGAATATCGGCGCATTTTTTTACATCAAATATTGTATGCATTAAATCAAATTACTTGTGCTAACAGAATATTTACGCTTGTGTCACATTGCATATTACGTTTTAGGCCAGACTGGTACGGAATTTGCTAATCCCCTACTGGCTAATACACAACTTACTTAGTTGGTCATGTCGATTATTGAAATGGCCACACGTACATACTAGATTGTAATTACAATTGATATTAAACTTTTTTTGTGTGTCACATACTCTTAGGGTACGCTTTGATTTTCGATACTTTGATTTTCGTATTCTTGAAATTTAACGAAATAAAGTAAAGTCATTCCTTCGTTAAATGTAAAAGTTAGATCGATTAGGGCACGTAAATGTGTGACGTGTTGCCCAGACAAAAGGCGCAGCTTATATTTGGTCTGTGATATCAACTCATGTAATATTGTTTGCAACGTTTATATAACTATACTTATATACTGTCTTCGTCTTCTTCAACTACTTCTGTGATACAATAAATATATATTTTTTGTTATTACTTATGTTGTGTTATTTGTTCTTTTTCAGCTACGGGTAGAGTTAGACGATATCTCTCTAATTTAATCCTGCATCGTCTAGTCGCCTTTTTTTAGCTTTAATCTATATTTTAGCATCACAAAGCCTGCGACTTCCTCTCTGGGGAAACTGTGTTATCCATTGCTTCTTTATTTGTTGTTACAATAAAACCAGCGTAAGAATTTAATCATTGAGGTTAAATCATGGCAATTATTGAAATACTGTCCTAAAAAGATTTTCAACTTGTGTAGGATAGGTTTGTTACATGTAGTTATTTTGTATTCATCGAAAAGATTTATTCTATATTAAAATTAACGATTACATTATCGAAGTATGCTACTGATTCTCCTTATGAGTGGGGATAAACGGTATATTGCTGTCAAACGACGATTTTTAGCTTTTCTTTACCGGTTGGAAATCGCTGGTGAACGTTCTGGGTTATTTTATGTAAGTAGTTTCCTTCTGTAGAATTTTCCTTCGAAGTGATTTCTATACATTGTGCTAGAAAAAACGAAAACGTATTGGGTTTTGGGTTAATTATGCGACGTTCCCCGGGCAATAAAACAATTCTGAAAAATGACGCCGTCACGTTATTTTTCTACCTTCTTTTAGCGAGTTTCGGGTGATTACCCGTTTGTTTTTGGGATATGTATGTAAGCTGTGGAGTTCACCTCGTTTAGCGTAAATTGCTTAAATTGTAATTGTAACCATCAGCCTACAGTGCATTTATGTAATAACGTTAGATCATACTGATTATATTTACTTTCAGTCGCGAACTTTATATTATTTGTAATCTTCTGTTATATCATTGAGTACGTTGACGTGACATCCGCAAAATTTCTTCAGTTGAACGTAGTCATAGCGAAAGGCAAGATGCATTAACCGTCGTACATAAGCTTATATACCTTGCATAGTTTTCGTTTTAAATAATATAAATAGGAACAGTGGAAATCATTACAATTGACGAAGAAGTGTCGGTTTGCTAAGTTTAGTACTCATATTTTTTGTAATTCATTATTTATCATTGTCGATAGTCGACTTACAGCTGCGATATCTTTTTCGATAAATTTCTAATTGTTGTTGATCTATATTTACTTGTTTTTGGCGCATTTTTTAATTAAGCGTAGAATTAGCACGATTTCCGAACCGCTCGCCAATACAGCTGAGGTAGTCTCCAGCAATTACGTTGCGAAAAAAGACCTCTAATAATGAGTACATCGTTAAATGCTTAAAGTATAACCGTCATAGCAATCACTTTTTTTGACCACATCAACCTGACGAAGACACTATAAATAAAAAAAAAGATTTGAAATCGTTCTGCCTGAACTTCGATATTTGGTTTTTGGGATACATTCGGATTAAGGATCTGACTCTTGTTAAAGACTTTTTAAGTTTTAACCTGGATTTGACATTTTTCTTTCAATTTTAATTTGAATTTATGTTAAAATCCAACCCGCATTTAGCCGCTTCGTCTTTTAAAACTAATAAAGTTAATTCTACTTACAATCGTTCCTTTTTATCATCTCGGCGATGCCCTGTATGCAAATCTGATCACAGTATTGCTTGGTGTCCAGAATTCCAACGAATGTCCATAGATGAAAGAGGCAAAGCTATGCGTAACCACACGCGTTGTTTTAATTGTCTCGGAGCTCATTTAATAACAGATTGTAAATCTGAATGATCGTGCGTGCATTGTGGCAGCCGTAAACATCATGCATTACTGCATTTGGATAAGGAAGATGATTCTAATCCTGTACTTTCGAAAGCGGCGACTTCCTCAAGTAATCTTACAGCTGCTCAAACAATGTCTTGTTGCCTTCCGCCTACTGATTCCAATCATACAGTTCTCCTAGGTACAATTCAAGCTCTGCTCTGAGATAGTTGCGGTGAGTTTCGCCCTGTTAGAGCAGTTCTGGATCCTGGTTCACAAGTCTCTGCTATTACTAACGCAATGGTTAGAGGTTTAGGCTTAACTCCTAGCCCTTCTCAGTTACAGGTTTCGGGAATTAGACAAATGGACTCCCGCACTCTTGATACTGTTGACTGTGTAATAAAATCTTGTTACTCTTCCGAAATTATCACAGCTACTCCTTACGTAATCTCTTTAATATCTCAAAACCTCACTTCGGCTCGTCTTTCCGAGCAAGTTTTTTTTAGTCTAAGACATTGTCAACTAGCAGATAATGTACTTGGCAAGATAGAAATGCTTATGGGAGCTGATCTATTTCTTACAGTAATTCGAGAGGGTTTTTCTAATATTAAAGATAATCCTTCAATTTTTCCTACTATATTTGGCGACGTTATTCAAGGTCCTGTAAGTCTGGCTTCGTTAACTTCTTTGGCTGTCTCTCTTCTAACTCTTCAGTTTAATCCTACAGGTTTCTTCGTCAAGTTCTGGGAAGTCGAAGAAGTGCCCGTGGTAAAAATCCGTAACCATGATGACAAATGGTCGCACGCCTGTTTAGCGACACTCATGCCCGAACCTCCAAAGGTCGATATGTCGTAGCAAGGTAGCTGCTAATTCAAATTCATCGTACACAGCCTTTTTAAACTTAGAAAAGCGTTTAATTCGAGATCCTTCCCGCTACGCCGCTTATCAACAATTTATGTCTGAATATCGAGACTTGGGTCACATGTCCGTTGCTACTGCTTCTTCGTCATACGTGCTACCCCATCACTGTGTTTCGAAATGTAGTGAAAAGGGGACGAAGATTCGTGTGGTTTTTAATGGTTCGTCTTCTCTTCATGGTAAGTCGTTAAACGACCAACTTTTAAGTGGTCCTCCTAAGCTACAAAAGGATATTTCTACTATTCTGATAACTTTTAGGTTAAATCCGATCGCGTTGTGTTGTGACATTCGCATGATGTATAGACAAATTTTGTTACGTCGTGAAGATCGTTGTTTACAACACATTTATTGGCGCGAATCCATTCATAATCCTGTCGTCGAGTATGAACTAAATACGGTAACGTACGGCTTAACTCCTTCAGCTTACCTGGCTCAGCGATGTCTTCAACAATTAGTCGAGGGCGAAAGATCTCATTACCTGACTGCGTCCGTCGCTATCCTTAAAAATACGTATGTTGATGACGTGATAACCAGTATTAGCACTGTCGAGGACGCACTAATTCTCCGCACCGAGCTTGCTCGTCTTTTGGGAAAAGGAAGTTTTGAAATGCGAAAATGGTCCAGTAATGTTTCTACAGTTTTAGAAAGTCTTCCTGAAGCTCATTTAGAAACTCCTCTAATGTTTTCGACCGAGGATAAGTCTCTCAAGATCCTTGGTCTGGAATTATCGTTTAGACACTTTTTCCTTTCAAGTTCAGCCCTTTAGTGGTGACTGCACGAATATTGCTAGAATATTTGATCTTCTAGGGTTCCTTTCCCCTCTGATTTTTACAATGAAGCTCGTTCTACAGCGTATATGAACCGAAGAGCTTGAGTGGGATGATGTTCTTTGCCCGGCTCTTGCCTCGCAATAGACCAAATTGGTCGACGGTATCGGAGCTGATTTATTTCCTACAGTAATTCGAGAGGGTTTTTCCAATATTAAAGATAATCCTTCAATTTTTCCTACTATATTTGGCGACGTTATTCAAGGTCCTGTAAGTCTGGCTTCGTTAACTTCTTTGGCTGTCTCTCTTCTAACGCTTCAGTTTAATTCTACAGGTTTCCTCGTCAAGTTCTGGGAAGTCGAATAAGTGCCCGTGGTAACGATCCGTAACCATGATGACAAATGGTCGCACGCCTGTTTAGCGATACTCATGCCCGAACCTCCAAAGGTTGATATGTCGTAGCAAGGTAGCTGCTAATTCAAATTCATCGTACATAGCCTTTTTAAACTTAGAAAGGCGTTTAATTTGAAATCCTTCCCGCTACGCCGCTTATCAACAATTTATGTCTGAATATCGAGACTTGGGTCACATGTCCGTTGCTACTGCTTCTTCGTCATACTTGCTTCCCGATCAGTGTGTTTCGAAATGTAGTGAAAACGGGACGAAGATTCGTATGGTTTTTAATGGTTCGTCTTCTCTTCATAGTAAGTCGTTAAACGAGCAACTTTTAAGTGGTCCTAAGCTACAACAGGATATTTCTACTGTTCGGATAACTTTTAGGTTAAATCGGATCGCGTTGTGTTGTGACATTCGCATGTGTACAGACATATTTTGTTACATCGTGAAGATCGTTGTTTACAACACATTTATTGGCGCAAATCTATTCATAATCCTGTCGTCGAGTATGAACTAAATTCGGTAACGTACGGCTTAACCCATTCAGCTTACCTGATTCGGCGGTGTCTTCAACAATTAGTTGAGGACGAAGGATCTCATTACCCGACTGCGTCTGTCGCTATCCTTAAGAATATGTGTGCTGATGACGTGATAACCACTGTTGGCACCGTCGAGGACGCACTAATTCTCCGCACCGAGCTTTCTCGTCTTTTGGGAAGAGGAGGTTTTAAATTGCGAAAATGGTCCAGCAATGTTTCTACAGTTTTAGAAGGTCTTCCTGAAGATCATTTAGAAACTCCTCTAATGTTTTCGACCGAGGATAAGTCTCTCAAGATCCTTGATCTGTGCTAGAATCATCGTTTAGACACTTTTTCCTTTCAAGCTCAGCCCTTTAGTGGTGACTGCACCAAAAGAGCAGTTCTTTTATATATTGCTAGAATATTTGATCTTCTAGGGTTCCTTTCCCCTCTGGTTTTTACAATGAAGCTCGTTCTACAGCGTATATGGACCGAAGAGCTTGAATGGGATGATGTTCTTTGCCCGGCTCTTGCCTCACAATGGACCAAATTGGTCGACGGTTTGCCTTACCTCTCTCAAATACACATACCAAGATGCATCTCCCTTTCTTTTCATAAAATCTTACACGTTGTTGGATTCTGCGATGCTTCTCAGAAGGGATATGCTGCTGCTATTTACGCCTGCTCTAATTCCGCTGAATCTCGAAAAATACAATCGTGCCACCTCATAATCGCTAAGTCAAAGCTAGCCCCATTAAAAGTTCTGTCAATTCCAAGACTCAAACTATGTGGAGCGCTCTTGCTAGCGCGCCTTTTCCATTCAATTAAACCTCTTTTTGCCATTAGTATTATTAGAGAAGCTCGCCTTTACACTGACGTCCAAGTAGTCCTTGCATGGCTCTCTCTTCCTCCGCATCGTCTTCATACCTTTATCGCTAACCGTAATGTCACTATTTTCGATCTCACTGAACGACAACAATGGCATCACGGTGATACTGCCGAAAATCCTGCTGATTTAGCCTGTCGTGGTGCTACTCCTGAAGTTATGAGCAGCGCTTCTTTCTGGATTTCCGGTTCTACTTTTCTAAGTAAGCCTTTGTCGCAGTGGCCGTCTCTTGCTGTTCCTAACGTTTTGGATTCTTTGTTACCCGATTTTAAAGTTGGCGCAACTCTTCTTGCTCACCTTGTCATCCTTTGCTACCCGTCATCAAACGATTTTATTATTTTCTAAAAATGAAACGGACGTTTGCATGAATACTTCGTTTTTTTCAAAACACTCAAGCTCGCAACACAACCTTTTCTTCTGATAACAAGCTTCTGCCTCTTTCTTCTGCCGAACTACAAAAGGCTATGCATGCTTGCGTCCGCATAACTCAAGCTGCTTATTATAGAGCAGAGCAGAGATTCGGCAAGGTAAACGCCTCCCTTCCTCTTTAGAACAGTTGTATCCGTTTATTTGCTTTGCCGTTTTCTTCTCGTCATCCGCTGCTATTACCTCAGAAAGCTCATCTCTCCTCTCTTTTGTGTCCATGCTATGATGTCGTCTCTCTTCATTCTGGTCCTCAGACCGTTCAAGCTTTATTACAAACTAAATTCTGGATCATTTCGTTGCGTTATCTTTTAAGAAAGCGCATCCATCTATACATGACGTGTCATCGTTTTAGAGCTAACACGGTTAAGCCAACGATAACGCCTTTGCCCGCGGATCGCGTCAATCCGCAAAGGACTTTTCGTTCGTCTCGTACTACAAACGACTATCTATGTTTGTTTGTCTGCATCGCCACCAAAGCTGTACATCTGGAGTTCGGTTCGTCTTTATCTACAGAAGTTTTCTTTGCTTGTTTATTCAAGTACATCGCGCGTCGGGGAATACCACCTCGCATCAAATCGGACTGTGGCCGCAATTTTTTTGGCGCAACTAGACAGCTTGCTGAGTTGTATGATTTTTTGCGCAAAAACAATCATTCATTGTGCGAACGTCTCTCACTTCGTAGTATTCGATGGGTCTTTAATCCTCCATATGCTTCCCATTTTGGAGGACTTTGGGAAGTCGCTATTAAGTCCGCTAAGCGTCTGTTATATCGCAAAATTGGTAACACGGCCTTCACATTTGAAGAGTTTTGTACCATATTTTCTCAAATTGAAGCGGTATTAAATAGTAGTTCGTTGTGCGCCCTATCTGATCCCGCCGAAGAAGCAAACTATTTGAGTTCGGGCCATTTTCTTATTGGTGAGCCTTTGCTATCTTCTCCTTCCTTTTCTGGATACACTTTACTTTCAAACAACGCTGGCGTCATCAAAACAGCATAATACAGTACTTTTGGCGTCGCTGGTCTGCTGATTACTTGCATACCTTAACTCAACGAACAAAATGGTTTCAACATAACCCCGGTCCTCAAGTGGGTGATGTAGTTCTAGTTCAGGATTCCACCCGACCGCTAATGTTATGGTTGTTTGGTCGTGTGACTGCGTTACACCCAGGACCTGATGGTCTCTCTCGGATAGCCACCGTTAAAACAGCATGTGGTCATCTCACTCGTTCGCTTTCGCGGTTAGCTCCGCTTCCAGGACCCGTTTAAATTTTTTTCCTTCTTATTTTTTTTTCTATTTTATTCTTGTTTTATACTCTTTAATTTTCTTTAAAATAGAGCATCGCTCATTTTAGGTGGGCGGTATGTTAGGGCGAGCGTTTTTTATTTAAGTCGTTTTCCGTGAGTTGCATTTTCGGTTTTGTGACTTGCTGTCCCCTCTTTTAAGTTTCGATTTGTCGTTTTTGAAGAAGAATAGGAAAGTACGTTACTTAGTTTTGACCCGATTATTATGTCTGAATTCTATTTCGTAAATTTTTCTTAAGTGTTAATTGTGCTGTTTAGTGAGTAAAGCGCGCGCCCTTTTGTGCGTGTTAAAGACTTAACTCCACTAACCAGGGAAAAGTAAGATCAGGGTAAGTCGAGTAATCGCTCATTTCTGGGTGAATCGAGGCTTTGATTTATTACGGGTTTGGGTGGTTGTGCGCTCCCGATTTTCGAGAAGACCCAGGAACGTTACGTAAGTAATTTTCAATTTCGTTTACTCATAATTACGGTGGGTTACTACCGAAAGTTCCCTCCTTTCTTTGAAATTAAATACAGTCCGCTGTTCGACTTCCGGTTTCTTAATCAGACCCATATTTTGATTGAACCGCGAGAATATGAAAAGCCAGATCCATACTAAAATTCAAGTTATTAGGACTTTTGGTACGAGAGTTATCGTGGGTATGTACACACACACAAATTTTTTGTCAAAAATTATGCAATTTTTTTTTTAAATAAAAAAAGAAAATTGATTCACATTGAAAGAGTTGAATGAATACCTTCAGAGCATACGCTGAATTAATGTAGGAATATTTTACGCAACCAAATTTTACTCTCAGCCTGATAGGTTTATGCATTCTAGCGTTAAGTAAAACTTTTATCAAATCATATCAGTAAGTGCGTACGTTAATGAAACGCAATAATAAAATTATGTCATTGTTAGTAAATGCTAAAGCTTTTAAAACAGCTTTTGATCGTAAAATAAATTAAAGATAATTCGTTACCGTATCGATTTTATGAATACATTGACTTGTGTATTTTTCTATCAATGGTTTATTTTTGAAAATAACATTTAGAAAATTAGGTAATTTTTCAGCTCGTGATGCATCCTTTCTTGTATATGTTTAAAGGTTGTTATAGTTTAAAACTTCTAGATAAAATAAACAAAATTATTATTTAGTCTACACTATACAAGTGCGATTAATTAATCTTTTTTTTTAAATCAATTTGTATCTGCAGTGGGGTACTGACAAACTTTAGATTATAAAAAAAAGGTTCATTAAAGTTTTGACGTCTTTGATAACTAAGGCAACTGAGTAATTGACAAAAGAATTTTGTGTATAAAAAGTAGTCAAAAATTATAATCAATTGCTCATAAATATTTATTTTCTTTTTATATATCCCAGACGAGACATTTAAATTATCCAGTTCACCTTTGATTTTGCGAATGAGCAAACACATCTTTACGTTTAATTATTATAAGTAAGATTTGCTTCAATTCGCGACGTCGATGATTGATTTCAATTTGTGTATTTAACTACGTAATCGTTAATGCAGTAACAAGTACAATTCGTTGTAATAGTTAAGGATTAAGTTTTTAAAATGTGTGTCAACAACCTTAGATTAAAATGTATTATGTAAATAATTTGGATCGAAATATTTTGTTGATGGTGCTAAAACCGACGCCTGTTAAAATACGCGAAAATTCATTACGGGAGCATATAAATGCGACACATCTTACGATGATCCATAAAGAACAATGCAGAATATAACAAATAGAACGGGGATGTATCGTAAACGGCTAATATAACCAGCGTGGTATTTGGCAAATTGCAACAGAAGTAGTTACCGAATACCTTCCATCAAAACTCGCTTCCTTTAGTTATTACCACATAAAATACAACTCTAAACTGCACTCCGCACATGCATTTCCCCCACTGCCAAAGTCGTAAATGATATGCCCTTTGCCCCTCGTTTGATGCAATCCTGCACCAACTCACTTCACTTTGGCATTGCAAGACTGACAGTTGATTTCGCGTTTAAAGTATCGCAAAGTGTGCATATCAAGCGTCGCGCGAACCGGCGGTGTCCTGCAAGCCTATTTAATCTTGTTGCATATAGAAACTTTCAACCTGTTGCGCCTTCGATCCCGACGCTCTGTATACACACGCTTTTCGTGCTTTTCGCTAATTTGCTGTATTTGCGCTCGTGTCGATCTTAAATTACTGTTCTTTACTAACTCACAATTTTCTTCCTTGCTTCCTTTATTAATAACGCGTACAACACACAATCTGAACATTTAATTTGCGAGTGAACAGTGACGACCTTTAGTTAAATTGGTGATAATCAGATAAGTGCTAATCTTCGAGGACATGAAATTTAATTTATAATTTTACAATGTCGGATAGTCAAGATTACGATTCAAAAATGGACATTAATGCATCTAGCACATCAGCGTCACCACGCACGCCGCCGAATTGTGCACGTTGTCGTAATCATCGCATGAAAATCGCGCTGAAAGGTCACAAGCGATACTGCAAGTATCGCTCTTGTAAATGCGAAAAGTGTCGCTTAACTTCCGAAAGACAACGTGTTATGGCTATGCAAACCGCGTTGAGACGGGCACAAGCCCAAGACGAGGCCATGATGAGGACCACCGGTCCAATTTTGGGAATTCCCGCAAAAAGCCCTTCGCCTATACAGGCAATCGAACGCAGCTTAGATTGCGATTCCTCAGCTTCTTCGCAATGCTCCACAACCGTAGGCGTCGGTATTGGTGCGATAAGAAAAATGACTCCGGTAGAAGCTACGCCTTCGACTACCACCGGTCTTATTGGTACAACAGTAGGTGAGCGTCTTTTTCCCTATTTATAACGCAAACATTTTTGGCAAACGCGTTTATTAGATTTTGTTATTACGTTGTTTTTACGCAAAATAACTAAAGCGACGTTTATTTTGAAATTTGTGAAAATGCTTGAGAACAAATCAAGCGAAACAAACTGTGCTGGATAATAAACGTGTGGTCCACAATCGTTTGTATTCGTTTGATAATTTTTTCAGCAAAAACGTCTGAATAAATTGTTTCCGGTATGAAGTTACCTTGGAAACTGAGCTTTTACCGAATGTGGCGCACTAAGTGTCCAATATCGTTAGTTCAAGAAGAAATTGTAGTAGGTGTTTATAAAACTTAAATCCAGACACAACAAATGAGCGTAAAAAGTAATATGCAAATTATTTTTTTTCTTACTTACTTGACCTTCGTGTATCTAAGTTCGGAACGCGTAGAAGTTAAAATTAATCTAAAGCATAAAAAGCGATTATAAAGACAGTAAATTAATTTAATTGAATAATTAGCGCTTGTTATTGTTGTTAATTGACATTTTGTATCAATATTTTATTAACATAGTCAATAAACTCTTTGTTGTAACAATGTCTCTTAACATTGATTGGAATAGTAACTGCATTTTGCACTTTTCTTCATATTTCGCTTATTGATGGAGTTGTCATGTCAAGTAATTAATTTTATCACTGCAACAACCATTTGATTAAAATAATTGCAAAAATGCATCTTACCAACTAAATTAAATCGTTTCACAAAGCTTAAACGAAATTGTTAATTTTAACCGAAAACACAGTACTCGCGGTGCGGAATTTTCAAATATACGATTTTACGCTCGATCTTGACCTACCTTCCTCTAAAAATTATTGTGGCGTGCAAATATTTTTAGTTTTGCTAATCTCGTATTTATTTTCAGCGTTTTTTATCGTTATCAAACCTAGTTTTTGTAATGAGAAATATCGACCTAATTAGTTCTTAATCAGCTAGCAATTTACAAAATACGTAATCTATATACTTTTTATTTTGAACTTATCTTCCATAGTTACAATAAATTGGTTATATAGAAAATTATTCTTAATGTTATAAGTTTATGACTTAATTATTGTTTGGTTTTGTAAAACTCAAACAGTAGTAAGTAAATTTAGCAATGATTAAGATGTCGCGAAATTATCGGTGTATTTTTATTGCTACGACAATAAAATGATACGGTATTTAGCGATTGTCTAATGCAAACTTTTATACGCTGACGGCGCTATAAACATTTTTTCTCCGTCTCTTTGCTGCAATTTACTTTTTACCCATAAAGAATTATTTTAATAAGTCGAGGATATAAAGCTAGAATTAAATATTTTAAAGACTGTAAAAGTTATTTTTAGAAGTAGAATTGATTTAAAGAAGATTCAGTTTTGTGCAAAATTACCTAATAGCAACTATGAGAGCTTTTAACTAAGTCATGTTGTTAATTTATTCATCGATTTTATATATTGATTTACAAACTTTAGAACTACCTACAAACTCGACCAATTAATTTTTTACAAACATTTTTTTGTATCACAGTATTTTTTGTATTACAGTAAAAAAAATTAGAATTTCGATTGTAAGGATTTAGCGATATAGATTTTCTTGAATTCACAAATCAACATTTTACAGCAAAAACGACCGAATACAAAAACAGAAAAACATCGATTATCAATATTACTCTACTAAAATCAATTTACAAGCAAACTAATACATATTTTGTAACGTAAAATTTCTAGTTTTTATTGTTACAATAAAAAAAAATTTAAAAGAAAAAATATTGATCACCTATAAGTGTTGGTTAGTAATTTCTTCAAAAATAAAAACAGCGATTCGAGTTTACCATAAATTCAACTATAAAAATTCGTCTCTTGTTTTTGCACTTGAAATAACAGCTCAGAAAACAAAGAAAAAATTGCAGTATCCGTCATGACTTGCTATCAGCATTTTTAGCAATATTAGCAAATACATATTTTTAATATTTTATTCGGAAATGCTGTTTTTTAATGCAAATTTACTTGACAATAAAAAATATATTCGAAAATAAAAGTTGTAAAATCGACAATCGGAAATCTTCGACGTTTGGGAAAAATCAAAACTTTTCTCCCAGGACACATTCATTTACAGTTTTTACTGGGACAATTTTTATAATAACAGATAGTCCCGATTGGCACAAAAACTTGATAGTGCCGTCACCTCTCTCCAGCGTTTGAGATAAATTGTTAAAAAACTTAGAATACATAATGGGTGCCATTTTTTGTGCCGTGAGAATAAGAACCCTGTAACAAATTTGCACTCTTCTCTACCTATTAGCTAATAACTTTTTCCATTGCGTGACAAAATTAATTATAGGAAACAACCAGGAAAAACAACGTACAATGAAGAAATTTCTTCAATCTTTAAGTACCAACTTTTTTTTTCTTTCCAACTTGCTTTTCTGCAAAAGAAACTATTAACTCGTCGAAGTCTAGTCTCTGACTTATCGTTGGTTGCAGATAGGTTTTAAATATTTTAAGTTTGCTGAAGCTTCGCTCACAGCTTGCCGATGTCGTCGGTAATGTGCAGTACGAGGGATGGTTAACTTCTCCAAAATGTGTACACAGATTTGAAATCTTTTCAGGTTATTAGGCACTTTTAAGATTTTAAAACCTAAATCTTTAAAGTTTTTTGGGGATTTCTGAAAATCTTTGTAGATTTTTAGGAAATATGTTTGAAGATTTTTGGAAATCTTCAAGGATTTTAAGGAATCTTTAAAAAGTCTTTAAGATTTTAGGAAATTTTTAAAAATCTGTAGTGGTTTTTGAATATTCACCGGCAGCTAATCGTAGTAACGTGGTTATTACGAACAGGATCCGTTGGAATAAAAAGGTCCAGACAACCAGTCTCTTCCAGCAAACTTTTTGGTTTTGTTAAAATTATCAGAAATCGTTACTTGTTCCGCCAACGTTTGTACATTACGGGTAGTCAAGTCTAGCATGTGGACAACAATTTATTTCTTGCTCTGCAAAAAAAACAGGTTTAAAGTGATCAATAAGAAGACCACTCACGGTATCATTCTAAATACAACGTAAAAAGCAAGTTTAAAGGGTTCCAAACTTTGTACAAACATTCGCATACCAGTGTTTAGAAATCTATCTTAAGCCCGTGTGACACGATAAAGTTTCTGATACAATTTATTTTGTGCGAACGGAATTTGCCTCTTATCGTACAGCAATTGAGTAGCTTTTACAATAAACTATGCAAGAAAATAGAAAAATATTAAATTCTTGTACAAATTGTGTGCGAGTTTGTGCGCACAAACTAAAATTGTAACAAACGAAATCACGATTTACGTTGCAAACTAACCTTTGCTAACCACCACAAATTTTGGCCAATAAGAAGATGTCTTTTATAAAGTTACTGCACAGAACACATTATGTCGTGTTATACAGAGGATTTTTGCGTTGTGTTAAAAATTGTTGTACAATAATTGGTATAAGAAACTCTATCGTCTCATATGGGCTTTAAAAACAATCCTTTTGCATTTGGTTACTTAATAACTTATATACAAATGCATAGTACTAGTCACATATCAATAGCGTCTGTAAGATGTAGTTGCGTAATTTCTAAACAGACACTAGACCTCTGTACTTCGCTGAGAAAAAGAAATATAAAAGTGAAGTTGTCAAACACAATCAATTTGTGAATTTTGTTCTGTGATTCAAATAAACAATTAGAAATAACAGATAATGCATTTATTATGAGTGTATATATGTATCCTGAATTTACGGTTACAGGACGTGGAGAAAATGTGTTAACTAGCATAATTTTACGTTTTAAGGTCTTCTGAATCAGAAAAATGCATTTTTGACAAAAAAATGTGTGTTCTATCAATAGGTGGGTCTGATAAAGAAACTGGAAGTGGGCGTATCGACTATTTTTAATAGTTTTTTTTTATATAATTTTGTACCTATGTAAATTATTTGAATCATTTTTATAGTTTCTTATAGGGATCATTCTTCTTAATTTATTCAAATAAAAATTACATATATAATCTAGGTTCGAATCCTGTTTGCGACGATTTTTTTTAGAAAAAATAAAATTTTGGTTCTTGAATGGCACTTGTTGTTTGTATTACTTAGAATACCGTTGAAAATTAGCTATTTTATTAGTATTTAATTAAAGCGGCGGTGATTGTTACAAATTTTTTCATTAGAAAATACCGAGGGGTGGTTAACTTCTCCAAAATGTGTACACAGATTTGAAATATTCCCAGATTATTTGGGATTTTTAAGATTTTGAAGATTTTTGAAAATCTTTGTAAATTTTTTAGGGACTCTTGAATATGTTTGAAGATTTTTAGAAATCTTCAAGGATTTTCAGGAATCTTTAAAAATCGCTAAAGATTTTAGGAGATTTTTAAAAATATAGTGATTTTTGAATATTCTTACGAATAACAAAAAATTTTAAAATTACAGGAGATTTGGCCGGAATTTAAGAAGTTTTAAGAGACTTTTTTACATTTTAAAGCTGGTTGCCCTTTTTTTGACAACCTTTAATACATGTTTTTTTTTTTGAGTGCAATTGGGTTCACAGATAACTGAATTGTAAATCTAATTTTAAATGGGGTTTTTACATACATAATATTCTCTCTTTTATTAAGACATATAACTTGTTACCTTGGTAATATTATTTATTAATTGAAACATTTACTATTTGAAGAACCACTTCTGTAAAGTAATGTAATTCATTGAAAATAGAAATTTCAATTAAATTAGGGGTTAGAAAGCAACACGCAAAAAAACAATAAAAATTATCCATGCCTAATACCTATATTAGGACAAAGCGTCTTTCAGAGCCTTATTAAATTTTTTATCAATTTTAAGTTTGTCTTGTCGTTTTACAAAAAAAGGATTGTTGCTAATTAAATATATTGGGCCATAAAAAATATATTTTTCGTCAACATTTTGAATATCTTCATTTTTCTTTTCTGGTCAAATATATTTATCTCACGGGGCTTTTCACTACACGAAAATTTGTACACCTATTTTTTTTTTGGAAATAAACCAAATCAGTACCTTCATTCCTGCTTTATTTTTTTATTTCCTAATTTATTTTTTAATTTCTGTTTTTATTCTCGTATTTCTTATATTATTCCCGTATTCCTTATATTATTTCCGTATTTCTTATATTATTCCCGTATTGTTTTTTGAGTATTTGTATTCCCGTTTTTCAAGAACAAGAACAAGAACATATGCTTTTTTCGCATTTTTACACAGAGAGAAATCTTTGTATATTTTATCTACAATTGTTAATCAAAAGTACACAAATTGGGTCTGAAAAAGTGACAAGACCAATTTGTGCAGTTTTATTGCATTCATTTGTGTAGAATAAATTGTACAGTTTTTTTAACAATTTGCAGTAAAGTTTTGCACAATGTTGTGATACCTTTTTAAAACTATGCTTGAAGTATTTTTACCCAATGGTATGTTAAATGTCTAACAGCGTTACGTTATCTAGACCCATATTCTCTTTGGTTAATTTTGCACAATATTGTGCAAATTATTATTATTTCGTTTAGCTTCTTATTGTACAACCTTATGCATCTTGGTTAAATGTTATTTACTTAAAAATAACATATATTGGGTAAATTGTCAATAAAACATTACAAATCTTAAAAGCATTATTTATTTACATTTAAATGGTATACTTATTTTATATACTTATTCTTTTCGTCGAGGGATATCTTAAAATTCCATTACTTGTTGTTATCGATTCACAGATTTTTCATAAATGTGGTTGATTTGCCCGCTACAGCTACAGCAGTTAGCAGTCACATTTTTAATAATGTTTTTTGCTTCGAAATGATGGTTTTCTTCAATTTCGATTTCATGTTGATAAATAACAGCTGAAACAATACAGAAAGTAAGTAATGTAAAAATCTCCAGCAAAAATTAGCTGTTGTTCGTAGAATTAAGTTAACACTGGAATTAAATACAGATTTTAAAGCGATGAATGAGGTTATGCAAAGGTTATACTTAAAAATGTTATAAATACACTTACCTGGTTCAAATAACAGCGTTTAAAAGTCTTGACAGAAACTGACTGAATAACTACGAATTTTTCAGAAAACAGGAGGTAAAGATGTAAACAAACCCAACGCAATCAAGGAATTTTGATTGTAGACATTTTTTCAAGCGGATATACTTGCTAATTGTGATTGGTTGAAACATTTATCGCTTCAAATTTTTAAAGTTAGTTCACATATTTTCCGAGAACTTTGTTTACTTCGACGCTCTGCATGCGGTCTGTAATCTGTAAGTGTCAACATCAGCGTCTTTACATACAACGCGTTATCGCTTATCGTTATCGTTCAATTTTTTTCTTTGTTCCGAGTTTAAAAGAATAGCATAATCTTATTGTAATTATCAAAGCTGTACGAGAAACTAAAACAAAATTGTGCAAAATACTAGCACATTGTTGTCGAATACAAAACATACTAAAGTTTATAATATTTTTCAAACAATTTGTCAAATAAAACTTCATAACCTATTTATCCAAACGTATTAAATAAAAGCGTGCAAGCCTATGGTATAAATATAAACAATTGTAGTAATATCATCAACAATACAGTTATGCACAATGTTGTGCAAAATTGTGATACAGCATTTCTCTCTGTGTAGTCACTTTGAAATTATTTCTTATTGCTATTGCTAGTAAGGTACAACTACGACAACAATCTTAAGTGTACAATTAAGACCTGCTTCACACGATTATGAGATAAATCGGGTATTAAATATTGTATAATTTTTTTTAAATTAACCAATAATACTCATTCAATAAACAAATGTCTCGACAAATGTGATTAGTCACTACTACAAGTTTGGTACAGTACATACATAATGTAATGCAGTATTTAATCGAGTCGTACGGGTGCGATCGATGGTCAAAAATATGATTGGTTAATATGTGCTTATATGGGTAGAAAAATAAAATTTGTTTCTGTTATATCATTTTTTTAAAATTGTTTATACAGTGTATTTATAGCTAACCTCGCCACGCTCTAATATGAATGGGTTCATAAAATATGAAACTAGAATCAATATTTTGAAAATCATTTAGATTCGGCCAAAGTTCTCTAACTGTTCTTTCAAAAATTTTAAAACACATTTCTCGGTTTCTATTTTTAGAATTCTCCTAATGTACCATCTGGTGTCATAATACACAGCATAGTATTGTTCTAATTCCAGTGATATTTTGTTGTTTTCTTCAATGTCCGACTCTGATGATTTCGACAATTATTCTTTTTCACATTCAGATTCGCATCACCTCTTCTGTTGTACTTTCATCCAATTTTTGATCATTGTCATCATGTTTTCGATTGCTTTTTTCGTTCCGTGTAGAGTTATTTATTTGTTTAGTCTTTTTGTTTTTGCTACTTTTTGTTCTCCAAATTACTCTCACACTGTGTCATTCCTCTCACTCTAAAAATTCTATCGGTTGATAATCGACCACTTTTCTGAGAAAACAACCACAGTGATGATTTTCTAAAACATTTTTCTTTATTAGTTTTCAACTTTATTTTCAAATAAGGTGTTGTATTTATTTTCTCCATGGGGTAGTCTTTTCAATTGAGTTCTTCAAAATCAAGTGAATTTAATTCAACTTGGTGTGTTAAGTCTGAGTCGGAATCAAAGTCTAAAATGTTTTTCTCAGTTGAATTTTTAATAGATTTCGTTTTTTTTCCATCTTTTCAACTATGTGTCCGTCCTGATTGTCCTGCTCTAATGACCCTACAGCTAGTAAAGTAAGAGACAAACTCTCTATAGATGACGCTGTGATCTTGCTGTGAATCTATATCGGGTTTTATCAAAATATTCAAAATTTGTTCACTAGACGGAACGGCTGTACTATTTGTACAGCCTTCTCCCAGTCGCTTATTATCTCTCGGAAAGACAAATGAGTTTTCTGTAAATAAAAAAAAACATTCTAGACTATAATGATAACAATATAAATAATAAAATCTTGACTACATGGCTTAGTTACAAGAAGAAAGTTGAAATGCTTTGTTTTTAAAAATTTAAATGTCCTGGTAAATGTTAAATCGGAAAAAAATCTATAATGTTTTAAGACTTACTCAAATCGTTACTGATTTCATTCAGAACTTGAATTCGATTGAGTCTTCTCAAGATATCTTTGACTGAGTAATTCACCATTGTAGATCGGTTTGTTGCCATAGATCTTGTATATTGGAAGATGGATTCACATGGTTGACTACACAGAGAGAAATCTTTGTATATTTTATCTACAATTGTTAATCAAAAGTACACAAATTGGGTCTGAAAAAGTGACAAGACCAATTTGTGCAGTTTTATTGCATTCATTTGTGTAGAATAAATTGTACAGCTTTTTAACAATTTGCAGTAAAGTTTTGCACAATGTTGTGATACCTTTTTAAAACTATGCTTGAAGTATTTTTACCCAGTGGTATGTTAAATGTCTAACAGCGTTACGTTATCTAGACCCATATTCTCTTTGGTTAATTTTGCACAATATTGTGCAAATTATTATTATTTCGTTTAGCTTCTTATTGTACAACTTTATGCATCTTGGTTAAATGTTATTTACTTAAAAATAACATATATTGGGTAAATTGTCAATAAAACATTACAAATCTTAAAAGCATTATTTATTTACATTTAAATGGTATACTTATTTTATATACTTATTCTTTTCGTCGAGGATATCTTAAAATTCCATTACTTGTTGTTATCGATTCACACAGATTTTTTATAAATGTGGTTGATTTGCCCGCTACAGCTACAGCAGTTAGCAGTCACATTTTTAATAATGTTTTTGCTTCGAAATGATGGTTTTCTTCAATTTCGATTTCATGTTGATAAATAACAGCTGAAACAATACAGAAAGTAAGTAATGTAAAAATCTCCAGCAAAAATTAGCTGTTGTTCGTAGAATTAAGTTAACACTGGAATTAAATACAGATTTTAAAGCGATGAATGAGGTTATGCAAAGGTTATACTTAAAAATGTTATAAATACACTTACCTGGTTCAAATAACAGCGTTTAAAAGTCTTGACAGAAACTGACTGAATAACTACGAATTTTTCAGAAAACAGGAGGTAAAGATGTAAACAAACCCAACGCAATCAAGGAATTTTGATTGTAGAAATTTTTTCAAGCGGATATACTTGCTAATTGTGATTGGTTGAAACATTTATCGCTTCAAATTTTTAAAGTTAGTTCACATATTTTCCGAGAACTTTGTTTACTTCGACGCTCTGCATGCGGTCTGTAATCTGTAAGTGTCAACATCAGCGTCTTTACATACAACGCGTTATCGCTTATCGTTATCGTTCAATTTTTTTCTTTGTTCCGAGTTTAAAAGAATTGCATAATCTTATTGTAATTATCAAAGCTATACGAGAAACTAAAACAAAATTGTGCAAAATACTAGCACATTGTTGTCGAATACAAAACATACTAAAGTTTATAATATTTTTCAAACAATTTGTCAAATAAAACTTCATAACCTATTTATCCAAACGTATTAAATAAAAGCGTGCAAGCCTATGGTATAAATATAAACAATTGTAGTAATATCATCAACAATACAGTTATGCACAATGTTGTGCAAAATTGTGATACAGCATTTCTCTCTATGTAGAATATAACCATGGAAGCAATTCGGTGCCACTTGTGCGTTAAGTTCGACCGGAGTGTATGCGTTCAGGGTAACACAATTATATTGTAAGCTATAGTTATTTTCTTGTATCCAATGCCTCCGTCTCCGTAATAAACACACAACCTACCCAATGAAATATAATCTTTTGCCTGAAGTTATATTTTTTTTTTCAAAAACGGATCTAAAACGAATCGAAAAAGTTTTAAATATTGATAGGTTGCTTTAAATTCGGGATATTTCTTTTCAGAGGAAAGCTTATTTATTGCCTCAAAGTTCATTGGTCGTGACCTTAAAAAACCAAAATTTGTATTCCTAATTCCAAATACATGCTACTTACTATCGAGATCGGATTCGTGAAGCAAATGTTTGTCCTTGGAAGAATCTTGCATCAACCGCTCAATATCACTTTATAATTTTCCATCAGCAACAAACATCTGGTTTTAAAAATCGAGTTTTCATTTTTGTTGCAATATGTATGGTGTCTTGGAACACAGATGGTTTATTTACATCAAAATCCATCTGAAAAAGCAATATGGAATGTGACAACGAAATACTTATTGATACTTTACTTATAATAAATAACTCACTATGAAATAGGGAGAATAAAGACAATCGCCAGTGAATTTGGATTGATTTGGTAGTTTCGAAAATAAATAGATTTCAGACATCTAGGTTCCCCATCTGATGCAATGCCCTCTACCCTTTGGGATTACGTTCTGCTTCCGATATAATTGAGTTCCATCTGTTCAAAACGTCGTCACTTGTGAATTTATTTTCTGTGCCAAAAATCGAGAGTAAAAACGATTTATGCTATCTTTGCCTCAGAAAAGACTAAAATTATATCCTTTAAATTGTTGACTTTAAAGTGATTTTGTTTTGGAAATCCGGTAGTTTTATCTAAAGCTGTTACGAATCCTATCATTTTATTCGTTTTTGAATCATACTCTACTCTTTTCAAAACTGCGGTTCGATCTTCACTCAAAAAAACCCGTAAAGGTAAATCTCTTTTAATAAAAAAAAATTTTATAGCTTCCATTTTTGTTTCCTCTTCATGTATTAATTGATTGGATGTTTTTATCTAAAGTGTCATATAAAATAGGTCCTCCGATTAAATACAGTACAGACAAAACAATTTTATCGGATTTTTGAATCTATTTGCTTTTTTATCGCCATGGCTGTTTTCTGATGCTGTTTTATACAATAGTTGTAAAACCGTATTTGCAATTTCTGGCGGTGAGTGATTGATCATTATTATGAACAAACTGTGCCTGAATTTTGTCGTCTAACAACATTTTTTCTACTTGTTTCACTAGTTGAAAAAAGTCCGTTAATTTCAGCTGGAACCAATATAAATTTTGTAGACGTCTAAAATATCGTTCTCGTCTTGAATACTTTTCATTTGTACATTGAGATGTCGTTTTTAATGGAGGCATTTTAGTGTTAGCACAGTTACTTGCCTCTTAAGTAACTCTGCTCTCCCCAAAAAACTCTTGAATTACAGGGTTTACCCGGTCTCCTTCAATTTCAGTGCTGAAAGTTTTAAACCGGAGCGAAAAGTTTTGAATCATTGATGTCTTTGACAGATCTATCACAATTTGCTGTATTTGCATTAAGTTCATGAAAGTTGTTGCTTACTTTCTGATTAGGTTGATTTTCGAAAATATTTGCATAAGTATAACTCAAATTTTCATCCAGTTAACAACATGATGAATATCTTTTGTTGACTTGCTAGATTCTGTAAAGTTTTTTAAATCTGTTTGATCATTTACGACGTTTGAGGTGCAAGTCGTAAAGTCGTTGTAGGTGACTTAGGATTTCTTAACTTTGTACGCAAACATGAAAAACGGTTAACCCCCAATTACAACAATAGGACGGAGTCTAATTCACAACCACTTCAAGAACTGTTTGATTTTCTGGAAAAAAGAAACCTACCAAAAGTTGTTTGGCTTAGTGAGGATGGTACCAAAATAACTGGTAGAATCCAATATGATTGCAAGAGTAATAAAATTGTCGGTTTTGTTCTTCCATTAGTAAATGGAATACCTGAAAAATGCCAGTATATAGCAACATCTGCAAAACAAATACAAAAGTTCTTCCACAGAATATGTCTATGCGATTATTGCACAAGTTGCAATTGATAAATGTCCACCATTTTGTCTAGCTGCTTTTGGAACCGATAATTCATTTACATATGAAGATGTAAATATATTATATTTATATATATTACCAATGAAATGAGTCGCTGTGGTATTCAATGCTTGGGATATTCGTCTGATGGAGACCCTAGGTTAATGAAGCCGATGAGATGCGGTTCAGTTACATGCATGTAACTCAAATTGGAATTTGTTTCATATGGATTTGGATAATGGGCTAATATGTGTGCAGGATTGGAACTAAACTGAGAACTCTACTATTGAAGACAAATATTTGTATACAAATGGGAGATTTTGTTAGTTCTGAACACATTAAACATTTAATATTGAACATTTCCAAAGATAAGCATGGATTGACTTTATCTGACAATAAAGCAGAAGATAAAATGAACTTCCGAGCGGTTGAAAGAATTTCATCAGATCTGATATCTCTCCTTTTGGACGAACTCTTGCAGGAAAGTAAGGCAACTGTAATATAGCTAAAAATAATAGGATGTGTATTGCACTTTTACTTATCCAAAGATATTTCTCTTGCACAAAGATTGCATTACATATAGTATGCAGCATTTTTTTAAAGATTGTCGCGAGGTTCCTTAAAATCTAAGAAAAACCTTTCCGTTACTGACAACTTCATTACACTTAATGCCTATCTTTGCATAGAACTAAATGCACCGCTTTAGTACAATTAATTAGAAAATTTCGGGATAACGAAAACTTAAAAAACTGAGTACATTTTGTTACATGGTTCTTTAGTTCACAACCATGTGAGCAGACTTTTCGAGCCACACGTTCACTCACTTCAACATTTTCTACTATTGTGAATTTTAGTATATTAGAAATTTTAAATAAGATTTCAAAGATTGAAACAATCAACCAAATTACCAATGATTTGTCAGAAATATTTGTTTTTCCAAGAGAGCGAACCTCGGCACTGTGGGTGATACAATTAACAACAGTCAATTTTTTGACGACACAAAAATAGAAAGTATTTGTGTAGAAGCTCTTGATGAGGCAAAAAAAAGATGCTTTAGCATTAAGTATTAACTATAAAGAAAAACATATTTATGTTGTTGATATTCCTCATCCGGTGTTGTTGGTAGATGAAAATGATGGTGAAATAGTTTCTTGTCACCTACTTGATTCAGAAGACACCATGCTAAATAAATTAGATAATTTGGAAAGTTCATTATTCCGCTCAAATAAATACAGCCTACATTACGATTATCATTTTTTTTTATTGTTGATGGGCTTGGAATAATGTTTTTTAGACTTAAATGCATTGTTTTATACATTAAACTTCCTACTGTCAAATACAGCCATGAACAGATTTTTTAAAAAAATTTCCTCATCTTTGCCTTTTGTATTCACAAGAATTTCTATTTCTTACTAAGGCATGAAAAATTTAGACACTTTAGTACTATTTGTTATGTCTAGGTCAAGTAACATAATAGAATTTTTCACTTCAAGCGCACTTAGTACAATATTATTAAACGATGGAAAAAAAGTCCGTTATATTGTAGCATCCATCAACAGCATGTTTTAGTTTTCTATGAGTTCGTTCATTGCGATTGTAAAAAGAACCCTTCTACTTTGTATGCAATGGATACATTTGCGGTAGCTGGCAGGAATTATTGCCCTCGACCCTACGACTTCTAAGTTTGCCCGACAACAAATTTGAACCGGTCTATTCCAAACTTTTAGACCTACTTTTGCTTATTTCTCCTTATTTGATTTAACTAAAAGCGATTGACTATTTTCACCTTCAGTTTCAAATGAATTCTCTGAGCACTCGCCAATTACAACACTATCTTAACTTTTAGGAGTGGGCACTGAAGTATGATTTGTAGATTCGGTAGTTTGTTTGCTATTCTGAAAGAACTATTGGATTGAAAGCTTTTTAGATTTGTTATTTTGTTAGTTTAGCAAAGATTATATGGGGTTTCTAAAGATTTTACGAATTTTCAAAGGTTTTACGAGATTTTTAAAGATTTTACGGGATTTTTAAAGAATTTATGGGATTTTTAAAGATTTTACGGCATTTTTAAAGATTTTACGGGATTTTATGAATTCTAAGAAATTTTAAGCGATTTTAAGATGTCTGTAGATTTCATGAGATTTCAAGCAAATTGTACACGGATTTCTAGGAGTTAACCACCACTCGGTGCAGTATACTCCACAGATGTTGTAACAGGTCAAATGCACTTGATTTTTCATTTATTTCAGTTTCGGTAATTTCTTTGAATACGGCAAGTTTCTGGTGAAAATCAACTGCATTCTTTTGAATATTTTCGTGTTAGATCGGCTTCATTTTTTTGTAAATCTTCAATTGGCGTATTTAAATACGTTTAAATAAGTTTTCGTTGTCTTAGTTCCATTTTCTGTTAAAAGCACTACTCTTTGGAAAATAGCCTATTTGGATTTAGCTTCCTTGATTAGTCCTCGCAGATTTTGTCGTGTTGCCTTTAAGTCGTTTTGGAAATGCGTCTGTTTTTAAGGAGTGGCTCGATTTACAACTTTTTTGATACAGATGTAACTTCTTTAATCCAATGTTCTATTGGTTTTTTTTTCATTCCTTGCAAAATCTTCAAGACCTTGCATTATAGTATCCTCTTATTGTATTTTAACGTTCACTCTGTTAATCACTCGAAGAATATTATCCCAAATCGTTAAGTTGAGGATAAATTTAAAATCCATCACCGCATGTAGTAAATGACTGCTTCACATCCTTAGATTCTGCGGCTAGAGGGGATTCTTTAATTTTTTCCAGAGCTTTGATAACTTCCCGTAAATAATTTAATAAAACCATCACTTCCTTTTAAGTTTGTTTTTGCACATTTGTGTATTATTTTCCACCGCGTAGTGAAACAAAGAACAATAAAGTTTTTGTACACCCCAAAATAGGCTAACTGCTTCTGAACATGATGAGGTTGCATGCACGCCTACAAGATTTAAAGAGTGTGCTAGACATGGTACAAACTGCCAGTTTGTTCATTTGCATAACTCTGGATTCTACTCCTTTATATATGCCAGACATATTAGATCCGTCGTACTAAGATTGTCCACGACATTTATTCACATCCATGAGCTTCGAGTTTATTAAGAATTCGGTATGTAATATTTTCTCCAGTCTTCCCGTCGACTTCAATAAAATATATAAAGCTTTTCTTTATTTTACATCCAGTTTCAGGTATTTGTATATATCTAATCACTTGACTCATTTACTACGTATGAGATACAGTGCAGTCAAACATGAATGTGAATTAGTTGGCTCTTGGATCTCATAGATAATGGTATTTCGAACTTTGTTTGCGATAATATCCATGATTCTAACTGGTACTTGAGCAGACTTATAAAATTAAAGTTGAGGACAATTTTCAGTGAGTACTTAAACGTTTGCATCGAAAGTTTCGCTTCGTTCAAAAACTTCAGAACAAAATTAAATCTTCTTCTAGGAAGACGTTTATAATTAATAATTCCGGTGCCGATAATTTGGAAGATGACCACAATATTTGATTTGACCATTTCCGCCTACACCAGAAGTCTGATGAAAGGTCGTCTCAACGTGCAAACACCATATGCCAGAAATTGAATTGTTCTGTTGAGTAGTTTCTGAGATTTGTAAGTAAATGTAACGAACTGACAGAAATATTGTGTAAAAAACACATTTTTAGACTCGAGAGGCTTTAAAGCATAAAGACATTACTTTTGTTATTTTAAGATGAAAAGTGAAACATTTGTGATCTTCATGAACTAGTATTGAGCTATAAAAGACATATTTTTCACTATTCCCACATGTTTTGACAATGTTTATTCTAATCAGGTTAACTTTAGAAAACGCATTTCTTTCAACATTCTCCATTTTTGCGTTACTTTATTATTACTACGTTATTTAGTTTGTTTCATCAAATTCGAGATTAATTCAATAGGGTTCAGGGTTTATAACAATTTTCCACAATTTTTGGTTTTTAATTATTTGCTGCTTCGCGTTTTTGTCCGCGGTTTAATCCGAGTTTTAAATTTTTTTCTGTTATTTCGAGTTAAATGAAGTAGGTCAATCAAATCGATTGAATCTTCTAATAAAATCGCGACTCGAGAATTAAAACCACGAATCAAATTCGCAAACCGTGTTTATTTCAGCGAATCTTTGAAACTTACCTCTCATGGTATTATAGAAGCGTGATTTTGCAGAATTGTTAAATTATTTTGATTATTTAATCGAGTTAATATTGATATTGATCCATGACTCAATTAATTTCGTGGTGTATCTATATTTGATCATGTGATTCTTGGAAAATGTCTACTGTATATCGGCGTCTAAGTTCAATCCGTGAATCGTTCTAAATGAACACCACCCGACGAATTTTTTTTTTGCTGTCGCCGGGATTCGAATGCTGGGTGTCCAAACCTTCACATAGATTTGCAAACAATAAACCACTGAGCTAAACCGGCAGCGATGGTTCATATATTTGATTTCAAAACGAAAATATGTATGTATAGTTTATTTTTTAAGCATTCGCAACCATGATTTTTTAAAAAATATTTTTTTTTGGGTTTTGGACCGCGTTCTATATTTACACTTTTCACGAAATTCATAAAATTTAGAAAGCTTACAAACTTTGAAAAATTTACAATATTTGACGTTTCGACAGTCATGTCGCTGTCTTCTTCAGAAAAACTGAAACTGAAGCTATAGGATCCTGACAAGCCTTTATATTACGCCGTTCGGGTCAGTGGTTCGTGACGGTTTCGATTCATTAGTCTTCCGGAACATGTTTTTCCATATTGGCGCTAGATCGATTCTATTATCCGTATTGAAATTGTCGTACTTCTGGATTTCGATGACTTCCTTGTATAGTCTGGGCCAGAAGTTTTGGGATTTAGCCAACACTGTTGCCTCTTCAAATTTTATTGTGTGACTGGTGTCTAAGAAATGTTCGGCAACCGCAGATCTTGTATTATGTTTCTTTGTATCCGCCTTATGTTCTTTTAATCTGGTAGCTATGTTGCGCCCCGTTTGGCCTATGTAAGCTAGCCCACTCGAACAAGGGATGTGGTAGACCCCTGGTTCCTCGAGTAGTGCTTTTGTTTCCTTTGATTTTGAGAAATTAGCGGCTATTTTATTTGTTGCAGTAAAGGTCACTTTGATGTTTTTCCCTCTAGGTATCCTGGATATTTTATCCGTGCAGCCTTTTATGTAAGGAAGGAAGGAAGTTGCCACGGGGTCTTCCTTCTTTGCTTTTTCCTTACTGTGTTTGTTAATTGCTCGATATATGTCTCCTTTTCTGAAACCGTTTTTTATTAAGGCGTTCGTTAGGTGACCTAGCTCGGTGTTTAACGCGTTCGGTTCACTGACGCCTTGGCCCTGTGTACTAAAGTTTTTTGAACTGAAAACTTCTGAGCTGGATGATCATGTGATTCGACGTTGAGGTATCTGTCAGTATGTGTCGGTTTTCTATATACTTGATGCCCCAATCTGTTGTCTTTCGAGTGACCAGTACGTCCAAGAACGGAATGCTTCTGTTTGTTTGTAAAAAAAGTAAATGATCTCTAATATTTTTAAGGTTAATATTGAGCAAATTATAATTTAAAAAAAATTTGTTTTATTTAAGAAAGTAGCGTGTCAAATTTTTGACTCGCCGATTTGTTATTGTATTCAATGAAACTCCAAGAGCGTATAAAATTTAAAAAAAAAATTTATTTACACCCACTGTAGTAAAAAACATAAAATTTGTCCATGATTAGATACATTTGTTTTCACTGGCAAAGAAAAACCTACATTTGCATAAAAATTTGAGAATACGTTATCTACACAGTTTTTGTTTATGTCTGTATTGGTATAAACAAATTAAAAATAATTTAGCTTTTTTTAGAGCTTACAATCAACTTATTTTTGGTTATTTATTATTAAATCTTCAAATAAACTTTCAAAAATTATGGTTTATTGATTACAAATGTGTGTGCAGTTCGAATCCCGTTGACAGTAAATAAAACGTCACATAGTATTGATTTTGATCGATTCATGGATTGGTTTTACAACCCGGTATATACAGTGAGCATTAGGATCAAAGATTCGCACGCGAATTTAATTTATTTGGGGGTCACGAATTTATTCACGGTTTCAATTCCCGATTTGCAGATTTCATTCAAGGATTTTATTCGCGTTTTTAATAGAGGGTTCAATTAATTTGATGGACCTAATCAATTTAACGCGAAAATCCAATAAAAACGCGAAGCGGCGAATAAAAGTGCAATTTTTTTCAATCTTAGAATTGAATACTTATACTAGTAATTTTTTGTGTTTTAATCAATTATACTTTATGAATAATTAGCAAATTGTAGATAATTTGACGGAAGTTAGATAAATTTCTTGGTAATAATTGTATAGATAGCACTGTACATAATGATTATACTTTTCGCGTATAAATTAGAACTTTGTTTGGCTTGATTATTGATTTTTAGTTTTTCAGAAATATTTCACAATTTTTAAGTTATTTTGCATAGTATTGACCAAATCTAATATCCAATCGTTATTTTTTAATCTTCGACAGTGTTTTAAATCTGATAGTTTATAAGGTAGGAGTCGATAATAAAAGAATCATCACGTATTTTATACTTTTGTATTTACACTTCTGATAGCAGAGCAAACGAAACTAAACATTCTTCAATACCCGCTCGTCTGGCACTTGCACTCATTACAAATATAAATAAAATTATTTTTCATACTCTAGTAACACTTGCGTGTTTTATGCAAAATGATTCAATTTGATAATAAGGTGTTGAATGTTATACGTATTACTCCACTCAAGCAATTTCCACATTGTGACATTTCGGTCATCGTCACTTCTGCTTCAAAATTTGTTGTTTTTTGTTAATTTTTTTTGTTGATGGATCGATTTTTATCTTTATTTTTAGTTGTATTTACGTCAATTAGAATCGACATAAATGGACAAATTATTCAAAATTTACAAATAAAAAGGTCAACTTGAACGTTGTTAGGTCATCTTAATGATCTTCATGTCGATAACATATGGTACATCGCAACAAGTTAACTAATTCACATTTAACAATTAATTTCGCCTAATAAAATAACTTAATTTAAAACGTCTCCACCAATTTCTATAATTTATATCGGCGCAACTGCCAAGTTTATGAATAGTCGGTTGTGACTATTTCGAGACCATAAAAAGGTATTAGACGTTTAGTGACAATTACGCATTCCTCGAATTGTATTTTGCGTCCAAGTTGATTTGGCAAAAAAATCCCCGACAAATTAATCTCTTTAATTAAACGTAATGAAATTCTATTAGTATACTATATGAAAATAGGTGGTAGAATTCCAATAAAACTGCATCTTGGGTGGTTCGAAACGTCCGTTGCAGAAATTGGTCAATGCATGTGAGTTGCATTAACGATATGTTATATACATGTTAATGTTTTTTATCCGTTGTTTTTCTAAGAAATCTTTTGACACTTGAACGTAGAAAAAAAGAAGTTAATTGGTCTTTGTTTTGGTTAACAATATTTATTCAGGATGAATCTAAAATGCATCGTACTTGAATGCATTTGGTTATATTATAATAATTATAATATATATAATTGTTGTTTTACACCTTCAAAATTTTTTGTAAAATAAAATAATGTAATAAATAAATAATAGAAAATGTAATAGCATCATGGTAGGCACAATGGGTTCGTATCAGGCGCGGATCCAAGGAGGGGGGCAATTGCCTACTCACAACCGAAGCACTTAATTTTCACCAATTTTAAGATTCTAAAATCGTCTTTAGGACATCACTACCTATTTACAAGAATCCTTATTAATTCATCACTGCCCAAGTAGAGTACATCGATTGATCAAGTGTGTTTCTGAAATATAGGTAAAGTCACAAACAAACTAACAATTAAACTGGAACGAGTTAAATTATCTACTAGATCAACATGCAATTCAACAAAAAAAAATGTTAATATATAGTCAATCTTTGGACTTTTAGGGTTTGACATTTTTTAAGAAGACGTCCTTGAAGGACAAATCTACAACTGAAAAAATATTTTACAATTATTCAAATTGTTTTGGAGCATTGTAATGTAAAAGTTGCATTTAATCAATTTAGTAATTCACAACAAGGAATTTTCGATTTAAATTACACTTCTTTTTTTGATTTTGTTTAACCCTATATATCCTAATGTGTCACGTTATTTGGTTTTGTTGGATTTCGTAAGATTGGTCATACTGATTTATCACCATGAATAACGAAAGGTGGTGGAAGATTTTGACTTTAAAATAAGTTCGTTCTTTGGCGTTCTTTTCCATTTGAAAGCGATAATGAAAAAAAATGCATCTTTAGATGTACTCACTCAAGAATTTATCTGCATTACGGCTATTCACACAGAAATTTATGTTAGGTTGATAAGGTTAAACACCTTTTGGTAGGTTTTACAAAATGGCGATTTAACGATTTTGATCCGTTTTTCTTTTAGTAATTTTTTCGGAGGTTTTTTCCTTTCTTTTTCTTTGGTCATTTTTCCTTCTTATACCGATGCTTATGAACTCATCTGGGAAATACTGTTCCGGCTATTACTCGAAGTAGCGACATTTTGGTGTACGCTATCACGACCAACGTAAATGGTTATAGACACCCGGATGCCAGCGTAATCACTTACCCAACACCTACAACACACAGTTCAGATCCTTCCGTTTATTTATTAAATGAAGTTACGCTGTACCTTCGCCTGCGTAAGCACTACCTTCCATTAATAGTAGTTTCATAATCTAGTTTTCTATTATTTCTACATGTTATGTACGGTTGTTAATAAAAAAATGATTTCATGATTAATAATTAAGCTGATTAAATTCTGATGTAATAATTTAGATAAGGCATTGCATTTTGACTAGTAACTTCGTGAGACAGGGCAATTAAACCTGAAATCCAAGTTGATACTATTTTTGTATCTATGTATCTAGGTTTTCTCTTCCTAAACTATCAATTGCTTTTATAGTTTTATCAGGTGCGTGGGAGGTACTTGCTGCTGACTGTTAGTTCCGGTCAGTTATCGCTTATCGCAGTAACTTGGCGCCTATAAATATTTTTCTTAAACTTAGAAACCCCCCCACTCTTTGACTTCCAAGGGGTAGATTCTTTAATTTGTCTACCTCGATGTAACAGCATACCATCCTATGTTATTATTGTCGAAACCACCATTTCTGGTCAGAATCTCTCTGCAATATTTTTTTATTTGATAAGTTTTGATTCTTTTTTTATATTCGTTTCTAAATAGTAATTGTCAATATTCTTAATAAGGAAAATGTTCAATTTGAGATTACAATTTAAGAGTAGTAGAGACTCTTGCGAATAAAAAAACTAGAAATCGTACGAAATGGTTCAAACTTTTTTGTTATACATGTAAGATTATTAAATATCGTCCTCTGTTCTTCATGTTTGTATGGTCTTGTGCGACTGCATTGAAATTTCATTTTGCTGCAGTAATAAAAACAGTTTTACTTTCAAGCAACATCTTTAAATTTAAGAACGTAACAAATAATATTATTGTCATCTTCCTCAGCTCTTGCACAGGAATCATGTGCCCTACTCTTACACACACTACACTAGATCCATTCTTTATTTGACTTGGATTGCAATAATCATTCTATATAGTAAAGGAAGTGGGGGTTTGCATTGTCGTCTTCCGAATCAGTAGTACTGTTATCGGTGGATTAGCGAATGTATTCTTGGGTGTATTTTTAGTGGCTCCTATTGATGATTTACATAGTTTTTCTTCTTCTTCAGCTAGCTACGGATTCTAAAATTGTGTGCTGGTCAATAGTTCTGAATGCTGAGTTTTTGATTTTTTATCTTTGAGAAACAGGTATTGGTGTAGTAAAAGTCAGGATATTTTTCAGGTTATTATTTGGACTGAAACTCCTCACCGTTTGGGAGCTCGTCAATGCAAGGTTATTGTAAATACGAATATGTCTACATTTGGTAAAGAAGGTAAAGGTGACGAGTGACGCCAACTTCTTGAACTGTAAGTGGAATCATCAATGTATCTATGATATCATCTGATTGAGATCCACCATGTAAATCTAGCACAGTTGGAGAGTCAGGCTGGTTGGTAGTTTTATGTTCCAGTTTTTCAGTGACTTGAGAAGGCAAATACATAGTCCTCTTCAGAAAAAAATATTAGGACAAGTTCAGTTACTTGAAATCCCTTGACTGCCTTTTCTAATGAGGCTGTTTTTATGAAAGTTTTCCTAAATATTTCTACTATATCATGCATTGTAATTTTAGCGATGAGTGGTTCGTCATCCACAGATCAAATTGTAGCGCATATTTTCTTTTGAACGAACTGTGAAAGCAGTTATTTAATAGTTGTAGCGATAGCTAGTGTGTGTAGACGTATTAAAATGATTAGAAGTTACCATCTCTAGATTTCTATGGTTTTGGACGATTATCCAAAACAAGAAGTGTTTTTCTATTCCCTAATTACGTCAAAAAATATTTTATAAAATGTTCTGAATCAATCTATCCACAACCATTTTCGTATCCAAGTGTACTACCTATCATGAGAGTTTCTGTAGAAATAGAATAAAGTATCAATACTTAGGTGACATTCGTCTTTGTCTATAATTAACATACAAACACTTTTTTGTTTATACAATTTTATAGTGTTTTGCGAGAAAATGTTTCAGGTGATTTTAGCATTTACTTTTTTTGGAGGAAAAATATTGCTAAAGTGCGATGTATAATGGTGTTTTTAACATGGGTGACATTGGTTTTTAAGCTTTTTTCGTTTTTGTAGTGCCGGTTTCATACAAAATATAAATTTAACAAAGGCTAGTATTTTGAAGATACTGCTATCCAGATTGTAGTGAAACGGTTCGAGTCTTTTTCTCAAAAGCCGTTGCTTCGACAATAATGCAAGGTGGTAGCAACCGTTTTGTTCCAACAGATCCTGTTTGGAATAGCCACGTGGCTACGGCTACCTGTCGGTGAATCGGCGTAGTTGAGAATAGTATAATAGAAACGGGAAAAAATAGGCGTCACTTCGTTGTACCAGCAAAATTCTTGGCTTGTAGACATCAAGAGTACATACGAGCCTACTGTTCAAAAAAGTAGGATACAAGCAATCCACTATCGACAAGAGAACGAACAGTTTTGTTGTATTCATTTTCCTAGTCGATAACAGACACTTTGACACTTTACCAATTAATAATAAGATTTATAAGCAAATTATCTGTGTTACTCGCAAACACAAAAAAGTAGTACACGATCTATTACAAAATTTACTTTAGTAAAACCAAGAGTAACAGTAGAATCTAATCTCAACTTAAGTTGGAGCAATTTTTTAATCATGTGAGAGATGTTATTCTTTGTCAGTCTGATTGCGTTTATAACATTCTTTGTTATTGTGGTCGTACATATATTTACAGATTGAACTACGTACCATTTTTATGGAAATAGGTGTGGAAGCATTTCACAGCGCCCCGCGTACTTACCTTACTGCGACTGTTTTGTTTTGTTGAAACAAGCGCGAGTTAGCATCGAAATCGAGAGTGCGGGCGTGTGGACAGCGGAAAGCAGAATGTCAGTCGCAGCGCAAACCGCGGAGCAACCGTTCATTTGTTTTGTGATTTGTCGCGTTTTCGTTCGTTTCATAAAAAATCTTTTCCTACCTAAATATAGATCCTAAATAGCAAAAAGTGGACAGTGAAAATAAGAGGTTTCTGGCAGAATGGTCTGAACAATATTGTTTTACGCTGCCTGATAGGCCTCAAGCGATTCCAATATGCCTTATTTGCAATAAAACTGCCGCAATTGTTAAAAGTGGAAATTTCAAGCGACATTATGAAACAATTAATCAGCAATTCAGCAAAAATTTTTCTTTTGGCAGTGAGGCTCGTAAAGAAAAACTTCAGGTTTATCTCAGTTCTTACAATGAAAGGACAAAATTACTAGTTCGTTGCATGAGCGAGCAAGAAAAATCCACAGAAGCAGTGGTACGTGTGTGCTGGACGCTTTATAAACACCAGAAACCATTTTCAGATTCTAAGATAGTGAAGGAATGTATGTTGGCAGTAGTCATTGCACTTTTTGTAGAAAAAAACGATGTCGTTGCAATTCAAAGTCTTCCATTGTCAGCGAGAAGTAATACACGAAGAACTGGAATTTTAGCTGCTGATATTAAAAACACTCTTCTCAAACTTTTGCAAAAGGCGCCATAGCACTTGATGAATCATGTGACAATGTTGATGAAGAACAAATGTCTATTTTCGTAAGATTTCTTGACATTGAGTGTCAAATTTTTAGGGAAGAGTTGATAGCAATATTGCCGTTGAAAGGTAACACTCGAGGAGAAGATTTATTCAAGGTCATTGATGAGTTTATTACTAATTTTGACATCAGTTACGATAAAGTGGTGTCACTTTCATCTGAAGGCGGCCTCAGCAATGATTGGCAAAGAAAAAGGTGTAGTAAAAAGAATCAGGGATAAAAATTCAGGTCTAATTTCGTATCAGTGCATAATTCACCAGACAGCCCTTTGTGGAAAACTTAGAGCTACACTGAAAGAAGCGATGGACAGCTTTGTCAAGTTAATTAATTTTATGAGATCTCATTCTGCTCTGACATTTCAAGGAGTTTCTTTTTGAATGCGATTCAGCGTATTCTGACTTACTACAACACAACAATGTTCGTTGGCTAAGTAAAGGTCAAGTTATTGAACGCTTCTGGCTAATAAAAGCACAAGTAGCCTCCCTTTTGCAAAATTTGAGAGCCAGGAGGTTTGTTCGTAACAAATAAGCGCAATATGTTGGTTGTGGTTTCTCTAAAAGATATTTTGAAATATTTAAATGCGCTCAACACAGAGTTACAAGGAAATGGAAAATTAATATGTGATCTGATACAAAGCGTGTCTGCTTTTTGTCGTAAGCTGGATATCTTTAAAAAAGGTATTGCAAGACAAGAGTTTATTCATTTTCCGACAATTCTTGAATATAAAAAGGAGAACTCTGAAGAAGAAATTGCTATTTTTGGCCGATCTTAGGAACGAATTTGCTACAAGATTCCAAGACTTTGCAGAGATGGGCAAGCTATCTGCGTTTCTTAAATCGCCATGTGAAATTGATGTAGCGGCAGAATGGGTGGCTGCCAAGTTATTTAATCTGTCAAAGCCCTCACTTCAAATGGAAATAATTGATATGTAAGATGTGTCTTTGCAAATATATAAAACTGTATCCACTGAAGAATTTTGTGCCAAACATGTCCCAGAAAAATATGAAAATTGCAAAAAACTAGCTATCAATTTGGCCACTATGTCTGGCTCGACGTATGTACATATGTGAAACATCTTTCTCAAAGATGAATTTTTTGAAAAACAAATATCGTTCGAGATTAATGGACGCCCACCTAGAAGACACACTTCGTATTTGCTGTTCTTCTCGAGAACCATACTATAAAAAAACTGGTTCAAGACCGTCGGTGCAGTTTCTCACATTAATTTTTGGTCCTGTGTTTTATAATTCAGAATTTTATTTCTTTTTCTTCTTCGTACGTTAGGATTAAGTTATGTGTTTGCATCAATGGTTTGCCAAGCGTAGTTGGGAGCTTTCATACCATCTTATGGGTGGTCGTCCAGGTGGTCGAGGTGTATTTGGTTTTTCCTCTTTAGCAATTTTTGCCAGCCGTTCAGTTGGAATTCTGTTCACGTGGTCTCTCGATTCTCTTCTCTGGCCTCTTGTCCATCTTACTACATTTTCAATCTCACATGTGTCCCTTATTTCTTCATTTTTCTTTCGGTCAAATAGTGTATGTCCTGTTATTGATCTTAGTGTTCGCATTTCTGTTCTTAAAAGTCGTTTCGTTGTTGTGTTCTCTGCTCTGGTTTCTATCGCATATGTCATGACCGGTGTTACCCAAGTTTTATATATTCTGACTTTTCTCCTTGTGTTCATATGTTTATTTCCCTAAATTATATCTCTTAAGTATCCTGATATTATATTGCAGGTACGATTTCCTTTTCTCTTCTGCTAAGGTCTTGACTTCTTGTTTAAACCAGGGCTTTGTATTTGGTCTTCCTTCCATTTTTATTGTCCTTCTTCCGAATGCTTCTTTCGCTGCTTCTAGTATATTAGTTTTGTTGTTTTTGTTTTTTGTTGTTATTTTGTCCATGCTGTTTCAATGTCATTCAGCTCTTGGATATTTTTGGCAGCTATTTTTTTCTAAGCTTTTGTTGATATAGGTATTTAGTCGAGTCGTCTGATAGGGATTCTATATTCAGCTTACTCATTTCCTTGGTGAGTTTGTTATGAAATCGTTACATGATTCTTCGCATTTTGGTGGTTTGTTCCTGCATTTGGTGAGGCAACGATCTAACATCCTGAATCCTTTTTGGGTAAATATTTTTATTTGTGATTACGTAGTCTATTGTTGATCTTTGTCCTCGTGTGTTTTCGAAGGTGTATTTATGTTGTGGTTTATGTGGATAAAAAGTATTAATAATTCTGAGTTCATTTTGTATGCAGAGTTGTATCATTTGTTCGCCACTCTCATTAATTATTTCTTCGTTAAATCGGTTTTTGATACCAGGTACAACCTCATCGTCTACTCTTGCATTAAAATCCCCTAAGATTATTATTTCATCTTCATTCGGTATATTGTCTAAGACTGTTTGTAAGCTCTGGTAAAATAATTCTATCTCCGCCTGTTGCTAGTATCGGGTGAATAGATACTTATTATATGCATTAGTCTTGATTTTTATAATTCGATTGTCATCTGGAGTATGATGTTACTAATGTATCTTGTATTGCTGATTTGATTTTCATATCTTTCATGTATCAATATGTCAACCCCCGATGTTGCTCTTTCATCTTTATCCTTGCCGCTGTGTATTAGAATGTAGTTTCCATATTTGCCGTTTCCTTTGCCCTTTTTTTGTCTCCGAGAGTGTACATATGTCTAATTTGTGTCTTTTAATTTCAAGTAAGATTTCTTGGTCTTTATTGTTAAATTATGTTACATTCCAGCATCCAATTCTAAGTATAGTCCTTATTCGATTATTCCTTGTTCTCGTTATGCTGTTATATTAAATCCAGTCAATTCCGAGACCAAACTATTGGTTCTGGGAGCAGTTGTTTTTTTCCCCAAGCATGTTGCTAGCCTCACTTGAAACCTTCCTCTTTTATCCATTCTTGGGACCGACTATGACGTCACTGAGCTACTCAATCCACCCAGTTCTGTCATAGGCAGAGTTAGAATTTTGTTTGAAACCATAAAATAAGTAGGTAGTACTTAATTATTATCAGTTGTTTTTTTCCCCACAATATCCGGACCCCACCTAAAACTACTTGCCGACACCTGTTCTAGAAATAAATCACCAAATTTTAAATTTTAAAACACTAGGCTTTTATACTTATACTTCGATACTTATAATATTTAGCTCTCTAAAACGAAGTTTCATGGGTTTCTTGTTTGTCCAATTACACTTAATTACAATCTTTACAATTAATTATATATGTTCCCGATTTAAGTTGCATTTCTACTAAGTGGATTTGCTCAAACAATTTTGTAAACGTAGTCTCCTTCTTGGTTTTGCATATTGTGTTTATTAATTATTGTTAAAACATATATTATATTAATTAATGTGTAGCTTTATAGATCACGTGAGAAAAGCGTTTTTACTATTTAATAATATATGATGTTATAAATTCTTACATTACATTATCATCCATTAGAGTATGTTTACCCGGTTACATTAATTCAGTAATGTTCCCTATTACAGAGTAGTAGTTTATAATAGTCTCATCCGATTTTGGCTTTTAAAAAGTGGTTTGATTCAATGCTGTTAAAGTTTTTCTTTTGCTCAGAACACTAACGGATACAAAAATGATTAAATTAACATTAATAACTAGAATAATGTTCCATTATTATAGTTAATTAGGGCTACCAGTTGTAATGTATGCTAATATATTAGAATATTACATGTTATACATAGTCTGATGATATAAGGAGCGTAGTGCATTTATTTATTTTAATGGCTAATACTTAATTATTTTTGACAAACATTTATTTTGATTTGTTAAATTTTTCAAAATAAAATTACGTTATAACAAAAATTATGTAAAAAATATATGTTTAGTTTTAATTGACTGTAATTCATAAATTTTCATTGAGTTTAATTGCTGAAGTACGTTCGCGAAATATACAATTATAAATATTAAATTCAACAAGTAGCAATAATTGGATTCAATGTAGTCAACATGTAGATTATTGGATTTCGTTTTACTTAATTTTTATTTGTATTGAATTGATAATTTTATTTCGTTTGAAGTATTAATAATAATAAACAATATGTCAGTATGCGTGTGTAGGTTTTTCTTTTGTAAAATAAATTGTTGCATATCGTTGTTACTATGTCGCGTATGCATGAGCACAACGTTTAAGTATTTATCCAACTTATTTGTATTAATATAAAATAGAATCGTTTATTAATGTCAACCGGTTTCAGGTATGTTATAATTAGTAATGTGTAATATGCGAAGTCAAGAATGAATGTAACTTGTTTAGTGCTCTTACTCTAATAAATGCGCGTGCAAAAATTATAAATTAATTTTTGTTAATTTTACATTTGAAGTGATACCAATTTAACTACAAACGCAACTGATGAAAATGTAATTTTCATCGCACATTAATATGTAACATAATGTATGCATCGTAAAAATTAATAAACGTATATGTTAATTGTGATTATTTTACGGCTCAAAAATTAAATTTAATTTTTATAGCAAAAATGTCTGCTGTATTTGTCATTTATTATAAATTGTATTAGTTACTATTGACTTTCTAAATACTTCTCTAAAATACATTTAAATATATTGATTGATTCAAATGCCTTCAAATTTATCACTTTCATTACGAGACTGTTGAATAAAATGAAACTGGTTTACCGTTGACACTTAATAAATACCAAACCTTGAATCGTGACAATATTCTTAATTTTACTATAAGGTTTCATAAGCAAATTGCTAATATTTTTTTACATATAACAAAGTTAAAACTATGTTATAAGTTTAGATTTACACTGCTTCGAACAATTAGTGACCGTTTCCTAAAAACGGTCATCTTTCTGACACAGATTAACATTCTTGTGTAATTCTATCCAGTTTTTTTCTGAGAGCAACTTAAAGTTGCGGAATTGTTTGTGGCGATTTGATTACAATCACGAGGTCCTTATTTTGTTAAACCAGTTGTCTTACAATGTTTGATCGATGCGGTTGACCATTATCATTCATAAAGTTTATTTTTTTTTACAGATGATGCATAAGAAAGGACAATGCAACTGACCTGTAATATTTATTCACGCACGTTCCGTTAACTGTCACTTTGTTATATTAAATTATAAAGCTTTAAAATCTTTGTTAAAACCTCGTTTGATATTGAGTAGATAAATAAAAAGTATGAAGTCTTGGGGAAATAGGAAGAGAATTCTTGAACTGCCAAATAAACTATTAGATATTTTGAATCAGGGATTGGATTCAAGGAAGTACAGTCAACTCTCGATAATTCGAAGTTCAAAGGAATTACTAAAAGTTCGAAATAAAAGAGAAATGAAAAGTTCCAATTGCTGCAGTAATATTTGTCTGCTTCAAACCGAAGAACTGACCTCGAGCATTTTTTTTAAGCGTGAAGAGTGCTTGAGAAGCTGCCTCATCAACGTCGGATTGAAGACAGAATTTTTGTAATGTCTCGAATGGCACTCTTAAATTTTTTGACAGTGAACGCTTGCAAAGGCTCCGCAATGTCGTCTCTTTTTTTGTTCTCCGTATTCGTAGCAGATCAAATTTTACCATTGGTCTTGATATAGCAATACTTTCATTGACTTGCTCATACTCGTCCAAATTTACATCATATGCAATATCGCCTTCTACTCTTTTTCAGCAGTCTTTGCAAAAAGTTGACAATGTTTTGTGGAGTTACAGCTTTCGGTGCTTAGTCTGTTACAAGCTTATAGGTCTTACGAACCTTGCACGGCCAACTTACACAGTCGGAGATAGGGGGGGTTCAAGTGAATAATAATTAAGGGCGCCAGATCTTTTATAATTAACACTTCTGCCTTGGTCAAGACAGACGATCCAAGCCTGTAACGAATTTTTAGGTTCGTAATCCTTGTTACTCTGATGTTCGGGTAACCACAATAAAAGAGAAAGGTATGATACCATAAAAGGAAAAATTAAACAGGTATAAAAACTTTAATTTAGTAACGTAGATTATTAACAAAAGTATATCTAATTGTCAATGCATAAATGCCAGAAGTATCGGCAACACACAATACAAAAGTTGAATCGAAGTGAATAGCGAAGAAAATTTCGTAGTAAATATTGTTCGTACACAGCATGCGATACACACAAAATAATTAATGAAACTACCTTAACGGTATTAAAAGAATGATCGTAATTACGGAAATTAACATTAACAAAAGTTCCTTGAGTGACTTTTCTGACAGCGATAAAATTATTAAATAAGCTTACCCACAACCCAGTACCTACTTAATCGAAGAAAACGTTTTCCCCAGTGAGTGAGCCTGGAATAAATTTGAATAGCAAATCGTGTCAACACAATGACTCACGAAAGCAAGATCTACAAAATTGTTAATTACTGCTAAAAGAAAGTACACATAACAGAACCCGATTATCGAATGCTGTTCTTGTCTTCGGTTTTTTCGTTTTAAACGTAGGCCTTATAGAGTTATACTCGTCCCATGAAGATTATTATCGATATTAATCCCTCATTATTCTTCATTAAATAGAAACATGTGGCCAAAGTGTGGCGGAACAGCTATCAAATTAACAAAGAAATTACAAAAGAATCCTAACAAAACGGATGCAAATATCTTACCCTGTGACGAATAAATTACTGCAAACATGCAATGAATTCACAATTTGATGTCCATTACAGAGGATGTTATTAGAAAACTTGCAGTCTCTACGCGAAACAGGCCATTTTATGCAGTTGTCAGCTTAACGACTTCGTCGTAAAATGAGAGTCACAAGAAAAGATCGACAGAGGGCGTCAAAACCGGAATCTAATTTTAATTCAATATACAGGGTATTACGTTATAAAAATTTTGCACGTACCAAGTCTATCATTAGAATTGCTGACAAATGTGTTATCTTAACAGCCTATTCTTTACAGTGGTAGCAACTATTCATTGAGAAATCTGTGCTCATCCAACTTCTCGGCTTGATAACTTTTCTTATGACAGAAAGCTTCAACTTTTCAGACTTGTCCGAGTTAGGTAAAACTGTCGACCTCTTTTTACTATGCTTCACATCGTGACATTTTACATCCTTAAAAGTTAGAGTTTTGTCAGGCAAGAGTTGAAACGGAGGCCAGTTTTGTCGTTAAGCATGTCTCGAGAATACAACACCATTCCTCTTCTTAAAATTCGTAAACCAGTCTGCGTTTGTCGCAAGGTTCTGGATGCACAGACTTTTTTGTCTTCTCTTTCAGAAAGTTTCCGTTAATAGATATTTCTTTCTATCCTCTTTCAATTGTTCTATTGCTGGTTTTAGGTTTATGTAAAGTTCTACGTTTTCTTCCTCTGCAGCTTCTTCTATTTGCCCATTCTATGATATTGATTATTTGTTTAAGTTTTATACTATTTTAATCCCCGAGTAGTGTGATATGTAATTGTTTGTTAAATAAGTATTTGCTTCACTTTTTTTCTTGGTCTCACTTATACCTAGGATAAATGACACAATTACGATAGATTAGTACTTATCTGAACCTTGTACACATGTGTACGCATATTTACAGAAGCATGAAATTGTTTATTCCCAAATGATTAGTATTTTGATCATAAGGCAATGTAAAATACCTCTTTACACATTACTTTTTTATGCACACAAACATCAATAGTATACGAATAACAACAACCATACACTCACGTCGTGTCCAGAAATGGCTCGTCCCAAAAGCATCAAACAGGACCAACCGCACTCAATGTGAAGAGCGAAAATCAGCAATATTGATAAATACTCCGATCAAGGATGAAATTGAGCAAGAGAAAAAGTCCAAACAAAAAATCCGAATTCGTTAGTGTCCGGTCCTTATCCTTTTATGAGGAAGATCGAACCTGCATAAACATGCGCAAACAACACAGGTCTGGTTTTGTACCTTGGATCTAACAGTGCTTTTTTTAAATAATTTTGGCATTCGGTGGAATACTGTCTGTTGATTGCAGGCATCCAATATGGTTCGAACATACGTTAAGAAGACAGCATAGTAAGCACGATATAAACTCTGTGGTGGATGCAGTGAAAAAAAAAAAGAGTACTGGCCACGTAATGCAACTGGTATGCGAATTTGTTGCCCAAAATAAATTAATAACTCCAATTAAAAAACAACGCTCCAAACGTTTACAAATTTCAAACTGCGACACAAATTGTACATCTAGAAACCACAGCTACTAGAATATTCACGTAAAGAAATAACTGATCTGTTCGTAGTTCGAAAGTATTTCGAGCTATTGAGTTCCAACTCATGCAAACTAAAGTTCAATGAACTTTCTACTCAAATATGAAACTTAGATTAGAGCAGTCTTTCTATTGATCCTTTAAGAACAAAGGTAATGAGAACAAGAGGTACAGCATTTTGTCGACAGTCAGTACATCAGGAGTGAAGATTTCTCTACTACTAGTTTTCAAAGAAAAATTTGTTTGGGATCAATGGACGGCCAGTAGTGCTGATAGTGATAAACTAGTGTATGCGCCAAGTACTAATGGTTAGATCGAGTTTTATATATTCATTATATACAGAAGACTTTTATTTCCACAATAAGTCCTTAAACAGCTGTAGTCCTCATCTATGACGGTCACTAGAGTTGATTAAGAGTGGTACAATTAGCAAAAGCTAATAACATTACAATACTCAAACTACCTCTACACATTTTTCTCAACCCTTATACTTAGCCGTATTCAAATCTTTTATAAATATGCGAGATCTAAGGCTGGCAGATTGACAAAGACAAAATACTGGAGTAAAAATTCTCAAAAACAAGTTTTCACAGTTGGTACGAGACATTTGGAAAGATCTCTAGTTAGAGATGATTAAAAATGACTTCAGAAATCAATCAAAAAGCAGGAAGCTTCGAGGAAAAGGAGGGTTTCAGAAGTCTTGTCTAGCAAAAGTGAAAAAAATGGTCGTGAAATAAAAGATATTTGTCAGGACTCAGATGACGATTTAAATTTCCTAGATAAAGATATTTATCCATTAGAAGAAGTAAACTCAAATGATTTTGTTATGTTAAAAAGTTGGTACATCAATTTTCGAGTATAAAAGTTTTTCAAGTATAAAATTTGTCCCTCGACATTACCCTACCTTTTTCTTCGTAGCCGGCTGTTAAAACGAACCGTTCTTAGTGGTCTCTCTGCTCAACAAAGCTTTCATTATTAAATTGGTTCAAGACACTCCACGTGAATATGTGGGCGAATTTTGCGTAGTGTTGAGTGACAGCTTATTTTGGACGGGTCCGATCCCTCCACTTGTAATCTTATCAGTGACGTTGGTAACATCTGTTTGTCGAAAAGTTTCCATGACGTCAGGTTTCTGAAGGCTAAGGGATTGTACACCACTTTCTGGAAAGAAATACTTATACAAGTGCGAAGTTAATTAGAGGGAATATCGGCACATTCTTTTACCTCAAATATTGTGTGCATTAAATCAAATTACTTGTGCTAACACAGTATGTACGCTTGTGTCAAATTGCATATTACGTTATAGGTCAGACTGGTACGGAATTAGCTAATCCCCTACTGACTTACTTGGTTGGTCATGTCGATTATAATCACAATTAATGTTAAACTTTTTTTGTGTGTCACATACTTATAGGGTGCGCTTTGATTCTTGATACTTTGATTTTCGTATTCTTGAAATTTAACTTAATAACTTAATAAATGTAAAAGTTAGATCGATTAGGGCACGTAGATGTGTGACGTGTTGCCCAAGCAAAGGACGTAACTTATTTAGCCTGTGATATAAACCCATGTAATATTGTTTGCAACGTTTATATAACTATACTTATATACTGTCTTTGTCTTCTTCAACTACTTCTGTGATACAATAAGTATATATTCTGTGTTATTACTTCTGTGTTAGACGATATCTCTCTAATTTAATCCTTCATCGTCTTGGCGCTTATTTTTAGTTTTAATCTATAATTTAGCATCACAAAGCCTGCGACTTCCTCTCCGGGGAAACTGTGTTAGCCGTTACCTATTTTTTTGTTGAAGAAGAAGAAAACCAGCGTAACAAATTTGGCACCCAACTGTCTGGGCTCGGTTTTGTGTGTGCGGTAATTTCTTCTAGTTTTATTGGTTCTTTTACTTTTTCTTTGTCTTTCGTGGGTTCGATTTACTTTGCTTCGCTTCTTTAGTTATTGCTGCAAGACTTGACGTCGGAGTTACTTCACTAACTTTTACTTCTTTGATTTTAGTGCTGTGGTTTGACTTTATATTGGCGGTTGCTCATTTTTCTTTTAATTGGACTTCTGCTTGGATTTTTGGACTAACTCGACTACATCGGTTAACCCCTTCTGCTTATTAGATTAGTTATTAGTGTTACTACCTACTTACTACTTACTATTATTTTGATTGGGTTTTAGTCGTACAGTTTTGCATCACGATTAGCATAGTTCTCTTTAAGTTTTTGTTGTATTTTTGAGAAACGTGATCGGAGCAGTGTTACTGTTTGGTTTTTCTGTTTTTCTTTTTTACGTTCTTTAGGAAATCTCGTCACTAAGATGGATACTTGGGGGTTAGAAGTGAATTGACTTAGGAAGCAGGAGCTTCAGTATGAGTTAATCGCTCGTGGGTTTGATCCTATAGTGGTCGTTTCTACATTAAGGGGTGCGGTGCGTAGTGCTTTACAGTTGGAAAAGGAAGCATCTTTTCGCATGGATACTGTTACTTCAGTTTTTGCTGATGTTAAAGTAGCGATTGCTAAACTACAAACGTTACTTAGCGAATTTGTTGGCAATTTTTCCTCTTCTACCTTCAAACGAGCTAGTATCTTATATGTACACATTCACCGTCGTTGTTTGAATAGGTCGCCTGATGAGGAAGATGAAGCAAAGTGTCATCGTCAATTTGGATTTACGCTACAAAACCTACGTAATGAGTTCACAGCTAAAGAGAAGAAAGCAACCAAAACTACGTTGGTTTCTTTTACTAACTTACCTTCGTCTAGTTCTAAACAGAACAGGACAGTCACTACTTCCGGACGGAGAACCACATCTTCTTATTTCTTCGGATTCTGAGGCTGAAATGGATGCATCGGTGAAAGTTCGTTTTCGCTCACTGAATTCTTGAATTCTCCACAAAATTTATTTAATTCTGCTGCTGAAATCCTGACTGGAAAAGCTTTGTGTTTGTTTAGGGTAAATCGAGATTCTTTGCGTTCTTGGCAAAATGTCGTTACTTTATTAAAATCAGAATTCTTATACACTGTTTAATCCAATTGACCAGACTTTTTTCGAGATGATGCAATGGACTCTTAGTCATTCGTTTCCTTACTTGATTGTACGATGTTGATAGATTTTCTTTATTTTTCAATATGGTTGAAATAGTACTCAGAGGAATATTAAATTTCTTTGCGACATTGATTTTCGTGCCTCCTCTCTACAGTTTTGACAACTTTCTTCTTCTCCAAAATCGACAAGCACTTGTACTTTTTAGTACTCAGCAAATATGAGCAAACCTAACAATGTTACATGAAAATGGATACTAATTAAACTGTAATATATTACAACCTGCGTACGTGATCGTTTGTGGGTACTGTATATAAGTTATAAGTTTCAACTTGTCGAGTGTTTGGGTCAAAGAAGATTACTGTTTTGATACTGAAGGATTATATGTTTCTTCGACTTATTGAGTGCATCAAAAACTTTTAACTTTATTTGATTTATCGAGAGTTTTACTAAAGATCAAAAAATCACTTTGAATTACGGAGTGGTTACTATATTACAAACGTTCCTGTTCTTCCTGTAACACTAGACAGGAACAATCAAGCAGGTTCAACAGTAGGCCATGTGAACATAAGATCCCAAATTGGAACTTTTGGGCACAAAAAAAATGAAAAAAGAAACCATAGTAACGAAGACATTGAGGATTGTGACAAAGTAGAATATATTCGACAAGCCACAGTAGAGAAGAAAAAATCCAGTTTTGCTAGAAAGTTTTCTAGGAACTGGTGAAAACTATGCAAAAATCATTAAAAGTTTAAAAATCAGTTTTGGGCGAGATCTGCAAACTGAAGTTTATATACGTGAACTCTTGAAGTATGTTACGAGAATTTATTCGTTACATATGTGCAGGCGACTGGCTCAATATAATTCGGCGAGTGGATTGCAGGTCTCAGTGTGCTGATAATAAAGAAATTTAACACTGAAAGAGAAAACAAATGAAAACACAGGTTATATATAACAAGGAATATATTTATTTTATCAAAGAAAGATAGGTTAGTAAAGAAGAAGAGATGTAGATGCCATCAATTAAGGGTATCTAGTAAATATCACAGAACGTAAGTCCCCTTCGGTTGGAAAGCACGACGTACATAAAATAAAACTTGTTGACCTAACCTTTGCATTCTACAAATTTAAATTGGTAAATAGAACACAAACATCTAACATCTCGTGATTAAGCGAAACAAATCGCACCGTTTAATAATATATTACACAAAAAAAGTTTTATGCTTAATTGTGACAACAAACACAATAGTACGTACAGTTGTATGTGCAAAGGACTAACAACGTAGATAAGAGAAAATTTAAATAGGAAACACGATACTCCCAATTTGTTTTTCCGAAGTATGCCGTTGGCTAACGGCTCCTTCCCCATAATTACCTAAAATTTGTTGAAAAGTAAATTATTACGTACATACAGTGTTATCACAAACAAACTCTTTAGGTTCATAGAATCTACGAAACAAAAAACCAGATGCGCCAAGTTTCTCTCTAATTAATACTGATATTTCGGTAAATTCGGAAATTAACCAATGGTTTTAATGTCCTCAATTAACGTGGGTTCAACACCATTTTCAATACTTTGGAATTTGTATCGTCATCATAGTAACTTTTCCTAAGGTAAACGAACAGGTGTGAATATCTCAACATTAATAGGACACGTGTAGGTAACCAAAGTTGCTAATGACAAAATAGAAAATCAAATTTCGCCGCAAAATTACAATTTATTCCTACACCGATTAATTCTTTACCACAAACGCCTACAAAAAAAAGTCAATAGTCTTTTGCAGAGTAGATGTGAATGGTACAATAGAAGTTCAGTTTTAATGTCGAAGTCAACAGTTGCCCCTTACTATACCAAGGAAGGAACTCTTGACAGTTACTATAGGTGTAAGACTTTACCATTATGTTAAAGCAAGTTTAGACATTCAGCCATTGGAAATGTTTATCTTGACTACAGTTTTATCATGGATAACTAGACAAGAACAATAGAATCTGTTTGTATTTAACTGGGTCAAAGAAATCATATTGTTGACTGCCCAACAAATCACTTGGAGAGTGGCCACAACTTTTAAAGAAACCTGAGTATGGAGTTGAGACTTTCAATGAGAAAAAACTTTTAGAAGAAAGAAAAAGATCAGAACAATCTTAACTTAAATGTTGAATACAGAACTTGAAGTATGGCACTTGTATTATTTTTCTAAACCCGCAAGAATGTTGGTTTGGGGGCTAAGATATATAAAGGAGAGGGTCATTAAAAGGAGAAATTTTTAGGATTGTACGGCAAGAGGTAGTAAAAGATATGAAATATTTGTACTCTTTGACCCAGAGTTATGTCTTGTCAGATCTTTCATGGAATACAACGTCAGAATGTAATCTTAAATTGGAAATTGATTCTGTGTCTGAACAAAAGGTTTTGTCGTTTGTCAGAAAGCAAAAATAAATCGCGTTTACGCTTAGGTTTGTTAGTAATTCCAAAAACAGTTCTTTTAAGGGTTATGGTTTTCTGTCAGTAGAATGTGATGTTAAATTTCATCCATTTAAGGAAAATATATACTTGAAGATAATGAGAAGTTTGCCCACGAAAAATCCAGAGAAATAAGTTAGAAATTACTCCTTCTAATAGCCCACACTAATATGGAGGCATGTGGGAAGCGGGAATCAAGAAACCAGAATAATAACTACTATTTAAAAAAGGATTTTTGGAAATACTGTTTTATCATTTGAATTATTTACTATTGTGGATTAAATTGAAGCAATTTTTAATTCCAGGCTACAATTCCATTTTTTACTTGATCACGAGACTTTTGGTAACCGTGGTCTTCTGATTATTTAAACCAATTACAGAGGTTTTAAAAACCCTATTTAGCTTTGGTTAGGCTTAGACGTAATAACAAAGTTCGTTTGCTTAAAGTTATTACCAATAAAGGTGAATTTACTCGCCCCATTGCAAAATTATGCATACTTTCTATACAAACTAATAAAAAAAAGTTTTAGGTAATGTATTGGGCATACTTACTAGTATAGTTGATAAGAAGTTGGTGGAATTTTTGTACCACTGGTTTAATGTAATCTTGAACATAACCGATGTAAGGCGCTGTCATCTAATGTACATGTACAAAACTATGTTTTGCACTTCTTGCGTATACCTAATGAAAACAGGGTTTTTACCATTGTTGGCGTTATATATTATTGCTGCTTTGTTGTAATGTTTTGTAGACGTTAAAATTTCCATTTTTAGTGAAACATCGATATTTCAGTCTATGCACTATTTTGCTCTTATTAAATGCCTGGACAAGGATATCCGATGAGTAGAGCAGTTTGAAATAATTTTTTTACAATGGATTTCTTGAGATCTAAGTTTTCTAGGACAATGCCAGTCATAAAAATTGTGCCTCAGTTTAACTAATATAAACATAGATTTGGTTAAATCTATCAATAGAGATTGTGGAACATAATCGAATTATTGGTCCATTTCGACAACTGCACTGCATTTTTTTACAGTTGCTCAGGTCAGTTGAAAATCTATAAAATAGAATTCGTTTGACCATGAAACTACTTTATTCCTACTGGCACTCTATTAGCGAGAATGAGTTATTACCAACCATTTGTTCCAACGATTCTTGTCCTCGCAGCTAGCTGAAATGTCGCTGAGTGGGCGTGGTTCAGAGTACTATAGTAAAAAAAGAGCACAATGGGCGCCACTATGCTGCAACGATAAAATCCTTAGCTCGGAGACTAATCATACATACAAACCCACTGAGAAATACAAACGATTATCTACGAGATAACGAACAACTTTGTTATATATTTTTGTTTTACCAAAGAGTTACACAAAATACTACATAAGGTAAAAAAATTTGATCAAACAATAACAGTTACATGCTGTCGCGAAAAAACTTTAGTTCTCGACTGGCGAGACGTTATCATTAACTTATTAAAAAACGAAAGAAGTACTCTTAGTTCCTTAGCGTAGTAGCTGGTAAAAATTGTTACTACAGTGTAATAACTCTCGGCACTTTCGAGGACTGTAAGCTTACATTCGACGATTTAATTTTAGGCATCACTGCTTTAACACGTACAAAGGTGGCAAGCAGCTGAAGGCTGGCCTATAGACTCGACTGATAATGATCTTAAAATATACTAAAATTAACTGAGGGCTAAAACATAATATAATTAAAATTGCTACAGTATGGTCCTTTGTTTCAATTTAATTTTAATAAAACGTATTAAAAGTGCAATTAGGAAATGAAATAATCGAATTTAACGCATATTGACTTGTTTAAACCAATCTGGTGTACCCAGTCACCCAATTCGTTAAGTTTAGATAATTTGTTATTCAGATTCTTAGTTTTTGTTTTTAACGTATTGGTCAATACCGAAGTATTATTTAATTTTAAGTATTTTACCACATTCTAGAATCGGCTTGTGATTTTTTTTCTATTTTATTACTAAAATTTTATATTTCTTTCATTATTATGTAACACTTACTTACAACAATTTTTTCAGCAATTTGTCAAATAAACATCGAATTAGACAAGTGCTTTCATTTTTTATGAAATCAAATATATTTAAATTTAAACACAATAAACTAAATGTTCTCATAAAAAAAAATTGCAATTATAATTTAATATATGCGTTTATTAATACGTTGTTAATATTTGAACAGTATGGAATTAATAATCGTTTTTGTTACGAATGTGCGCAAAATAAGTTCAATTTAATATGTACAGGAATACTTTAAAGCACTACTCTGTTGATGTAAAGTAAACGCTTAAACTAAATTACTAAAACTATTTACAAAGGAAACTACTTTATCACTATTTAATGTAAAAGTTTTATTTAATCACGCTGTCGTACTATCCTGTTAATTTTCAGCTGAAACTGTAAAATGCGTTAATGTGATTTTTGTTAGTAACTATTAATTTGTTAAACAAATTAACCTAGTTCTATTTTTTTTAATAAACAACACTTTCTAATATTTGTTTATTGAATTATTTAGCCAATTGTTTCTTTGTTAAATGATCGTATATTTTAGGAACTTTTACAGGTCTAAATTTGTGGGTAGTTAACTATTTTCAGAACGTTTTCATGAAACAGACTTAGGTTTGTATACAACAGAAGACTACAAAATTACATTAAAATTAGTATAACAAAACAGGTAACACGTAATTTAATGTCTAGAATGTGTTTAATTTAATTTTGTTAATTAAAAATATAAACCGTTGTATTTTTCTAGTTGAATTTTACCGCTTGACTTATGTCTTATTTTACTGTCTAAATAATAGTAAAATATTTTGTATTTCTCGTATTTTTAGTAATTTGTTACGCTGGTTTTCGTGTAACAAAAAAAGGTAAGCGACGGCTGACACAATTGTTTCCGGAGATTGAGTTGCAGGCTTTGTGATGCTAGATTATAAACTAAATCTAAAAAAGCGACAAAACGAGGAAAGTCTAAATTAGGAAGACATCGTTTAAATCTACCCGCAGCTGAAAAAGAACAAATAACACAACAGAAATGATAAAACAGAATATATAATTATTTTATCACAGACAGTAGTTCAAAGAGGATTAAGAAGGTACATATGTATAATTATATAAATTTCCCAAACACTAATACATGGGTCGGACAAAATATAAGTTACGCGTGTATACTGGGCAACACGTTGTAAAGTAAACTGACCTAGTCGGTCTAACTTTTATATTCAGAGAAGGAATGACTTTATATTCGTAAATTCAAAATCACCAATGTATAAAAACAAATAAAGACTTAGAAACTCAACGCGCACTGCATAAGACTTTGTGTTGTGTTATTCTAACAATCGACTTAACCAACGAAGTACTACTCATAAAAATAGAAATTGTAATACTTACAGTTATATTTTATCCAGTAGGGGATTGGCTAATTCCGTACCTGTATTACCGAAAACGTGCTTTTAAAATTTGACAGTGAATCACGAAAAGTGGGCGAGTCGAGGATAAATCTTATACTAGAAAATTTTTAATATAGCACATTTTTAACATAAATTGTATTTTGGATAATTTTTACTGCTCGTTTAATACTTTTGTATTAAATTTTTTGGAGAGCATGCTATTCTTTTTGATTTCATCGATAATCATCGGGTTTATTCTGTTATTAATAACTACTTTTTACTATGGCAGAAGAATAAACAATTAAAAAGGCTAACGTACACTAGTTTCTGTAATTGAGTATTTGTTTAACGGGATATCGAATACAGTAAAAAAGGAAAATTAAACGAGTGAGCCTCATCCACATAAGCGAAAGAAGTAAAACTTCTTTGCTAATTGATTTCTTTTATTCTTATTTATTGATAAAAAAGTAAAGTGTTCCTGGGACTCTGCCATTTTAAATTAACTGAACACTGTTATTTTATATTAATGATGTTTTATATTTTATATATAACATTCCCATCTTTTAAAGAATTTACTCATTAATTAAATTAATTAAAAATTTAAAGAAAAAATTTGAAAACAAAGTTTCATAAGCAAGCGCTTTCAATTTATTCTTATCTAATATCGGTTTGTGGCTCGAATCGTTTTCTTTAGTTCAGATAAGCTGTAAATAAGTATATATGTATATTGAGTGCTACTGAATCAGTTCCTCGATATTCCAGTTTAACTTCGTCAATGTTTGTCTTAACCGTGTAAACTTTCTAGTTCAAAACATTTCCAAACTGTTTTTCTTGAAAAACTGTCGAATGCTTTTTTAGGTCAATAAAGGCTACATATATTTTTTTTTCTGTTGTGTATTTTTCTATTAGCTGTTTTACTACAAATATATGATTTTATACTCCTCTTTCCTTTCGAAATCCGTCCTCTAGTTGTTCTTCTGTTATTTTCCCTAGTTTTGATTCTAAGATTCTTTCGTATAACTTTATTATCGTCTGTAAAATTGTAATTCCTCGATAATTTGTGCATTCCCTTTTATCTTCTTTTTTGAATACAGGGAACAGTATGTTTACTTCCCAATCTTTAGGGATCTTTTCCTTCTGCAAGGTTTTATTAAACATTTTAATGATTATTTTTATACCCGTCTTATCTAGTTTTGTAACCATTTCTGTCGTTAAACCGTCGCGTCCTGCAGCTTTGCCTCTTTTTAACTTTTTAGAGCTTCTAATACTTCTTCTTCTATTTCTTCATGTTCTTCACTTTCTGTTATGTGTTCTTCTAAGTTCATTTCAGCTCCGTCTTCTAGTGTTCTATTATGTCACTCTTCTATAGTTATCATTTCTTGGAAATACTCTTTCCATCTCTCTATGGTGTTCTCATCGTTTCTTAACATACTTTCCGGAGAGTTCTGAGTAACTTATAAAACATTTTTTGGTTCCTTTTCCATCCTTACACCAAATTCTTCACAAGCTTTTATTTTAGCTTGTTTAACCATTTTCTTTATTTTGATTCTTTGTTTTTTCTCCCAAATAGTCTTTCCATAGTTTTTTCTTTCCTTTCTTATTTCTTCATTCCACCATCTTGTTTGGTTCGTACCTTTATTAATTTTTGTACTTACACATACTTCCCTTGCTGTCGTTATTAATGCTTCTTTGATATTTTCCATGCTGTTTCTAATGGTACTTTAATTATATTTGCATTGATTTTATTCATCTTTACTTCTACTCTTTCCTTGTATTCTTTTGTTATCTCTGCATTTTCTAGTTTGTATGTTTTAAATATTTCTGTATTAATGTTTTTTGCTGTCTTATGGTTTTCTACTTGTACCTCCATTTTTGACGTCAGAGTATATTTTTGGGCCCCTTCTCCCTCTTGTATCTTTTATTTTATTTCTGTAATGTATGTTTATTATTATGTAATCTATAATAGATCATTCATTCTTACTCACTTCTTCTTTAATGTATTTATGGATATTCTTGTGCTCGAGACGGTATTTGTTATTATCAGGCCATTCTGTATACAACTGTATACAAAAATCAATGAATCGTGAGCCATTGTTGTTACTTTTAGTCTCCCCATATCTTATTACTTCTCCCGATTCCTCTATTTTCCTTTCCACTCTTCCGTTAAAGTCCCCTATTATTAATAATGTTCCCCTACTATATTCTATTGTTTTTTCCAATTGTTCCCAGAAGTCTCATGCCGTCTCATGTTCATCGACGCGTAGACAACAACAAGGGTTATTTTTGTTTGTTGCTTTTATATTTTTCCATTCCATTGTTACTTTTACGTAGTTTTATTTGTTATCTTGTCCTTCTGTTCCTTCTAGCTGATTCTTTGCTTAATTTCATTTCCATTCCTTTCCATCTATAGACAGCTTTTGGTAGTCACTTTTAACTTTATTTCTATTTCTATAGACCTTTCTTGTTTAGTTAAGCTATTATTTATGAAAATTGTCTCTCAATTTGATTTCCTTAATTTGGATTTGTGTTTCATTATCTCTATTTTATCATTTATGTTTTCTAATTCAAGTATACCTGTTTTGTAGGCTGTTTTAATTTGGATGTCAATTTTTAGTTCTTCTTTTATAAATCCTTCTATTACCTGTTTTATTTCCACAGCTTTATTTAAATTAGTCGTTATTCCGTATTACTTTTTATGATGGTATCCTCGTCCTTTAAATTTTTGTTTTCCTTTTTTAATACTTTCATTGCTTTATTAAATTTAGTTTGTTAAAATTTTATTTGGTTCTCATCATTAATTGTTCTAACATAACTAGTATTCTGTCTTTCGTTTACAGCTTTCTGGCGATCTGGTTGTCTTCTTTGCTTTACCATAGTTTGTTATATCCTCATCGCTACCTTTCTGTATTTTCTTTCTTTTTTTCTCCATCTCTTAATTCACTGTCTGTATGATATATCTCAAGTGTCTTTACTTCTTGTTTGCTAAATATGTTATTTATAGTTTGTTCCCAAACGCATACGGTGGCATTTGAGGCATTTGTTAGAAATTTATTTTTTGCCGCCGTTACAACCACTACTCACTCTTGAGGGCGCTAATTTTAAAAGTCTCTCATGTTTAAAATGGGGATGATTGACGGTGTCTCCTGCTTCATTGTGCCCAAGGTTCTCCTAAGTTTCGTTTTCAAGTTATAAAAATTATTCCATCGGCTCATGGATACTAAAAGGGTTTAAACGTATTGATTTCTAATTCTAGTTTTTCAGGATTGATTATTTTTTTCGCAGTCTCAGTTCCTTTTGAGTGCCCGTCTGTTTAGTACCTCTAGGTCCTAGTGCTTAGGAACTTCAGTTAACGACGAACCCGGGAAGTGTTTTTGCAGTAGTTCTTGCAAAGTACCTTCAACCGAGTCTATTTTCGGTCAGCAAAGAACCAATGTTTCCAGTGTGGCTTTTGCTCAGAGCCTTTTGTAGGTTCGTTTTCTACGCCCCTACAGTACCTTCTCCATGAGTCTCTTCTTTGCCTTTTTAATGGCATTATTGTATGTTGTGAGGCTGGTTTTGTATTTATCCCAAACTTCGCTTTTTTTGGCTGTATTAAATAGCCTTCTGGTGCGTGCCATTGCTTTGTCAAGCTCCCTGTTCCACCAAGTTATCTTATTGGGGGTTCGTTTGACAGTTTTTGGACAGCTTGCTTCAAATGCGGATTTTAATAAATTAACAATACTATCCGTCATTAGTTTTAGCTCGTGCGTTGATCTTGCAACTGTGGGACAGTCCGTGATTTGGCCCGCTAAAGTTTCGTTGAACAAATCCCAGTCGGTTTTTCTCGGGTTTCTGTATTCCATTACGAGTTTCCTGTCTGATTCAATGTTGAATCGAATGTATCTATGATCAGATAAAGAAGGTTCATCTGATGCATGCCACATTTTTATCACTTTGCTCGCTTTTGGACTAGCAAGCGTCAATAACTTCACTGCGCGACACTGTTGTAAACGTTATTTATTATGTCTAAGTTGCCTTTTAAAATATATTGTAAAAGTTTTTCACTTCTTGGATTTGTCTTTGTGCTCCCCCACAAGGTGTAGTGTGCATTAGCATCGCATCCAAGAATCAGCGGTTTGTTGGCCCCACTGTTAATCAGCCTGTGGATTTCCTCCGGCGGCGGTGATCCGTCTGGTCGTAGGGGAGGTAACCGGATCCGATAATGAACTCCCTCCGGTTGCCTTCCTCTACTACAGATATTTTAACTGCCACTAGGTCTCTAGAACATATGTTCCACAATGGCATTTTTTACAATAATGCATGTGCGAGGGTTGTGCACAAGCTAGGCCGCAAGCATCCATCTATCTGGACAGTTCAGCACTTTTATTGTTCCCTTGTGGGTCCATGGCTCCTGGACAAGGGCAATGTTAATACCGTGTGTCACGATATAAGCACTGAGGGCCCCTGAGGCTGCCCTACAGTGATGTATGTTTATCTGAACCACTTTCAGCATTAGATTTGCCGTCAGCAAGTTCTTTCTAGTTCTGGATTTACATCCATTGCTTCGTGGACATTCCTTGTAGCATCCGGTTTTTTGCTGTCCTTTTTAGAGTCGGTCAGCGCCCGGAGAGTGATCCTTGAAAATCCAAGGTGCAAGTGGTTAGTTGACGCTTCCACCTTCTCCCAGGACCCCTTAAAATCCCATAAACAGGATGTTTCGGTACTGATGTTGTTGTTCTGTACCGATATTCTTTTCAATAGAGTGGGCGGTTCCAGTGCTGTTTCCGGGACCCAAGTGATAACCTTTTTGGGTTCAGAAAGGTCTTTGAGATAAATAATCTCTAGTTCCCTATCCTCCCCCAGTGGTTTCTTAATATTTGACGTGCCCACTAGCCACTCTCTGGTTGCTTTGTCTGCGCACGTTATTTTCAGAAATCCGTCTTTATGGGTAGGGGAGACCGGGGTCAGTTGTAACAGTTTTTACATTTAATCTTGCAGAAACGTCTTAATATATTGCCATAAAAAACTATACAAAGATGCTTTAGGGTGTTGCCATGAATCCTGCAGTACAAAATTGTAGGATATTCTAGCTTGAACTTGTGAAAAAAATATTAAGTTCGTGTGCGAAAAATTTTACATTTGACCCAAGTAAGGGTCAGTTGTAACAGCCGTAGGGTCAATTGTAACAAGAGACAAGAAAGTGATTCTGTTTAAAAAAATATTTATTAAAGGCAGTTGCCATAACTGTGAATCTGATTAGATTAGTTAATCAGATTCACAGCTATGGCAGTAATACAATACGTCGCCTTTTGTGCATTTTTCGTGCGACCATAATTTGCAACTAAGACATTGTACCCACTTCTCGCCCTGTTTGCTATTGGCCCATGCGCCCATGCACACAAGGCACAAATAGTCGTCATCATCTGTGCTACTATCTTCCAAAATACTTCTTTTTTATTCGCAGTCTTATTCTTTTTACCTTTTTTACCATCAATTTTTGACACAGACGTCGACGTGCTTTGCCTGGCCAACTTTTAAGTGTTTTTCCTTTTTTTATTTCTGCTGACTGTGCCTTCTCTGGGGTATCGGTCCAAATCGAACTTCTCATTGCCACCCTACCTTTTCGCTTTGGTTTCTGGAAATTTGCTTTAGGCATCGGACGGATATCGCTTGGAGAAATCATAGGGGAAGTTCTTTGATTTGATGGTCCTGGAGCGTAAAGGTCTTCGTTCGTTTCATAATTCACTTGCAGAACTGGAGAAGAATGAGGAAGTGGTCTAGGATCTAGAACTAGTGAAGAATGAGGAGGCGGTGTAGAGTGAAGAGACGATCTTGAACGAGAGGGAGGTGTGGATTCGAGTAGTGGTGGATCCGTGTCGTTTTCGGGTAAATGTTCGCTTGGTTCTAGCAACGGGCGGTCCGTAACTGCCGCCGGAGCGAACTCATGATCAGCAAATACGAAGCGGTTAAATGGATAAATACCGGAACATTTGAAACCACCCTGAATATTTGCTGGTGTAGCAGCTAAAGGGAGGGATTGCTTCACAAGACTTGGCAAATGATAAATGTTCATTCTTTCTCCTGGATGAGTTTTTCTCCAATCGTCGGCGCAGGTGTTGAAATATTTCTTAAACGGTCCATATACCGATCTGTCTAAAGGCTGCAGTTTGTGGGACGTATAAGGAGGGAATGACAGCAATACTATCCCGGTTTCGCGACAAAAATCAATAGCTGCAATTTGTATATGGGAATCGTGATTGTCAAGAAGCAGAAGAACCTTATTTTCCTGAGATGGCCTCGCATGTTTCACAAAATGCCGCAGAAAAGATAAGAATTCAGTACTTTGCATCCAACCGGAACCGTTTGCCGCCCCGATACTGCCCATTGGACAAAAATGATCGTGGAAACTTTTCCGAGGGAAAATAAACATTGGCGGTATTAAATTGCCAACTGCATTAACAGCCACGCATACAGTTACCAATGTTTCTCTTTCATGTGAATTAATGCCACCAACCTGTTTTACACCTTTGGCGGCTAAGACTTTATCAGGTTTTGGTGCTGTAGTAACTCCTGTTTCATCTAAATTGTAGATGTTTTGAGGTTCAAATCCGTACCTTTCTATTACATTGCTAAGTTTATCGCAAAATTTCTCAACATTCTGTTTATTAAAGTTGCAAGCTCGAGCAATGCTGGTTGATTCGGGGATTCTAATGGAGAGTGTTGGATTACGTTTTAAAAAACCCGTAAACCAATCAGCACCGGCCATCTCCAACTCCTTGCACTTGTCAGGAAATTTCAGTTTGTTTGCAACTGCGTATTGATAAGCCAAATTTCTTACTTCTTTTGGTGTGAGCCCATAGAAAATGTTTGCTGACGCTTTAAGATATTCCGTGAGCACCGCTTCCAAAGTCTCGGAAAACACTTTATTATGTGGCTTATATCCCACCTGAGGGTCTTCATTTGAATTTCGCTTTTTGATAAATCTTTGCAGTGTTACGTGACAAATGTCATAGGTTTTTGCTGTTTTTCGAACTGACACCTTCTCGTTCATTACTAAATCAGCAGCTCTCTCAATAACATTTTGATCCGGACCTTTGTTGGTGGTGCGAAGACGATTGCGAGGCATTTCCTGTGTAAAACGAATAGTACGTGTAAGCACCGGACGTTTTTATAAAGATCAGTAAATTGGGGCTGTCAGAAAGCTATTTTGAATTTACACACGATACCATCACCTTTCGGCGGCAATTGTAACAGTGTTACAATTGCCCCGGATTGTGATGTTACAATTGCCCCAGAATGTATTAACCTTAACTATTGTGCCTACTAAGATTGGTTACTAACCTTAACAAGAAATGTGTGGTACTAAATAATGCGTAATTTAACACAGTTTCGAGTGGTGTCCACGAAAAATTCAACAAATTTTAATGCTAGCCACTATAAGGAAACAAGTTGCGACAAAATATTTTACTTAGGACGTACTAAATCGCGTTACCTTCCGTATACAAAACACACTTGCACGTATGACGCGACCAATACCAACCACAGTTTGCAACCGAGCTACGAGTAAACGGATTATAGCGACAGTGCATAATTTCAATAGATGCCCTAGTATAAGCACTGTTACAATTGACCCCGGTCTCCCCTACATTCCTGAAAACGCGGAGAAGCTTGTCCCTTCTCCAATTAGGCAATCCATCCAAGTATCGAGGTTTTTATGACCTCGGATTCTTCAGGACTGATACTGTCTTCAGAGAACCCTTTTGGCATAATTGCAAGAGCAATTCCCGCCAGTGTCCCTGAATGTCTTTTTTGGGTTCCTTCGACTCCTCGACTTCGCTTTACCGGTCGTTTCTGTGACAACGGTGTGCTACTGCTAGAAAGGTTGCGTTTTTGCGCCCCTGTGCCGACAGTTGCGTGCGCCGTCTGGTGGTGCTGTTGCATACCCGACGTGCCCGCCTTTGCTTCTTGTATAGGTGTATGCCATTGAAGTGGAACCGGTTGCCTGCGCTCTCGATTCTTCTTGTTTTTTAAGCTTTCGTCATGCCGCCCCCGAGAGCTTTTTGGGCTTTTTGGGTTCGCGGTCAGCGTCAGCCGTTATTTTATTTTTGGGTTCTGGTCAGAGTCCTCGTCTTTTAAATTTAAATTTTGCTTTGATGATTCCATACATGTTGCCACGAGTGCCGAGGAAAAGAAAGTCGCCGTGCGAAGTGCCCTGATACGCACGGAAGGCTATATACAACGCGGGTCGCCAGGTGTCCCGAGGTTGGAACCAGTGACGACTGGTCTATCCAGTCCCGCATCTATCGACCTGGTCTTCTCCACCTCAGATTTAAGTTTTTGATGAGGTTGTCTCCTCTTGGTCTAGACAATTAAACCAAGACCCCTCAACATTGCTTGCTCGTGAGACATGTCCACAGCAGCAAGATTTGGGTTTGGTTGCCGTGCTTGCTGTTTAAAGTCAGCAGAGTAGCGACAGGCATCGTTATTCCAGTGTTAGCTCTTGCCACGTCACTACAGCTTGAGCTGGGAGAGCTGGCTCGCGTGACAGTAGTACTGGAGTACGTACGGATTTGAGGCCGCGACTCCAACACCGAGTTATCCCGGGTCAGCTGATGAAGCTGCGTTACCGTTACATCCTATTTACCACCTACCGCCCGATAGGTAGCTCAACCCACGAGTGTAATAAAGTTAATATTTGATATGTTTAAAAGATGAATTTGTAGAATCTGACCCATTGAAGCAGTTACTTATCTGAAGAACTATTAAATAAAATACATAATGCTGCAAAAACTAGTGTTACAGCTAGAAAATTGGTTCACAAAAGACGAAGAAACTTTTTATTAAAATGCATGTGCCAAACGCAACTATCGGTAAGAGGAATATGCATTGACCTGTTGTCACATTGTGTGATATTTTAAATTATCTAGGGTCGAGAAAGACAGTAGGTCCATGATAACATTATCACATATCGAGTTTTCTTAAATAAGCTCCGTATTCTAACTGCTGTTAATGACCGTATACAAAAAAAAAACTAATTTTCTCTCCTTTGTGGAAATAATAATTATTGTACCTATAGCAACTGTTTTTTTTGATTTTTTTTTACCAAGTGATAAACAAAAGCTAATCTGGTCTGTATGAAACAACTGATATGAAAGAAAAACAATTTTTTGGACATTCTTCTGTCTGACAAAAAATCACTGATTCTATGTAATTTGTTGATATTACACGCAATCAAAGTCTAAGCTGAAAAAACCGTAGTATCAACAAGTACATTTTCAAAACCGGGAATAAATAAGAATAAATCGTTCTGATCACGGAAGAATAAAATGTGTTATTATAAACATTATCAAAAGTTGAGTAAGATTAAATGTAAGCATTAGAGATTAATGCGCATTACGTTCTTTGATTGAAAAATAATTTATTTTCTTATTTCTTCTCTAACAATATCATTGACGTAATAAAAAAAAGGTTTAGACTAGACGGACGTAATTATTTGATTATATATAGATGTTGAAAAAATAAACATACACACACGTTTAATTAAAGTTATTTGCAACATAGCGTCATTATCACTGTTAAAAGAAAAATGGTGCAGGTTAAGGCCAATACGTTCATACTGGGTATTTATATATACTTTATCACCAAGATAAGTGTATGAAAATGCTTAGTATAACAAACTTAGTTACAGACTATTTATGTAATTGCAATTTTGTATATACAAAACGAATATTGTAGAACGAAAACGGTTTTAATTAATTTTTTTTTATAATCATTGTTTTGTAAAAATTGTTGCTATCTTTGCGGTTGATAGGTCAACATGTTTTTTTTTTAAATATATTTTATACACAGTAACATTTCCTGTTATTTACTAACGCCCTCTGCGTATCATTGAACAACGCACTAAGTATATACAATGCATTATGCAAATGTATTTGTTACAAAGTATATTAGCTGTAATTGATTTATATTTTAGCAGTTTTTATTAGAAATTATACGTTAGATTGTAATTAAATAAAGCGACTTTGAACTTGAACTTAAAATAATGGGCACAGCCAGACACGTGTGTGGCGTGTACTTTGTATGTAAAAAGTGATAATTTAATGTTAACATTGCGCTTATATTATCATACTTTAATGCAAAAATTTTAATTGCGCTATCGCATTATTGCGTAAAAATTATTTTAATATTTACACTGTAATATTCCAGTTGAGGTGTTTATTTTATTAGTTGTGATATCGAAGTCAACAATTTGTACATCTATTAATGAAGTAAGACAAAGCGTGTTATATAACGCACAATTAACACAAAAAGTAGCATGCACTTAATAGAAATAGTAATCTATTTACGATCCTTGCACAGTTTACCACCATCTCATCCTTTTTTAACATAGCTACAACTACATATTAAAAGTATTTCATTAAATTCCATTTCCATGCATACACGTAGCTCGGGCATAAATAAATAATTAGAAAGAAACTCAAAAAAACATTGTAGGTTAATATTTATTAAAATTATTTTTATTTTAATTGCGAAAAAATGGCGTTTTATGAAGCGAGTAGTTTGTTAATATTCTATTGGCTTACAAATAATAAGTTAAATAATTTATTGCTTTAAGAATTTTTTTTCTTACCAGTGTATAATGAGTAGTTTCTTGCTTAATTAATTTTGTTTTTGTTGCTTCACTATATAAATCAACTATTTTAATTATGTTCTAAGTAGGGAGCGTTTTAATAGTTGCTTTCTTAATTATACGTAAAAAAAAACCTATGGTTAATTTGATTTCGACTACTGGTGTTTGTAATATGGGAATTAAACTTTAAATTAACATAATCGAAATCGAGAAATACGTGTAAGCTTTTTTTGACTAATACAATAAATTTTTTAAAAAACGCCCTGATGCATTTTTTTCGCAATTTAATAGGACTTAGGCAGTACATGCAACGATAAAGTACACAAATTTATTGCGATTATATTTGTACGCCGTAGGCCGCAAAACCAAAAATAAACGTTTTTTATCACAGTAAATCAGAATTAACATTTAAACATTATCGAATTGTCAAATTGGATAAAGCCTTAAACCTGTATCAAAAGTAAATATAGATTTTGAACCTCGTCCAAGCTGGTTTCGCCTCTATAAAGTATACGATGCCTAATTTAATTATACAATTTTTAAATTTTAAAAGTAAATTTTGTTGCTTGAAGTGACATTTATTCTAACTTAGTTTCAGTATTTTTAGAATACCCGTAAAATAGAATGTCATTGTGTAATTCAAATATTTAGAATCTTAAACGTCGGACAATGTTTCATTTTTGTTTGATTTAATAAAACCATATGGCCAAGATGGTGCTTTTTAATTTATGTGGTTATGCAAATGCGTAAATTTAATTTTCAGTTCAACATGCTTTTTGTTTTGTTTTTGATTTAACTTGACAGCACTTTTCTAAGCTGGTTTCTTGGCTCTTTCTGTTTTTTATTTGCCAAATTCGTTTCACTGCAGTATTTTCTATTTTTAAATTATACATCAACAGATTGCTTTGTATTAACGTTATTTGGTATACTTTATATATTTCTGTTAATTCTTTAATTTAATATAAAAAGTAATCGTTAGAATATTAGGTATATACCTTATACAAAAGTGAGAATGAAAGAAATTCTTAAATGGTAACTATTGTATAGATAACGGACAATACTTTTATTTTTTAATAAATACTAGATTCCTACAAGTAATCTTTGATTACTGAAATATTATTGTTTTATTGTAAGGTATTTAACGATTTAAATAATTAATATACGGAATTCTAATTAAAAGAAATTATAATATTACTACATAATAAAGCGCGGTAATTCGAATTCTGTTTCTAAAATGAACGAAAAAATTAAATTTTGCCAATGGTTAAATTTTTGCAGTGTAAGTTATGAAATAAGTAAGCAAAGCAATAAATAACTACTTAGCGAGAACAATAGACACCTCGGCAGGTATAAAATCATAATACAACACGCCGAATTAATACTAACTTTTGAAGGCCAAACAGTGTGAATTAGCAATGGGAAATTTTCCTGTCCAATCTTTTTATGACTGTCATAGAAAATACAAAAATCAATTTAATGTTATTAAAATACTTTTGTTTTGTAGATTTATTATAAAATTTATTAAATATTTTTACAAGACATCAATGACTTTTAACGCTTCGTCGTGGGAGGGTCTTGATAAGAGGTTCTAAATCACAGTCATCGACGTTTTCTTTTTCGTCGTTTATATTGGGGCTTGAAAGAACACTGTCAATAATTTCTTTATCGATGACAATGGGTGTATACTCGGCCGTGGGCATCGAATTTCAACCACAGTCTGCTCTTGGTCTGAGTGATACAAGTGTATCACCTGTAGGTTCTGTGAGATCGTAGAATTTTTTCAACAAGTTATTTCAAGCTTCTCTTAGCGTGTCTGGAGTAACTGCATTATAGACTAACAACCATGTAGCCACTGTTCTTTAGATCGATTGACTTGAAAAACTTGATTATCTGTCAGTCTCCTCTTCTTCGTCGTCGTCCCTGATCAAAAGTCATAGTTTCACTGGCATTTTGATCCATTGGCTAAATGTTTGAAAAAATATTACTGTGAAACCGTCTCTTGTCAAACTTTCAGCAACTAAATGTGAAGGCGCATTGTCTAAAATCAGTAACACAGACTTTGCTTGCTTACTCTCTTACTGAAGTAATTTTCAGTGCGAATGTATCATACCAGTCTACAATTCTGGTTCATCCGCGCCTTTGATTCGGTTTTGTAAACAAGAAGAATTTTTACGTTGTTGAATGTGGGGCTGATATTCCCTTCGTAGGTGCCAAAGTGTAGAAGTTAAGCTTTTTCAACATATACTACTTTCCCCTGCATTATAAAAACGTTCCAAATTATAACCTCCTTTTCTTAAATTTCACGTATGTACTGGCAGATGAAGAGTAACCCATAGAAGAAAGTACCATGGGCGCAGGCTTGGCTCAGGCTGGGCCGAAAATTGTACAAGCTTGGGCTAAGCTTGTAAGCCAAGCTTGGTCCAACCTTGGTAAAAGTCTGGAATGATAATCATGGTCCAGTCCTGATCGCCAGCCCTGGGGCCATGCTCAGTTGTCAAGACTGGGCAATGATTGGTTGCCAAGACTGGGCCATCCTTAGTTGCCAAGACTGGGACATCCTTAATTTGCCAGAACTGGGCCATGCTTAGTTGCCAGTACTGGGCCACGCTTAATTGCTAGAACTAGCCCAAAATTAAATGCTAAGAATTAGGCATTAATAAAACAATGGAATAAATAATTGTATCAACGTATTTACATTTTATTGTTATTACTCGTATTATGTACTATTTAAATTACATCAATTACTATCAAACGCAGCTTCCGCACCATTCTCAGTTTCACGATGCAGGGAACTAATACCCCGACTCTGAGTGACTTGCGTAGAATTTAATACGGTAATTTCAATATCTTTAAGCTTGCGATTCACTCTCAGGCCTCAGTGCCACTCTCCAAATCATTTGTTTTGTACGGTTTTTTGAAGCGACGTAATCCTTGGGCATGATCCTCTGAAATAACAATAAATTATGTTACACAATTACAATAACACTAGGCATCATTACTTCTATTGTTAGACTAAATTCAATTACATCTGTGAAAAAAATAAGTTGTACAATGCAATATGAAAAATAAAATCCGAATTTGATAACTATTAAAAGGTTAATTACAAGATGGTACCTCGAGATAACATTAATACTATAAATAAAGTTATTGATGTAACGTAAATACTTACTAGCTTTACAGAACCTTGATTAGGTAATTATTCTACGTCTAGTAAGGTTCACATTCAAGTTCAACTCATTTTGGCACCTTTTGTTCGATATTTTTTGGTTTCCTGTATCACTAGGGTCATTAACGTCACTCACACAGCTGATGTTTACACTTTTTTTTTAACTTTTGGTTTATTTAACGCACGCCATCGTTAAACTCTAAGGTAAGAATCAGACAAAATTACTTTTAGTAGTCTCGCCTCGTGATAATTGCGGAGTAAACGAAAGAAATTATATTTGAAGCTTTTTTCTTCTAGTTAAAAAGTACTAACATTGAATGACTGTATAACTAAAACTCGGATATTTAATACATCACCTTTACTGCTCGAGCAATGAGAAAAATCTTATATTTAACTAACACATGATGTAAACAAGGATGGCGGCTGCGCTAAACGATAAGATCCGAATCTCGCCATACGTAACCGAACGACTCAAATTTCAATTCTACACTTTTGATATTATTATAACTCAACTTATTAACCGCTTTTTTTAAATTTTTAACGTCGAAAAAAAATTCTTTTTGCTATTTATTTTCTTGGATAATCCAGCCTTGGCGAGGCTGGGTCAACCAGTCTTGGCCGAAGCTTGGGTTTCCATGGAATATCCAAGGATGGGTTATGCAAACTTGGTCCAAGCTTGGGTAAGAATTGGCATGGCCGAGGATGGGTCAACCAGTCTTGGACCAAGCTTCGGTCCCCATGGAATGGTCAAGGCTAGGTTATCCAGACTTGGGCCAAACTTGGATTCTCATGGAATCACCAAGGATGGGTTATCCAAGCCTGGCTAATAATTTGCATGGCCGAAGCTGGGTCAACCAGTCTTGGCCCAAGCTTGGGTTCCCATGGAATGGCCGAGGCTGAGCTACCAAGTCCTGGGCCAAGTCTGGGCCAATACAGGTACGCCAAAGTTAGGTTTCCCAGTACTGGCCCAGGTCTGGCCCCGTTCTCTAACTCTGGGGTTTCCTGTATGGGAAACATTGAGTTTTACACTCTTAATATTAAGTTGACGGATGTCGTGTTGAGATTTTAGTGATTTGCAGAAAATGTAGGGTCACCTCGTAATGCTTCTTGATCGGTTCTCTAGAAGAACATTTTTGGCAAAACTTACCTGATCCAAACATTTGTTGACTTATTTCTTCATAGTCTTGCGATTTCAACATCCTGCATTGCAATCGAGTTTGCTCGCGAACGTTAAAATTGCAGTCATATGTTTTTTAACATCTGAAATCGTTGACTTTTTCTCTTAGTACAACACCGACAAAGGTGGGACGAATTCACCTTTTTCTATACGTTCTAATATATCAACTTTGATTGACAACATGCCTCGTTTACGTTTTTAACTTGAAACAGACATCGTAAAGAACCAACGAAAAGGGATACCGGTTGATGACTGGCACAAGCCTGTATTTAATAGTATGAACTGCAAGAACTTGATTGGAGATCCATGCGAGTAGTTCGGATAGTAGAGGTTCAGATACTCGATGTTACTGGCAAATTAATTTCAGAAAGTATTGTTATTCGTCTTAGTAAAAGTTGTTGAGGTCGCAATCAACATTTCTTTATAGTGGTAGATAAAACTAACATGGAGAGTATGGAAAATAATATAACGTCAATAAAGATGTAGATGACCGAAGATTTTTTTATTCAGAAAGTATTTTCTTTCATTTCGAAACTTTGATATTAGATGGAAACCTATTTTTTTTTCAAAAATAAGCGTCTTTAACAGTAACGTCATGAGTGCTCAACCCTTGCCGGCAAGATAAAAAAATAAAAATTTTGACAGACAAAAGTTGAGCACAAATAATTTTTGGTTGGAGAAGTAACGTAATACTCTTTTCTAATGAGCGGTGAGGACAACTATTGTAATTAAAAGTACAATTAGTAAACGTATCTCGAGAAACATTTTGTTATAAAATTGCCAATTAAATTTGGGAACTGAACTACAACTTTGATAAATAATGACTGAGTTGGTGCGTCGTATTTGGTTGATGATGTTGGTGTGGTATTTATCGTTAATATGAAGCTATGATTTTATTAACTATCGGTCATCTTAATTAATTTATGTTTGTTTTTTTTTGTTACGTGCTGATCAATGCTAGATGACGCGAGTGATTTATCAATTTCTTTTTTTTTAACATACACTACAATTTTTACCGCGTAGAGTCCACTTCGCAATGTCGCTGTGGCCTACAGACGAATTTTTGTACTAATTTCCAGATGTTTTCTAATGAGAATCTGCAGTTGACTTATTAGACGTAATATGATGACTACACTTTTCTTGCAATTTCTTGAATAATCTACTGGACATCGGTTGTTCTTGTTAGACGTAAACCACTTATTCTCTGCGCATTTTCAGCACCACCTATGTTATTTAAAATTTACCTTCTAAAATAAAATATAATGGTACCAACCTAGCCTCAGTATGGAAAAGCATGTTCCGGAAAACTAGTGAATCGAGACCGTCACGGACTATTGATACGACGGCACATGACTGTCGAGACGTCAAGTTTTTCAAAGTTTAGGCTTTTTAAGTTTTGTGAAAATATGGAACGGGATTCAAAACTCGAAAGTCTTTTTACGTTGATTATAATCTTGTCAATTTTTTGAAGGGAGAATGCGTCAGCGCTTACATTTTTGTTTCTCGTAGATTATTTGCGTTTTGTGTTCACCACATTTTATGCAGCTTTGACGACTATATCCAAAAATAGGTCAATCTTTCTATTGTATGTGTTGAAATAAAAGTCTTGTCACTACAAATTTCCTTTGTGCATTACGAGGAGCCGTTTAACTCAGCAGAAAACTGCACAAAATTTAATGAACTAGATAATGCATGCGTAGAGCACTGTTAGAAAGACATTGAAGAGCCATATATAAAAAACCAAGATCGACAAGAAGACTACACGAGGATTCACAACAGATACATATAAGGAGAGAAATAAGACAATACACCCAAATTTTACCCTATCGCTGGAAGATATTTTAAAAATATTAGAATGGACAAATATAGGTATTAAAGTCAATTATGAAAGACTTTCACATCTGATTGTCGAAGACGAAGACGTTTAGTAATATTTGTTTCTGAGACAAAAGATCATAATAGAAAGACAAAATAAAGAGGTAGAAATAGAAAGACGACGGAGATTTGGCTGGGTGGCTTTTAGAAAGCTATGTAGGAATCCATGCTGGGCATATCACTAAGAGATAAAAATAGGAATGAGTGGATTAGACAAAAAACAAAAATCACCGATATAATACAAACAGTAACGAGCTTAAAATGGAAATATGCTGGAAATGTTGCCAAAACAACTGATGGAATAACATAATCGTTAAGTGATGACTATGGGAATTAAGACGAGGAAGATGGAGACCAATTACACAGGACTCAAATGGATAGAGGACGCACAAAATAGAGAGAGCTGGAAGAATAAGAACGAGGCCTAGACTCAATTCTAGGCGTAACAAGGCCCGTATGAAGAAGAAGAAAAGTTTTGCTTCAATTTATTCTATATTATTCCATTGCAAGATCATCAAGAAAATGCTCTTGATGTGAAGTGGCTAGCTGGTAATTCACTATTAAGTTTACTTCCCCGGGTACTTGCTGAGACAGCCCAAACGGGGCCGACTAATGCGTTTGCTTGCCAACAGAACTCGTCAGTTATCTTTCAATTGCTTTTGCCGTTTAGTCTTAATTTTACCGCATGAATATATCTGTTTAGATCTCAAGTGTCTCAGCAGCGACAAAGTAGACAAATAATTATTTGAATTTAGGTTTCCAGGGGTTGTATTTTTAATACAATTTTGCATTCTGGATAAGTCTCGTGTTTAGAGAAAGAGAGAGCCTAGGCTATGAAGATGTCCACTGCAACGTGGGATGAAAGCTCAGCTTGTGTAGTAACGACAACGCCGGAATTATTGAGAATGGTCAAAGTCAAATAAAAGTCAAAATAAACTATAAAGAGCAATTACTAAAATTTTTGTCAAATCTGTTACCCCAAAATTTGTCTCTGTTTTATCACCATTTTTTCCTGTGTAAATCTAAAATTCATCGATGTAACCAATTTCTGAAGCCCTGGTTCATGTTTGGTACCTTCGCTCGATGGGTTTGTTTAGCATGTACTGGCGCAGAAAAGAGCGACCCTTGGAATGAATCAATCTTCATCTATAAAAATGTTTTTTTGACATTTTGTAAAATGTAGAAAAGGTTTTGCAGAATGTCAAAAGCAATGTTAGAACTTTGTATAGTTTGCCATAACTAAGTTCTTCTCGTATACATATACATATTACAATTACATCTGTATTCCAAAACAATTCTTGTCATTGATTTTTTGTCATTTTTGAAAACGGGAGGTTATCATAACTGTCCTCATTATACCACTTAATTTTTTACATTCAAATCCAAAAAATAGGCAAAGTTCTACAAAATGATACCAGACCCTTTCTCTGCACTAAGTTGTCTTTTTTTGAATCGAATTTTGAATATTTTCATTGAGGAAGTGATGCAATATCGGAATCTTAAAAACGAAAACTGATTTCAAATCTGACAAACAAACATCGAAATAAGAAGAATTTCTGAAATGCTAGACGTTGTAAACGAAAAAATGAACATATCATGGATGGTGACAGACAAAATTACTTAAGAATACATTATCGATGGCAAAAAAACCACCAGGATTAAAATCTTAAAAGATTGCATCAAAGTCAGATAAATATAAAGCTTAAACAAACAAGGTTCTAGTTAACAGGAATAAGAAGAAATGGGTATTTTTTTCTCTTTCTTAGACCTAAAAAAAACATTGTGTCAACATTTATATAGTGATTTATCAAATTTTGTAGCGCAAGAGACATAGACTAATTGTAACAACTTATTCTTATATTTGTTTTTCGCGTCATTGACGTTCATTCTGAATGTGCCTATCCGTTACGGATGTTGGTTAAAACCAAAGCAATTTGAACTATACTGACTGCTGCTGTAAACAGTTCTCGTGTAGACTTAGAAAACCAAGTTTTAAGGCTTTTCAACCAAACGTTTCTGCGCCTTCCAGGTCTTCTTCTGCTAGAACCTTCCCTTGGAGTATGAACTAGAGCAGGTCATATCTCTTTAGGTTCCTCATTATGTGTTCGAGATAATCTAGTTTCGTTTTTTCGTTTCGTCTCAAAGGCCTTAAGTTTTTTTTTGTGGATGAAATTCGACACCATACTTGGTTCGACTTGAGTTAGCAACATGTTTTTACGTTGTGTTGTATTTTTTTTCTCAAGGAATAGCGCTTTGAATATCGTGGGTTTAAAAAGACATTATTGGTTTTGTTGCAATTTTTTTTATTTAATTAGCTATAATAAATCTGTAAGACATAATATTTTTTTCTAAAAATATATTAATTTCTACCAACAAATTTACTCTCGGAGTAATGAAGATACAATTTATAATAAATAGTTGATTTGAGATATTTTAACAGTTCTGAAAGATGCTCTTTGGTATAGCTCAACCTTGTAATATAGCGAAGTAACTTACGTTACAACAAATGTCGGATTTTGAACCCATAAGAATTTACATTAAATTTCCTAACAATTGTTTATATGGTAATTAAGTTTCAACTTCCACATCATAATTTCTTTTCAAAGTTTAAAATTCTTTTCTTTTTGAGTTTTAAGTTATTAACTTTCCTCATTTAATTTTTAACTGTCGAGATTTGATTACCAGTTATGATCCTTTTCCAAATTTCTATTCCTAAAAACAGAATTGCTTATTCAGTGTTTTCATTTTGAAGGTTTTACATTAACTTCATATTCATTAAATCTTCTAGTTTGTCTATATTTGCTCACATATGCGTTGCCTCTTAACTGTTTCCTCATTCTCCACACTACTTCCATCCACTCCGCTCCTTTTCAGTTTTCTTTTAAAATTTTATCTACTTTCTTAAACTCTTCTCTTAACTCCCTGCAGTGCTGTCGCGTGGTTAGTTGGCACCCGGGGCGAGAGTTCGTCAGCCGTCCCCCCCTCTCCACTACCAACTCGATCTTTCGCCCATCGGCCCATTCATTATTAAACCTATTATCCTTTGTTAAAACCTTTTGTGTCTTTGAAAACACCAAAACACCCAAATGGTTGCCAGTTACCTTTCAAGTTTTAAGAATACCAGAGTCAGGAATAAAAAAAGCAATTAAAAATTCTTTAAAACATTATAAAATATAGTTAAGAGAATCACGAAAAAAGGTATACATGAAACACTAAAAGACATTCGTCTGGCTTTTGCACGAGCAAATGTCGTGACTATTTCTTTGAAGCCTATTTTTCGTGCCTCATCGTTTTCAATTGACAGGATGGCCAAAGAATTCAGTCTTTCTTGGGACATAGTTATATATCTTTATGAGTTTTAGCTTACTAAAGCTACGCTCCGCATTTGAAACTGTCACTGGTGTAGTTAACAACACTCTTAGTGCAATCCACAGATTCATAAATAAGTCTTTGCTGCCGGTTTTCTTGGTTGATCGCAACACGTCAATAGGTTGAACTTCTGGTTCATTCAGCTTTAAGATGGAATTCACATGTTGCAGTTCACAAAAAAGTTCATAGCCGTTGATATCCGATACACTGTCAGTATTCTTTAAGTGGGATTCCAGTTTCAAACAACTTTGTTTTAAGTCACCTTTTTCTGAAAGTTTAGCCACGTTATATAAAAAACCCCATTGTGAACTATGATTGTTAATTGCAGTTGACCTACTTTTAAGTGATGTTGAAACCGTATCCACTAAGGGATAAAAGACCTCTCTCTTGAATGTGTCTTCTGCAGATGTAATTACTTTATCAGCACTTTTATACGAAAAGACACGCTTTTTTTTGCGAATTCTTTTTTCTGGGAAGACTGGTTGTATTTCAAGCTGTTCTGCAATATCTTTGGCTGAAATTACTGCGTTGGTGAATCCAATTATTCTGAATTTGTCTAGAAAGTCCAAGCAATTATTCAACTTTTTCACAGCATCACTAACGTCTTTAGCTTTCCCTTGAACACGGAGAGATATTATTATACTGAATTTAATCGTTACGATTTCATATTTAAAGCATTTGCTTTTTTTCTAAAATTGATCCACGTTCAAATAACATTCAACGTAAATGTACTAAAATTTAAACTAAATCTCTTATTGCAATGCAATTACAGCGACAATCTAATAAAATAGAAGTTTAATTCAAGCGTACATCGGCTTGACTCAAAACCAACAGCCTTTTGCATGATACATATCAATTCCGCATAACCTTTTTTTCCGTGAAGACTTTTACTGATGATATTGATTTCAAAGAGCAAATCATGCCATAATAGTAAGCATACTAAGAAAGAAAAGTTTTCCATGTTTGGCTAAGGAATAAGCCTCGCTTGCTGTCTGAGGATCGTCCGTTTTCACACTTAATTCGATCAGATTATCCCGGACTTAATTAAGAGGTTAAGACTATGGCATCCGCAAGGTATGAAAAAAGCCCGAGGGAAATCTTTTAGCACACGAGCTTGAACTCCTTTGTGGATTCCTGCCATATTGGCGCTATTATCATAGCTCTGTCCCCGACAGTCTTTCATGTTTAGTCTGCATTTGGCAATTTCCTTAAATATAAGGTCAGTGAGAGCTTCTACGGTGGTTTCTTCTGCCACCTGATATGCTTTGAAGCTTTCCTCTACGTTAATATCATCACCTTCTTCACTAACATAGCAAATCGTTAGAGATGTTTGCTCTTTATGGCTGATATCAGGAGTGCAGTCAAAAATAACAGAAAAATATTTGGCAGTTTTTATTTTCTTGATGATGCTCTCCTTTACTTTACTACCTAACATGTTAATAATCTCATTTTGAATCGATACACTTAACAAGTGAAACTTAGTTTCTCGGTTAGTTACTTTGCGTAAGTGTTCCAATAAAACTGCATCAAACTTCCCCAAGAGTTGTACAAGCCCGAGAAAGTTGCCATTGTTTTTTGTAAATACCTTTAAAGATGAGCATCGAAATGCTGTTATTTTCTGCCAAATACAAAGTGATTTTGACCAACCGTCTTAACACCTCTTCTGAGCGTTGTGTTTCAGTATTGATTTGTCTAATAAAATTACTTGATTTATCGAAGTACCCCCTTTAAGTCTAATTTCAGCCGTGGCCCACTCGATCATGTATTTAAAGTAATCCGGTGATACATCATGAGATTTAGACCTATCAGTCATGTGTTTCTAGTCATTAAAACCCATTTTATGACCGAAGTGTGATTTTGAGGATGGGTCAAAAAGCCTACAGCAAAAACAGTACGCCGGATCATTTTGTTCAGAAACGGAATCGAAAACAATTTGAAAAATGCCTGTTTTTAGAATTTTTTGGGTACTGATCATTTTCTATGGAAAAATCGCAACTAGAAGGACCTTTTAAAATAAGGTCATTGCGCTGCTCATTAAGGATGAGCTCTGGCCATGTTCCTGGATCTCCAGACAAAGCCAACGTGGTGTCTTTGTCAATATCAGACGTTAAAGTAAAATTTACCTCTTGGTTATCACTTGTATCTTCAGAGTTTGTAGGGACGACAGGATATTCTTTGCCAGTCCCTTGAAAACTGATACTTGGCACTGGCAGGTCACATACGGTAACGGCCTCTGGGGCTGGTGTTGAAGATGAAGTATTGAAAAAATTAGTTAGTTTTGGCACTTTTGATAGTAACGTTTCACGAGCTAATTCACTTTCCTTATTTAATTTTCGCCGTTGAGCTCCCGATAACTTTTCCGACATTCTGAACACTGACGTAATTGACATAGGTATCTCATCCGCGCCGAAACAGTGACAGACTCAGACTGGCAGTGGCCTGTGGGACGGTGGCAGGTGGATGCGACTCGCATCATGAAAAGTATAGGAGGGGCGCCGGGCGCAAAAGGGGTAATAGGGGACGTTTGGCAAGCGGGAGATGTAAGGTAAGATCATTGTCTCAAGGTCGGGTGAAACAAAAATAGAACAACGGCCAGCGCTTCACCGCAGCGTGTGTGTATCAGATAACTTATAAATACTAGAGTATATTAGTGTCGTATATTTATTTTCTTAATTAATACATGCAACGCATTATTCAAAATTGCTTTACAAAATACGCTCGCGGTGCCCCCGGGACGCGGCGCGCGGGGTGATTGCCCCGGTCGCCCCGCTCACGCAATGGCGCTGACTCCCTGCATTCATTCTTCGTGTTTGAGGTCCTCCGTTTCTTCTCGACATAGTCTGCACATCCATTCTTCCTCTTTTCTACAGTATTTATTTCCTAACTCTTCGTTCCCACATCTGAACCTTGCTATCATTTTTTTCTTCTTGCTTTTGTTCCCTTCTCCTTTTAGATATTCTGGGACCCCTTCTTCCTTGATATTCTTATAATTCACATTATATCTTGCCTCTTTTATCTATGTCCATATTTCCAGCTTTTCTATATTCCTATCTCTCATTATTTTTTCTCTTAACTCTACTCCCTCTTCTCTTAATCTTTCTACTTCTTCTCTCGCGTACCCGTTTCTTTTATAATATTCTTCTCTGCCATCCTGCCCGCTTCACTCTTCCTCAACTCATATATATAAAGCATATTATTCATCAAATCCTATTTTTGGGTTCTGTCTTCTTCTTGGTCTACTACTGTATTTAAAATCTGCATAGATATAGTAATTTAATTACATATATTACAACAAATCCAGAAAAATCATAAAGATTGATTAACATTTGTGAGTACAGATTCCAAAATTTGACTTGAGTTAACTCTTTCTGGATAGTAAGAAAAACAATTTTGGTTACTATTAATGCAAATCTCACATGTTTTGGTATAATTTCCAGAGTTTTGCAAAATTTTGCTATTAATTTTCGACAGTTATAATTTAAGTTTATTTGTTTGTCTGATATGTACAAAATCGTTTTTTTCAAACATTTTTATTTAACATTTTTTTTTACTTTTTATGTAATGATGCGTTGTTCCTGGCGCTGCATACCATTCAAGTTCACTTGTTATACTCTCGTAGTGTGTTGTCTCATGTGATTTCTCTTTTTATCAATTCCTTTTTTCTAATTTTCTTCTCAAGCCGCATACCTTTTTTTGTGTGCTAATTTTCCACAATTGAAGCACATCAGTGACTTCCTGTTTTCAGAAACTGACCAATGTCTCGCAAATCATTGGAATTTCGATTCACTTTTAAACCTAACAATTTTTACTTCTTATGGCAAGGTTCTTATAGCAGTCACTGCAATTTCGTGTTCCGATGCCATCGGAAGCAGGACCTACATCTTCAGTTCTCTAAATATTCTGTCACATTCTGAATGTCTATATTACAATTCTATCTTAAACTGATTAATTCCTTTAACAAATACAATCTTGAGCACGTACAAAGTTGCTCGTTCTGAATAGAAATCAATTAGAAAAGGTTTTCTTAATTAACCTGTCTCGTTAAGTTAAACGTTAATGCAGTCGTGTTTGTGTAAGACACTCCATAATGTCTTTACAAATTACACAATTCGGACATTTTATTTTATTCAAAGATTAATAACACACTGATATAGTTTGTACTCATTTACGCTTTGTCATTAAGTTATTTATATTCAGTAAACGAGTCTTTAGCAACAAGCATTGCCGGTTTTATCAAAGATTTTTATATTTTATATATTTTTCTTGCCACGAGTGCTACTTATAAAATTATCTTATCTGCATGAACATTTTTTGTTTGTGTATAAATGATTATCATAAACGGTATTGCACAATAGCTTAATTAATTCACGATTACCTTGTAGTTATCTTTTTGTATTACTACATCGTACATTAAAGTTCAAGTTATTAAACTGCTAATAGTACAAATTACGTCACTATCAATTGATTTTTGTTTTTGCGAATTTACTACAAAATAAATCAATTTAATACGAACCGGATTTTTGCAAGTTCTTTTTATTTTATAAAGTTTTTTGTGTATACATAAATGTAGAAAATGTTACAAATGACTGTAATGTATAAATATTTAACCACTTAATTAGCACGTCTAACAGTGTAAATGCATGTGCATAAATACAATCTTTATTAGCAAGTGATATTAATGAACGCAGGCGACTGATCGAGGTAATGCGTCAACAAACGCATTCATACGTTTATTGTATACTAAATAATCATATTTCTTGTTTAATACATTCAAATTCAATATAAATAATAGCTGTAGAAGCTTAGAAAGAACAAATTTTATTCCTCATTTCTAGAATTTAATTACATACAAGTTTATGATTACAAATTCGTTTCTTTCAAATGTGTTGCCGCGTTAACTAACTCGAAAGCACGTTGAAGTAATATGTATAAGATGATAAATATTTGCAGACAAAACTTTAAAGTTGTTAATCAACAAACTTTTTTTTATTTTGTATGAATGCGCAGATATGTAAAATGCCGAAGGCATTACTGGCATGAGATCTTAAATAATTTTGTCTCTACTTTGTAGTTAATACTGAAGGATTGGTCTATTTTGCTATTAGTGTTTTAGGACTTATGTCATTAATTTTAACAACGCGTTAGACGCAGGAAACTTATTTTATGCAATTGATTGCACAAATAAATGAGCAACTAAAGAGAATATTAAAATAATTGTTAAAGAAAAAGAAGTTGGTATGAGCTTATAGTAAAAAACTATACAAAGGAATGAAAATGTACACACCTAATACTTTATTAAAATATAAAAAAAAAGATAGCAGAAGGTACTGTGGGATAGACGCAGGCACCGACCACTTATTGGTATTAATAAAGTTAAGACAAGAGTTCCCAGAAGAATCCAAACGGAAAAACAGCGTAAAAAGAACCAATATAAAACAACTTGAGAAGTGATAGAAAAGAGATTCGAAGCAGAAGTTACAAAAAACCTGGAAGAAGAACCACCAGTGCAAACGAAAAAAATGGGAAGCAGTAAAAGAAACCTAAGAGAATAAATAGAGAAGATTGGTATGATAACGGCTGTAAAAAAAGTGTGAAGAAAGAAAGAAATCTAGGATAGTCATGATCAAGGAAGAAACAGAAGAGAGTACGAAAATTTATAAAAGAGTGCCTTAGACAAAAGAATATGATGAAGAACAAAAAGAGAACCACCAGGCAAGAAGCACGAGATAAAGAATTTCTACCAAGAAACCAAAAGTAGTAAACAAAAGAAAGCGGGGACGCTGGAATACTGTAGAAACAAACTAGGAGAACTGGTAGGAAAAAAAACATAGATGTGGGCGTAATATTTCCAAGAGCTATTAGGAGCAAACAAAGAAGGACAAATTAGCCTAACAAACCTAGAAGAGATTGAATGTTGAGAATGGCAAACCACCAGAATTCTTCAAAGAAGGAGCTTTACTGTTATTATCATGGGTAATAGATATAATAAAGAAATTATGCCAAGACGAAAGAATGCCAGACAGGTGGAGTAGAGCAGTTATTTATCCCATACATAAAAAAGAGAATACCACCGTATGTAGTAACTTACAAGGAATTGCATTACTTGACATAAGAAGGAGACATAGGAGAGTACCAAGGAGGAGTTAGAAAAAGGTGATCTAGAACGGATCAAAAAAACATCGCTGCACATGTATTTAATTCTGAAAAGCGTATAACAGAATTGTAAGGAAAAAAATATATAATGCAATGGAAAAATTTGAAATTTCTGGAATAATAATCCCACTAGTTCGTACGACGCGAGTGAGATTAAAACATCAGGGATTGTATACGAAAGTAGACACCAATCATTGACTTTTCAGATGACGTGGCGCTAATCGGTAGATCAGTGCAGGAACTAAAAACAGAAACTTAGAAAGGAATCCAAACGACAAAACAAACTATATGAAAAACTAACAATAACACAAAGAATTAGAGGCTAAAGAATCACGTGGTTGAGGCATATAGAAAGAATGTAACCAAATAGGATTTAAAAAAAAGCGCCATTAGTTCAAGGGGGAAGAAAAAGAAAGGTAGACCAAAGCTAAATGACTGGAATCAGTAACAGAAGACTTAAAAAAGTCTAGAGTGAAAAGATGGAGGCAAAAAGCCCAAGACAGGAAAGTATGGAAGAAAATAGTGCTACATATAGAAAATACAAGTCTATAAGAGCAAGGAAGGCACTGGTCTTGAGGGCCTGAAGCGCCGATGTATATATAACTAGCAAGCCAGGTTTTTCAGATAGTAGAACTTCACTCTGGTCAGCTTCAGCTTTGAATAATTTTGTAACGAGCGCTCTAATAGTGGCAGTAATTAAGTTCCGATTATACGCGACTAGTTGAACGCTCAGACTTTTTAGGCTTTGTCCTAATCTTTCCTTGAGAGCCAAAACAGGAAGTAAAATTTGGCCTTTGCCGTATTGTCGTTTGTGAACCCAAAAAAACTGACCATTCGTTCACGAACGACAAGATGGCAAAGGCCAAGTTCTATTTTTTGTTTTGGTTTTCAAGAAGAGACTAGGACTAAGCCTAAAAAGTCTGGGTGTTCATCTACGACGCAGTTTAAGCCGAAAGTCGCTTATAATCGGAACCAAAGTAACCGCGAAAGCTTAAGGAATTTAAATTTTATATTTGCAAGAATCAATTTATGAAATTTTGTAACTGAGTAAAAGCAGCCTTTTCCAAATCTAAATCAGTGGACACTTTAGGTTTGTGTTTTGTGTTGTTCTCATGCTCATGGTGAGGTGAACATGGTAGGCATGTTTCTCATGAATATGAGACATTGAAATACGTAAAGACTGGACAGGTATATCTTGGAATTATCAGAAGTCAGGTTGTGGTTAAATAGAATAACCGCTGTTTTTTTGCAGTATCTGCCTCAACTCGATGATCCATCGTTAGATTTTTTTTACCATAATCGCTTGCGTAAAGAACTGGGAAGAATGTTATGCAATTCTATAAAACAAGATAGTTTATCAGAGCTAAAAATGATATGGGGCTCAATGCACTTTCTTGTGAGACTCCATACTTAATTGAACTGTGTACTATGTGAGAGGTTTAAACAAACGTTAATCAATACAATCTGAGTTATATGAAAGTACACCACTACCACTACAGCTTGCGATGCTTTCATTTTTGCAAGTGGATCTTTTTGGCAATGATTTTGTAGAAAAAAATGTTTCCTTTAGCCGCAGACTTTGTTGGTTCCTTTTTAGACATATTTGAATTTGACTGACTGATAGTTTTATGAGGCCTTTCTAATAGTGTTGATGGTCTGAAAGCTGTTTCTGGTGTCACGGTTGGATCAAATGGATAAGTTTTTCTAAAATCCTGACGATACATTTGTTTTTCATTTGGTCAGTTTTCTGTTTTGGCGAACATGTCAGAAGCGCTGTAATTCAACGTTCCAGTAGTATTGAAAAAATTGAAACACAAATTTGTTCGTGGGCCGTAATTCACGAATGTAAATATTAGGAAGACAAAACAATATGTTAGCTTCATCTACGCATCTAAGTGTCATTTAGCTCTGTCAAATTTGGAAGAACTTTTTCTGGAGATTTGTGCTGTGCAAAGCGATAAACAGCCTATTTAACCAATGTGTCATCCTAGCGCCTAAAGGTGGTATAACTTTATCTAGAGCATTTTCACAGGATTCTATGGTACCATTTTCTGCGTATTCTACTGCCACTCTTGGGAATAGGCACCACCGGTTTCTTACAGGCAACCCTTTCTCTTCCATGTTGAGAATGAGGTTCATTCATATCTATTTTAGTCATAATTTTTGACGTGTTTTTTTTCTGAGCAACTTCAGGATTTCTTTTAACCATTTTCTGTCAACCAGAGGTAGATTGCTTATTAGATTGACAGTGAATGCTATTTGTGCTACGAAAGGTGTATACACTTCTTTGTAACACTTTTGATCTAAGATGCATTCTTTAGAGCACAGTTTTTTCTTCTATTATTTGCTCAAGATAGACTTGTAACCTAAAAGTTTCATTTGAATTTACGAGATCTAGCATGGTGTCGTGAAACACTGTATCCCAAAATTAATTAAAGCTCGTTTTATTTTGATGCCCTGCTCAATTGCAGTAATTTGACATTTTCTGCAAAAAAGCAGTTAAAAATAACGATTCCAAATATAGACACTGTCCAAATTTTTCCAACTTACGTCAACGTATCAAAATCAAAAATCATAAATTTATAGCAGGGGATTGCGCATTTTACGTCTTCAACATGAGCCGTAATTTCTTGGATTATCTTCTTTTCTGTCAGATCTGAAGTAAAGTTATCGTCTATTACATATCTTCTCAAGTCTTCTGCAGATTCTTGTGGAATATGTAAGCGCAGCCTTGGTAACATGGTTATCTTTAGATTTGTTATTTCCGTCGTCTTTCTTTGGATAGTTTCGGCCACATTTTTCCAAGATTTTATCAAACAACCAAAAGCTGCATTGACAACGGTATTCTTGATGTTATATATTTTCAAAAGTGATGTGACGTCCGTGTCAGGTTGGCTGACGATATCAATTAGTAGGCGCTTACTGCAATGTGTTTTCAAAGTTTTGATAATATTTTGATCATCAGCCGTCTTAACCCTCAATTTTCCTTTGTCCGGGTGTCCATACTCTAGGCATTATCTAACAATAAAAAGGTCTTCAATAGTAGATTTTGTATTCTTTGATTTCCTGCACAAAATGGTTGGAAAACCAGTCTAAAAAATTTTTTTTAGCGATTTGTTGTTGTACTACTTTGTTTTCCAAAGAGATAAGAAAATTTAATTAATTTTAATTATGAGATATCAATAACAGAATCAAACATATAAACCAAATAGATCAAGCAATAACAATTACGTGCAGTCGGGAAAATTTTGCTCTCGCATAGCGAGACGTGATCATTTAAATTAGAATAATAACGTAAGACTTATCCCTGAACCTGTACTTCCTTAACATGGTAGGTAGTAATAATTGCTACTTTAGCTAATATTACCCTCGACACTTAGGAGGAGTACAAGTTTGCAATCGGCGACTAAAATTTCCCAAACTGGTCTTGAATACAACTAATATTTAAGGATACTCGATCAGATCATTTCAACGTAATCTGTAACAGTCATTAACGAAAATAAAATAAAATATACAATAAAATATACTCGAATCAAAGTAAAATATTAATTAATGTTCTCAGATACAATAAAAGTAGCTGATGACTTAATATAAGTAATACAATAAATAAGACAAATAAACAGACCTGATAACAGATTTAAATACTAACACATATAAACACACGCACAAACCTCATTTTAAACTGAAAACGTGTTATAAAATTGGCGCCCACGCCAATGGGTACTGAGGTCCTGGTTACGAATCAACCCAGCTAAAGTTGAAAGTTTGGAACAACAAGTAAGGTCAAAAACATATATATGTATATATAAAATTAGTAATACAAATAATAAAATTTATACATAAAACAAATAAACGAAAATATAAGGCCCCATAACATGAAAGCAACCTACCGCGACTAGAAAACACACAAATGTGCAAGGTTCCATAGTATGGAAGCAACTTGCGCCATTACACATAACAAAATACAGCGTCCCATAGCATGAGCAGCTCTTCGTTGTTGTCCAACCACGGTAGCAAAATATTAGATTTACATTCTACAAGGCAATGCACAGAATGGTTTTTATATCTGTTATCAAACCTATTATAATCACCATCGCCAGAGATTAGCATACATAACTTGCAGAGAAAATGATTTAATAGATTAACAGATTGATTCTAAAACACGTCAAATATACACAAATAACAAAAAAGAGGTGGTAATCAAGTTTAAGTAACTTTCATCTATATAAAACCACTTTAAATTTTAATAATCTTTAAATTTAAGTATAAATAAAAAGTTAACAATTTCGGTTACATTTCTAATCGTAAATATTTTATACGAAATTACACATGCTAAATGAAGTTATTGAAATTGCAAGACAAACGCTACAAACAGAGATTGCATTTTTAACATCCTTTTAGGCCCTTTATTTTCATAATGTTTGAACGTAGGAATAAACGGTTTATTATTACAATCAAATTTACGACGCTTAATGTTGTGTCTAAACTTACACATAAACGCAACCATAAACATAAGAAGACGCTACGAATTTAAATTACATTTCAAGCAATCCTTTACTTGTCAATTTAGTAATTTTAAGTTTTAATTAACAGTTAGTGAAAAACCTCGTTTAATAAATCTAAGTCGTATACATAAAACGATTAAATTGACAAAATGGAAATGGCCGCCAATGCGTTTGTTTTATCAAAACTAAGGAAACGTAACATTTTTATAACGCTGAGATTTTAATGCAAAGTGCTTACAAATTACAGTTAGTTTTCCCATCCATTATGTTAGCTAACGTATAGAGTTACTTACATTAAAAAATAACACAAAAAAACAAGCACAAATCAAGAAGGCTGATTGTACAGACGGTTGACACGGCTGCCTGTTTTTCTCATATGCTTTTTTAAGGTTTTGAATTATATCTCTGTATAAAGACGATAATTCATTAATATCTTTAGATAATTGCTCTCGAGTATCTAAAATGATTTGTTCGCTATTAAGGTTAGATAATGTACCGTAATAATCACCATGGCAAGGAATAGTTTGACCCAAATTTAAAAAAGACTGTGTATAACCAGTTACTTCATGCACAGAATTTCTAATGGCATGAGCGATTTTAAAAATTTCGGTATCCCATTGCTTATGATTTTCTTTTACACAACAGCGAATTGCTGTAGTTATTACCCTATAGATTCTTTCTACCGGGTTTACCTGAGGATGATAAACTTTTTGTACTTGATAACGATCTATCAATTTTTGGAAGACACTTCTACTGAATTGGGGACCATTGTCACACGTAATGATTTGCGGTACGCCAAACATTAAAAACACGTCGTTCTCAAGAAATTTAACAAATTGAACGAATTTAGTAAACCAATCTGTCACTACATCTTTCTGACGACGCATAAAACCAGGACGTATTCGAGAAGATGATTTACTAGCATTACAAACATCACAAGTTCTAACATATTTGCTGACGTCATGTTTCATCCGTGGCCAATAATAAACTTCTGATATTTTTTTAAATGTTTTTAACGACCCCAAATGGCTTTATAGAGGATCATTGTGAAATTGACCGAAAAACCCAATCGTTTTGGCTTTGGAACTACAATTCTGCATTCGACTAAGTTTGATTTCAAGTTATGTTGATTCAGAACATATTTTAAAAGAATTTCATCTTCCACACGCCCCGAAGGATATTTGTCAGAAGACGTAGTAACCATGTCTACCATTCGACGATATCATGGACAATCATCAGATATGCTAAATGTTGAGGGACATAGTTGAGCAGAAACTGGAGCTCTAGGTAACGCATCCGGAACAACATTAAATTGTCGAAATCATACTGAGACAATCTTACGGTCCACTTTGCTAATCGTCCGCTAGGCGATTGAAGTTTATGTAACCATAATAAAGCGTGATGGTCTGTAAGGATTTTAAAATGTGTGAGCTCAACATAAGGGCGGTACTTTTCAATACCAAAAAGGCAAGCTAGACACTCTTTTTCGGTTGTCGAATAATTTTTCTCTGATCTATTTAAGGAACGACTAGCATATGCAATGACCTTTTCATCATCTCCTTCTCCCTGTAGGAGAATTGCTCCTAACCCAACATCACTGGCATCACACTGAATTATAAAAGGTTGAGTAAAATCAGGACTAGCTAAAATAGCAGCAGACACTAATAAGTTTTTTAGTTGGTTGAAGGCTGACTCCGCGTTATTATTCTTATTCTTTTTACCTTTTGTGAGGTCTAATAAGGAAGCAACAATAGTCGAAAAGTTGGGAATAAGCATTCTATACCAGTTTGCCATGCCTTAGAAGCGTTTAATTTCAGTAACTGCGTTTGGAGTAGTATAATTAACAATGGCTTCTACCTTAGCTGGATCTGTACGTAGACCATTATTATCAACTAAAAATCCTAGATAGATTAAGAAAGGTCGACAAAATTCACATTTATCAATATTTACAACAAGACCTGCAGACTTAAGACGTTCGTGAACTTTACTCAGCGTTTTAATATGTTCAGCAAAATTATTTGAAGAAATGATAATGTCGTCCATATAAACAAATACATTATGAAAATTGAAGTGTTTGTGGACTATTGTTTAACCCAAATGCTAATACTGCAAATTCAAATAAACTTTTACCTAGTACGGTAAATGCTGTCTTTTCGCAACTTTCTGGAGTAAGAGGAATTTGCCATAATGCTTTTTTCAAATCGATTGAACTTAAAAAACGACAATCTTGTAGCCTATCTAAAATACCACTTACATAAGGCAAATATTAAGTTGCATACGTAACAATTTCCGTTTTCATCGACTTTTATATGTCCGACTTATACTACGTGTTAAGAGTTCCCAGTCTAATTCATCGGACACTAAACAATTAACTTTAACCATTTTACTAATATCTCCTATACAATGCAACTTAACTCTAGTTGTTTAAACGCACTTATAACGGTTGTGTTAATTCAAAAAAAAAACAACATTGTAATACTTAATCTAGTTAATAATTGTTCTATACCAATGTTTAATATTAAATCAAATGTAATAATTACTTAAATTTGCCGAGCCCCACGTTGGGCGCCATTTTTGTGTACCGCCCTTAGCCGAAACAATACCGGCTACTAAAAATAAGTAAATGGGTAACACAACTCCGGCTAGTATTTTTTGAAGTCGTAGGTAAGGGGTATTTAAGTTAAAAAAAAAACAACCGACTACTGCTTGTGCTCTACTTAAGAAAAAACAAAGAAATTTGGGCGCCAGCTGCCTTCAATGGCAGCACTTAAAATATGTAAAATTTTTGTACAATGGGAAACTTTCAAAACTTTTGCTACCAAAATCTGGAGGCGTGGCGTTCTCAAAGATTAGAAAGCTTTCTTTACAATAATTTGGTTACGCCATGGTACAATAAAAAAAATAATTAAATAACTTACAACTAAATAAGCAGTAGATTTGCTTGTCTTTCTTACAGAAAATAAACTTACTTTTAAAATTAAAACTAAAATTTATTAATGTTATAAATTTAATTAAATTTTACTAGAATCGTTACATAGTTTTAATTAATACATATAGATGTCAGCAATAGTTTAAAATGAATGAACAAATTTATGGAACGCCGTTGTATTTTTTAATCAGATATTTTGACTCTTAAGTTTAGCTGCAAGTCATATCTGTAATTGTATAGAAGATCTTAAACAATATTTGTAAATCATCGGATATCAAAGTTAAATTAATTGTATCATTTTTAAATATTAAACAAACTAACAAATTTTAACAAATTTCTACTTAAAAGTAATATGCTTAATTCATTTAGATTGTGAATATCGTTTAGTATATTTAATCCAAATTATTTTTTACTTATAAATACACAAGTATTAAAAACATTAAAGTGAAGAAAAAATTAAAGTGAATTTTTACTTTAAAGGGATATCCATAATTCATTTTAATATTGGATATAATCCTAAATTTTTACTTTCTCTAATTTTTTACTTAGAAATGCCTTAGAATAAAAAATATTAAAGTGAAAATATAATTCAAGTGATATCCATAATTCATATAGATATCCATAATTCACTATTGATATCCACAATTCAATATTGATATCCACAATTCAATATTGATATCCACAATTCAATATTGATATTCACAATTCAATATTGATATCCACAATTCAATATTGATATCCATAATTTAATATTGATATCCTTAATTCAATATTGATATCCATAATTCAATATTGATATCCTTAATTCAATATTGATATCCATAATTCAATATTGATATCCACAATTCAATATTGATATCCACAATTCAATATTGATATTCACAATTCAATATTGATATCCACAATTCAATATTGATATTCACAATTCAATATTGATATCCACAATTCAATATTGATATCCATAATTTAATATTGATATCCTTAATTTAATATTGATATCCATAATTCAATATTGATATCCATAATTCAATATTGATATCCATAATTCAATATTGATATCCTTAATTCAATATTGATATCCTTAATTCAATATTGATATCCATAATTCAATATTGATATCCTTAATTCAATATTGATATCCATAATTCAATATTGATATCCACAATTCAATATTGATATCCACAATTCAATATTGATATTCACAATTCAATATTGATATCCATAATTCAATATTGATATCCATAATTCAATATTGATATCCACAATTCAATATTGATATCCACAATTCATTATTGATATCCTTAATTCAATATTGATATCCTTAATTCAATATTGATATCCATAATTCAATATTGATATCCATATTTCAATATTGATATCATAATTCAATATTGATATCCATAATTCCCATTGTTTGAGAACCCCTGGTTGTAATCGTAATGTGTAGTTCAAACCAACTAGTAGTTCAAACTGTAAACATGCATATAATATTCATGGCGTCATCAGATGATTTTATTCAAATTTTATTAACCTATATATTTTACTACAACGGAAGTTACTTATTTAATGCATAGGTGAGTTGAAAATATAATGTAATTATTTGATACATAAACGAAATTATTTCTTATTTTAGATTATTGCTACATTGTTAATAATTTTTAAATTTGATTCAGTGCTGCCCTTATGTACTGGCTACAACTGCGTTTATCAGTTTTATCTAAGAAATACACTAAGACTAAAACTTCATAAGCAAGTTTGGCGCCTAAAGTTACAATTGAACTACACCATATACCGACAAACAAACAACATATTACAACCAAGAGTTCCCAAACAATGGGAATTATGGATATCAATATTAAATTATGGACATCAATATTGAATTATGGATATCAATATTGAATTATGGATATCAATATTAAATTGTGGATATCAATATTGAATTATGGATATCAATATTAAATTGTGGATATCAATATTGAATTATGGATATCAATATTGAATTGTGGATATCAATATTGAATTGTGGATATCAATATTGAATTATGGATACTAATATTGAATTATGGATATCAATATTGACTTATGGATATCAATATTGAATTATGGATATCAATATTGAATTGTGGATATCAATATTGAATTGTGGTTATCAATATTGAATTGCGGATATCAATATTGAATTATGGATATCAATATTGAATTGTGGATATCAATATTGAATTAAGAATATCAATATTGAATTATGGATACCAATATTGAATTATGGATATCAATATTGAATTATGGATATCAATATTGAATTGTGGTTATCAATATTGAATTGCGGATATCAATATTGAATTGTGGATATCAATATTGAATTATGGATATCAATATTGAATTTTGGATATCACTTGAATTATATTTTTATTTTAATATTTTTTATTCTAAGGCATTTGTAAGTGAAAAATTAGGGAAAGTAAAAATTTAGGATTATATCCAATATTAAAATGAATTATGGATATCACTTTAAAGTTAAAATTCACTTTAATTTTTTCTTCACTTTAATATTTTTGACTCTTGTAAATTTATAAGTATAAAATACTTTGTATTAAATATACTAAACGATATTCACAATTCAAATGAATTAAGATATTACTTTTAAGTAAATATTTATTCAAATTGTTTAGTTTGTTTAATACTTAAAAATGATACAATTTAGAATTGCACTTTAAATTTAGTATTTTCATATCCGATGATTTACAAATATTGTTTAATATTTCCTATGCAATTATGAGTATGACCTGCAGTTACACTCAAAGTCAAAGTACCTGATTAAAAAATATTTTGGCTTTCACAGTACGCCGAAGCGTTTTTTATTACTATTAATTATGAATATGCTTGATATCTGTAATAAAAATGTGTTCTCCAAAAAACCTGATTAAAAAATGCAACGGCGTTCCATACAAATTTGATAGTATTTGGTTTTATAAGAAAATAATTTGGGCACCTGTTTTTTGCAAAACAAACAAAAATATGTTTAGTATTTTTGACATCATACAAACTACATATTAACGTCGTGTTTTGTCTTCTTATTTGTGGTTTTAAATGTTTGCCAGTTTTTTTGTTTATTTTTCTATTAAAATGTAGATGAACGAATGTTACGTTTTAAAAAAATTGAAAGGACACATAATATACTATAAAATATAAAGAAACAAAAGTTTTTGGTAAAAAAATCGGAATTTAAAAAAAAACCAAAACAGTTTATTTTAAGTTTAAAAAGGATCATTTCACAGATGCCACAGATACTGGTCCACACAAAAGAATTCGTGGTGCAATTGTGGATAAACTGTGATTAAGTTGTTTGAATGAATATACTAAATTACTTAATATATAGGAATTTATGACACTGTAGCATTTTTTCGCATACATTCAATGTCGAAAGTAATTTTTAACGTTTGAGTAGATTTGTTGCTGTCACATCAAAAACAATTTTGCCGAAATTATTAACAATTTATATAAACTGTAGATCCAGTTATGTACTTGGTAACGTACATATTAAATTAAATGTTTGTGATAATACATGAAATTTTATTTATTATTTCAAACCACATCCGAATTATGAGTTTACTTATTGCAACTTTTTTTTGGTGTTACGCAACTCTTAATTGCAGGTTAGCGAAAAAAAACATTTTTTCGCTCGCGATTTAATCAGGTGTTAAATTGTTTATTTTTAATTATTTCACTGTTCCACTCTCGCGATTTCCGATTTATTGCAAATTTTAATTAATGCATATATTTTTATTGGTTTCAAAATTGTGTTTAAAAACCAATTTAAACTATATGTCTCAATAATAAATCTATAATAATGTATTTATTACACATATTTCATTGAATTAACAGTAAACATTGATAAAAACAAACTTGATAAAGTTGATGTTTTTTCAGTCTAGAAAATTATATCTATGTTTTTATGCTTTGCGAGATTTTTAAGTCGGACAATGCTTTTTTATAGACTGTTATCTTAGTGTTTAAAAATGCACGGTGCGGATATAGGTGTACTGTACTTTTTACCGCAAAACTAATTGTATTCGATGCGTAATGCATAACTATCGCCAGACATAATTAAGAGAATTGTTCTTGAATACACGCTAGGCATTGGTTAATTATTACCAGACTACGGTAGTAGTATTTCATCGACGAATTTACGACAAATAAATCCATTTAACATTTTCAAAACTTAAATGATTGTCATTTGTACTGTTGAAGAAAAGGTTCAACAATCGGACGTGACTCTATTGCAAAAAGATACAATTATAATAAATTAGATGACGCCAGAATCTGAAATAAGAAATTCCCCAACTAACTAAATGAGTTTGGTTATAGAATGCATAATTAATAAAAGTATGAGTATAATGTAACTGTGAAATGGTTCAGGTAATTCTAAAAATTTATGTGGTGTGGTGAAATTTACATATCGAGGTAATTTAATCTCCGGTTTGTACTTTGGTGTTTAGTGTAATTATAGTCAGTACAACACCAAATAATACCAAGTTGCTCCTGTCGGCACGCACTTACAGTTCATAAAATACGCGGAAATTCGAATTCATTATGTTAAACATACTGTTGTGCGTTAAAACTTTTTGTATTGTTGTTTTTTGTCCGTTCACCGAAAATTATGTTTTCATTGATTACTACTTGTGTAACTTAACAACAGGTTATGCTACTTTGTAATTTCTGTGTTGTAAAGGATACTTTTGCGGTTTTCTTTAGTGAGAGATGAAATTCTTATACGTCTTCAGTGTAATAAATCAGGCGTTGAATTGGATATTTTGAGTTATTGTAAAGTGCATGAAAACGTGAGTATAAGTACACCGGTAGCTGAAATTATAAATATTTATTATTTGTCCGAGTACATTATTCACTTAAGGCTAAAAACTATAATTACTTTTTGTTTGAGTTTGAAAATCATTACAAAAACAGCTTTTTAGTCTACTGAAATATTAGCTAATTACGAGGAAATAATAAGTGTAATCATTTTTGCAACTTCAAAACAACAATATAAAGCTTGGCGTAAGAAAAATATCAGTAAATTGGATGAAAGACATTTGTGTTATTTGGATACCAAAGATTTAGAAATTAATCATTGCCCTCAGGCATCAAGGTCAAGTGATCAGAACATTTTCAAACACCAATTCCAAACCAAAATTACTCAAATGCACTAACAGCGATTACTATTGTTTTACAAATATTACAAACATAACCAAAAGAATTATCAGAAACTAACTCATACGAGATGGCCACCAACACCTTAAACTTGTTTACCAAATTGCAAGAAGTTCTTGCTGAAATTAAACGCTTGAAAAATTTAACAGACTGTTAGAGATGCTGATTTAAACTGCGGATGGAATAACATACCATCATAACTTTCATTTATATATGTTGTACACAATTGACGAATTCGGACAATGACCGAAATTTATACCCAGAACGCGTTGTGGACTTTGTAATATGTTCAGATCGCATTGTGGGTATATTTATTAGCATAGTTTCGGCCACTGAGCGAAGCGTTCTACTCACAACGCGTTTTGGGTAAATTAACAAAATCCACTACCCGATTTAACAAAACTCGCATTATATTTTGTATTGCAAGAACAAATAAAAATAAAATCGTCTTAATTGAACTTGTTTATTTGGTAAAAGATATTCTGTAATGTGGTAACTAAATATATATTGCGTATTTATATCGATCTCACTAAAAAAATATGATTACGATGCTATTATAATTATAACCCATTTATTTTTACCGGTTAATGAGCCATGGCATTTCGAATTGCATTTAACATTTCGCTGTTTACAGGAACACTTATTGTCAGTACAAAATCTCTTGCAGTTGCACCTTAGAAAACCTTGTTCTGAGCCCTTTGTTGACATATTTGCTGCAGTCCGCAGAGAAATGATCTTATTACTCTGAAATGAAACTGTGAATCAGCTTGTAAGAGCTCATTTCTTGAAAATAATCGCTGTAGTGGCCCATTTTCGGTGTTGAGCGTGTATAACCCGTCATTATTAACATCGGTAACAACGGTCAATACATTTCTTGGTGTAAGACGGCCTCTGTCATCATCTGTAATTTTTACCAAAATATTAGTGCCTTCTGACAATGGAGAAAAACGTTGATTCGACTCTTATAAGTTATAACATCTTAGCGGCTTGAATTTTAATTTTTTTATGTGATTCTTCTCGCTCATTTAGAATTCTTTTATTTCTTTCGAGCATTTGAGGTTTTAAATTGTCATTGGCCGTCATATTACCGTTGTTATTTATTAAAAGTTCACTTTCATTACCATCTTGATCATTTACATTTTCTGTACTTTGCGACGTTTCCTCTAAGTTTACCTCTACGTTACCGTCTTGATTATATTGATTTTCTATACTTTTCATGACTTCTTCCAAGTCTTCTTCGGTTTGTAAGTTATTTACAATATTATCTGGTAAATCTGCGTCGCCTAAACCGTTTATCTGCCTAGTACCAAACATAGCTTCATAGGGGCTTCTTCCGATTCCTCTATGAAATAATCCATTTTTTCTTGATTGTATAAATCTTAACCCCTCCGACTACTCCATGTCATTATTTTCTTCAACCCAAGTAACTAACATGTCACGGACGTCTTGGTTAGCTCTCTCAACAGATCCTTGGCTCTGTGAATGCCTTGGTCGACCGTGAACAATTTTAAGACCCGGCCAAAGAGTAGCAAGTTCCGTAATAGCTGAGTTGGCAAACTCGCGACCATTATCGCTCTGTAGTATAAATGGCGAACCTACCAAACAGAAGATGTTGACTAAACTGTAGGCGACTTCTTCTGCGGTTTTTGTTTTAAGCGGTCGCAAAAATAAGAATTTTGTTAAGTGGTCTTGATAATTTAATATAAATTTGTAGGGACCATCCGGCTCTGTTTGCATGTCGATCAGGTCGACCTAAAATTATATCAGTTTACTAATGTTGACTAGGTAGGTACCTATAATCATGTTTATCTAATTCGTATACGCACGACCATTGTCGTTAAATCGAGTAGTAGATTTTGTTAACTTGCACAAAACGCGTTGTGAGTGGTACGCTTCGCTCAGTGGCCGAAACATTGTGAATAAATTTACCCACAATGCGATCTGAGCATGTTATAAAGTCCACAACGCGTTCTGGGTATAAATTTCGGTCATTGTCCGAATTCGTCAATAGCGTACAACATATATATCATATAAATCGGGTTTAACAAACATCAACACAAATTCTAAAATCATTCTTGTGTATACAAAGTTTTAGGACAAGATATTACTTAACAAATGTTAAAATCTAGAGGTCCATAAGAACAAGACAGATTCATGAAGGGAGTCATCACCTAATAGACACCATAACTTAAGAGTTGCTTATACTTGAAAGAGAAGGTTCCAGGTGATATCAGAGAAACTAAGAAAAACTTTTGAGGTTGACAAAATTTATTTTATATGAAAATACGATGATACGATGGAAGATGTGTACAAATCAGAAACGTTTAACTGTCAAAAAGATTTGTTTTCGTTGATTCAGTACAATTCAATAGTTCATAACAACATGAACAAGAGCATGATTATAAAATACAAGCGCGGTGCATAAAATGTGGTGTATAACATCTACCCAGGTGACGAATCTTGGGTTTATTGTTATGAGTCTGAAAGTAAACAGCAGTCTACTGTATGGGTTTTTAAATGAGATAAATCCAACAAACGTTGTACATGCTCGCAGCACTTCAAAGGAAATGGGTGGCCTACTTCTTCAGTATAAATAGTCATGTGGTAAACGTGCTTTTAGAGTAACGCAGAACGGTTAGCTCTGTGTGTACCACACTGACAATGCGAGCTTACATGCATAAGCTCGAGTAACCGGTTATTTGGACAGTCAAAATGTCGAATTTATTTAGCCTGATTCGGCACCCAATTTGTTCCCTCGCGTAACGAACAAACTACGTGGACAACGCTTTTTGTCGACACCACAAGAAGTTCCTAATGCATTCAAAAACCATGTTTTGGAGATATCTACAGAGTGTATTTAAAATACGACTTCAAACTCAAGGAGTAGTTTCTTGGTGGTCTTAAATGAAAATTTTTCTTCAAAGATTTATTGTAAAGTGGCTCAATTTTGAGATGTTTGCAATTAAAATTTTCTGGCCGATCCTGACTATCTAAACCTAAACAAATGAAAATTGTCTGTTGATTAGTGTGGTCCTTATTTTTCGACTTTCGAAATGTTATCGCGGCACCCTACCATACGATTCTCTATACCATAAAATATGAAAGCGTTTTTTTTTCAATTTTTGGACATGATTTAGGGGTTGCTACCAGTAGCCAAACTTTAACAAAAACATTGTATGTCCACTTCAACTATGAGTCTCTCTAATTGATTTCTGTAACTATATTTATCTTTGATAATGATTTAACGTAGAAAGACCGCCATTAAGTAAGGTCCCCCGCCATTTTCCTGCCCATGCGCGTCGAGACTGAGCAGTGAGCCTGTTCAGCACTTCAGTTGGAGTTCAGTAATTAACGAAAGAACGCACGCGTTTTCTTATAGAGCATATAAATTGGTTTTGATTTACAATGGCATCCACAAGTACCGGCGTCAGTGTAGTTACTCGAAACAAAACCAACATTTGGCTGATCGGCCAATCACTGCCTAAACTAAACCCGACAAAGTTGCCTTCTATTAGCAAAGTATTACGTTTGTTTTTTTACTACAAAAACGAAGAAAGAAAAACCATTCTTGAATCGGCGACTGTAACTGCATGCAAAGTGATAGGTTTGTGGGAAAAAGCTAGTATACCGATAAGATTGAAAAAACATGTAATTAGTAAAATAAGAAAACACTTCAAGGAATGGCAGAATCTGAAAAAAAAATAAAGAGAACAAGAAGAAACGTTCCGAAGCATTAAAGAACAAAGAACAAGATTGGCAACAAAAATTAGAAGATTTATTTGATATTGCTCATTGTGATGCTTTAAGTATCATGACTGTTGAAGAGGACAAGCAATTTTTATTAGGAAAACGAAAGAAAGGACGACAGGGTTTGAATTGGTTTAGTAGACAAAAAAAGTTTAATAAAATGGAAGAAAAAGAACGACGTATTAAAAAACTGCGCGAACGTGAAACAAAAATATATCAGCTTTGACAGAAAAGGTTCTCCTTTCTTTGTCATCGTTTTCCAGTAGCGATGAAACAAGTGCATCTGATTTCGAAGTCGCATTAGAATCTCCGCAAGCGAAACCACCCCAAAAGCGAGCTCGAAAGGATTTTTAATAGCCAATTAACTTCCAAGCCTTGATGTCTGTAAATTGAGTGATAGAAAAGCGACTACGGTCGTCGTCTCTACTTTGAAAAGTGCAGGATGTGACCCGTCAGAGTTTAATGTCAATAGATCTTCATTTCGTCGGTACCGTTTGAAAAATCGAAAAGCAGTAGCAGAGTCTCTGAAAACCGAGTTCAAACATGATTTGTCATTAGCAATTCATCGGGATGGAAAGTTAATTGAAGATATTACTGGGCATAAAACTGTAGATCGTCTGTTCAACTTTTGGCGGTTCCAAAATTGGAACGTGCAGTACAGCCTGTGCGTCAGCTGTCTACGAAGCAATAAATTCATGGGGCTTAAGCGATAAAATAAAATGTTTATGTTTTGACACTACAGCTGTAAACACCGGTTTGAAAAATGGAGCATGCGTTCAATTGGAGAGAAAAATGGAGAAAGACATGCTTTGGCTTCGTTGTCGCCATCTCATTTTGAAAATTATGTTATCAGCTGCAGTGGATCAATCGCTCGGACCGTCTAGTGGTCCTGATATTCCATTGTTCAAAAGGTTTAAGAACAATTGGTACAACATTGACCAAAAAAATTATAAAACAATAATTAATGACACTACTTCAAACATCGAGGAAAATGTTGCGCAAAACAACTCCAAGTGCATCAACTTCAAGACGACTACAAAGAATTGTTACATCTCATAATCATTTATTTGGGAGGAGTACCCGAAAAAAGCATTCCATTTAGGAGACCAGCTGGGCTACACCGTGCTAAATCGATGGCAAAAGCTTTGTACTGCTTGAAATTTTTTTTATTTAAGCATATGTTTCAACTGACAAAAAAGGAAGAAAAAGTTGTGAGAGAAATATGCATTTTCACGGTGATAATATATGTATATAAAATACTGGTTTCAAGCCCCGGCCGGATGGTCAGCACCGAGAAACGATGTACAATTATTGAAAGACTTTAAAGACTTTGATAGGTTAAACCCGGAAATTGCTACTGTTGCCCTGAAGAAAATACTGGGCCTTTTGTGGTATTTGTTGGTAGAGCTGGTGTCTTTCGCATTTTTCGACGGCAAACTTTCAGCTCAAGATAAGAAACGAATGGTAGATGCACTAAAAACCGAAGGCACAAAATATTGCCCAAAAAGAAAAAGCATTGATGTGGAACACATCCGCGAAGACTTTGTGACGAGCAATTCCTTACGATTTTTCTAGATCATGGGGATCTCATCAGAGTTTTTGAATAAAGAGGTTGAAACATGGGTTGCAGACGCTGATTTTGAGGCGGCAAAGAAAATCGTTTATTCTATGCGAGTAGTGAATGATATTGCTGAGCGTGGTGTTGCCTTATTTGAGGAATTTAATAATCTTAACCACAGATGAAGAACAAAAGCAATATTTGCTTTTGTTGGTGAAATATTATAGAAAAAAATACCTTAACTCCAAGAAATCAACCCTTGTATCGCAGTAATACATGATTTTAATATTTCAATGTATTTTTTGTAATAGTAACAATAATTTTGCATGCTAAATTTCAGGTTCAATAAATAAAAGTTTCCAATTAATGTATAGTGTTTTTTGTAAAATTCAAACCTTGGTAGCAACCCCTAGATATTATTTTTAAATTGTGAAAAAATTACTTGATTAGTTCTTTAAGGTATCTAACAAAATGATGTGATGCCCCAACAAATAAAAGAAGAAAAAATTTTTTTTTATTCAAATAAGGACCACGTTACTGTTGATTGTTACTATGTTGTAAATTTCGTTAAACATATTGATGTACTGTGTTGATTATTGTCTTCTTTAATATTACATCATCTACAAAGTAAATTGTTAATGAAATAATTAAAGCATATACTAATATTTATTTCTTATCATTATTACTGACCTAGCTTAACAAAATGTACTTTGAGTTCACGATCACGTTTATCTTCGGTTGTAACCAAAACAAGACTTACGATAAATAAATGTTAAATTTAGCTTTTTTAGAACTGAGTTTGACAATCTCTTTTATTTCTGCTTCAATTTTGTTTATGGATTTCTTCAGTTGATGCTAAGTGATTCGTATAAACGTATTATTTTCAGAGCGGTGCTGTTTTGTACGGAATGGAGTGCCGAATTTTCATAACGCGCATGTTTGGAATGAAGAAAACTCATGAAATTCAACAAAGTAACTTTCAATGGCGTTTCTATTAATGTTGGGGCGGTTATTTTAAGAAATAGTTTAATTGAACCGTTTAGTAGCCGAAAATTACAGAAACACTTGTTTTGCATATTTATGTTATTTTTGCAATGTCTTCATTAATTGAAGTATGCGTGAATCACGTAACATTACCAAATTTAGACATCTGTAAAGACGTTATCTTTTATACAAATTGGTGCTATAGTTATTTTAGCATGTTGCTACCAAATTTGTTTACATTTTATACGTGGACTCGTTAACCACGAGATGGCGCCAGCCACAATACTTTTATATGTTATCTTGTAAGTATTATCTAGTGTACTCGAAAAGAATATGCAGAATACCAACTTAGTTTAACTCAGTAAATTAACTACGCCTTATTCGATAACATTATTTTGTATTTATTTTTATTTTTGGTGCCAGCAAATCGCCCAGAATAAATCTTGCACTTTTTAGAACGGTTTATTTTTATTCGTGGTGTCAACAACCTTAGGAGACTACAGGTCCGTAATTTACGATTTATTTTACTAAATTTTATTTGTTCAAATGTTTTAATAGAGCTTTTATTTTTACAATTTTACAATGTAGATGCTTTGTGAGCCACGGGCGTGTCTCTCTTCTATATATGCTATAATTCAGGTGGCCTCAGAGATAACTTTGCCATCGATAACATTTAGGAAAGTTGTGTTGGCAATAATATGTTCACTTTAAAAAGAATCATGTAGTAGAGGGCTATGTTTTGTTTTTACGTTTTCTTCCGATTTGTTTTATGAAAGTCATAATGTTTAATAAAGGTAGGATGATTGTGAATGTGCAAAAAAAACAGATAGTAAAAGTAGTAATGAAGGTGAACCTTTTCAAGATAATTCCGACGAGGACGCAGGTTATGACTCTGTGGTAAATGAGAACTTAAAAGCAGAAAATTATCAATAATGACTTAGAATATAAGGATGGAGATGACTCTGGTTCACAATTTTATAAACCAAGACAAATTGGACCACGTATAGGGAAAGTCAAGCATCAGTGCCACGCCTCCTACATATGAACTAGGTCATTCTAACAATGTGGTTCCATCTGCAGGTACCGACCATCTAGAAAATGAATATAACAATGGTACCATTGTAAGTGATTCTAGCAATAATGAAGAGTAATAACAATTATACTTTGGTATGGAGACATTTTTTTATTGTCTTGTTTTTCCTTAACAGTTTGAGCCAGCATTACGTCAGGAAATTAATGATCAATTATGAAACAGTTCGCCTGAAGATATTTAGGCATTATTCATAGATAATAGCATAATTGATTTTTTAATTTAGGGTACTATTTGGTATTCTAGCCACATATTAAGTGCAGATGGAAATGGAAAGACACCGACCGAGTGGAGATGAGTGGGACTAGTAAAAATGTTTAGTGTGGCCTCCTATTGGAGTAACAGTCTTTTATATTTTAATAAGATCAGTGAAGTACTGTCCCGAAATAGATTCGAGATTTTACTGAGAATGTTGTACGCTTCAAATAATGAAATCGCTGTTGAAGTAGACCGACTTAGTAAGGTAAGGTAAGTATTTATTGATTTGACACTACCAAAATACCAGGCAGCAATTACTCCTCAAGAAGATTGATGAAACTATAATACCTTGGAGGAAAAGGTTATCATTACGATAATATGTGCTAAACAAACGACATCGCTACTCTACTCTGTCTCTGTTAGGTGCTGGGGTCTAAACTAAAAAAAGGAAAAAGTTGCAGTCCAGAATAATTCCAAAATTGGAGTAATCAAGTGGCAGGACAAAAAAGAAGTTTTGGCTTTCTCAGCTAAACATATACAGTGTGTTCGAAAACTATGGAATATATTATACAGGTCGATAAATATGCACTTTACACGAAAAAGTTGTTTATCACTTAGTTATCTACCACCTGGGAGATATCAATTTAAATTTTTGCTGTAAACAAAATCGCAACGAATAACACTTACATTTTTTTAAATGGCAAGGCACGTCTTTATTATACTCATTTGATAGAGTCTTTTTTTCTCTTTTCAACCGTATGAAACTTGAATACCTTTACATCAAAAAATTTTTAAGAAAAACAAGGACATGTTTAACAAATTTATTTTACTGAGCAGTATTAATCAGGTACGTAATATGTAGCATTGAAACAATTGAATGCACTTTAGAACACTGTCACACTTTGCTATTTGTTAGTGCTTGAAATATGGCTCAATTATCTGAGAAACATAGAATTGAAATTTTAATGATTCTGGGATATGGAGATAGAAGAAGAACCCAAGACGAAGTATGTAATTTATTTAATAACTTGCATCCAGAATTAAACATTTCGCTGTCCACGGTAAGCAAAATTTGGCGGAAATTTCAAGAGACAGGTTCGGTGAAAGATGCGAGTAGAACTGGTAGACCTTTGTCATTAAGTAATGTGGAACGAGAAAATGTGTTCTTGTCTGTTGAGGAAAATCCACAAATTTCTGTTCGGCAAATTGCTAGAGACCATAATTTGAATAAATCGGCTGTACATGACGTTTTAAAAAAAGAAAAATTTCATCCTTATAAAGCTTGTGTAGTTCAAGAATTATTTGAAGACGATTTGGACAGAAGGCTGGAGTTTTGTGAAACAATAACAAACAAACTTGAACGAGATGCACATTTTCATAAAAATATCCTTTTTACTGATGAGGCCACGTTTTGTTTAAACGGCACAATTAACAAACAAAACACACGTTACTGGTCTTCACAAAATCCTCACTGGTATCTAGAAGGACACACCCAATACCAGCAGAAAGTCAACGTCTGGGTAGGAATGATTGGAAGTCAAATTTTGGGGCCATATTTTTTTTAAGGTAGTTTAACGGCGAATATTTATCTCGATTTCTTAAGATTTGAGATAGTTCCTGCTTTGGCCGAGTTATTTCCACATGAAGTAGATCCAGATATACCTCATAACAGAATATGGCTTCAACAAGACGGGGCACCTCCACATTTTGGAATTAATGTCCGCCACTTTCTTAATAATACTTTTCAAAATACATGGATAGGCAGAAGAGGTACGATAGAATGGCCTGCTCGCTCGCCGGATTTAAGTCCACTAGATTTTTTTCTTAAAAGCAAAATTTATGTAAATAGACCTGATAATGTTGAAGATTTGAAAAATCTCATTAGAGTTGAGATAAGAGCTATAACTCGAAATATGATTTCAAAAGCAATCGATGGTTTTAAAAATCGAATTTACCACTGTCAAATTATGAATGGTTTACATTTTGAACATTTATTGTAAGTTTAGTTTAAATACATTTTTTTGTTATAACAATTTTATGTAAAGATATTTAAAGTTTAATATTTGCTATTGTGACAGTGCATTCAATTGTTTCAATACTACATATTACGTACCTGATTAATACTGCTCAGTAAAATAAATTTGTTAGACATGTCCTTGTTTTTCTTGAAAATTTTTTGATGTAAAGGTATTCAAGTTTCATATGGTTGAAAAGAGAGAAAAAAAGACTCTATCAAATGAGTATAATAAAGACGTGCCTTGCCATTTAAAAAAATGTAAGTGTTATTCGTTGCGATTTTGTTTACAGCAAAAATTTAAATTGATATCTCCTAGGTGGTAGATAACTAAGTGATAAACAACTTTTATTTACAACTTTTTCGTGTCAAGTGCATATTTATCGACCTGTATAATATATTCCATACTTTTCGGACACACTGTATATGAGTTTGTGATTGTCAAGAAACGAAATATTCAAGCCTAGAGTGGTCACAGATTACAATAAAGTTTTTTTGATTTATTAGTCTAGATGAGCTTTTACTCCACAGCACTGAGACGTACCATCTTTAAAATATTTGTTTTTCTCTCACCATCTCAGAATTTGATGAAATGTGTTGATAAGGTTGTTGTTAATAAGTTGTAGAAAAATTATGATGGTACAGGAATGGGTTTATACTTAAAAAATTTATTGAATAATGCGCGTTTTGATCGTGGATGAAATACAACATACTCTCAAACTAGAGCTGAAGAAACTATCTAATTTTAATAGCCATAACATGCGGATTTTTCTTAATTTTTGTTATTAATCAAAGTTAATTTTGGCCAGATGTAGCAAAGTGTTATAAGTATTATAAACAGATGCTGGGAATTCGATTGAATCGCAATTACAATATTTACACTTCAGAGCTTCATGGGTCTTTTTTCTTCATTAAAAATGTTGTAGATTCGCCTTGTTGTGATTGGGTTCACTTTACAAAGAATATTTGTGAGACAGAACCATAAAATGTCTGGTTTTCTTGGATAGGTAAATTGATCGTCAAAGCGTTTCTCCAAGAATCTTTCTGTCTCAATGTGGTTTTCTTGGGTGGAAAATTCAAAGTTTACACATTTTTGATGTTTTCAACTATCCAGTCGAAAAGATCATTTAGGAATAAGATTTCATTTTTAAAAGGTCTTTGCAAACTGGCCTTAGTAGCTTATCTTTTGAGAGTACCTCCAACCTCATCACAAGGCCCTTTACCATGCAAAGAAGTGCCAGTCGGCTTCAACATCAAAATCTTTCATATGGTGGCATAGATGTGAAAAGTTTGTTTTTGCACGCACGCCTGTCAGAAAAATATCAGATTTTTTTGATAAGATCAAATTGGTTGTTGAAGAATGGGAATATTTTCTTTTGAAGGCAATACACAGCTGCACTGAGTGTTCAAGGTAATCGAAAACTATTACATAACATAGCTGGTGCGTTTTAGTTAATTTTCTTTTTAAAATGTCTATGGCGGAATGTTCGCTTCCTCACTGATATTCTTGAGCTTCATCTTGAACGACAAAATTGAATTTTTTTGAAAAATCACCAATGACACAGAACACTTCAAACTTTTCTTTATCATAATTTAGAACAAGATCTCACGAGAGAGTTTTTTATTCTTTAAAAAATAGTTTGTTAATTACTAAGAAGTGTTTGATTACTTATTGACAATTATCTAAAAATGATAGTTTTAAGGCGGGTTGCACAAAGCAAATCAAATATGTAACAACTGATTATTTCTCAAAACAATTGCTACATAGCCAATGAAACCACGTTTATTCGTGATGTAACAATTGATTTCAGAAATAATCACTTGCTACATTTTTGATTTGCTTTGTGCAACCCGCCTTAAGACTATCACAAAAATCATACGCAATATATTTTTTTAAAACTAAATTTATAAAAATATTACTTATTAATCAGTATTTTTTTGACAATACAAATGACACTATTTTCAGCTCTATCTTGTCTAGGAGACCTGCCATTTCAATTTAAAGATGACTCAATAGGTCAAATTTTGCGTTTTTCGAAAAGTTTAGATATCTATATTTTGAAAACCGTTAAAAGATTTGTGCTGAAATTTTGTATTACTCAAAGTCTACATGAAGACAACGTAAGTACCAAATTTCATCCAAATCTGAGATGGTGACGTTTAATCACTGTGTTGATTCGACATGGAATGACCTTCACTCCAATCTTGGAATTACTCTGGCCTGAAGCTGTTTCTCTCTTTTTTAGTTTACGTCTCAGCACACTTTCAAGATTCTCTTTACGATTTTTTTGAAGAGTTCTTACAGGATTAGTATCCAGTTGTGTCAGAACTTATTTTTTTTTATTAAAAAAGAACGAGTTTGAGGTACCGTCAACCGGGGTAACTTGAACCAATTTTTTACATTTTTATAAAGTATGTGGTACAACCTGTTCGGTGATAATTGAACTTTCATAAAGAATAACACCTACTTTTACAGATCGTAGTGCATAGGTTATATTATTGTAAAAGCGTTTATTGTGGTTTGTTTACCGTTAATAAATTTGAAAAATAAGGTAAGAAATAATGAATTTTTTTATACCCCTACTACTTTCATTTGATCAGAGAACTGTATAAGGGTTGTGGGGGTCCGTATATTTTTTTTACTATTCATTAAATAGTCTAGATCAAGAATAGCAACTGAGACAACCTCATAAAAAATAATTCGGTAATGCAGGGCTGGAATTATTTTTTTTGTTCTTTCAGGAGTTACTTGGGACGATGCCTAGAACATACAAACGCGTTCCTGGTAGCAGGAAATATGCCGATTATTCTGCAGAAACTGTTAAAAAAGCTGTACACGACATAAAAAAAAATAAATTAACCTACAGGAAGGCGTCAGAAAAATATACGATTCCCATTTCCACCTTGTGTAGAAAAGTTAATAAAATACACCTTAATTTACCTGATCATCTAACTGCATTGACTAGGGAAGAAGAAGATAATATTGTTGAGGCAATAGTCACAGCCTCGTATTGGGGCTATCCTTTTGAAAATGAAGACATAAAATGTTTAATCAAGAGTTATTTAGGTAGAGCAGGAAAAACAGTAAAATAATTTAGAGAAAATAAACCAGGGGATGACTGGCTCAAATCATTTATTAAACAACATAATATACATTTAAAAAGGCGTATATGTGAAAACATAAAACGAGCCCGTGCGGCAGTAACTCCTGTGATTGTTAATTTATTTTTTGATAATATTGAAAATACGTGTTCTGATGTACCTCCAAATTTATTAATTAACTACGATGAGAGTAGTGGTAAGAAGAAAATCGAAGCATCCTGAAAGAGTAATTGATTCAACGAAAACGGCCACCTTATAGTGATGTTTGCTGTGACAGCTAGTGGAACGATGCTTGTGCCATACATCGTTTACAAATCGGCACATTTGTGGTTAACGTGGACCAAGAATGGTTCAAATGGGTGTGCTTATAATATAACTGCCTCAGGTTGGTTCGACCAGCCAACTTTTGAAGATTGGTTCTTCAAGATAATATTGCCATCCTACAAAAACGAACCGGGGAAAAAGATAATAATTGGGGACAATTTGGCCAGTCACCTATCGGAAAAGGTAACTCGGGAATGCCAGAATAACAATACAATTTTTTCATTTCTTTCGCCAAACAGTACCCACCTGTTGCAGTCATTGGACGTGAGCTGCTTCAGGCCAGTGAAAATGGCATGGAGAAGGGTACTTAAGGCTTGGAAAAAAAATAATAAGGGTTCTTTATGAAAAGATATTTTCCCCAGGCTCCTAAAAAGCACATTGAATCAACTAGTTAGAACAAATTCAGACAATATAAAATCGGGTTTTGCGGGGACCGGCTTGTACCCCATTAACAGACAAATTGCTTAATGACAGCACTAGTTCAACTTCTCTTACAGCAGAAACTGTAGGTACCCTTTTAAAAGAAGCTAGATATGGAGATCCGAACCAGCCCATAAGAGGAAGGAAAAGAAAAATTGCTTTATAGCCTGGGGTAAGCGTTACAAGCGCAATGTTCACGACTTCAGAACAATCACCATCCAACCTGCAATCTAAATCATTGGATGATACGAGCGACGAAAATGTGAACCCTGAAGAAAATATTGAGAATAATCCACTCTATGTGTTGGATCATAGAAATGTAAATAAAATATCTGATTTGGTAATTGGGAATTTCATACTGGTAAAATTTAAAACTTTGAAAGGAAATATTGAAAAATATGTTGGAAAAATTTTATCTATAGACGGTGATCAAAGTACTTGCAATTTCATGCAAAAATCATCAAGAGTCGAAGACATTTATGTGTTTCCGCAAATCGAAGATATTAGTGAGAGAGCATTTAATTCTGTGCTGAGGAAAACGGAGATTAAAATTATAAAATGTTATTTTTGTTCCAAGAAGCCCTTCAATAAGCTTAATTTGATTTTTCTGTGCATTTAAATTGCCTGTTTCAAGTAACCCCAAACGCGGGGTAACTTGAAACAGCCTTATTCTATTTTTTTGAAACTTTCTTGTTGAAAACTTAAAAAAAAAATTTGGTCTTAGTATAACATTTTTTTTTCATTTAAAATAACAATAGTCTTTCAAAGATACCATATTAAATGTCAAAATTGTATTTAAGTAACCCTGGTTGACTGTATGAACAAATAGTTTTGTATTCTAATAATTTGTTTTAATATGTATGTTTACATTTTTACTTTTTATGCAAAACATAATTCTTGAATTTCTAACGTTTTTTAAAGTTTTTTTTACTAATATGACCCAGTAAACATTTTGTATAATGCAAATTAAACAAATGTTTTCATTTACATGATATTTTGTTTTAACTTTATTCTTTACGCTTGTTATAATTTAATACTAAATAAATTGCGTCATTTAAATTAATGCATATGTAACTTTTAATTAAATTAAATCAATTTCGGAAAACTAAACTGCAACATAAAGAATAGCATAATTAACGTTGTTTAAAACATATTGCAAATACATATTTTTATTTTGTTCTAAGTTTCAATTAAGCAAGCATTTTTAAATTAACTTTTGTACAAATGCATGCTTAAAAAAAGAGAGTTGCATATATCACAAAATGATGTAACAAAATTTTTGTCGCTGCAAGGATTTATCTCGGCATAATAACTAGGTCAATTTTTTTTTAAATTGTTGACCTTTATATATTTGGATATCAGTAAAAGAATGAAATTGTTGCTAAATGTAGTTTCTTTGTATTGGCGATCCAAGAATTAAAAAATTGATTTAATTGTCTATTTAACAGTTTCTCAGCGTCGTTTTTTATTGATTTGATAAATATGAAGAGTAACGAAGGTATCAATGTATTTTTACGACTACAAATATTCCTTTACAATTTCAAAGTAGATGTATAACATAAATAATATTTTATTTCTTAACACTTAGTAAAATCAACCTACACAAAACCAATAGAAGTTCGATTCTCAAATAAATAAAACTTTAATGGCTGTATTGTTTAGTAGGTGGACTTTTACAATTGGTTTTAATTCGGTAGTTATTCTTGTACTATTTATTTTATTGTAATTAACACCTTGTTCAGTTTTTAATGATTTAAATGGGTTACACGTACTATTAAATCACAGTTATTTGGTACATTTTTACATAATACAACAGTATTAAATAAAAGAGGAAATTTGCGGTTTGTGCGATGCTAAAGAATGGCAATATTGGTTTATTACAGTTAATAACACTTTATTCGTCTTTGGGATTTAACAAAAGTAATTTTGTTAACTCAGCGACTTTTGCTGTTTGTGTAATTAATTTTTCATATACTAAAGCAACCTACTGCATTTATATAGAATAATTAAGTTTTCAACATGTTTGTCACAACCTACTATTTCCATATTAAAAATCGAACCGTGGGCTTCGAAATATTAACTTTTATATGTAAAAATTATAGTTTTAATGCAATTTTGCCGCGTTTAATTATATCTTACGTTAATTAATCCCGTTTCAATTGTTTTCGTTACATTTTATTACTTTTGTAGGTGATATCTGTCATAAGTTAGTTGTAAGTAGTTTTTTAAAAGCACCTTCAGACTATGAATCTGGAAAAACACGAATGCAGTTTTTTACTTTAATTACAAAGTTTTGAATGCAAACTGAATGTTTGTTTTAATACATAATGAGGTTTATCAGAAAGGAAGTTTTTTCGTTGATAATTAATTTGAGAAAATTTTATTTAGTCATCTCAACAACTTGTAGGAATTTGTTTAGAAATAATTCAGTATTTCGATGGAAAAAAATAAATGCTTTGGAATGTATTATTTTGTACTCACGCCACCAAGTTATATTGTTACGTTCTTATTTATTAAAAACTAATTTATTTAAAACGACTAAAACTACGTTTACTTATTATAGAAATATGTACACTTTTAAATTAACCGAACTAATAAAATCTAATAATAAAAACACTTACACTATAATTTATGTATAACCGTTGTATAACACTATCACTTAAGATTAGATAACGTCCTCGGATTTCACACTGTAAGTCACGTTCACTCGATTCGGTGTACACTGTTATTTATTTAAACTCCGCACGTGTTAATCACTTATTTATCTTCACTCGATTAATCTTCTTAATACTGCATGCATTCACATTCCAGCAATAACTGACCTACGATCTGTCTCGTCGCTATATAAAGACATACGGAAATCCTTCTCGATCGTTCTTCACTTTTCGCTATAACTTCTAGAAAATAGATAACAGCCTTCTAGAAGGTTCTTGCGTTTGCAAGTAATTTCTTGAACGTTTCAATATTATTAGCATAGAACTTGGCGAAGTTGGCTGTGAGACTTCTGTATCATAAACGCCTTTTTTCGTTACTTTTATTGGTTCTTTATATTCCAACATGTACTCAGACACAGCTACTTCTCTATTATTTCTCCATAGATTCTGATAACTAACCTTCCTCCCTTTTCACCTACCGTGATTGATTTTATCTTACAACTTTGTCTTCATTCCACATTCTTCACATTTTACATTTATCTCATTGAGCATTTCATAAAAGACAGATTCTCACTTTCAACAAGTAGCACCATATCATCGACAAAACTTATACAATTAAACATTTTTTCATCTATGTACACTCCTCTTCTGCCTTCTACACATTCTTTCAAGATTTATATATAAGGTTATACATTCCATTTTGGAATTGTAACCGCTCGTTGGAGCTCTTTTGACTTATGAGTTTTACATAGCAGTTAGTCACTCTGCTATGATTTCTTGTTTGTTTGTTTGTTTGCTTGTTTTTTTTTATTATTGTTTTTTTTATAAGTTGATGTGTTTCTTTGCTTTTTCTGTAATTTTCTGCCATTCCTTTCTATCCTGCATCTTTTCTTTTGCTCTGGTTATTCCCATTTTTTTAATGTCATTTATGACTTGATCTTCCCAGCGGAGTTTAGGTCTTCCTCTCTGTCCAGTGTAAAGTGGGTTCCATTTCATGATTTTTTTAATAATTGCTTCGTTTCCTCTTCTTTGCACGTGTCCATACCACTTCATTCTCTTTGCTTTAATTATTCTTGTTATGGTTTCGTTTTCTAGTATTTCATTCACTTCTGTATTCATGAGCCTTCTATATTCTCCGTTGATTTTCTTGGGTCCCATTATTTTTCAAATTATGCTTCTTTCAAATATATTCATTTTCTCTTCATCTTTATTTGTTAGCCATATGGTCTCTCCGGCATAGGTTACTACAGGTCTTATAACTGATTTGTATAGCATAAGTTTCGTTTTTTTACGTATATGTTTACTTCTCATTATTTCTTTGTACCTATGGAAAGTGTTATGTCCGGCTTTTATTCTTTGCGCAATTTCTATGCTTTTGTCATTTTTATTATTTATTATTACTCCCAGGTATCTATAGTTTTGTATCACTTCGTACTTATGTTTCCCTATTTTCGTTTCTTTTTCTTCTTCTGTTTGCTCACTTTTCCTTGTGATTTTCATATATTTTGTCTTTTTTTGATTTATTTCAAGTCCTCTTCTCTTTGCTGCTTGCTCTATTTTATCTATTATTTCTTCTAATCTTTTTTTATCTCTTGCTATTACCGCAACATCGTCGGCATATGCTATTATTTACACCATTTTTTTGTATAATAGATCCCGTGATTTCGCATTCTTTTATTATACCTTCCATTGCAATGTTAAATAAGGTTGCTGACAATCCGTCTCCTTGTCTAACCCCTCGTTTTATTTCTATTTTCTTTGTTGTTCCTTCATGTGTTTGTACTACGGCTTCTGATTTTTCCATGGTTATTTTGATAAGACTTCTTATTTTTTTCGGAATACCTTGGTTTTTTGCATCTTTTAGTGTCATTTTTCTTTTAAGGGTATCAAAGGCTTGTTTAAAGTCTATATACATTATATGTATTTCATTACCTTTCTCGTACGTTTTTTCTATAATTTGTCTTAAGTGTATGGATGGCCTCTATTGTTGATTTCCCTGGCCGAAATCAATTTTGATATTCACCAATGGTCTTCTCTGTGTATTGGTTTAATCTTTTTTGTATCATTGTAGTTAGTATTTTGTACGTTGTATTCAGTAGTGTTATTTGCCTGTAGTTATCACATTTCATTAGATCTCCTTTTTTGGGTATTGGTATAATAATTCCTATTTTCCATTCTTGCGGTATTGTTTCTGTTTCCCATGCTTTAATTATTATTCCGTATAATCTTTCTCTCAGTTCTTTTCCCTCATACTTTAACATTTCGTTACATATATTATCTATTCCTGCCGCTTTTTGATTTTGTAACTTATTTATAATTTCTTCTGTTTCTTGTTTTTGTGGTGCTCTTATCTCTATATTGTCCTCTTCAACTTTATCTTGGGAATCTTCTTCTTGTTCTGTTTCTTCTTCTTTTGTTTTTTCAAGTAGATAATTTTCCCAGGTCTTCCTGTCTATGTTTGCGGTTAAGTTTTTTTTCTTTTTGTGCGTCTTTAACTGTTGGTATAGCTTATTATCATTCCTTATTTCATCCATTATTTTGTTAACGTACTCACGTTTCTTTTCTGTCATTAATTTTGCGCCTTCTTTTCTTATTTTCTTGTAATTCTCGTAATGTTCTTGCTTGCAGGTTCTTATCCAGTTTATTCTTGCCTCTCTCTTTATCATTATTATCTTTTCGCATTCTTCATCAAACCATCCATTTCTACTTTTAACTCGTTTTGTTCCTATTATCTTTTCTGCCGATTTTATAATAATTCTTTTAATTGTATTCCACTCTTCCTCTAAACTTCCTTTTTTGTTCTCTTTTTGTAGTAGGTTGTTAATCTTATTCTCATATGCCTTTTTTTCTTCTTCTTTCTCTAGTTTTTCTTTGTCCCATTTCTTTTTAACTTGTCTATGTTTTTATTCAATCATTCTTAGTCTCATTTTTGTTATAACGAGGTTGTGATCTGTTTCTACGCTAGTTCCTCTGTATGATCTTACATCATCAATCATTCTCTCTTTTCCTCTAATTAAAATATGGTCTATTTGATTGCCTTTATTCTTTCCCGGTATATTCCATGTAATCTTATGTTCTTTTTTGTGTTTAAATTTCGTACTTATAATATAAATATCCATTTCTGTTGCTAGGTGACATAACCTCATGCCGTTATCTGTTGTTATTTCGTGTATAGTTTCTTTCCCAGCCACGTCTTTTATGAAATCTTCTCTTCCTATTTTTGCGTTGTAGTCTCCTAATACTATTAATGTATCGTGTTTGGGTATTTTTTCACAACTTTCTTGCAGTTTGTTATAGAAAACTTCTTTTTCTTCTATTGCTGCTCCTTCTGTGGGTGCATAAGCATTTATAAGGGATATGTTAGCTATTGCACTTTTAACTCTTAGATATGATATTCTTCCGTCTATTTTTTTAAATTGTATTAGTTTGTTCATTATCTTTTTATCTATCATGAAAGCCGTTCCATGTTGACCCTGTTTTTCATTTCCTCCATAGAATATTAAATATTTTGTTTTGTCTACTCTTCCTTCGCCTCCCCATCTTATCTCTTGTAGTGCTAATATACTGATTTTGTATTGTTCCATTTCTCTACCTATTTCTTCCATTTTACCTGTTTCTAATAGTGTTCTAATGTTCCATGTTCCTATTTTAATAATGTATCTTTTTTATTTTTTGTTTTTTTCTTGTATATTTTGCTGTTTCCTTTTCTTTTTTATTTGATTTGGGCGATTCCTGTAAATCGTATCCTTGTTCATTGCTATGTTCGTTATTATTATTCTGTGCTTTAAGTGTGTTTAGTAGTTTTTTGAGACAGTTCTGTTAATTTTTTTTTTATTTTCTTGAAACTTATCACTTTCTGGGGATCTTTCGTTTACAGTTCTTTTTTGTCTACTTTTATCGCTTGTTTCTCCATTTTCATGTTCCTCATCTTTCTCCAGGTCTTTTGTTGTGTATGCTTCGTTATTAATTATTAGTTTGTCGTATCTTATTAGCGCTTTATATCCCTTATTTCTTGCCTCCTTCATATACGGTATCAATCTTCTTCTTTCTTCTTGTACTTCTTTAGAATAATCTTCATCGATCCAGATATCTGTGCCTTTTAGTGTTTTTGCGTTTTTTAAACAATTTATTTTTGTGGATTCTTTCATTAGTTTAATCATTATTGGTCTTGTTTTTCCTTCATTGTATTTCCCAATTCTTCTTGCTTCATCTAATTCTTCTGTTATGTTAAAGTTTATTCCTGTCTTCTGTATTACTGCATTAACTTTGTCTTGCGTTTCTTTCTCGTTTTCTTGCTCGTTGTCCTTTATTCCTTTTATTACAATGTTTTTCTTTCTCACTTCTCTTTCTAACATACTTATTCTTTTTTCTTGCACCGCCAATTTTTCAAGTAGTATTATTTTTTCCTCCTTTACTTGCTTTATTTCCTGCATTACAGCATCTAGTTTTGAATTTATTTGCTGCATATTTCCATGAATTTGCTCGAACATTCTTTCTATTTTATTAATCTCCGCCATATTCTTTCAAGATTTTCTTTAAATAGATGATTATACGATCGATGATAGGCAACGACCTTCCACTTCCTAATTTAATTTCTTCTGTCAGCTCACCACACACTCGCACTCTCATTCTCTTATTTTCAATTTATCTTCTTAATCCATTCTGTGTTGTTTTTAATATTACCACGAGTTTTAACCATTTTACGCGGCCAAAAGCCAATAAATGGGTCTATTACCTGCAGTTTGTTGTTTTTTTCTATTTTGTTTTTACCTCTGTAGGACCAGTAAGTATTCGCCCTTTTCTATCTTCTATATCTGCTTTGGTATTCCTTCAATCAGTTCCCTTAATAACTTCTTTCAAGGTGTTCTATGTAATTGCATTTTTTGCTCAGGCATTGAGCTTTTGCCTTTTCAGTCTCTCTTTTTAATTTATTGTTGATTTTTTATACCTTTTTCTCTTATTTTAGTGTTTTCCACTTTCTTCTCTCTTTTTTTATCATTTCTAAAACTTTCGTGTTTTTTTTATTAACACACGGGAATGATTTTACAGCACACAGGAATAAGTTTATAGCACACGGGAATTAAGAATTTCATACGAAAATGTTGTACATAATTTTTTTATTTTATAAGTCAGAATACAAAAAAACAACAAAATTTTTACGACGTAAAGAACAAAATGGTAATAATCGTTGTATGAATATAATCTAAACTATAATACTGCTATTATATTCTAAAGTCGTTCAGCTTAAAATACCATTCAATTTTTTAGAACAATACAGGAACATTTTATTCTCTTAAAACGAAGTACTTCTAAAAAATAACATGCAACAAAATCAAACAGACACATAAACTTAAAAGAGAAATAATTCAGGAAGGTACAAAAATGTTACCTAGATTAAAATTGTGAACCAGAACAAGTTGATTGCTTACGCACATTCAAAAACGTTGATAGGAGAAGGAAATTTATAGTATACCCTGTGCCCTTTTCTAATAAGCACTTCAACAATTTGATTTGCATTAATATAAGATGTCATTCTCACCACCTAATTTAAACGTATCACCTGTTAAATCATACAGTTTCAAAAAATCCACTTTGATGTAATCTACAACACTTTTCTTGTTAGTACTTTTCAGTGATAGTAATACATATGAGCCGGGTTTTACCATACTATTCATATTAGAGGAGCAAGTGGGAATTTCATCGTCACCATAAACATCACTTTTAATTTTTTTGTTGATGCTTTGCTTGGCAAGATTGCTAGATTTTCGTCAGAATCCAACTCAGATTCTGAAGATGGCTGATGATTTGGATAGTTGAGAGTGCCTAGCTTAAAATACTTACAAATTTGAACACTCGAAGCATGACAGACTTCTAAGCCAAAGTTCATATTTAAAAGTGAGTACTTGATGCACTTTCATTGTTCCTTTAAAGCTTAGTAAACATGCATTGGGAGTAAGATCAGTAAAATGTTTTATTTCATCTGAGTTGATTGCATGAAAGGAAAGTCCAGTACAATTTTGTTTTAGAACATCAACAAGTGTATCAAAATTTGGAAGGTTTCTTCCTTCTGCTACAATTCTATCAGCGGTCCTTTTGCATACCCCACCGATACCGTCAGGGGCGCCCTTCTCATGCCCAGCTTCATGATAATTACAACTAATTTTCCTAACTTTCATTGAGAAAATGAACTGTATCAATTCCTCTGTCGCAATATTCTTTCAAAATCGGACTAAGATGTGCCCAAATGGCCGATGGTCCATAATGCAAAGATTCGGAAAGAGTACAGAAGCTTTTTGTTTGAGTTTTAGATTCATCGTTATGTTTTGAGTAAACGACAACTGTATGCAGAGTAATTTGTTGTCTAGCACTACCAAAATGAAAGGATTGGGTTTCTTCAGCGCATTTCAAAGAATAATTTTCGCTAAAGTCACAATGCACTAATATTTCAGTGAGTTTTAGCCTTTCTTTTAATTTCGTCATGGTGCTATGTTGGTGTATGATCCTTGCTTCGTGACTCATGTATAATGTTAATTTGTCTTGCAGAATTTTAACTAAACCTGAAATTGTAGTTTCACGTGGCTGCTTCGCAATTTTACGCACCTCCTTCATGATTTTTGTTTTCTTATCAAAATATTTGTTTTAAATTTGTCCACAGAAAATATTGAATGGGATCATCTTGATTAAATTCTTTGAAATAAATTGTCGATTCTTTGCAGTCATTGCATCTACGTAAAAGACAATTTTCGTTAGTATTACTGCAGCAGATATCTCTAATTATGTCATTAGGTCTTTTTCCAAAAACAACGTCATTTAGATGTAAACTATGGGCAATTAATTCCATATTGGCATTTACTACACCTTTACAGGTTTCTCTATCCACAATTTTCATATGTTTAATCCAAAAAGGTCTGTGCATGCAAAAACAACTTGTAACTTATTTTAAAATTTGGGTTCGTCTTATGAAACTGTTGGTGTAAATTTCTTAACGTGTTCGTAAGGAACCGTTTTTGTTTTGTTAGTTTATTTTTTGCAACATATTCTTTTTTACCAGGGCATACCCTAGTATGATTGTCCAGTTCCAAAAATTCCTTGATCTTTTTTCTTATAATTTCCGTCTTTTCCTTTCGTTTCCTTTTTCTTCTTTCATAAGTTTTTACGTTTTTATTAGAATATTTTGGTGTTTTTCTAAAGCCCATGGCAGTGGAAAGTTTGGTCCTGATTTTATATTTTTTTAGTATTCTTAAATACTTGCTTTTCTTGATCAGTTTTTAGTTCTTTGTAACTGTTTGGCTAGCTGTTGTTTTATTACTTGCGCAAAAAACAAAGTTTTTTTAACATGATCGATTTCTGAAGAATCAACCTGTAATTCATTTGATAATAGGGCATCAACTTTTGTTTGTGGTGTCAGATCAGGATTGGTAGGATCGGGTTTTTAAGGCGCTTTTCGTTAGCTAATAGTCTGTAATACCTCTTCTTATACATATCACCCCATCTTTGCAAGTCCCTAATTTGTTCTGTTCTCTGTTTTTTTCGGTACCTTTAAATTTTTTTTCTGTTCGCCAATTTTCGCGCAATGCTTCTATGAAGCTCTCCATTCTTGGATACATTTGCTTGTTGATTTTCGTCATCAGATGATGCAGGTGGTGTATTCTCGGCCAACATTATAGAAGTACCCAAGTAGCAAAAATCAGTTACAAAACGGTTGTAAAACTCTCTTGCAACTATGGTTTCAGTAAGGTATTTAGTTACAGAATAGTTGCTGAGTCTTTCCTGATACGTTTTCAATACCGGATTTGGTCAGTTGCAAAGCAACTGCAGTAATATTATAACCGTTTTACAACGTGTCTGAAACCGTTGCAATTACTACTTTGTAACTGTTTTGCAGCGTTGCTATAACGGTTTTTTACAAATCATGTTTACCTATTCTAAATCGTTTCTGTAATGGTTTATCATCACGGTTTTGTAATTGATTTGTAACATTGTAGTTACCGTTTACAGCAACTGCTATGTAACTGTTTTGAAAACATGCTTATTACCATTATTTGAAACTACTTTATAACCGCTTTGTTAAGCAACTTATCCAAGATTTTAGTTACTAACTGCATCATAAAGATTAAAACAAAAGTAGAGATAAAAATATATTAATAAAAAGATACAGATATATAAAAAGTTATAATAAATGTACATTATTTAAATTTTTATAGTTTCTTATAGAACTAAATTCAAACAAAAAAGATATAATAAAAGAATTTTTACATCTGTTGCAAGTAGGTACTAGTAAACAGGTTTTTACGGCAAATTTTCAAGAAAAGCGGATTATGTCTATTATGTATTTATAAATTTTGTAAATAGTAAATGCATAAATTTTGTTAAGAGAAAAATGTCTTTGTGTTAAAAGACCATGCCGGATTAAGATATTCCTTACATGTTATAGTTTAATGCGTCTACGTAATTCTTAGTTAAATATTTGTTTTAGGCTACAAATGCACATGTGCAATTATAATCGGTTCAATGATCATAATCTTGACTGGTTTTTTAAAGATTATAGGTGTTCGCAATGGCGATTTAATTTACACGTTCTGATCACTGTGTGTAATATTGTAATGTCCTTGCAATCAAATTATATTTTATCCTAAAAGAAAATAAAATCAATTTAAAATTTGCTTACTTATAATTGGCAACTAATTCTTCAACGTTGATTAAATTAGAAATAGTAGTTTAAATGCACGATTAAAATTATAGTAATATAATGTACCAATAATTGTACTTACCTACGTAGTTTTGAATTAGAAACACTTTCGGTACTGTTTATTGGATAATGATAATGGACTATGTGTCTTATAAAAATCTCGTAAAATGCACTTCTTCTGTTGCTGTTTGAACGAATAGATAAACACTGTAGTGTAGTTTTAGAAATTCACACTTGTAACCATAGTTTCAAGACGGTTACACTCGAAACCGAAATGAAGGTTTTAATGTCACTAAATTGACACTGTAGTTACATAAGGGTTTAAGAAAAACTTACTTATAACTATAGTTGTAAAATGGTTATTTCTGTAATAGATTTGAAACCTCAGTAAATTACGAAAGTTGCTGCTACGTTGCTGCAACGGTTTATTTACCATGGTGCTAATGTTACTAATTTGCAACTGGTTACAACGTAACCACGGTTACAAAATGTTGCTTGGGTATGCTCTATAAGCTGTTTTTTCCTAAAACGATAATTTCTCCAACTTTCCTTCCATTTTTTTCTAATTTGCCTTTGTTCTCTTGGTGTCCTTTCTTGAATACGCTTCTTTATTTTATTTCCTTTTTGTTTCATATATTTTTCTTTTACTTTTTCTCGTTGCATATCCGTTTTTATTGGATCTTCACGAATTCTTGTACGCCTTTCTCTTTCCCGTTGCCTTTTTTCTCTTAAAATTTCGTTTCTCGACTTTTTTTGACCCGTTTTTTTTGCCTTCAACAAGTTCAAATAAAAACAGTAATTCAAAATTTCGTTCTGCATTAGGTGATATTCTCGTGAGTATTATATCATTCCCGTGACTACAAAAAAATCACGGGAATGACTATTTTCGACTTTTTTTAAAAATAGTTTATTAAAAATTAATTATAACCTCTCAGTTTTTACACATACCAAAAGATACACTACTTTTTGTGACATATCGAGAATAAGAAGAAAAAAATGTTGCAGCTTTCAAAAATCGGGTGGCATTAAAGATAAAAAATACGACGTACTCAATACAGCGATTTCTTTAATACTGACGACAGTTTTAACTTCTGCAAAATTTTCGGTGTAGTCAAAACATATTCGTTTAAGATCGTAGTGAACAAGATTGCGCAATCGTAAGAGAACACGGGAATGATCAAATTTAAAAAAGACAACATTTTGTTCTTTATTTTCGGAAAATGCTTAGGTATACAAAACCTGTATTGATAATTTACTAAAACACAAATATTCTGCAATCCTAAAAAAAATATTGGAAATGCATCAACTAATTCACACATTTATATAGAATGTTTACTTTACATTTGATATAGGGACCGACACGGGAATGCCGATTGACAATTATTCTTTCTTCTTCTTCAACGGCGAGTTGTTTTTCTAATCTAGCACGTTTTCTATTAACTATAGGTTAAATAAAGTTTGAAAATTTCTTACAGAATATATAGTTAACTAGAATAGTTTTTGAAAAGCAGAGGACGGTCAATTACTCAGTGTTCGTACAATTAGCAATATGATTCATTCCGAAATCCTTCCGTTTTTGTAAGTAGTGTTTTGTTAAGCCTGTCATTGTACATAATCCTAGTATAAATTCTTACAATAGTTCTTCTGTATAAGCGGCTTTTGTATTTAATGTTTTCTGGAAACCATTGTTTAACAAAACATGAAAATCCCTGTTTTTATTTATAGGCTCGTGGTAAGACTTTTTGAGCAAAAAATGTTAATTATATTACGTACGTAATTTAAGTAAAATTCTGTAATGCGTTATTGTCATCTACCTATTAAAACACTGTTTACACAAACTTTTTAAAATTTATATGTAAAAAGGCAATATAAAATAATACTCTTTAAAAAGGCAAGAAAAAGACAAAAAGTTACACAAAAAAGCAAAATAGGCCGGTCCAGGCATTTGCCTGACTGTCCGCTCTTTACTTATCAGCATCTGCCTTCGTTATTTTTTCCGTACTATAATTTTTATCAGTTTTATATTCTTTTGTTTCGTGAACCATATTCTAATTTCTCATTTTTAATACTAACGCCCTTCTTCTCTTATTGTCGACACATAACACTAGTATCACTAGTAGATCTTTTGTCTTTCACTTTTAGTGTTATCATTATAGCTCTTTAATTAATGTGTTCAGCTTCATCACTTTGCTTTTTTAGCCTTGATAATCTTCTTCCCCATTTTCTTTCTACCTTATTTCACTCATGTTGTAGTAAATACAGAATTTTTATCTATCTCTCGCATTGCATTTTTTCAATTTTTCTGATTTCAGTAGCGTTAGTAGATCACAAGTTCCTATTCTCGCTTCCTTTTCTTTCTTTTTCTTTTTAGTAAAAATCTTCGATATATTTCCTTCTCGGAGACCCGAGCGAGAAGAAGCTTTTCCTCCGGAATCATTTACGTAGAGGTTTAAACGCTTTAGAATTTATTGTAGTAATTTTCCGTTATTTTCTACACAGCCAGAATGAGTGCCTAATCTACTTTTTGTCGGTAGGTTAAGCTAATTCCATTTTTGGCTTACCTTCAGTCATTTAACTTGTAGACCAATGAAGTTTCCGGATTAGGGCGCTAGAAGTGGGGAACTCTGTGAAGACCAGTGAACACAAATCTTTCCGTAGTATAGCTTAAATGTGGTCGTCTTTACTTAACGGTACTATTCTACATTTGTCTTTGCTCTGCTTCAAGGTTGGGTACTTTTTAATGTTTTTTTTTGTTTTCACTAATTTATTTTAATTCTTGACTTAATCTTGTACTGTATAAGGAATTCTTCTAGATGGATGCACCTGAAGTTTTGGGTATTCTATGTTGTACTAATTTGGACTTTTTTTACCTATTGAGTTTAGACACATTTTACAACTTTGAACCAGAACCTACTTTCTAGAATTTTTCCTGCAACACATTAATTTAGTTAATAGCAAAAATCGTTTTCTTGCTGATGTTATTTTCAGTCTTAATTTGTTGCATTTCGTTCTAGCATCTAAACTTTCAATATCTGTATCTATTTTGACTGTTTTTTTTAATCATCGTGGTTTTACCAGACTAAACGCTTATTACCTTCTTCCCTTTTTTGTCTTTTACATATAATTATAGTGTGTTCTACTGTGTCATTCTCTTCGCACTAATCCTATTTTTGGTTATCTCGTTTTTTATATTTGCAGAGATACGCTTGGAAACACCCATGTCCTGTCAAGAATTGGTTTTCCATGGTGTCTAAAAGAACTAATTATTGACTTTTTAATTATTATTTTAGTTCACTGTCGTTTAGTTCTATTTTGTACCCACTCTTCCACTCATTTTTTGATAGAATCTTCTTTTACACTATACTTATAACCGGGTATTTTATACAATTTTGGCTTCTAATCTCTTTATCGTTAATATTTATATGAATCTTTTTGATTGTGTTTCTGCCTTTAAGTACGATAAGTTTAGTTTTTTTTATCGTTATTTTTTTTTTAATTCTGTTCTGTTTCTGTCTTTTCCTCGTTCCTATTACAGCCATGTTGTCTGCATACGTTATCATCTCTCATCTTTTTGGTATATTACTTTCTGGGATGTCATCCCGTTCCATAGCGTTGGACCTAATACGGAGCCTTGTGGTAGTTGTTCTTTCTCTGTTCTTTAAGTAACGTTTTGTTAAATCTATTAGATATGGTGCAATACTTTTCTATCGTATTTTTTTTCTATTTTTTGTACTTGTTGCACTGCCGTTTTCCTGGAGTAATTTTTCCCGAAACCATGTTAATTTAGCGATATTTTATTACCTTCTTATGGTTCTGCTGTTATCCTATCGTTTATAATCTTTTTTGTATAGGTTTGCAATGGTGTTTATTATACATATTGATCGGCACTTTTTTCCGGGTTTTTCGATTAATATTAATCTTGCCTCGTTCTAGCTTTTTGGGAATTTTTTTTTGTTTTTGTCAGTTATCGCGCTTCTTTTGTTTACCGCTATTTTATAGGCATTTGTTCCTATCTATCTTGATCGAATTTCTTCTATGCTTTTATTTCTCAATTTGTTTCTTTATCTGTTTTTTATTATGCTTATACACGACGCGACTGTTGGAGCGGATTTTTTTGTAAAAGGTGAAGACACTTGTGAAAGCATCAAAAATACGTTAAGGTCAATTGCATAATTTAAGTAAGGCACTGGATCTAGAATTTAAAGTCAAGAAGTTGCAGGTAGTAGTGCTAGAACTTTGATTGGATACAAAAATTATTGATTTTTTTATTTTTAGTTACGTTTTGGGCAGATTGTTATCTCTTCTTATTCTCGTCTGGGAAAAATCAAAATAATGTTTCTTTTATTTGTGCTTTTACAATTATGCGAGGAATATAGGACTTACTGTTTCTTTGGATGTGAACTTTTTTTTGTAACATTCTGATTTTCACTTTTTGTTCATTTACTGAAACTTCGAGAGAAATTTTTGAAATGCGTTTTTGTTAGTACAACGTTTTAGCTGAAATTTTTTATTATCGAAGACAAAGATTTACTGATCAAATTGTCTGTAAAATATAATCAAGGTAGTAAATGCGTAGGTATAAAAAAGCATATTAAAATCTAAAGTTTTTTTGTTGCAATATATTTACATGGTAATTATGCGTCCACTAAAAATTTTTCTTAAGTTCGAATGGGGCGTGTAAATTCGAATTTATTTTGAGAAATATGTGCATCGTAAATTATAGTTTCATATAGGCAACTGCCATAAAATTTAATGGAAGCAACAATATTTTTTATTAATTGATAATTAATATTTTATTAACCACTAAATATTTAGCGCATTTAGTACCAATGTTTTATAGAAAACGTATTACACAAAAGCACTTTTACTTCAAAGTACGTTGGTAACCTGCTTATAACGTAAAACAAATATTTGCTTTATTAATAATTCATTTATTTCTAATACATTATAATGAACTGGTTTTATTATATTTACTTTTCATAATAGTAAAACTCAATGCAATATAAGTTTATTTTCCATTTAATCAATGCTTAATCAAAGAAATCAATACAACCTACTAATATTTAACTGCTCGTGATTTATTTTTAAATTTAATTTCACACTTCCATTGTTTTTGCGGTTATGAAATCCACTAAAACTTGTTTTGCGTTATATAGTTTACTAGTTATTTATTTTATTTTAATGTATAAATGTTATCACAATTTGCTTGTTAAGCTTTCGATTCTTATTGAGTGTTTTTATGCGCGATACAAATAAAATGCGAATTTGTTTATTAAGAGAAAATATTTTTTTTACTATTGTTCTGATCACAAAAGTTTACACTAATTATAAGTTATCATTTCTGTTCATTTTTGGAAGTTTACTTATCGTTTTGTAAAAAGTTTGATTTGTTTTTGGAGAAATTTTAGTTTTTTATTATTAGGTTTTTTAACACAAACTTGTAAGTAAAAAAAGTTTTTAATTTTGTTTTTCGGATTTTGGAAATGATAATGGAAGTTACGTGAATACGGTAACTAAAATTGCCAACGTTTTGCTCATTTATTTAACAAAATTCATCAAGGTAAATTCAATAAAAATGCAAGTTTCCGTGCATTAGTACTTGTAGATCTCGCTGGTTTTAATAGAATGTTATTAAACCAGTTATACTTGACAAAGTATCGCAAACACGTTTTGTTAAACATGACTTATTTGCACATTATAACATTGTATTTGAATGACGAGTTTTACAATTAAATTGTATTAAGAAAAAATTTAACCGCAACATGTTTGAATAGATTTATCATCTCAAATTTCATTAAATCGACATGACACAACACCATATCTAGTTTTTTTCTTCAGTTTTTGTATGTAAACGATAAAACTGATTAATTACACTGGTCTGCATGAAAATCGTCCCTGATATCATTCTTGACGATTCTTATGTAAAATGACCTCTTGAATCCAAAAATGAGCTCCGTTTTTACCCATCACCCATCTATTTTGGGGGGACCCCATTTTTATTTTATTTTTTGCATTTTTTTTTAGAATTTTAACTTATAGCCGTTAAACATCCCAAAGCAGGTAATCAAATTTATACCAAAGTATATGGCAAAAGTTTTGCTATAAAATGTATATAGAAACAACAATAAAATACAAATATATAAGAACAGTAAAAAAATATCAATAAACAGTTAGGTAGATTCACTGCACGACGCTGGCGATCTCAATACCACATGCAGGTTTGAACAGGAATTTTCGACAGGCTTGAACTTGCATTACTCTTCTCATTATAGTATATTACATTGTTTGCTTAACTGCTTCGATCAGTGCATCTATAGCTGTTGCAGAGTTAACTTGTCGACGTTTTAAACGTGCTGGATTTTGTGTTCATTTTTGTTCATTTGTGTAAAACAGTAAAACTACTTTCACTCCGGATTTTTTCAAGTGACTAAGTGTGATTTGTGTTTAATGTCGCGCGTTGAATTATTGTTTAATTATGTCACGCGAGTGTAAAAATCATCCCGATAGCTTCTGCTATGTCTGCGGGGAATTAACTTTAAAAGCGCAACGAAAACCCCTTTCTCCGCTTGTTAAAACAGCTTATAAATTGTACTTTGATTGTCAAGTTAGCGACCAGGACAAGACTTGGGCTCCATCAGTTTGCTGTACGACTTGTTACAGTAGTTTGACCAAATGGCTCAAAGGTACCCGTAAATCAATGCCATTTGCTGTGCCCATGGTTTGACGTGAACCTCGCTGTCATCTTACAGATTGTTACTTTTGTATGACTTCCACCGTCGGGTTTTCGAGCAAAAGTAAGCATACAATTCAGTATCCCAATATTCCGTCAGCTCTAAGACCTATTTCTTATAACGGTATTTTGCCAATCCCAGAGCCCCCAAACACTTATACTCTAGAGCCGGAAATTGATTTAAAAGACTCTGAGCCACAACCTGGGGCTTCGAATAATACGTTCAATGATGATGAAGAGTATTCCGCAGATTTAGTTTATCGGCAACCTCACCTCCTCATTCAATCGGAATTAAATGATTTTGTCAGGGATTTGCAGTTACCCAAGACTAAATCTCAGCTCCTAGGATCGCGACTTCAACAGTGGAATCTCTTAGAAAAGGGAGTAAAAATATCTTCTTACAGGACCAGACAAGCAACCCTGAAATGTCTTTTCTCAGAAGATAAAGGTTTAGTGTTCTGCCCTAATGCAAATTTATTGATGACAGAGCTACAGATACCATGTTACCCAGACAAATGGAGACTGTTTATACTCATCAAAAACAAGCTTAAAAGTTGTCCTGTTGGCAAATGGGAATGACTTCCCATCAGTACCAGTTGCATACTCTGTTGATATGAAGGAAACGTACGAAAACATCTTCAGAATCCTTGATAAAATTAGTTATCATGATTATAAGTGGAAACTTTGCGCTGACTTAAAAGTTGTTGCTCTACTCACGGGCCTGCAATCAGGATTCACAAAATATTGCTGCTTCCTTTGTGAATGGGATAAGCCGAGCCCGAGATAAACATTACATCGTACGGGACTGGCCTCTGCGAAAAAATCTTATTCCTGGTCAGAAAAATGTCGCCCACAATCTTTTGGTTCCGAAGGAAAATATTTACTTACCACCTTTACACATCAAACTTGGATTGATCAAGCAGTTTGTGAAAGCAGTGGACAAGACAGGTGGCGCATTTCAATTTTTGAAAACTAAATTTCCTCGTCTTAGCGAAGCTAAAATCAAAGAAGGCGTTTAGTTTGGTCCGCAGATTAGACAACTCTTCCAGGATTCGACGTTTATTGAACACCTAAATCGAAAAGAAAAACGAGTTTGCCTTGCATTTCAAAACGTTTGTAAGAACTTCCTGCGTAACCACGAAAGTGAAGATTATATCGCTCACGTCGAGGAACTGCTTTTAGCGTACAAGGACATAGGATGTAACATGTCTCTTAAAGTTCACTTCCTTCACTCGCATCTGGACTTTTTCTCTGAAAATTTAGAAGCAGTCTCGGATGAACACGGGGAACGGTTCCATCAAGACATCGCTAAGCTGGAGAAGAGATTTTCAGGGAAGTGGAATGCAAGCATGTTGGCGGAGTACTGCTGGTTTTTAAAACGAGAGAGCTGTACCTCAGGGTATAAAAGGAAAGCAAGCACCAAGTAACGATGAATATCTTTTTATTTATTACTGTTTATAGCTAAAATAGTTCTTTTTCCCATTTAAATTAAATTCATGTCCATATATTTATTATTATTATCGTTCGATAAATAAATTATAATTAATTTATGGAAAAGTGGTAAAATTAGAGATTTGGGGCTCCCTCGAAAATGGTGGGTGATGGAAGAAAACGGAAGACATATTTGGATTCCGGACGTCATTTTACATAAGAATCACCCGGAATAGTGTCAGGGCTCGATAATTTTTTTTTTTTGCAGGCCAGTGTTATAACTAAAATAAATTATACTACGTAACTCAGTTATTACGTATTAGATAATACAAAATCGGTACCTTTCAATCTTCTAATTAAAAATCTGTTTAATAACTATTTTCAATATACACAAATTGATTAAAAATTAATTCTAATATTATAGACTTACATAAAACAATATCTTATTCCTCGTCTCATCGCAAACATTAATATTCGTTTGTTAGTATAGTTACGTAATGACGAAGAAAAGTCAAGAGCTGTAAAACGAAAAATCGAAATCTACGTAAAAATCTAAGTACAAAAAATGGTTGCGTACGTTAATCGTGATAACAGGCGTGTATGTCTAGTTGTTGGTGCATACGACGGACACCAAAACAGGCAATTAAATATAAAAAAAACCAACGTAGTTACTTTTATATTTTAAGGACAGTTGTAATTAAAAGCACCATTAGAAGCAACAGGTGCATCGAGACGACATTCTTTCTCTTCCCCTCCATCTCAGACTTTACTACAATATTATATACAGAGTGTATGATAAATTCAATACATAACAATTCTCCACACCTATTTGAAAAACAATAACAATTTTCAAATTTTACATTCACTAAAATTTAAAATTTTACATTTACTAAAATTTAAAATTTTACATTTATTAGAATTTTATATTGGTGAGTACGGACGCCGCGGCTTCCTGTCTCTTGTGGATCGTCTGGTTTGAGGTTTGTCGGCTGGTGGCATCGAAGCTCTGGCTTCGAGTTCAGCTGGGCTTGTAGTCTTGGGTTCTTCTGTTTGAGGTTGGGTTTCAGCTAAGTTTCTAGGTTCTTCTAAAAATCGGACTGTTCAAGTCTTCGGAGTTGTGGTTGCAGAGGAGGACTCGTAGTATTTTATTCGTCTTCCTTGCTCAGGGGCTTGGATCTTCTGAGTTGATGGGTTTCTTAATTTACCACGAGATATCAGTTGATCGACGTGTCGCTTGTGGCGAATGCCTTGATGTTCGACTTCATAATGAAGATTTCCAAATTTTGATACAATGGTACCATACTGCCATGGATGTGATTTGTTGTATATACGAAACATAACTGGATCTCCCACAGCAAATGACAGAAGATTAATAACGTCATTATTTTTTTGTAGTGTTTCACGTCTTAAGTCTGGGCGGATATTGTCGATTCGAGATTGTATGGTTCTGCCAAGGAACAGCAGTGAAGGTGGTTGTCCGGTAGTTTGATGAGGAGCTCGGTGATATTGTTGGAGAAAAAGGTTTATACATTCTCGAAGATTACTAGCTGTAGCTCTCATGCTGTATAGAGCTCTTTTCATAGTTTGAACGTAGCGCTCTGCTTGACCATTCGTAGAAGGATGGTATGGAGCAATACGTTTGTGAAATCTCACACCTTGTGCCTTTAGAAACTCCTTAAAGGTATTTGAAGTAAAAGACGTTTCGTTGTCCGATACAACAGTGTCTGGTACACCATATAGGGAAAATAAATCATGTAGCAACTTGCAGGTTTCTTCACTAGTCATGGATGAAGTAATGGAAACTTGCATCCATTTAGAATAAGCGTCAACAACAATAAGTATTTTCCACAAATCGGACCGGCATAATCAATGTGGATACGGCTCCATGGTTTATCAGGATATTCCCAATGATGAGTGTTATTTTTAGGTGGCATTTTAGAATTCTTAAGACAAGCTTCGCAATTTTTAGCTAATTGTTCAATATCGCGATCGATATTGGGCCAGTAGATAACAGATCGGGCTAGACCTTTCATTTTGACGATACCGATGTGCGCCATGTGTAACTCTTCAAGTAGTTTATTTTGTAGTTTAGAAGGAATGACAATTCTGTGTCCGAGCATTAAGCAATTGCATGATTGAGAATAATCTAGCTCTCTTCCTGAATACCCCAACGTAACGAAAATTTTTTCTTTCTTGAATAGCAATTAACAATTGTGACAATTTTGGATCTTTAATAGTTTCAGAAGCAATTTCGTCTGAAGTTACAGGCAATTGACAGATTTGTTTCTGAACAAAGCAATCAAAATGATCCAATTGTATTTGATTTTCTGAATTTGGAATTCTCGATAAGTAATCTGCATTAATATTCTCTTTTGAACTTTTATGCCTGATCTCGTAATTAAAATTAGATAAATAACTAGCATAGTTTGCACAACGTGATAAGGTGAATTTAGGCAGAAGAGCATTTGGAGCAAATATGTGAGACACAGGTTTGTTGTCGGTAAAGATTGTAAACTTACGACTGTATACATATTGGAAAAACTTTTTCACCCCCCAAACAATACTCAAGGCTTCTTTATCTATTTGAGGATAAGCCTTTTCTGTTGAAGTAAGAGATTTGCGAGCGCTAGCATACGCAATCGGTCTTTCCTTCCCATCAGGCATTATGTGCGAAAGGACTGCACCTAAAGCGACTGGACTTGCATCTACAGCTAAAATTAATGGCAGTTGAGAAGTGTACGGAGTTAACACATTATCTGAAGTCAATTCGGATTTTAATTGTCCAAAAAAAACTCAATTATTTCTTTAGTCCAATTGAAACTGTTTGCTTTCAGCATTTCCCTTAATGGAAATATAATAGTAGATAAATTGGGAATGAAAGAATGATAGTATGTAACTTTCCCAAGGAAGGTTTGCAGTTCATCAGGATTCCTCGGTTTAGAAGCCTTAACAATTGCTTTCACATGTTTGTCTAGTTTATGTAGACCAGACCCGTCAATTTTATAGCCAAGGAATTCTACGCTATCCAACAGAAATTCATACTTAGAACGTTTTAGTTTCAACCCGGATTTCAGTAGTTTCTCAAACACTCCTTGAAAGACGGTGAGTAGATTTTTAGAAGAATCAGAAAAAACTAAAATATCGTCGAAGAAATTAACAGATCCTTGTACTCCATGAAGTATTTCTTCAAGACGACGTTGCCATATGGCAGGAATACTAGCTACTCCATACTGCGCTCTTGTAGGCCTGATAAGTCCGTGAGTAGGGGTGTTTAATGTCATCATTTCGCAAGAATTTTCGTTACAGGGTAAACTCATAAAAGCGTCCGTAACGTCTAACCTACAGAAGACTTTTGCGTTATGTAGTTTATTGAATATGTCTTCTATGGAATGGGATGCTCATCAATGATCAATTGCGGATTGAGAGTTGATTTGTAGTCACCGGTAATTCTTAATTTATCACCTTTGATAATTATATGGGTTGGAGAAGCTCATTCAGAGTGAGTAACTTTAGAATAGAATCCGTATTGCATTTCGGTAAAATGAGTGATCCATTCGCGGCCAAATATATTATCAGCTGGAAAATCAACAACGTAGAGGTTGAGTAGTTTGGTTCGAGCTTTATACGTTACATCAACCTGAACATACCCTAGGCATTTAAAACTATTTTTCGTATAACTGGAAAATTTACGAGTAGTAGGGAGAAGTTCTGCATTAGGAATTGTCTTCTTTAGGACATCAATACTAATAATAGAACATGCACCTCCTGTATCTAATTCCATACAAATTGGTTTGTTGTTAAGAAGGATATTAATGACTGTTCTTGGAGTACACTCAATTGTAGAATTAACAGAAACTTGGAGAAATTCTGAATTTGATTCAGAGGACTGAATTTCATTTACACTTGGTTGTGCCTTGTTTTCGGACTCTCCGCTTTTGCAAACTTTAGCGATGTGACCTGTACGTTTGCATATGTGACACTGTGCATGCCGGAATTTGCAATAACGACGCCAGTGAGTACCACCACAAGAATTACATGCTTCAGGCATAGAGTTTTTATTAGAAAGATTGGAATTTGTGCTCTGTCTATTAGAAGATGGGTAATTACTGCGTGAGCGTGATTTTTGTCTCAAATTTGTCTGTTTCTTAATTTTTGGTCTACTTTCATGCAAAAACTTATATTGCATTTCTGTACTTACGGAGTTAGGTTTCATTAAGCTTGCAGCTTCCCGTGTAGCTTCCATTTCTAACGCTATTTTAATAACATCTCCAAACACGTCAGGTTTACGACTAACTGTTTCGTCGCGAATATCATCTCTTTGCACTCCATGAATAAATTGAATAATTAAGGAATAGTCCAAAAATGTGTTGAACTGGCAGTATCGTGCTCCGGCTTTCAGTCGTGATATGAATTCAATAATAGGTTCATCTGGCTTCTGAAAAATTTTACGAAAATTAATAACTTCGCTGTATTTGTTCTTCGATTTCACAAGATGCTCCACAAGCTTTGCTTTAATTGTTTCGAAATTCAACTCGTCGACTGAAGTTGGATACGATAAGTTGTTTAAGGTGGAATTTAGCTCGGCACTCATGTGGACACGCAAATGAGAGGCCCATTTAATTCTAGGAATGTTACACAGCTCCAGTTGTAACTTAAATCGATTGAAATAGTCTTCAATGGATTCGCTTGAATTTATCTTGAACTCATCGAAATGAAATCGTGCATTTCCTTGGTATGGAATTTGTGTGTGCTCCACGTGTAAATTTGCTAATCTGGAAACTAAATCTGTTAATTGGTTTAATTTTTCCTCCAATTCTTTGAACGTGGTCATAATTATTGTATTTTGTATCCGATCTCGTCGTCAATTTTATATTTTAAGGACAGTTGTAATTAAAAGCACCATTAGAAGCAACACGTGCATCGAGACGACATTTTTCTTGTCCCTTCCATCTCAGACTTTACTACAATATTATATACAGAGTGTATGATAAATTCAATACATAACAGTTACTCAGTGTTCTTAATATGCCATTAGCTAATCGTATATCCAAAACATCTCCATAACATTGCTGAAAATTAAATATAATCGTGCTATCACAAATGCCGTAAAATAAAAATGCTTACGAAGATTCTTTCGTAACTTAATTGCTAGCGACTAACTCAGTTGGATTCGGTGATTGGGTCGTAGGGTAATTATAAAGAAATTTTATAAAGGTTAAAAACTAGTAACGTAGCAGCTTAATACTATATCTCCCACACAACTCGCGTCAAAGTTCCCGAGGATGTAAGATTTAAAAAGGAGTTGACGTATATTTACTTAAACAACTAATATGTAAAATCGACTCAAATAGGGCGGGCATTTGACATGTGCTGCTTCTCAAACGACTGATTCAAATGAAATTATATATTCTAAATAAATTATTAGTTAAGCCATTGTGAAGAAAGTAATTAATTAAAAATAGAGGTAAAATTATCTAATAACTTATAACCGTTGATGATTAGAGTAAAACGTTTGCTTACACACTAATGCGCCACGTAAGGTGTTCACCAAATCATTAATTCAAAACGGTGTACATTTTAACTATGCAAATTGTACGATCGTGACTACAATTAATAGTAAACAACAATAAAATTATTAAGCAGGTACAGGGTTCTCTGAATTTAGTTATGGTATTTAAAAATACTGACCTGACTGTATTATTACTTCCACTTTATAAAAGTACGTACGTATTACAACATACTTTTTTAAATGCATATGCTACGGCCACTGTAAATTACTCTTCATCGCAGTAGTAATACGAATCGAGCATTCTTATTTAAATGAACTTTTTAAAGAGTTTCAGTATTAAATCATATTGTTAATTTGTGTTTACGCTGGTATTGTAGAAGAGTTGCAGCTACTACTAATGTAATTAAACCAGTACCAGTAATCGGGAAACTAAACAAATTTTCAGCGCCATATAACCAAATTAAAAATTCTAATCAATTTTGTAGCTGATTATTTTCCTACAAGTATCACAAAAACCGATACAACAAAAACGTTTTACGCGGTTGTGTAAGCATGAATTTTACTTATTTTTGTTGTTTTAGATGTGATTTTATAGTGCCCGTTTCTCTAAAGTAAGGTGGATACCATTTTATGTTTAATTACTAATAAATCACATTGTCAATGTCTATTGTTTTATGTAGCAAGATGTGAAAACTACTACATTCTCGTTTATAGCTATTTCTGACCGTATATGTTTATTACAATGAGTTTTTCATGAACACTGCCTCTTTATGCGGTTTTTGAAGTGTCTAAGTTGTATATAATTTTTTTTTAATAGTGATTGGCGTATTATATAAAATCCATCTCTTTTAGAAGAAATGCGATTTTTTTCAGGTCAACTCTTACGTAGTTAGACGCAATCAGGTCACTGATTACCGGAACTTAATGTGTTCAGTCCGTATTATCCACTACATAATAGTTGTTAACTTATGACGTTTAACATTGAACAATAATCGCACAATCATAATTTACAGTATTATTGCTATTATCGATTTACCTAATTTCGCCCAGTGATTAGATCTTTATGTCAATTTTTAGTAGTCGATCTCAATCGTGCAAATGAAGAAGAAATTGTAGTAAAGACGAGAGAATTTGTATGAGAAAAAAATGGTTCAATCAACTTAAATTTGCTGCAACTAATAAAATAACTTTTGTAAGATTTGGCATTCCAGAAATTATCATGGAAAACAGTGTTCTCAATTCAAAAATAAAGAATATAGAAATTTTGATGTTGATAATGAAAGTGAAAAAAAAACTGAGAAAAACTGTACGAAGTCGAGAGTAAATCGACGCATCGCTTTCTAGTTTGTGCGTTTTCTTATAAAAAATGTGTGTATGCAATTATAAAAATCGCAGTGAATGGTAATTTTTTTTAGCTAAATTTCAGAAAAACTGAACGAAATGTGGTGGTTTGCTTCTGGTTTGTGCGTATTTTTAAGTAAAAAACGATGCAATTATAAAAATTGCAGGGAAAGGTGATTTTTTTAGAAAAATTTGAGAAAAACTACACGAAGTCTAGAGTAAATCGACGCAACGAAAAATAATTGATTTTTTTATTGGAAAAAAATGCGCGGTTGTGCTTTCTGGTTTTTATATATTTGTATGTAAAAGTGTGTGTAGAATACCATGCAATTATAAAAATTCGAAGGAAATATGATCTTTTTTTGGAAAATTTAAGACAAAATGCACTAAGTCAAGTGTAAATCGACGCAACAAGAACTAATTGATTTTTTAAAATGCAGAAATGTGAGGGATTGCGTCCGGTTTTTGCATATTTTTATGTAATAATTTGTGTAGAATAATGAAATGTGATATTTTTTAGGAAAATTTGAATAAACCAACGCAACGAGAACTAATTAATTTTTATATTTGTAAAAATGCAGGGAACTGGTTTCTGGTTTTTGCATATTTTTATGTAAAAGTATGTAGAATACGATGCAATTATAAACATTGCAATGATAGGTATTCTTATTAAAATAATCTGAGAAAAACTGTACCAAGTCGAAAATTTATCGACGCAAACTAAATGATTTTTTAAGTTTGGAAAAATCTGGGAGATTGCTTCTGGTTTTTGCATATTTTTTATATAAAAATATATGTAAAATACGGTGCATTTATAAACATTGGAACGAAATGTTATCTTTTTAAGAAAATTTATGAAATATTATACAAAATCGAGAGTAAATCAACGCAACAAGAACTGATCTTTTAATTTGAAAAAATGGGGAATGTTTCTGGCTTTTGCGTTGTTTTATATAAAAAAGTCTGTAAAATACCGTGCAATTATAAAAATCGGAAGGAAATTGATCTTTTTAGAATAATTTAAAAAAACCATACGAAGTGGATAGTAAATAGACGCAACAAGAACTAATTGATTTTTCTAATTTAAAAAAATGTGTGGGATTGCTTCTGGTTTTTGCGCATTTTTATATAAAAAAATTGTAAAATAGCGCCCAATTATAAAAATTAGAAGGAAATGTGATGTTTTTAGAAAAATTTAAGAAAAACTATACGAAGTCGAGAGTAAATGGACGCAAAAGAAACTAATTAATTTTTCTAATTTAAAAAAAGTGTGGGATTGTTTCTGGTTTTTGCGCTGTTTTATATAAAAAAGTCTGTAAAATACCGTGCAATTATAAAAATCGGAAGGAAATTGATCTTTTTAGAAAAATTTTGAACAAATTATTCGAAGCCGAGAGTAAATCGACGCAACAAGAACTAAATGACTTTGTAATTTGGAAAAATGTGTGGGATTGCTTATGATTTTTGCGTATTTTTATATAAACCTGTGTAAAATACAATGCGTTTATAAAAATTGGAAGGAAAAGTGATTTTTAAGAAAAATTATACGATATCAAGAGTAAATTAACGCAACAAAGACTAATTGATTTTTTAATTTGACAAAACGGATATTGCTTCTGGCTTAGGCGTTGTTTTATTAAAAAAAATGTTTAAACTACCATGCAATTATAACAAGTGGAAGGAAATGTGATCTTTTTAGACAAATTTAAGAAAAATCTATACGAAATCGACAGTAAATCAACGCAACAAGAACTGATTGACTTTTTAATTTAAAAAAAATGGGGATTGCTTCTGGCTTAGGCGTTATTTTATTTAAAAAAATGTTTAAACTACGATGCAATTATAACAATTGGAAGGAAATGTGATCTTTTTAGAAAAAATTAAGAAAAACTATACGAATTCGAGAGGAAATTGACGCAACAAGAACTAATTCATTTTTCTAATTAAAAAAAGTGTGGGATTGCTTCTGGTTTTTGCGTATTTTTATATAAAGATATGTGTAAAATACCGTGCATTTATAAAAATTGGAAGGAAATGTGATTTTTTAAAGAAAAAATTAAGAAAAATTATACGATATCAAGAGTAAATTAACGCAACAAGGACTAATTGATTTTTTAATTTTAGAAAACGGATATTGCTTCTGGCTTAGGCGTTGTTTTATATAAAAAAATGTGTAAAATACCATGCAATTTTAACAATTGGAAGGAAATGTGATCTTTTTAGAAAAAATTAACAAAAATTATACGAAGTCGAGAGTAAATGGACGCAACAAGAAATAATTGATTTTTTTGATTTAGAAAAATGTGGGGTATTGCTTCTGGTTTTTTCGCATATTTATATAAAAATATGTGTAAAATACGGTGCATTTATAAAAATTGGAAAGAAATGCGGTCATTTTAGGAAAATTAAAAAAATTCCAAAGGAAGCCGAGAGTAAATCCACTCAACAAGAACTAAATGATTTTTTAATTTGAATAAATGTGTGGGATTTTAGGATAATTTAAGAAACACTATACGAAACCGACAGTAAATTTTATATAAAACTTATAAAAATTGGAATGAAATGTAGTCATTTTATGAAAATTTAAAAAATACTACACGAAATTGAGAGTAAATCAACGCAACAGGAATAATAAAATAACGTGCAATTATAAAAATTAAAAGAAAATGTGATTTTTATAGAAAAATTTAAGAAAAACTAAACGAAGTCGAGAATAAATGGACGCAAAAAAAACTAATTAACTTTTCTAATTTTAAAAAAATGTGTGGGATTGCTTCTGGTTTTCTTATATTTATATAAAAATATGTGTAAAGTACGGTGCATTTATAAAAAGTTGAAGGAAATGTGGTCGTTTTAGAAAAATTTGAAAAATACTATAGGAAATCAAGAATAAATTAACGCAACAAGAACTAATTGATTTTTTAATTTGAAATATTTGGGATTGATTCTGGCTTTTCCGTTGCGTTATATAAAAAAATCTACAAAATACCGTGCAATTAGAAAAACTGGAAGGAAATACAATAGAAAGCCGAGAGTAAATCGACGTAACAAGAACCAAATTATTTTTTAATTTGGAAAAACGTAAGAAATTGCTTCTGGATTTTGCGTATTTTTATATAAAACTAAGTGTAAAATACGGTGCATTTGTAAAAATTAGAAGGAAATGTGATCGTTTTATGAAAATTTAAAAAATACTATACGAAATTGAGAGTAAATTAACGCAACAAAAGTTAATTCATTTTTTAATTTGAAAGAACGGGAATTGATTCTGGATTTTGCGTTGTTTTATATAAAAAAAAATCTGTAAAATACTGTGCAATTATAAAAGTTTGAAGGAAGTGTGATCTGTTTAGAACAATTGAAGAAAAACTATACGAAGTCGAGAGTAAATGGACTCAACAAGAACGAATTAATTTTTCTAATTTAAAAAAATGTGTGGGATTGCTTCTGGTTTTTGCGTTGTTTTACATAAAAAATGTGTAATTATAAAAATTGGAAGAAAAGCTGATCTTTTTAGAAATATTCAGAACAAATTATACGAAGCCGAGGGTAAATCGACGCAACAAGAACCAAATGATTTTTTAATTTGGAAGGGGAATTGCTTCTGGATTTTCCGTATTTTTGTAAAAATAAAAATGTGTAAAATACCATGAAATTATAAACATTGGAAGGAAATGTGGTCATTTTAGGAAAATTAAAGAAATACTATAGGAAGTCGAGAGTAAATCGATGCATAAAGAACTAAATGATTTTTTAATTTGAAAAAATTTGTGGGATTTTAGGATAATTTAAGAAATACTTTACGAATAACGAAACCGACAGTAAATCAACGCAACAAAAATTAATTAATTTTGCGTTTTATATAAAAAAATCTGTAAAATACTATGCAATTAGAAAAATTGGAAGGAAATGTGATCTTTTTAGGAAAATGTAAGAAGTACAATACGAAGCCGAGAGTAAATCGACGCAACAAGGAACAAATGATTTTTTAATTTGGAAAAATGTAGGGAATTGCTCCTGGATTTTGCGTATTTTTGTATAAAAATATGAGTAAAATACGGTGCATTTATAAAAATTATTAGGAAAGGTGATTTTTTTAGAAAAATTTAAGAAAAACTATACGAAATCGAGAGTAAATTAATGTAACAATGACTTATTGATTTTTTAATTTGACACAATGTTAATTGCTTCTGGCTTATGCGTTGTTTTATATAAAAAATGTTTAACATACCGTGTAATTATAAAAATTGGAAGGAAATCAGATCTTTTTAGAAAAACTTAGAAAAAACTATACGAAGCCGAGAGTAAATCGACGCAACAAGAACTAAACGATTTTGTAGTTTGGAAAAATGTGTGGGATTGCTTATGGTTTTTCTGTATTTATATATAAACATGTGTAAAATACGTTGCATTTATAAACATTGAAAGAAAATGTAGTCGTTTTAGAAAAATTTAAGAAATACTAGACGAAATCGAGAGTAAATCAACGCAACAAGAACTAATCGATTTTTTAATTTGAAAAAATGTGGATTGATTCTGGCTTTTGCGTTGCTTTGTATAAAAAAATCTGTAAAATACCATGCAATTATAAAAATTGGATGTAAATGAGATCTTTTTAGAAAAATTTAAGTAAAACTATACGAAGTCAAGAGTAAATGGACTCAACAAGCACTAATTGATTTTTCTAATTTAAAAAAAACGTGTGGGATTGCTTCTGGTTTTTGCGTATTTTTATATTAAAATATGTGTAACATTTGGTGCATTTATAAAAATTGGAAGGAAATGTGGTCGTTTTAGGAAAATTTAAGAAATACAATAGGAAGCCGAGAATAAATCGACGCAACAAGAACTAAATGATTTTTTAATTTGAAAAAATGTGTGGGATTTTAGGAAAATTTAAGAAATACTATTCGAAACCGATAGTAAATCAATGCAAGAATTAATTGATTTTTTAATTTGTAAGAGTTGGGATTGATTCTGGCTTTTGCGTTGTTTTATATAAAAAATCTGTAAAATACCGTGCAATTATAAAAATTAGAAGGAACTGTGATCTTATTAGAAAAAATGAAGAAAAACGAATTAATTTTTCTAATTTAAAAAAATGTGTGGGATTTCTTCTGGTTTTTGCGTATATTCATATGAAAATATGTGTAAAATACGGTGCATTTATTAAAATTTGAAGGAAATGTGGTCGTTTTAGGAAAATTTAAAAAATGCTATAGGAAATCGAGAGTAAATTAACGCAAGAACTAATTGATTTTTTTACTTTGAAAGAATTGGGATTTATTCTGGCTTTTGCGTTGCTTTATATAAAAACATCTTTAAAATAACTTGCATTTATAAAAATTGAAAGGAAATGTGATCTTTTTAGGAAAATTTAAGATATACTAAAGGAAGCCGAGAGTAACTAATTTATTTTTTATCTTAAATGCTGTGAGGACTGTTTTATGGTTTTTGCGTTTTTTATGTAAAATGTGTGTAGAATACGATGCAATTATAACAATTGCAATGAAATAATTTTTAGGAAAATTTTGAGAAAAACTACGAAATCAAGAGTAAATTGACGCAAAAAGAAAATGCGGGTCGCTTTTTAGTTTTTGCATTTCAATTTGTATCTTAAAATTTATTTTTGTATAACAACGGTTCAGATGTCGCAGTCCGCAAAAGTTGGAAATGTATGGCTAACATGTTAGTTTTTCTATAGCATTTGTACAAAAAATTAAGTTAACTACTGTAAATAAATTTATTTTTTGCAAATCAAAACCATAATTCCTAATTGTAATCATTTAAACTGTCTACATTTAATCTTTTAACAACTACAGTTTTTAGTTTTTTTTTGCTCGTCTTATCAAAGCTTTTATCAACATTTTGTACATCGTGTATACTTGGCGGAAATGGAAATACTTAAACATTTTTTTTTAATTTTTACATTGCTTTAGACAGCAAACGATTGTGTTTTTAAAAACAATTTCAGATTAATCTTAAGAACTGGATGTTGCAGATAAATAATTGCAAATAGCCAGTACAAATACGTTCTCAAAATTATACTTACTATTCACACTGTGTGTTGTATACAGGGCGTCTTTTTTAATATTTCGTTTGTACTTTGTACCGATTCTTTAAATTTTTTTTATTTATTACTTTGTTAACTTAGAAACTTTTTTCAACTGACAATTGGTTTAATTTCCGTTTAAACAATTTGCGAGTTTCGCTTTATACGGGCAAACAAATGCAAATACCAAATTCGTTTTTATTAAATGAAATAACTACAAGTCCATTTAATTTGGAAATTAAGAAAAAATACATAAAGCTAATCTTGAACTTTTTTAACGATAAACTTGATTGCAAACTCCAGGTCATTTGGTTTTGTTTCTCAATTTTCTTCTTGCTTAGGTGTCGTGTAAGATATTTTTTCTGGAAAAAAAATTTTCTAATTCATGAAAATTGATTATTACTATTAATAGGATTGACGATATGTGTAAAAGCTCGATGTATCTTGCATTATTAAGTTTTTCTGTCGGTTCTGAGGTTTTTCTGGTAAAACGTTAGTCACGTCGACTTATTGAATGGATGTCGGTGTGTTATTGAAATTGAAGATCTTACTATTCAATTATGACGAGCAAGGACTTGCCGAGATTTACGATCTTGGTATAGGTCATTTTGCCAAATTGCGTTAGCAATGATGGAGGCTACATTTGTTACTCAACTCATCCTTTGGTAAGCGGCTGGAACCGATCGGATCGTTATTTAATATTTTAAAAACTAACGAATTCTATTATTTTTTTTGTCAAAAGTTACTTAATATTACTATTGTTGCACAATCTAAAAACTTCAAGTGCACATTTTTTATCAACTAACTTAAAGACGTTGATGTAATTACTAAAAAAAACTAAAATACAAAATTAAACTGTGGTAATAAGCTATTAGAATCTGTTAAAATAAATTATTAAAAACTAAAGCCTTTCAATACATTTAAAGACGGAGATATACCATATAACACGTTTTGTAATATAATACGTTTAAGAAACCGTATTACTGTCACTCAAATCCTTTAGTAATATTACAATAATGTAAGTGACCATCTTGAAAGAAACAGTAAATGAAGGGTGGTCGTTTACCGATAGTTTTATGCTGTATATTTTTGTTTTGATAGTTTTATTCAATGCTGATTACTTGCTTGTTTTAATGATTGCATTACCTTTACTAACTATTATTTTTTAAATAATTTGTTTGCGTAGTTTATGCCGTTGGTTTTTTGTTATTAATTCTTAATAAAACCGTACGGACTTTGTTTTATAAAGAAATTTTAGGCTTACGTTTGGTTCATATTCTTTAGCATAATTTTATTATGATTGCGTTAAGTTTTTATTGTGCGTTTACTAAAATTGTTAAAGCAAATCTGCCGATCATAAACAGGACTTAAGTTCCTTAAAGCGTAGAACTATATTAATTGTATATCTAAATTTTCTAAATGAATAAAAAAGCCTTTGATTGCGTATTTTACACAAATCTTGATAATATGCCAGTTACAATTTACATTAAAGGTGTGTCCTATTTTATCTTCTAACTTTTTGTACACAGAATTGAATTTCCCATGGTGCACTGATTTTCTCGAAATGCAGTTGCAAACAAAAATATTTTGATGTGCTGGAAGATTCTTGTTGATCATATAAATCTAATAATTTTTTTCAAATTCCATAATTTTGATGAAAATACTGCACCGTGAAAGGAAATGTTTTCATCTGTCCGATATTTGATGCGTTTGAACTTATTGAAAAGTAAAAACCTTCAGCAAATCTTCTTTCTTCTTTCTAAAATTAAAATAACAGCTCAAAGCGACACTTGTTCTACTTATTGAAGAGATTCGTATTGATCAAACTATCCCTGCAATTTGCCTAATTTTCATAAATGCTTATCAGCTTTTCTTTTAACATCTTCAAAAGGTTTTGGCAAGGTATTTTAAATACGCAACGCTATCTCTTCGGTTGAGTAGCATAAGAGGGTCAATAATAAATTCGTCAACAATTTCAGCTCAGACATTTATGCTGAATTTAAGTTGAAAGCGATTTTCTTGAATCACATTAGGATTTTTATCTCTGGTAAAACAGATTTCGTTCGTAAAAAGAATTTGAGCAACAATCTAAGGATTTCCAATGAAATTGTTCATCAACCTGGACAATATTCTCATCTAAGAACTACATAGATTAGTAGAAGTTCTTGAAGTTGTTGGATGTGGTACGGTTCTAACAATTATTCAGTAAGTGTTCGACTGTAATAAAAATAAATAAAATTATTTTAGAATTTATAGATTTCTTTTTTGACATTTTAAAGTCAACTTTGAGAGAGTATAACTTTTTTGCGCTGCATTTTAGAATACGATTTTAAGAGGGAAAATGTCCTACCTTGGTCTTGGAAACTCACTGAAGAAGGAAGTCGGTGATTTTCAGAGACACGGATATTAGATGGATAAAGAACTACATTTGAAGAATAATTAACAGTGTTTTAGCTAACTCTAAACAACCAAACATAGAAACTGCAGTTTTGTAAGTTTGTTAAACAAAAGTCACGCTACAAAAAGTCTTTTTTTTTAAATATTAAAATAATACAATAGTTAAATTATATGTTATCCTAATTGCAAAAATTTGAGAAAAGAGACACAAGAATAAGATTGAAAATAATAGTGACAATACAGAAGGGCGCCAATTGGGGAAGGTTTAAGACGCAGGTTTCGTTTAGAAGTGTGGACTTACTTTAGGGGTGCATTGTTACTTTACTATGAAATGTAAGTAAAGTACAATAATAATACACCAAGGTGGTAGGCTTTCATTAAAGAACTACTAAGAATTAGTTATGATAAACGCAAGATCACGATCATATAGGTCTTGGTTTTGCTATTGCACATATAGTTGTTCTTCGTTTTCTGTCGGTATCTTCATTGTCTGTCTTGGTGATATTAGGAATGGCATCGGGCCGGACCGAACCGGATTTTGATAGAAGCCCGGCCTGACTCGAATCTAAAAACCGTGTAATCGACACGAAACCCGAAACCGAGTTGTTTTTCTACGACTCTACCCGAAATCGGGAAAGTGTATACCTCGGTTTTATTAGGATTTGGACGTAGGCTCCATTTGGTAAAATCCAGTTCCAGGATATATAGATCTTTTGCTAAAGTCTTTTCAGCTTTGGTAATAGATTTGGTCTGTGTCGACATTAAATACGAGAGATGATGTTAGTTACTCCGTTGCAGAGTAACTTTTCAAGTACTTTATAACACACACTCAGAAGCGAGCGAACAATTTTGTTGTTTCTGAAATGTGTAAAAAGTCAGTAGCCATTTTTTAGCGTGAGGCCTGGCATCTTTTATAAATTCTGGATAGTGTTCATCTAAGCCAACTTGGCTTAGTCTGATAGTGTTTATATCATTATTTAGTTCGTCTATCGAAATTGAATCTATAAGGTAGACTTTTGTTCTTGGTTTTTCTAAATGGTTTTCCGATGGGTTTTGTCAATGTTGATTTTAGTGATTTGTTTCATTTGGTGTGTTATTGCGTTTGGGGAGGGTGATGATTTTCTTGTAATTGTATTACTCTTTTCTATTTTAAGTCGTTTTATAATGTTTCAAGCTTGTTTTATAATGTGGGTGAAGTCAAGAGTTGCAACGGTTTTTTTCCAGCTCATGTAGGAGATTGTCAGCTATTTTTGGGTCACGGCTTGTTGCAGCAAAGTATAGATATTTTTCGGACATCTCTTAGAATGCATTTTTTGGTAGTCTTTGTTACAACTTAAGTAAAACGGTCGTAGTTATTAACGGTAGGTTTGATCCACCTGACATTCCAGTCAAGTTCTGTACTGAATATTTTTTATTTACGGAAGTAAAACGAAGGTTTGTCTCAATTATCGGACGATGTTGCAGATGCGGGATAATACTACGCGATGGGTTCCACATGGTGATTACTGTAAGGTTAGAGTTATAGCTACTATTTCATCTGTCTGAGTAAACGTTTTTTCTTTGTTTGGCATCGTATAAAATTTTGAGGTTGTCTTCGATCCATTGTGCTAATTTAGAACCTTTATCATCATTACACTCATAATCCCTAAGAAGATGATTGTTACTGAAGTCGTCTGCATAAAGGGTCGAATGTTGAAAATTTGGACATATAGGGTCTATCCCTGTTGTAAATATTTGTAAGTTTGTGGTTTTCGACTTTAATTGCGAGGATAAATATATTCGAGGTAGCAGACTGGTACAATAAAGAGAAGTTTTTAACATCGGTTTTATGATGATGAATAGCAGCTACAAGATTGTACCTGGATACTTTCCCTCGTCTTTTTAACCCTTAACCATTAACGTGCTATTTTTGCTACATTATGGCTAACGTGCGGCCCAAGCGACCGCTTCTATAAACTTTAGTTTACAATATGAAATGTCATAAAAAACGCATTATACTTACTCTTTATTTACAATAAAGGTTCTCGTGAAATATAAAATTAAAAAATGTGTGATTATATAAGGAAATGTAACCACATAACATAAAAAAGTTTTTTTAATTCAAAAAAATCAAAAAAGAAATAATAAACTTGAATATATTTTCCAGTAAACTACAGACTAGTTTATAGAATTTATAAGAAACATGAACTGCGATTGTCGTAAAAAAACTGCAATGGGTTAATTTGGCCATCATTTTTCTTGTGCACTCGTGCAGACTTTTTTTTTGCACATTCCAAGCACATTGGCATGGAGCAAACGAGGCACAAATAAGAAGTCCTTCTTTTTTTTTGCAGGGCACGAATAGCAAGTTTTTCTTTGGTTTCTGTTCAATTTTTCCTGAAATCGGTACCTGCAAAACTCTTCCAATAGACATGCGCATTTCTCGTGGAAATTTGTTGTTTTCTAGTCTTTGATGCATATATTTATGTGTTAATTGTTTTGCTAAAGATTTCATAAACACCATTCTTGAAGCGTTACTCTCTATCTCTAAAGACTGATAGATAATAAAAGCATTCAAAACACTTAAATCAAAGTATCGAAAAAATAGAGTCATAGACCAGCATCAACGTCACCTTTGGTGTTATTATAATACGTTATTATTTCCGGCGTATTTACGTCTCTGTCTGTACTTTTTTTTTATTTCTTCATAAGACCATTTGAAACGATTTTTACCGTAAAAGTACCTGCTTGTGCTTTCATTCTGTTCATCGTTTTCATCTTCTTCCTCTTGCTTATCTGTTGAACAATTAAAGTATTATATTATTGTCCTCACCTTCTTCTTGCTCTTCTAAATCAATGTTTATTAAATTTTGTTGATCATCATCTTCTTGGTCGGTTTTTTCAGATTCGGCGTCAGAAATTACACTGTTTGAGTCATGTTCACTTTCAATAACACCATCTTCTTTCTCATCTGATAACTCAACATCGGAATCAACTGCCTCTAGCATTAACCTTATTTTTTTTTCAATCTTCGGATCATTCAACGCGACGCTATCCGGTACTCTTCGTGTAGCCATAATTTAAAAATACTAACGCACACGCTAACATGCGGTCCGTGGGACCGCGATGCTATTATACTTCGTACAAAATGCGCTTTAATCGTGCGTTCGCACAGGAGTACCATTGAGTGAGTACTGATTTGAAGATACTGAAAGACGCAGCGACACAGATGCGTTGGTTTGGAAGATACGCGAAAAAAAATTACGCAGCGGTAAAAAGATATAATTTATTCAGAAGTATTCTGATAATACTTTGACCTTTGAATGGACATTCGAGCATTCAAATTTATAAAAAAATGTTTCTAGAAAAGTATAAAACATTTCTGATTCTGTAAACAAATAAATAATTTTAAAACAAATATCTAAAGATCTTATAATATTATTAAATTTAAACCTTACATTATCGAAGTTTATAAAAATGTCCCTGATATCAAAGATGCGGTCACCAACGCAGTAGATGGACGGCTGCAGGGAAAGTTTTGTCTTCTTCAAATGATTGATTTGACCTTCGACCTCTTGAAGGCTACCACCCACAAAAATAAATGATTCTTGGGGGAGTCTTTTATGGTGAACTTAATAATTGATTTTTTGCCAGTGACATCCTTTCTGGTAACTCTGTTTGTTGGCACAAAGTAGCCATGTAGCGCCCAAATCAGAGCTGCGTTGCGTCCATCTGTAAAAAACAAGTTTTGATTAGTGTTATCACTTCCAAAACCTCTGCAGTTATTTTTTGAGTGAGTAAACGTTGACAATCATACAAAGCATAAACACCATTTTTTTAAAAGGTTGTACATGTTTGGGACTTACTTTCTGAAATTGTGTTGTTTTTTATCATTTTGACCAACGTAGACTTCACATTTCGGTCTTTTATGTGATTTTCTGTTGTAAGGAAAATTAATAATTTATTGACCATCTTTTCCCAATTCGTCAACAGTCCGTCTCGACGGAACGATGCTTGGAAGTCCATGTTAATCTAAAACGATCCAACAATTATAGTATAGTAGGTAAAGCAAATTGTGGAAAACTAAGTAACATGTGCACTTACCAATCGAAAACCAGATGGGTTTTTGTAAAATGCCCATTTTTTCATAATCTCTGCCGTATTGGGATGGTCCTTGATAAATTGCAAACGAAATTGGCAGCACGCCTTCCAGGTAACATCAAATTCCTCCGATGACAAATTGTCATATTTAAGTGCTTTTATGCACATTTCGGCATTTTCATCTGGTTCTGGAAATTAAAAAATATGCGACTTCTTAATACCCTGGTGCTACACGGAAAATTATAATTGAATTATAGGTTAATTAGATTATTAGTTTGCGATAATCTACAAAATTGAATCTTCCAGAACTGACGAACTGCTTTTTTACGTCAACATTCTCATTAATTTTTATCAGCAATAAAATTTTATAGCTACAAAAAGTTTTAAGTAATTATTGGTAACAAAAAAATCTTGAAGAAACTGAAACTATCAAGTACACCCGGGGACAATGAAAAAGCCCACCGCCTAACGATCTAACGTAGAAATTTTGGACACCCTTTAATTGTTAGCAATAACCAAGAACGTATTGTAATAGCCAGGTAGATTTTCCATTATATTACGGTCACGTAGATAATAGAATTAGATAATAAAGTTAAATATCATCATAAAACTACTTCGAGGATGGGCTTTTTCATTGTTCCTGTACTTGTACTTATTATTTGGCATGATCTCTCGCACTTGCTGAACTCTCTACTAAGTGCTGACGATTATTTTTATGTTTACCTAAAACTTCTTCATGTCTGGATTTTGTCCTTTCTGCTTTTTTCTTGGTGTTCTCTGCCACTTGTTTTAGAACTCCTTTTTTAAATGATTCTGTAATATTACAATACTTGGCATAGAGTCTTCCCCTTTTACTTGTGCGATAGTACTCCTAAAAACATTGTTATGTAAGATTTTTCCATAGTACAACAAAATTCAGCCAACCAGTTTTTCGGATGGAAATCGTTCTAATATTTCCTTTTGAAATTTGTAGCTTGCAGCTAACGACATTTTCAAAGATTTATCTTCAAAGAATTTTGCAATTAACGTTATTAACGAATTTCTTTGTTCTTCATCAAATTTTCCAAACTTGTTGTAAGTCTCCACTAACATGCTTCCTCTAGTAGATAACTCTAATATCGTGCTCAATTGAATGCTGGTAGAAGGTTCATTATCATTTAAAGATGGAGATTGTGTAAATCTTCTGTATGGCGAGAACTGATTCTCACGTTCTGGTGTCTGAGGTCTGCTGATTGATCCTACCGAAGACGTTGGAGATGAATGATTACTACACGACCTTGGACTTAAAGGCATTCCAATGGAATCTCTCCATTGCTCCAAATGGTGCTCAAATGCAATCCAAGTGGCCTGATCAAATTTTTTCAACAAAAATTGAATATGGTGACGTTTGATAATTTTCAAAATATCAACGAAAACCTTTTGAACTGAAACATTCACAATTAGTAAAAAAAGTAGCTTAAAACAATCGCTTACCAATCAATTTATCAACAATTGTTTCCACATTTTATTTGCAAAGCAGTGATCTCAGTTCAGTTATTTGCAGTTGTGATTTTATTGCATGTAGTGCTCATATAGATTTCCACTATGCGTATTTGTACTTTCATGTGCATGTGCTAAAAAAAGTTGAATAATAGAGGAGAAGTTTGTCATAAAAATTGTCCCGCCCTTACACATTTGTTCTTTCGGACATTTGCGGTCCTATTTCTAGCAAATTTTGTGATGCACAATACGCTTCTTCAACTAAAGCTGTATTTTGCAGTAATTTGCGGGAACTTCTACATAGGTAGCGGGCCCTTGGAGACCTTCCATCGTCAGAGGGTGACCATATTCATAAAGCGAAACAGGATCCATTCCCTCCAACTGTTTTAGTGACCAAATATTCATTTCAGGATTGGAATTATTAAGATTGTTTTAATGGATTATGCTTTATAGTGGTTCATATTAAATTTGTTTTTAAAATTACGAATGAGACACCTGTCATTGCAACACTGACAATTCGGAACAGAGACTGCATGCAAAAACTGTCTTGGGTAAATCGAAAAATTGAAAACATCTTGTAATATTCCTTTGGGCGCAGTAAGTGTTTTCCTTTTGTAGTCTTTATTAAAGAGATAGGAGGTCCGAGAATTTGATCTGGTGCAATCACTGAAAGTGAACCAAACTGTTCAATGGGGTCAAGTTCATAAGCAATTAAATGGGGATAAAAATTAACATTTCGCAATGTTTGGCAATAAAATAAAAGTGTTTTTTCTTCAACAACGACAATTTCCAACATTTTATAGAATAAAACGTCGTTATTATATACAACCAAATAATTATCTTTCTTATATTCAATTCCATTATACTGGACCTGAGAATAGAGTTCAATGGATATTTCAGTATTGTGAAGAATTTCAGAGATAGTATTTTTGTAGTTACTGAGTGTTTTATGCTTTATATTGGGATTGAAACGCAATTTCAGAAAATTTGTGCCTATCATTAGTTGATGAGCAAACTTCAGCTCATATTTCTTCGCCAAAGTAAGGTAGATGTTCTTGCGGGATGATACGTGAATAAATTTTAAATTGCCTATGCTTTGCTTCATATTTGAAACACCAAAACTTTCGGAGAGGACCAGATTTTCTAATTAGTTTGGGGTAATGAGTTAAATTGTGATACTTAGGCTTGAGCGTATCATTAAACAATTTCATGTAGTCATTATTGTGTGTTTCAATTTTCTTTTCCAGTATAGTGATATTTAATATGTCGAATTCAAAACATAGTAGCATATCTACTGTTTCAATAAAATGCAAGGGAAAGTTCCAGACAGGATCGTCCAATGGAACCAAGTCTCCGATCATTATTGGGAAATATAAAGTAAAAGTCATCATTTCTCTGGCTGACATTTTTAATTTCCGTTTTTTAAGGTGGTGCGGTTCTATTTTTGATGAAATATTGTCAATTTCAGTCGGTCCATATTCAAAATCATGTTTACGATCGTTGAGGGTGTTTAGATCAAAATACTTCATGCTAATAAAATAGCCAATAGCATGGCAGAAATTGTAATGGCGCAGATACCTTCAAAAAGATCGTCTGCATAATAATTGTTTACAACGTGAAATGAAGGGATACTGTTGAGTTGGGAATTTTTTGCAACTCCGAAATTTGCATTTAGAGCATCAATTTCATAATTTGCAGTAGTTCGAATAAGTTCATTTTTTTTCAGAACTTAACTTATGAGTATCCTCTTTTGAAGCTCTACAAAATCGACAAAAAAAATGCTGGAAAACGACTTGTTGAAATTCAGAAATGAATTCAACTCGAAGTTGTCACCAATCACTAAACCTAATATAAAATGAACACTGACAATGACACTTTTGTCATTTTCCATTTCTATTCCATTGATTTCTAAATCTTTAATCTCATCTATGAGGACTTCAATACATTTCTCATTGCCGAATGACTTCTGGGACACATTACTTACGGGAAAAACTAACGAGAAGGTATAGTCAGTTATTTTTCTTATGGATATCATGAGAGTTGGACTAATTTCGTTATGTATCAGAACGAATGGATTATACTTTCATAATTGCAGATGTTTGCTTGCGTTTGAGGGGTAGTGTTTCAAATTGGAGGATAAAATAAATTTTGTGCCGGATTCTCACGTTTCTATTGTATTGTGTTTGAGCTACTTCAATACGAGGTATCATTGTAAGTTGTCACGTGGGCAGTATTTCAATACGTGTTATTTAAGTTTGATTTAAGTGTCTCACATTGTGAGTTGATGAAGTAATCAAAGTGCATAACAAATGCAGCAAAGTATCCGAAACAACTTTGTAAATCGGCATTAAAATCACTTTCAAAATAGCATTTCGTTTTACTCCCAATCTGTATCTTATTAATTCATTACACGAGTTGTGTCTTTTCCCGCCCAGCTACATTTTTTACAATGTTCCAAAAAAAAACTACTGATTCCAATAAATTGGTTTTAGCATCTAATACTCAATTTTTTTTAGAACAAGAAATTGTATGATAGTTGTTATTCATTAGATATTAAAAAGTTATATCATAATCATAACCATCATGAATACTTAAGGGTTAAACTGTCCACCCCTTCGAGACAAACTTACGGCGGTTTTACGATCACTTCGCCCTAGTGCACTAAAATGACGTCATGCAGTGAACAACACAGTGAAAAAAGATGTCATAAAACTTGTCGCATATGAATCGAGAATTACAAGTCGAAAATATGAATTACGGTTCTTAATGCTTTTCATAGTTCTACTAAAGAAACCCACTTCCCTTGCTAAGGCTATAAAATACGAAAATAAAATGCGAAACAACTATTACAACCATGTTCTTTGTTCTTTAGATTGCCGAGCATTTTGTTTGTTACTATTAAATGCAAGACGCATCCCGTTTTAAGACGTTGTAAAACTTACACTTTGCTAATTTTATCTCAAATTTAAATGCGATAAAAAAAGCGTATCGTATTTTTAGATGTCAACTTGAAATGTATCAGGAAAATGTAGGGCTTTCGTGTAGACTTCAGCAAAGAAAACCGTGTCCTGTTATAACGTTAAATTGAATCGATCTATTTTATGAAATTACAATCACATTGTTTGAAAGGCAAATTTAATTTTGATTTTATAGAATTGCAAAATATTTATAACTTCTTAATATGTTTACAGTAAGAACAATGGGCATGTAATAACATCTTACGTTAGATGTGAATTAAAATTTAAAAATATTAATAAAAATAGCCACCATCGAAGTGAGAGATAAAATACAAAGTCCCATAAGTTTTTAATACGAGAAAGCGGCGAGCTTTAATATTTTTTAATAGTTTTCGTAAAATGCAGTTGTGTAGCTATTTTAACAGAACTTATATCATATTACGTCTGTTAACGACATCGTTAATTTCAAACACACTAGGAGGTTTCACCTTTGGTTTTGTGTTTGTAATGTAAATTTTATAAATGGAAAATTATGTATAATCCTGTATTAAGAGATGCCATTTTTAGGGGACGTGCATTAAAAACTAATTGCTGGTATTTATTAACAATCGCCTCTGTTTTATTGTAATATTTTATTTCATATTATACTTTATTGTTAATGTACGAAAAACGAAACGTTTGTGTTTTCATTTCGGTAGAATAATTTTTATGACTTTTTTATGATGCTTAAAGAGTACCAGCGCTCATTTGGTTCCATTTAACTAGAAATGGATGACAAGTAATGCGAACGTCGTTTAGAAAACACAAAGTTTATACTAAAACTAACAGTGGGGTTCGTATAAATCGTGTATACAAATGAAGTGGAAACTCCAATTTTTAACTTCTTTTGGAGGAATCGTTACATGCAACAATATGTTTCGAAATCGCATTGTTATTCAAACTTAATTTAAGCAACGCGATTACAAAATTTAATAAGTATAATAATTTGATCTTTAAATCGAAAAGATTTGCTTTTTTCTAAACGGGAGAATGAATATAGAAATTTTATGGATTTTCTGTAACACGCGCTCTACTTTTCTTTTTTTAAAATTTCGTTCGTTATTAAAATTCTGATGTAAATGTCAAATCTCGATTTAATACAACAAATATGTAACTAACACGTTCAATTAATAGAAGTAAAAAAAAATTTTTTTCTTGGTAATATTGTTCAAATTGGCAACTACGGTGGGAGCCAAAATGATTGAGATCAAGTTAAATTTTCGGCTATAGTCGTTGCTAGGAAAGAAGATTCTTACATCGTAGTTGTATGCAAAAATTTGCTAATGCTAATGTCGTCCAACCTACAAAATTACTATTTGTTAAAGAAGTTGAAAAACAGTTGTTTTTAAGATTCGAATAAGGGAACATGGTTTCTAAATTCGCTCGTTGATGACGCAGGGATCATCTTTCGTGGCAACGACTATATAAGTTTTATTAAAATTTGTTATCTTAAGTTGGTAGCAGTTTATTAAGGAGTAAATAAATTAATGGTTAAAGATTATGAAGAACTTTTTGAGAAACAGTTAGTCTGACATCACTTTAAAATTATAATTAATAGGATTTACCCACTAAAAGCGAGAAATTTAATCCACCCGGTACATTTAGTAATGGACCACAGTAAATGACAAATTAGTTCAGAGTGGAGGTTATAATGTAAAAGATAGTAAATCGGAAGACAATGCAAATTGTAGCAAATTATTGCAAGCTGACGCATTTCAAATAAATGTGTTAAAATATGTACAGGGCGTTTTCTAAACATAGGACAAGAAATCAGGGATTTATTTACTTTCAAAAATACTTTGTACGTTTCTTATTATATTTCTCAAATCCTCATTTTCTATTGGGGTAGTGTAAACTAATAGAAAATAATTTAAAAGATTTTAGTTTGTGGATCGAGCAGGTCTTAAGCGAGGTCTAATTTTCCCAATCCAGCTGTCTTTATATGTTGCCATTAAGAATTCCCATGCCTAGGCCTATTAAAATGTGCTGAAATGCGTGCTAGTAACCTCGACGTTTTTCAAAAATTATCAAAGGACAAACAATAACTCAATGAATAACTCTCTGAATGTTTGCTCCTAATGTACAAATCAATCGTTCCTCATTAACGGCATAAATCTCATGGTTTTTTAAGCACACATCGTACGATTTGCTTAGTAATTGTTGGTCGTAATCTGGAAACAAAAATTTGATTTTTAATTATGGAATATCTTGCCAAGAACGTAATGAGCGAGAATAAATTAATTCAGTCTGTATTTATGTTTACCAAAAAAAGATAAACCAGGTTTTATATAAAAATAGCACAAAGCTTAGTCAACTGTTGAGGACCAAAAAGCAATACAAGTAACCTGAAGAAACGTGGCGTAAAGGTACACTAAAGACAAAAAAGTTGTAACAACGTTATCTGGAGGTGGGCGTTTAAATTCTGTAACGGAAAAACAGGATTTAATCTGCATGTCGGAAATGGTCGATGGTAGAAGTATAGATTTCTATTAATTCAGTGGGCTATGTTGGTAACAACTACGTCACCACGGCTTACTGAGATATCGGCGAGTGGGCGAGGTCGAGAATATTATAATAAAAAAAGGAAAAACAATGGGTCCTACTCCGGTGTAATAGTATCTCGATTCGGAGACATCAACGGAGTAATTATTAATTAATATATTTTTCACTTGATAACAGAATACTACTTTTGTTTTTTAAGGGGTAACAAGTAACAATGAAAAGGATCACTGAATGCTTACCTAAATTAAATCGGTTAAACATTAGCAATGTATGTTATTACTAGAGCTTTTTACAAAGAGATTAATATTTTAATAAATTGGACTGATTAGCAATTAATAATACGTAAAACCATAAAACTTGAAGCATAATTAATCATGCATTAATAATCACATGCCGCCGCGAAGATGTTAGTTCTCGACAAGCGAGACGTGAACGATTGAATTAGTATAACATGAGACTTACTCGAAAATTTATTCTGCTTCAGTAATATCACTTATCGAACTTTCGAAGAGTGTAAGCTTACAATCGTCGACTTACGAACTCTGGCTTTGAATGCGAATAATAATTAAGGATACTCGATCGGAATCCAGCCAATGTACACAGTAAATACACAAAGAGTGAGCTGAAAGCTATTACCAGGGAAATAATACGTCTATCCTTTGTAGTTGGGCTTGACCGTCCCTCAAGTTTGCTGTGAGTATTGAAAAAGAGAATCGCTTTAATTCAAATCGGATTGAACGGACAGAGTTTCTACTAAAACCAAAGGTCTTTGCGAATGTCAAACGGGAAAATGAAATTTTGCGCAAGTTCTCCACCGTGGGTTAAGTTACAACAAAATATCTAGTCGGCGACGCGCGAACTACTAGTGACGTACTAAGAATTTTATTAAAATACGAAATAATGAAACGTTATTATCAACGACACGTAACAGCTACTATAGCATAGTAGTTTGAGAGAGATATTCAAGAAGTGTGAAAAAATGTAGTGAATCTGCTTTTTTATCTGTTATATCTATGGTAGTATCTTGATGATGTCTTCCTAGAAACTCTCAGGTACTGCCAATTCTTGTGTTCAATACTTCGTGACCTAATTTTCTTTTTTACGTTCTTTGCAATTTATGCACATGTCTTTTCTTGTTCTGGCTCTTTCAGGGGCAAGGATTTTGAAATGAAAAAATCCCTAGACGTGCAGAACAATTTTGTTTATTTTTTTTAAGTAGGAAATTCTAAAAAAAATTTCACTTAAGTGATTTTATATTGAAATAAAATAAATTTTGAAGATTTTTTTTTAAATATTTTTTGAAAAAACTGCTGGTCTATATAGTGTACTACTGCACTATGATGCATTTACTGATTACCGTCAAAGTCTTCGCTAAGCAAAGGGGTAATTTACAAACTGAACTGACTTTGTTTCTTTGAGAAACTGCACTTTGCACAACGACGTCTTGTGGATCTTTCTCGCTGATGGGCACTTTCCGCTGTCCGTAATACAAAAGGCACAATGGTTTTGACTTTTTGAACAACAAGATTTACGCCAATTTTTAGAATTTCACCACAGTGTCTGTCAGTAAATACTAAATAATGCGGTGTCACCATTTTTTGATTTATTGACAATTTTATAAACATTAAGGTTTTGGTCAAACTTGTTAAAAAAATTTATGTTTTGATTATAACCAGTGGGAGATCTTCTTTCTTTAAATTTGATCATGGACTCATCAGTAGTCACTTTTTTTGAAGGACCATATAGTTTTAAAATTGTTTAAAACTGGTCGTGTAGGACGTTAAGTTTCCTCTTTTTTTAGCATTAAGTTATTAAATGTAAATTTGATTGAATCCAATTAAATGGCTTTGCTCTCATCACTGAGTTGATGATTTAGTGACGATCTCTAATGATCCCTATGGTTGAGAAGTTTTTTTATACCCATAACTACATTTATGGTTAAAAAAGCTTTGATTTCTCAAGTTATGACTGGCGGCTTTGCAGATGTTTTCTTTTTGTATCCGATTTCTCCTCGGACACTACAACAGATTTAGGATCTGAAGGCATTTCTTTAGGGTTAAAGTGTAATCTGATCGGTTTATTTGTCAGCTTTCTTACATTAAGAATAATTTTCAGGATTCTAACGAGTTTTAGATAAAAGTAATATATGGCTTTATCAATAGTATCAAAGATTAATACGAAACGCTGAAAATTGCTTTTCCTGTTTTTTTCATAAAGCATTGCTATGGTAAAATTTAAGTTTCTTCAGGCTACATAATTACCATGAGCTTTCCTTTTGGATAACTCTCGTATACAAAAATGTATATAAGCTGAGCTCTCGTCATATGTTTCAGTGACGTTTTTAGATGCTAAAACTTGTGGATTAGGACTTAACTTATTCATGATAAAACTGAATATAGTAAAGAGGAGCTTCTAGAGCAACATTCACAAAAAAATCCTAGAAATAAGCCATAGGAAAAACCTAAAAAGCTGTTAAATGTTTTAAATTATTCTTGGTATATTTTAATTTTGTCCTGATTGTTGATTACGTTCCAATAGTAATTTACGTAACAAGCGTTGAAAGTAAAGCATATGTTGTGCATGCGAGTGAGTTATGCTATGAAACTTTCGACGTGGAAAACTTACTCGTTTTCATTTTATTTTTATATTTTAAACCATTATATTTTGCTCACTTAATGCTTTCATTGTTTTAAAACTTATGAAGAATCAATTTACAGAAGCATTGAGCGTATAAACATGGCAGTGATTCGTATTTTATTTCAACATCAGAAAAAGTTTCAGCTTAAGGAAAAATGCATTTGGTATTCAAAATTTCAAAGCAACGTTTTTTAATAATTTCCAAGAACATTTATCGATCGACAGGCATATAAATCAAGTTTTATGATTCATTGTGAAATTGATTGAACCAAGTTATGGGAGAAAGCACATTTAGAATTTTTTAATTTATGTTAACTACAAAAGTGCTTTTGAAACACGTTTTTAAAGTTTAATATTGGCGATACCTACAGCTTTTAACAATTTTTGATTATAACGGATAATGTTAGTTTTTTTTATTTAAAATTATTGAATTAACCAATTTTTTATCTGCTATAAAAAGCATTTTTTAACTGTAATTACTGATAATTATTACTTTTTTGGCAATTAAACAAAATCGGTTTTCAGTTTTCTTTGAAGCTTTTCTCATACCTTTTCGTGATACGTGAGAACTTAAAAAATTCGGAACACATTTGGATACAATAAATAATATTGTATGTTTACTGATTGTGATTTTCTTAAAATTGCGTTATTAAATTTAGAAAATTTTGAGAATAAAATTATAAATACGTCAACAGCAAAAATCTTATGCAGAATTGCGGTGTAACAAATTTTCTGTTGACGATTAAAGCTAAGTTAAAAGTATTGTTTTTATTTAATTTTTATTTTGTATTTATTCGCCCATCAATTTTATTACACTTATGTAAGTCGGATTTTATACTTTCAATTTTATTACCAATTTCAATTGCTCAATATTTACTTTTCATTGTTCGTTCAAGCTTATCTACTGCAATTGTTGTGACGTAGTTTTATGTCTGCTAGCTTAAGACATTTTACGTTTATATTAATAATTATATTTTGAGCTAGTTATTCTTGAAAAGGTCGACCATATTTTTGTTTAAATTTATAAGTACGCAACAGAATCGATTTGTGGTTTATTGATGATTTTAGGATTCGTTTATTTCTCAATGTTTGATGTGTAACAATTTTTTTTTAATTTTAAAAATCTGAACAGAAACTAATTGTACTTTTACGTGTAATTGTAAACACTGCTGGGATTTGACAAAAATCAATTTTTTTTGGGCGTGAAAATTCTGATTATTTAAATTTTTTGTATAAACGCTTTTTCTTTTAAACTTTTCCTTTTTTCACTAATCAGAGTTTTCCAACTTTTTCTTTAACATCGTTCAGTTTTGTAACAAAATAATTGATTACTAAAAAGGAAGTTTTTTACAGAACAATTTTATGAGCTCAGTTGTGTTTTTTTAAATAACGGTTTATAGTCATCCACTGACGGATGGTCATTTTCTCTATTATGGTTTCCTCAAACTTTTCTTCTAAAATAGTCTGAATTTTTTCTACATGTGGGAAACAGGAAGCGGTGTTTGTACAACAGTCAATTGAAGGGGGGTTACTCAACATATTTGCCAAAAAGTGTTTGTATGTTGCTACGTCACCATCTGTAACTTTGTCATTTTTGGTCATAAGGTTTACATTTTGATGTAATATGCATAGACACACTGAGTGTGTACGACTCTGGCCCACAAGAATACAAATTTTCGGACGCAATTCTGCACGTTTGGAAAAGGAGATTTTTAGACCGGGATGCTCACTTTTGAAAGAATATATTTCTTTCACATTTCCTAAAATCAACATTTTGTCTTATCTTGCTATGCAGTTTTCCTTACCAGGCATTTCGCGGCTTATCTCATCATTTTCATAAAAGGTACGGACAGCTTGTACCTTTTTGGGTAAGCTTCTACACAGTTTTGGGCGGGGTTTTTAAGGATCATTTTTTCTTTCAATAACCTTTTTGACTGTCTAACCATATAGTTATGGGCACTAAATTCTCTCATGATTTTTCGAACACTCCAGGATTCTGGTAAACATGTCAGTTACATTATTTTCTTTTTTCTTGACTCAATGCTTCAAAAAACGTGTCGAAGATTTCTTAAAACTGATTCTTTTAGTTCACTGGGTTTATCCACGTCATAGGAACGGTTTTTGCAGGATATTGCTTTGATTGTTTTTTTTATAGTTTACGGGATATTCTCCTAATTGAACTAGAGATGAATTCAATGTGTCTAATACAACTGAAGATGGCGCGGTAAAATTAGGATAATTTGCTTTATCAGAACTGGAATCATTGGCATCATGCTGTTCTTTGTCTTTTATAAAACTAATTTCTTTCCTACACTTTGAAAGATTGTCTAGTTATGGATACAAAGCACACATCCATTTTGTCACATTTCTTAGTCTTTTACATAATGTTTATCTTTCTTCAACGGATTGCACTGAACCAAAAAGCTACATAACTACAATGAAAAAGTTCTATTGGGCCGATGAATACTAACATTAAAAATTAGCCTAGGATTGCTTACATTGCGGCTATGAAAAGACGTTCATTATCCCAACGAGCAGTAGTTCATTGCATTAATGTTTCTGGTTCACTGAGATGATGGATGGGAACATTAATTTCAAAGCTAGTTTCATTATCTCAGTGAAAACTGGTCTTTGTCGCAATGAACAGGGGTTAATTGAGGCAGAGTACAGTCATTGCTTCAAAGAATACATTCATTTTGTCAATGAATGTAGTTCATTGAACTGATGAATTAATTATTCATTGATTCAATGAATAATTCATTATGTCAACGAATAGTGCGCATTGAATTACAGAATATATTCATTACCTCAATGAATCCATACATCGTAATAATGATAAATTAGGGTCTCTACAGGCAAGGTGTTTTCAAAATATCTACAGAAATTTTTAGAGATGATAATACTGAATACTGTCATCTTGTAAAAAGATAGAATTTATTCAGAACATAAGTATTCTGATAATACTTTGACTTTGGAATGGACATTCGAGTATTCAAATTTATAAAAGAATGTTTCTAGAAAATTATAAAACATTTCTGATTCCGTAGGAAACTGCAAACCAAACAAATAAATAATTTTAAAATAAATATCTATATTCGTAAATTTAAACCTTATATTATCGAAGTTTATAAAAATGTCCGCGATATCAAAGATGCTGTCACCAACGCAGTAGATGGACGGCTGCAGGGAAAGTTTTGTCCTCTTCAAAAATAAGTGATTCTTGGGAGTCTTTTATGGTGAACTTAATAATTGATTTTTTGCCAGTGGCATCCTTTCTGGTTACTCTGTTTGTTGCCACAAAGTAGCCATGTAGGGCCCAAATCAGAGCTGCGTTGCGCCCATCTGTAAAAAACAAGTTTTGATCAGTATTATCACTTCCAAAATCTCTGCAGTTATTTTTTGAGTGAGTAAAAGTTGACAATCATACAAAGCATAAACACCATTTTTTAAAAAGGTTGTACATGTTTGGGACTTACTTTCTGAAATTGTGTTGTTTTTTATCATTTTGACCAACGTAGACTTCACGTTTTGTTTTTTTTTATATGATATTCTGTTGTAAGGAAAAGTAATAGTTTATTGAACATCTTTTTCCAATTCGTCAAGAGTCCGTCTCGACGGAACCATGCTTGGAAGTCTATGTCAATCTAGAACGATCCAACAATTATAGGTTTTTGTAAAATGGTCACTTTTCCATAATCTCTGCCGTATTGGGATGGTCCTTGATAAATTGCAAACGAAATTGGCAGCAGGCCTTCCAGGTATCATCAAATTCCTCCGATGACAAATTGTCATATTTAAGTGCTTTTATGCACATTTCGGCATTCTCTTCTGGTTCTGGAAATTAAAAAATATCCGACTTCTTAATACCCTGGTGCTACACAGAAAATTATAATTGAATTATAGGTTAATTAGATTATTAGTTTGCGATAATCTACAAAATTGAATCTTCTAGAACTGACGAACTGATTTTTACGTCAACATTCTCATTAATTTTTATCAGCAACAAAATTTTATAACTACAAAAAGTTTTAAGTAATTATTGGTAACAAAAAAATCTTGAAGAAACTGAAAATATCAAGTACACCCGGGGACAATGAAAAAGACCACCGCCTAACGATCTAACGTAGAAATTTTGGACACCCTTTAATTGCTAGCAATAACCAAGTACGTATTGTAATAGCCAGGTAGATTCTCCATTATATTACGGTCACGTAGATAATGGAATTAGATAATAAAGTTACATATCATCATCAAACTACTTCGAGGATGGGCTTTTTCATTGTTCCCCGGGTGTACCTACTTATTATTTGGCATGATCTCTCGCACTTGCTGAACTCTCAACTAAGTGCTGACGATTATTTTTATGTTTACCTAAAACTTCTTCATGTCTGGATTTTGTTCTTTCTGTTTTTTTTCTTGGTGCCCTCTGTCACTTGTTTTAGAACTCCTTTTTTAAATGATGCTGTAATATTACAATACTTGGCATAGAGTCTTCCCCTTTTACTTGTGCGATAGTACTCCCAAAAACAATGTTATGTAAGATTTTTCCATAGTACAACAAAATTCAGCCAACCAGTTTTTCGGATGATAATCGTTCTAATATTTCCCTTTCAATTTTGTAGCTTGCAGCTAACGACATTTTCAAAGATTTATCTTCAAAGAATTTTGCAATTAACGTTATTAACAAATTTCTTTGTTCTTCATCAAATTTTCCAAACTTGTTGTAAGTCTCCACTAACATGCTTTCTCTAGTAGATAATTCTAATATCGTGCTCAATTGAATGCTGGTAGAAAGCTCATTATCATTAGAAGATAGAGATTGTGTAAATCTTCTGTATGGAGAGAACTGATTCTCACGTTCTGGTGTCTGAAGTCTGCTGATTGATCCTACCGAAGACGTTGGAGATGAATGATTACTACACGACCATGGACTTAAAGGCATTCCAATGGAATCTCTCCATTGCTCCAAATGGTGCTCAAATGCAATCCAAGTGGCCAGATCAAATTTTTTCAACAAAAATTGAATATGGTGACGTTTGATAATTTTCAAAATATCAACGAAAACCTTTTGATCTAAAACATTAGCAATTAGTAGAAAAAGTAGCTTAAAACAATCGCTTACCAATCAATTCATCAACAATTGCCTCCACATTCCATTTGGAAAGCAGTGATCTCAGTTCAGTTATATGCAGTTCTGATTTTATTGCATCAGTATTGTCAGAAATGTAATGCTCATATAGATTTCCACTATGCGTATTTGTACTTTCATGTGCAGATTGAGAAGTGTTTGGCAGACTGCTAAAAAAAAGTTGGATAATACAGGAGGAGTTTGTCATAAAAATTGTCCCGCCCTTACACATTTGTTCTTTCGGACATTTGCGGTCCTATTTCTAGCAAATTTTGTGATGCACGATACGCTGCTTCAACTAAAGCTGTATTTTCCAGTAATTTTGCGGGAACTTCTAGATAGGTGGCAGGGCCTTGGAGACCTTCCATCGTCAGAGGGTGACCATATTCATAAAGCGAAACAAGATCCATTCCCTCCAACTGTTTTAGTGAACAAATATTTATTTGAGGATTGGAATTATTAAGATTGTTTTAATGGATTAAAAATATTATGCTTTATAGTGGTTCATATTTAATTTGTTTTCAAAATTACGAATGAGACACCTGTCGTTGCAACACTGGGAATTCGGTACAGAAACTGCATGCAAAAACTGTCTTGGGTAAATCGAAAAATTGAAAACATCCATCAAATTATCTGCATAATATAATTAGCAAGGTTACTTTCTTATATTCAATTTCATTATACTGGACCTGAGAATAGAATTCAATGGATATTTCAGTATTGTGAAGAATTTCAGAGATAATATTTTTGTAGTTACTGAGTGTTTTATGCTTTATATTGGGATTGAAACGCAATTTCAGAAAATTTGTGCCTATCATTAGTTGATGAGCAAACTTCAGGTCATATTTTCTTCCGAGATGTTATGATACGTGAATAAATTTTAAATTATGCTGTGCTTCATATTTGAAACACCAAAACTTTCGGAGAGGACCAGATTTTCTAATTAATTTGGGGTAATGAGTTAAATTTCTTTTCCAGTATACTGATATTTAATATGTCGAATTCAAAACATAGTAGCGTATCTACTGTTTCAATAAAATTCAAGAGAAAGTTCCAGACAGGATCGTCCAATGGAACCATGTCTTCGATCATTATTGGGAAATATAAAGTAACAGTTATCATTTCACTGGATGACATTTTTAATTTCCGTTTTTTAAGGTGTTGCGGTTCTATTTTTGAAGAAATATTGTCAATTTCAGTCGGTCCATATTCAAAATTCTGTTTACGATCCTTGAGGATGTCTACATCAAAATACTTTATGCTAATAAAATAGTCAATAATATGGCAGAAATTGTAATGGCAGATACCTTCAAAAAGATCATACATGACATCTGCATAATGATTGTTTACAACGTGAAATGAAGTGATACTGTTGAGTTGGGAACTTTTTGCAACTCCGAAATTTGCATTTAGAGCATCAATTTCGTAATTTGCAGTAGTTCGAATTTTTTCAGAACTTAACTTACGAGTATCCTCTTTCGAAGCTCTACAAAATCGACAAAAAAATTGCTTGAAATCGACTTGTTGAAATTCAGAAATGAATTCAACCTTAAGTTGTCACCAATCACTAAACCTAATATAAAATGAACACTGACAATGACATTTTTGTCATTTTCCATTTCTATTCCATTGATTTCTAAATCTTTAATTTCATCTATGAGGACTTCAAAACATTTCTCATTGCCGAATGCCTTCAAATCGCTTGATTTTATCACTGCACCATAAAAAACATTTTCTAATTTAGACTCTTCTATTGGCAATGCTGGAAATGAATAATAAATATTACAAATAAAATGTTTTGTTGAGTGTGAACCAAGGGGATTATTGATCTCAAAGTCGTCAATGTATAAGAAATATGGAAGTACAATTTTATTAGGATACAATTGAATTTTTTCTTTCCATAATTCTCCTTGGACGAAATTTGTCAATTTATCATTGTTTTCAAAACTTTTCATGCAATCTAATGTTGGTTGTAATAGATTATTTCTTTCAAAGAATGATTTCATTTGAAGTTTCAAGGGCATCACAATACTCTTAGTTTTTACTTCCTGATTTACCAGATTACCTGTCCGATGTATTGGTTGTACCTCATGGTTAATAGTCACTTCTTTGAGAGTATCGACATAGCCGTTCGTTTTCAGAAATTTGTAAAATAAGTAGTCTGAATTGAAAGATTTAAATGGATTTCTAAAATTTGATACTAGACTACAAAATTCAGTAAATAAGGATGGATCTTTACTTTCAAAACTGCATCTAGCGTAAGTCAGGAAAGTGTCCAGTAAAGGATCAAGTAAATATTTATTAGCAAATTCTTGTACTTCAAGTACGCCTTTTCTTGAAAAGTTATCATTATTATGATGAAGGGAAAACAGGAATTGTGAAGCAAGCTTGAATAATTTTTGCTGGAAAATATCCAATTCAAATTTATGTGATTCCTGAAGTGCATCATCATCATATGTTGTCGTTTCGATTGTATCATCATATCATATTAGGTACTGAATATGCCATATTGTATGTCGTACTAGAAGTCGATGGAGCATTGCAATTTAAAGTTTCTATTTTGTCCATTCAAAATTCTTCAAAAATATTACCGTGGGTATGTTGGCGCTTCACGTGCCGTTTAAAAGAATACAAACTTTGAAAATTTTGACAGCAATCAGAGCATCTAAATGTAGATTCTCTCGTCAATTGGTGATAACGTTTACAGTGATCAATTAAACTGTTCAAGTCTTTATGATTTTTTTTACAAATAAAGCATAACATTTTGATTTATAATCATATTTCAACTTCAAGAATATACAGTGTGTCCGAAAAGTATGGAATATATTATACAGGTCAATAAATATGCACTTTACACGAAAAAGTTGTAAATAAAAGTTGTTTATCACTTAGTTATCTACCACCTGAGAGATATCAATTTAAATTTTTGCTGTAAACAAAATCGCAACGAATAACACTTACATTTTTTTAAATGGCAAGGCACGTCTTTATTATACTCATTTGATAGAGTGTTTTTTTCTCTTTTCAACCATATGAAACTTGAATACCTTTACACTAAAAAATTTTCAAGAAAAACAAGGACATCTTTAACAAATTTATTTTACTGAGCACTATTAATTATGTACGTAATATGTAGTATTGAAAGAATTGAATGCACTGTCACAATAGCAAATATTAAACTTTAAATATCTTTACATAAAATTGTTATAACAAAAAAATGTATTTAAACTAAACTTACAATAAATGTTCAAAATGTAAACCATTCATAATTTGACAGTGGTAAATTCGATTTTTAAAACCATCGATTGCTTTTGAAATCATATCTCGAGTTATAGCTCTTATCTCAACTCTAATGCGATTTTTCAAATCTTCAACATTATCAGGTCTATTTACATAAATTTTGCTTTTAATATAGCCCCAAAGAAAAAAATCTAGTGGACTAAAATCCGGCGAGCGAGCAGGCCATTCTATCGTACCTCTTCTGCCTATCCATGTATTTTGAAAAGTATTATTAAGAAAGTGGCGGACATTAATTCCAAAATGTGGAGGTGCCCCGTCTTGTTGAAGCCATATTCTGTTATGAGGTATATCTGGATCTACTTCATGTGGAAATAACTCGGCCAAAGCAGGAACTAACTCAAATCTTAAGAAATCGAGATAAATATTCGCCGTTAAACTACCTTAAAAAAATATGACCCTAAAATTTGACTTCCAATCATTCCTACCCAGACGTTGACTTTCTGCTGGTGTTGGGTGTGTCCTTCTAGATACCAGTGAAGATTTTGTGAAGACCAGTAACGTGTGTTTTCTTTGTTAATTGTGCCGTTTAAACAAAACGTGGCCTCATCAGTAAAAAGGATATTTTTATGAAAATGTGCATCTCGTTCAAGTTTGTTTGTTATTGTTTCACAAAACTCTAGCCTTCTGTCCAAATCGTCTTCAAATAATTCTTGAACTACACAAGCTTTATAAGGATGAAATTTTTCTTTTTTTAAAACGTCATGTACAGCCGATTTATTCAAATTATGGTCTCTAGCAATTTGCCGAACAGAAATTTGTGGATTTTCCTCAACAGACAAGAACACATTTTCTCGTTCCACATTACTTAATGACAAAGGTCTACCAGTTCTACTCGCATCTTTCACCGAACCTGTCTTTTGAAATTTCCGCCAAATTTTGCTTACCGTGGACTGCAAAATGTTTAATTCTGGATGCAAGTTATTAAATAAATTACATACTTCGTCTTGGGTTCTTCTTCTATCTCATATCCCAGAATCATTAAAATTTCAATTCTATATTTCTCAGATAATTGAGCCATATTTCAAGCACTAACAAATAGCAAAGTGTGACAGTGTTCTAAAGTGCATTCAATTGTTTCAATTCTACATATTACGTACCTGATTAATACTGCTCAGTAAAATAAATTTGTTACACATCTCCTTGTTTTTCTTGAAATTTTTTTGATGTAAAGGTATTCAAGTTTCATATGGTTGAAAAGAGAAAAAAAGACTCTATCAAATGAGTATAATAAAGACGTGCCTTGCCATTTAAAAAAATGTAAGTGTTATTCGTTGCGATTTTGTTTACAGCAAAAATTTAAATTGATATCTCCCAGGTGGTAGATAACTAAGTGCTAAACAACTTTTATTTACAACTTTTTCGTGTAAAGTGCATATTTATCGACCTGTATAATATATTCCATACTTTTCGGACACACTGTATATTGAATCCCTAAAAATGTATAGTTAACACGCCGAACAGACATATCTTGCAACTTACTTCAAATTTGATAACAAGAATGAAATATTCTCAATCACATTTTTCAAAAGGTAATGAATGCTATTCTTTGGATAAACTAGACACGTATCTAATTAATTTTCTACCCTTGCCAACAAGCTTCAATATACGCAGAAATAACTAACTATAAATATTTTGCAAACTGTGCGACACGAAAAAATAAAAACAAAAACCGCGGTATAATAGGTAACGCTGTTCGCGCTGCTAACATCTGCGGCGTACCTATCCCTTTTTAGCTTAATATTAAATTTGGTGATCCAGTTAAAATTTTGTTGCGGTTTATTCTTTCGAGTTGAGATTACCTACATCTTATTTTCTTACCTGCTTTAATGGTGTAAACTTCAAGAACAAACACTATATTTTTACAATACGAAGTAATAGAGATCGACAAGCGCTTTACACGATTGACACAATTACCGATCGTGTCGAGGTGGGAGTGTGATCAATGATTTTGTTCATTAATAACGAGTAATTTGCTTCTTATTTGCTGAGATTAATGAATAATTATCATTGAGAAACAGAATGGTTAATGTCAAGCTAACTTTCAGAAGTCACTACGTGTATTTTAGGGTTTGGGCATTTGTGAGCTTTTGATTTAGGAATGAATTGTTTTCACAGTATATGTATAAGCTTGATGCACACTTTAACTTAAAATTTCTTAACGCATTAGTAGATCAATAAAAAATTATTTTGTAGGTTGGTAATTTCACAGTTTCTGATTATCCTACCAGCTTCTGGTAGCATATAAAGATTTTTGTGTTTATTCTTATTCGAAACGTTGCGAATCCGACTGTAAAACTAATATTTGTGTTTCGAACTAAGGAATCGTTAATTTAGTGCACTGTACAAACTACACGTTTGTTAAAGATTCTTGGCGTTCTTATTTTCGTTCGGACAAGCAAATCCACTTCGATATAATATACAGATAATTTCCTCATTCTTCAGTGAATATGTTCCGGTGCATATCATTTACGACTCGCCATTCATACACTAAATCTAAAAGCTAAATGTAGGTGCTTTTGTTACAAGTTTGATAACATCCAAGTCATAAGACAAGATCATTTGTGTTTCTGTGCTCACAGCTAAATTGTCTATAAAGTCTTAGTAGTTTTAACAAAGAACGTAGTTTAACTCACTTTTATTACACAATTGACGCGCTTCTCAAATCATTCTAAGTATACCGTTCCAAAAACGTTTATTTTAAAAGAAATTATTTTATTTGAAACGGATAAGTGCCGTGGCAGTATTATCTAAAATTTAATTTAGAAATTTCTGCAAACGAAGTACGGATCGCAGCTGCGAGTTCAGGTGGAAACAGAAACCATTAAATGGCAATATATTTTTACGACTTAGTACTGACATAACCCCGCACCACAATGAAATTTAAGTTATAAGAAAGGACGATCGAAAATCTTTCGACATCGAATGCACTTACATTAGATAGGGAAACGTGCAAAATAAGTAGAATGCAGTTTTATGTCCGGCGGTTGTTACGATTGCGAAAATTTTAACGCGAAGTCGTTAAGTTGTATGCACGGACTTTAACTAACTAAAGAGTTATTACTTAGTTATTATTGCTTTGGTGAAATTATTCTCGGATTATGCAAAGTTTGAGGAACTTGTAGTAGCACCCACGTCTACTTAGTTGTGTTTATTTAAATTTGTACTCATTTTTCAATGCAATTTTGATGTATGTAAATTATTATACGAACGAGGTCGTACTTATATTCGTTTCCATGCTTGTTGGTGCGTAAAGGACTAGAAACAGTTGCGTATTTTTTCGGTTAGAGCAGGTTCTTCTATCATATCCAATAGTAAATGGAGAATGCGTTTAGCTCCTCCTATGATGCAGCTCTTTGGGGCATATAATCCTATGCATTAGGTAGGTAGATAATAATACATACAATATCGTCCATTTTATTTCTATGTATTTCATTTTATAATTTCAACAAGATGTCGCTCTTCATTGTTTTTGTTGTACATGATAAATGCAATTCTAATTTATACCTGTCTTCAACAAGAAATCACATCTGTTTTTAATTAATCACTCACATCTGCCATCAAAACGGAAATGTTATTTCTGTATCCAAACATTTTTGGCGCATTGTTTGAATATCGTAACTAGTGTTGTACTACGAATTTCGTTTCATTTTGTACTTTTTTAAGCTGAACGTATTGCGTTTACAAATAAACAAGCACCAAATTTTTTTTTGTATAAACTCCATTGATTAGGATTGTAATTTTTATTTATTTAATTGATGACAAAAAATCAACTTTCAAAGTAGTACTTTTTGCTGGACGTGTGATGCCGATCTTTAAGAAATTCTACTGAAAAGTCTGAAAATTATAACAACACTATCAAAACCTTAATTGTTATTATACTTATTTTAATAAATTAATTCAAATTATACAAGGTAAGGTTTCAATATAAGAGAAGGTTGCCCAATTCGTACCACTTTTGTCGTTTCATTCAATATTTCCCTCACTTTAGTGAATATTTAAATGTTTTAGTGACGAATCGAAACTTTTATTTATTCAGTTCTTTCTCACCTAACCGGCAAAATGTACCTCTTTAAAATTTCTTATTAATAAAATGGACAAGCACTGCGTTAGGTACGATTTAGGAATCTGTGTTCATAAATCGGACCTAACAAAATAAATGGGCTAAACATACCAAACAAGTTTTATTGAAAAAAATAGATAAAAATGGTAACAACAAACTAAAAATGGTTTTGAAACATAACGATGTGTTCTAAAAAGAAAATGTCAGTAATTTAACTACATAAATCATATACATAAATGTTTACACTTAGTGTTAAATCCATCACACTCCATATGGGCCCACTGTTTACACTTCATGCACTCGAACCACTTTTCTCTTGACTTGGATCTAGAGTAGGGTTCGGAGCAATACAGACACCAGGGATCTGCAGAATTATCTTCGGGAAAGTTGATGTTAATTCTACGACTTGTTGTGCTCCTCTGTAGTTTTTAGGAATTACTGGTTTAGGTGTTGTTAAATCTTTGGATGTTGATGGTAAATTATTATTTAAATTCTCCGGGGAGCCTATAGTGTCCTCAATTGCAACGGACGTATTTGGGCTTTCAGTAGTATCATTTGCTATGGCAGAGACATCAGGGTTTGGTATTGCTACTGGTTGAGGTAATAAATATTCTGAAGCTGCGAACGCGTCGTCTCCAAATACACTTCGATCAACAGGCCAGCATCCTGTACTTTTAAAGCATTTTTCAGCAATAGCCACGGTTGCTGATTTTCCATAGGCCTCGGCAAGAAGTTTTGACATTTGAAATTGGGTTATTGTTCGACCACGATTAGCTCTCAACCAAGTTTCAGCGGCCTCAATAAAAAAAGGACTCAAAGGTTTAAAAAACACACATCTAAAGGTTGAAGTCTGTGTGTTGTGTGGCCAGGTAATTGTAACATTGTTATTCCAGATTTTTTGGCTAAATCTAGCGCTTCCAGATTTTTGGAATGGGTAATATGCCCATCTAGGAGTAACAATATTTTATACTCCGGATATGGTTTTGTATAGGAAATGAATTGCTGTAACCATTTTATAAACAATTCCGAGTTAATATAACCACTTTCAGAAATCTCCACCAAACTACCAAGTGGTGCGCCATTTGCTAGTTCTGGAGTATGTCTCATTCTTTTAAAAATAATCATTGGCGGTATATAAACTCCAGCTGCACTTACGCAACAAACCATAGTCGTATTGACTTTTAGTTCACCACTTGATATGGTACCGACTTGGCGTTTACCTTTGTGAGCTACAATTTTTTGTGGCTTTTTTTGTACAGTAGTAAATCCACTTTCATCAACGTTAAAAATTGTCTCAAGTTTAATATTGTGTTTATCTACTAGATTTTCGAGCAATATGAAGAATCTCATTACATTTTCCCTGTTGAAACCTCTAGCCCTGGCCATTGAAGTTGCTTCTGGTTGTCGAAGAGAAATTTGGGGATGTCGTTTCATGAATCCGTAGTACCATTTTTTTCCTGCCATTTGTGTCTCTACATTAAACTTGTGTTTAATATTATGCTTCTGAGCAAGATCAAATGCAATTCTTCCAGCTTATTTAGAGTGCCTCCATTCCTACTACGTAAGCAGCAGTCTTCGAAATCTTTCCCCAGTGTTATGAGACGTCCACGATGAATTACATTATCGTTAACGACAATATTTTTATTTTCCAAATGCCTTTTTAACGTGGGTTTGGAAATGCCATACCTTCTGCTACATTCATTTAAACCACAAATTCCATGTCTGTAAGCCGCTAAAGCTCTGTTTAAGTTCTCTTGCGACCACTTTGCCATAATTCTAGAAAAAAATACTAACTGAAACATCAAATCGTACCGGTACTAATTAAAAACCTCAAAGTGGTACGATTTGAGAGCTTGGACCTGTTTAGACATATCGCCTTACCTCAAGTTTATTTGAATGTTTATTTAACACGTTTCATAGTATAAATAATCTCCAAACTACCCATTTCCATTACAATTTACCAAAGTGTTTAAAATATTACAGCTAGATACTAAATAACTTAATACTTACCATGCAAATATTTCATCAACGTGCACCAAAACAAAACAACGCCAGTTACTCTGTCATTTAAAGTTCAAACTTATCAAGTACTCTGTAGCGAACTTATGAAACTGTAACAGTGCTGCTTTAAATACGAAGCTGGCGTTAGGCGTTCTAAATTAAGAAAATTAAAGAGGTACGATTTAGGATGTGGTACGAATTGGGCAACTTTCCCCTAAATAAAAACATTTAATTCGTCGAATCTGCGAATAGAATCTGCTTGAGTCGAACTGTGTAAATAATGCAGAAATATTGACTTCTTTTGAAATGTCATATGCATCTACCGTCTACAATTTTCAAAAAAGGTTTTTGTTGTTACTAGTGCAGCGTTAAGGTCAAATTCCTTAGATTCAAGAAGTTTACAAAACTAACAACAAGAGATTTTTTAGTTATTGTTTGAACATCCATTTGCGAATTATTTCCACATGAACCAGTCAGAGTATGGTCTTCGTAAATATCCATAAGCTTATCATTCACATCAGCTACTTGAAACCGTATTGGTCGAAATGTAGCAATTTGACTCCCTTCTTGTATCGCTTAGTGGTTTCACTGTCAAACGAAGCACATGACGCAGTATGACATCTCAACGTTGAGTTGAAGCAGAGGAATATACATATCGACTTTGACTTCCTAGAACTCTTACTAAGGCAATTAACCTGACCAGAACCAGTAATTCTTCTCGGTTCTTTTTAAGCGCAAACTTTCTTCGTCAATATATTTATTATTTTTCAACCTAAGCTCTAGCTCCTCAATCTTGGTAGTTTCTAAAATGATTACTATTTTTTTCATGGTTTGATGGTATCGTAGAGATATGCTTTTAGTCATTGACTCTTTAATTACACATGGATGAGATACATATTCTAATAAGTTCTAATGAATTGAATTTTTTTTTAGATTTTTATCTAATGGAAAGTTGATATTTTCTACTTGATCTGACCCGTGTTTGACAAGATTTTTTTCCAAACCCACGCTGCTAGGTCATCGAAATTCAAATTGAGACTGAAAACATTTCCCAGGTTTTGTTTTTGAAAGTCTTGATCTTTACGTTCTTCACTATGTTAAATATTTTCTACTTCTGAGAACAGATTAAGATTTTCAGTTGAACAACTTTCTGTGAGGGATCATTTATTTCTTCTTTATGTATATATATCGTTTCATTGCATGTTTTTTGGGGTCTTCCTCTTTTTCTGGATATTTTTGTCTTTGTTTCCCATATTAGTTTAACTTGTCTGTTTTCGCACATTCTTGTTCGATGACCAAACCATTTAAGTTGCTTTACTTTAATTGTCGTCTGTAATGGTGGTATTTGAAGTTCTTCTCTGATAATGGTATTTCTGATTCTGTCGAGTTTTGTTACTTTCTTGACTTTTCTTAAGAATTTCATTTTTATAGCGTGAAGTTTGGATGCCAGACTTCCTGACAGCATCCATGACTCGCACGCGAACGTTAGGGTTCGAAGGACCGTAGTTTTATACGCAGTTATTTTTGTTCTGTTGGATATGTTCTTATTACCTAAATATTTTTTGTTTAAAAGATAATATACTTTTGCCGCACTCTCTATTCTTTTATTTATTTCACTTTCTTCTTTACCACTTGCACTTATATTGACACCAATGTACTTGAAATTGTCTACTTGTTGTATTTCTTCGTTTTGTATTTTTATTTTCACTCTTTCTTGTGTTCTTGATATTACCATTATTTTGGTTTTTTTGAGGTTAATTTTCATATTGTATCTACTAAGTGTTTGAGCCCACGTGTCCATGTTATGTTGCAGTTCGCTTACACTAGATGCTAGCAAAACTATGTCGTCTGCGAAGGCGCATTACGACATTACTGTCGGTGTTAAGTTTTTATAGCCGAGATAGATTTTTTTACTTCTTTAAGGTTTTTTTTTCAATAACCACGTTGAAAAGGGGACGACTAAGAACAGCTCGTTGCTGTAAGCCATCCTTTGTACTAAATGTGTCTGAACATTTACTCATTGTCCTTACATAGTTTGAATTATCACTGTATATACTTTTAATCGCATTTATAAGATTTTCGTCAATCCCTCTTCTTTTCAAACTTTCCCAGACTTTAGTTCTTGGTGTAAGGTCGAACGCCTTTTCTAGATCGATAAAACTTAAGTAAGCTTTGGTATTTTGTCTGTAGGTCTTCTCTATTACTTGTTTTATTGTGAAAATGTGGTCTTGTATGTTTCGTCCTTTACGGAACCCACTCTGTGACTCTGACAATTGTTGATCAATTTTTTATTCTTAGTCTTTGTTCCAGTATTCTTTTGTACACTTTCCTTGCTATACATATTAGTGTAATTCTCTTATAATCTAGTCTGTCCCCGTTTTTGTATAGTGGTAATATTACTACTGCTTTCCAGTCTTGTGGGATTTTCTTTTCTTGCCAGGCTTTATTAATTATCTGCACCAACATTAAGTCTCCAGTTCTCCCCATCTTTTTTAATAACTCAGGTCCAAATTCATCATGTCTTGCCGATTTACCACTTTTAATATTTTTTATTGCTTCCAGTACTTCTTCTTCCGTTATGTTGTTCGTTTTCATCAGTTCCATTAGTATTTCGGTTGGTTCCGTCTTCTCGGTGTTGTGTTGTAACTCTTCTTGTCCGGTTAGCAACTCGTGGAAGTATTGTTTCCATCTTTTCATAACTTCATTACTGTTCTTCAATATTTCCCCGTCTTTGCTTCTGATTTAGAGTAGGGTGTGTTTGCTTTCTTTTAGGTTTTTGATCATTTTATAAAACAGTTTTTGGTTGTTTTTATTGCTTTCCATTTTTCTGCCAAATTTTTCCCAACTCTTTTTTTCTCAGTTATTACTACATTTTTTGTTATTGTTCTATGTTGTTTATATATATTGTAAGATTCTTCCGTCTTTGTCTGTAGGTACCTTTCTCACTCTTTTTTCTTCTATTTTGTTTGTTTTTTAATTTTTTCTATCCACCAAGCCCTCTGGTTTTTAGTAGTGCTAATTTTTGATGTACCACAAGATTCTCTCGTCAAGTTGATTATCAATTCTTTAAATGTTTGCCACATGTTTTCTAGCTCTTTATATGCGAAATTATCTGACAATTTACCATGTTGGTCTAGTATACTTCTCAATTTGTTTGCAATTTCTTTATTTTCTAGGTTGTATGTTTTTATCTTTTCGTAGTACTTCTTTGTCTTACTTTCCATTATATGTTCTTCAGTGTTTTTCCTTATTTTAGTTTTTATTTTACCTATTACCATGTAATGATCTGAGTTAATTTCTGGTTTTCTGTTCACTTTCACGTCATTCAGGATTCATTTTTTGTCCGTTTCTACCAAGATATATATATATAATCTATCACCGATTTTTCGTTCCTAGTTGGAACTTTCCTTGTGTACCGATGTATGTCTCTATGTTGGAAAAATGTGTTGGCTATTATTAAATTGTTTTTCGTGGAGTAATCGATTATTCTTTTTCCGTTATTATTTCTTATATTTTCTCTAAATAAACCAACTACTTTATCCGTTTGTGATAGTTTTTTCCCTACTCTGCCATTTAAATCCCTTGCTATTATTTTTACACTTTTACTTCCTTCGGTGATTTCATTTAGTTGTTGCCAAAATTGATCCTTTTTTTCATGTCTTTCATCTTCGTTTGGCCCGTATGTCACTATTAGCGTAATTATTTTCAAATTTATTTGCATCTCAACTGTTAAGATCCTTTCTGAGATACATTTCTATCTTCTCAATTTTGTTTCCCAGTCTTTATGTATCAGGCATGCAACACCTCCTTTAGCTCTCTCCTCTTGTGGTACTCCACTGTATAGTAGGATATGTCCTCCGTTTGTTTTTATTATGCCCTCTCCTTTTTTCTTTGTTTCTGTTAATCCAATTATTTTTAGTTTTGTTTGTGTAAATTCATCTATCAGTTCAAGTTCTTTGCCATTTAATCTTCTTATATTCCATGTTGTTAGTTTTCATATTGTGTTTTTGTTTTCGTCGATTTTGGTTTTTTGTTTCCATTTTTGTTTGTATCCAATACTCGTTGACCTTGTTTCTCGCCGTGTCGCCTCTAATTTCTCCATAATATTATTTAGCTTTTGATGTGGTTGTTCTATTACATATTAATCCGTTTTCTTTTTTGCTCCATATATATTCATCTTGATTAATGAAGATTTGGTGAGCTATTTCAACGACCGATCCTTTTTCTCTTTCTTCTGCGTCTATTTTTCTTAGTTTCCGTTGCACTTCTCTTTCTGATTAAGTAAGATCACTATGAATCTTGTGTTCCTTTAGCTTATATTTATTTTGAAGTATCTTTATTTTCTCGTTCTAATCTTTCAATTTGACTACGCATCTATTTTCCACAGTTTTATAGGTCTCTTTAATCTTCGGTTGTAGATCTAATTTTTCTTTGAGGATTTGTACCACCATTTCTTCTTTCAAATCAACATCTTTTACGTGGTTCTTGAGAGTTTGAACGAAGATACTTCTCGAATGAGCATGAGCATGAGTTGGGCCCTACATGCATATCCAATGCTTGCGACAAAAGATTTATAAAAAATTTTGGAAAGAATTAAAGTGAGATCAAAAGCATGTGTTTGTTGTTAGTAGCCACGTTACAAAAATAGACGAGACGATTCCAGACGGGAACACAGTTTTCCATACACCTTGAGAAATGACAATAAAAGATCCAAGTGTGTCGAAAAAATGTTCTTGTATTCTTTGGGTTTACGCCCTTTCAAAGTACGAAGTTAGGTAAATAAGAGCTCATGTTGTATGTTGCCAGAGCAGTCTGACCACTGCAGAAAGCATACCTTTGGTGAAGGGAAGAAGGCTTACCTACTTGAAAACGTTTTTCGAAAATATGTAAAAGCAACCGTCTTACTATGTCAAAAATGACGCCAATAAGTTATTTCTTGAAGACAGTTTTACTTCTTTGAGGCAACTACAATATTTACGTTCAAAAAGCAAATGAAAAAGTGATGCATGTATTGGGAAGTAAAACGTTTGTAAAGAAATTCAAGGAAGAAAAGTTAAGCTTCTTTACGATGATTTTTGAATTAACTAAAGTTCCTAAATCCAACATTTCTAAGTCGGAAGAGTTAGCTTTGATACGTCTACGTAGGAACCGCGATATCATCGTTCTTCCAGTCGACAAAGGCAACGCTACTGTCATTTTGAACCAAACTTACAAGCTTTTGTCTAACATTCCTACCAAATTTATAGGCAAAACCTCTTCTGACATCCTCAACTCTCATAATTTCATATAACGTTTGAAATCTATAAAACTTGAACCCCAGGATCTTCTTGTGAGTTTTGATGTCATTCACTTTTTACTAAAGTTCCTATTGAAATTCAATTATTATCATCGAGCAAATTCTGTCTCACCATGACAAAGATTTGAGTTCTTCTTATTGATAAGTGTTTATCGTCAACTTACTTTCAATTTGATAACAAGTGTTAGAAACAAGTTTCGGGTTCTGCGTTATCTCCTGTTGTAGCTTATACTTTTATGGAATCTTTTGAGACAGTTGCTTTAGAATCTCAATCTCAACTTGTCTTCAATAGGAAAGTCAGAGAAAGCATAGAAATCATCAAACACCCCAGTAGCTACAATCGTGACAACGGTTTTCAACTATCCTCTTTTTGGTTACCAGGTTGTTACTGGTTTATCTAAGACGCGTCTCTTTTTGAACGTAACCAGCTCATCCCACGGCGACGATACTTCTTTTTAAATAAGGAGACAATTTGTGTGGAGTTTAGAATCGATTACCTAACACTGTAGTGATTCTTTGTTAGATTATCGTTTACTTCTTTAAGTTTTCGATTTCTTTCACGCATTGATGAAGTAAACGAAACGTTGGCAGCTTCGGTTACATCACCATGGTTCAAATCCGGAAGACGTTTTAATCTTGGTATAAATACTTAACTAAATTAAACGATACAAAACAAAAAATTCTACAAAAATAGAAAAAATTATTACTTTGCACTAATTTTCCTCTTCTTGATTATCTTCTTTATTGATGCGAGTTGCACGTTCATTAGTGAAAAGAAATAAATCATAAAAAGCATGCCATTCTCTAGATATAACGCTTTTCAAATCTTGTCAATGTCTACATTTTTTCTGAGTGACTGTAAAGTGGCGGAAATTTCAAAACTGGAGGAACATTTTGCATCCTACATCGTAGATCTTGAAACTGTTAAGTTAAATCTACTTTTACTTGAATTTTGCCACTAGAATCATAGATGTGACAAGATTGTAATTTCGTGTAGTCTTTGAAGAAGTCATGTGAGAGTTGCAACAGTTTTTGCGGCTCAGGTTTCAATTTAGCTTGTTCAGAAGCTTGAACATAATTACTTGGTAATTTTGATTTTCATGTTTTTTAATTTTTTTAAATAGCATGGTAATTTGTTTTGTTGCATACTATGAAATTGTGACATTCTAATTTGAGTTTGAAGTAAATTTTGGCCGCGTTCAGCGATGGAGCTATCTTCACAGCACGATACTCGTATTGTCAGCTTAGGTTTTCGACTTTGAATACTTCTTAACATTTTCTACATTGTGCTTTTGAAAAACTTCTTTATAAAAATTTTGCAGCTGTTTTAATGTCGTCAACTGTTAAGTACAATTTGTTAGTATCTTTTCTCGCATAATGAGGGTTTTTTTCCCAGTAATTTATAGAAAAAGTTATTCAAAAACAATTAACTTTTATCAAATGCATTCACATTGAGGTTTCTCGTTGTATTCCTTTCGTTTTGTTCTTGTACCGAATCATTCATTCCATAGCTGCCACTCTTCACCTAAGTTTTTACTGCAAAACGCCCTAATGTCGTCTTGTGAAATAAACATCGACAAACTTGAACTAACTATTCTCACACCTTCATTAAAAGTACCTACCGCAAAACCTTTTCTTTGACTTTAAACACAATATTGATACACAGCGCTCCTACATTTTCTTTTTTGTTGGTGTCATGTTGAAATATTTTGCTTCGAGAAAATCCTAAATATCTTTTTCCTGTCATTCTCGCCTTTTGGTTTTGAATTGTTTTCAACATCCACCACCGATACGGCCTTGGAGTAAATAGACCACGATTTTTTACGTTTTGAAATTTTTAAATAAAGCCATTTTCAATCATCAGCCGTATTCCCAGTTTTTGGATGTTTCCCATTGCTCGTAAACGGTTACTAATCATTTTTTGTGCCACATTTAAAGTTACTAATAGTTGTTTTTGAGTTTGGATTAAGTCTTCGTCCAATAACTCGAGAAATTGTGAATCCAAAAATGTTTTCGGTCTACTCGAACGTTTACTGTCTTTAAAATCAAAATCACTACTTACATTTTCAAAACCACGTCTCACATGTTTTGATGTTTGGAGCATGCTCTCCGTAAGTTTTTACCACCCAACGATGACTTTCAACATCTTTTTACTTTTGATGAAATAAGAAAAGTAATCCATGGCCTTTTTTCAGGCACAAAATTTGACATATTTACAGAGCTGTAACATGCTATTATTTAGGCGGAATGAAGCTTTTTTGTAGTTTTTAATGCTATGGCCTATGTTAGAACATTTTATTCCATACTTACGGCTAGCGACGTCTGTTAGTAAAACCGGTAAGGATTTTCCAGGTTTTATTATGTTTTTTTCTATATAACCAATGAGTGTCGATAGTAAGGTTGACTGTTTTTCATGGCCCAGATAGTGCTGGAATTACTCTGCAAAAAACAGTTACCATAGTAAACGTTATATTTTTTTTCTTCTGCAGTGAGGTTACCAACTTGTTATTCTTTTTCTTTGGGGTAATGATTTTTCTTTAATTAATTGACTTTATCTTGGTACTTTTTACGTTGCAAGTTTTCTATAGATGATTTAATTATTTAATTATTTGGGCATGATAACACTTTAGAGAATCTTTTTGTTTTTGCTTTTCAGGCGTTCCGAGGTTTACGAAACGCCAATTTAAGACAATACATAACGAGATCTAATCAAAATTTATACGATTGTACTTGTTTGTTGACTAGGACTCTTGTCAAGAATATTGTTCTGAGGAGACTTGTGTAGGTCTGGCCTCATTTCTTGCAGTTTGCAGGTTGTTTCATGTTATCAAGAATCCGTTTTTTCTTTCAACTTGTAATTTGACGTTCTTCTTTATGGAACAAAATTCTAAAATTACTAAAGTTTTAAGTTTTGACTGTTCGAAATTAGGAGAAATTCTACTTTTAGCTTAAACAACTTTTATGATAATTCTTGAAGCTGGAGATTCCTTTGTTAGTATCGCGATACTAGGCGATATTTTTGTATATTGCGTTGACAGGAGATGGTCCTGGTTCCTGGTGTGGAAAAGCGTGGTCACTGCAAGTGAAATAGCAACATTATGTTATATTTAAAACATTGTGAGCTTTTTTAGTGTTTTTTTTTGTAGCAGCTAAGTAGCACTCGTAAGAATATTTCTCTCACCGAAAAGTCAAAACTTTTTAATGCAATACGATTTTAAAAGACCGACGAAACTATCTCAACTGACAGACGACACTCATGTTCGAGGTTTTCTTTAATTAATCCGAATTGCACGAAGTTGGTAATATTTAATACAAATCTGTAGAGACTTAAATAAAAGAGAGAAATAAAAACTCTTATTTTTTAAGGATTATTCGTTCTGAAAATTACGTATTCACGTCTTCGGGCTATTATAATGACGTTAATTTTAGAAGTAACCTTAAGTATGGTGTTACAATTGTCTCTTGTTCTAAATATATTTTTAAATTCATTCAAATTAATCAAAATATCAATAAATTAATTAAGCCAAGTTGTTTTTTTTTAATTTTTTTTTTACCGTAAATTATGTATTTTTATGCGACACTAAAATATTACGAAACGTTGAGTAATTTTAATGTTTTTTTTTGTTGCAACGATAAAACTATTGATAAAATCACACGGCAGGGATTAGAAAGCAATTTTGCATTTATTCCGTTTTCTATTATTTGCAGTCAACAAACTTAATTTATGTAGACGCTTGCCAGAAGCAATTTTACAAGTTGATAAATTATATATTTTTTATTTTATTCTTAACGATTCAATCAACGTTGTTATTCTTTTTGTAATTTGCAACGATTATAGCGTATAATTTATTAGATTTAAAGGTTAATTATCAACTGGTGGTACGATAAAATACAATTTTTATTGGATCATCGTTTATATATTTTTTTCCATTATCTTAACTTAATACCACCCGCATCGGTTTCTATTCGTTCTTAATTATCTCGATACGTCTTATCGGGTATTTATAATCAATTTATTAATACTAAGCATTTCCGTACATTTCCTGCCATTTCTTCTGTTGGTTTATATAAATGCTCTGTTTTGTTATTACAATTTTTTAACTTTTATTTATACACATGAATTGGTTGACGAAATGTTAAAGTCTGACCGTTACAAAACTAAGACACAATTTGTCCTAATGTGTCAGAAAATTGAAATACGCTCTATCATCCATCCATCCTCATTGAATACATGTTTTCCCGAATCTGTACTTAAATTCTGCAAGTTTTTTAACTTCGTCTTCCAATCTCATCTGACGTTCATAGATGATCATGACAATTTTCTGGCATGACGTCAAATTTATCATCTTTATTTCTTGCTTCCTGGGCATCCTGTGATGACTATTCTAACGGAAGCAGGGATTATGGATTAACCCATTAATGCCTAAGCACTGAACCACTTAAAAATTTGCGGTTTCTTCTGGCCAATCTTGACATTGATCTATTTTAGAGGACCAAAGTGAAAAAAAAATATTAAATCCTACCAAATAACCTTGTGGCCAAGTGGTGCATTTTTGCACCACTGGGAAGATAGGACAAAAATGAAATTTATTCAAAAATATAAAACTTATTTTATTATTAGAAGTAAATACATATGATTATATCTAATTTGTATGATATGTCACAAAACACTTAGACTGTAAATAAACTTTGCATTTGAGACACTGAAAAAATGTATGCTTATGACAAACTCGACAACGTTTTCGAGTTTCTATGGAGCGCTCGATGAAGTGATCTGTGGTATTGATTCGTACTTCAAGAGACATTTGAGGAGTGCTGTTGGGTATCTTTTTTGAGGAGTCGGTCCGAAGTAAATAGTTGGTAACATAAATCCGGAAGTCTAATTGACTCATTAGTAATCAGTGGCCAATACCACTTCCTTCCACGCACACGAATTCGAGAGTTATTTACTGCATTATCGTGCAAATCCACTCCTCCCATTATATAATTGTAATGGTGAACAATATGTAACATGGGAACTAGAATAACTTTTTTTCCTTTAGAATTGTACCTTCTGGCACGATGAATTGGTTCTTCAGCTACATGGTTAGAAGCTAAAGTTACAATCGCATTGTCGTTTCAACGCAAAAGAAAAATTTCGTTATCTTCGTCTAAACATTGATCATAAAATCCACGGTCTTGTTTCTTCATGGTTTTGACGTCCATAACTTTTGCGTGATTTGTCTGATTTTCCCGTATTGTACCCGTGGCAGCGATCCCCAATTCCGACAGGCGTTTTAGTAACTTATGAAATGTAAAAAAAGTTATCAAAAGCTACGGAGTGATGATTGTTTTGTTCAGGTACAGATAGTAATTCCAAAACAACTCGTTCGGTATTAGAGGATGTACCTCCATATGGCATGAAGTAGTACAAATAACCGTCGGCTGAACAAAGATCCCAATACTTGTAACCAAACCGGATGGGTTTCCCCTTTATAAACATTTTACACGAGTCTGCCGAAATATGCCATCATTTGCTCATCGATTAATAAGTGATGCGAAAAGACTCTAAATTGCATAAACTTTTTATACAGCAACTCATTCGCATATGTATCGTTTTTATCTAAGTTGTGGTTGTGAATCTTTTCAATATCTCAAAACAATGACGGCTCATAGTCTCTTTGATGATGCTTACACCCAGCAATCGGTTTATTAACCAAAATGCTCTATAATTAGGGAGTGTATGAAACCCAGTAAAATGCAAAATTCCAATAAATTTCTTTATTTCATCTGCGCTGGTTTCGAATGAATGTTGATTTTTGTCTCCTTGGGCATAGCTGTTAGACTTTTGCACAAAATTACTTCTTCATCTATAAACAACTCAAACAATTCAAGCGGCGTCTTATGTCCTGAAATAATTGATACAAATAAAAATAGAAGCAAAATAATACACAGAACAAAACTTAGTTCAGAATACAAAGCGTCAATTTTGTTTTTGGAATTGTCGACTGGTATTTTTGAAAAATTCGGTTTTACTTTGTTCCATTTTGGAACAACTGGAGACACTTATTTTGGTTTTTTGCCTGTGCTTGTACTTTTCCGTTTGCGGGATTTTTTATTTGCATTTTTTGTAGACGAATTCATTTTCCAATGCCGACGATGGAATGTGCGGATTTCCATCATTGTAAATGCATACTAGTTCCAGCTCATCTGCCAGATCTTTCGGCAGATGATTGGAGTCGGCAAGTATTTGCTCTGTATCATCAACCATTTTTTCGTCGCTTACTTCGCCCGCACTAGGCGGCGGTAAACAAACAATTTGAACTTTATCAGCATGTAGAACATTGATATTTTCCTAATCTTCTTCTAGAAAGAACATGTCCATTTCTTCTTCCAGTTCTTTGACTGTCAAAAATTGTTTACGCGCGGCCATTTCACACAACCACCAACACTAACAAAATAATGAAACTGAATTTACTAATAATTGCTGCATTCACCTTCAAGACCACATGGAAACTACAGGAAGCGCATTCGGGTATTGAGTAAAAAAAATTATTGGTAAACTGAAATCACAGAATGAAATTCTTTGAAATAAAGCAACACACAGACCAGACGTGATAACGCAATCATGTAGTATCTGTTTCTCGTTTATATTTTAGTGTTAGGTCGATGATAAGCAGCATCCGTTCCAGGAATCTAAATGCACATAAATTCCTTTTGTGTTGATCACCTGCGACCACATTTGTTTTGTATTTCGCGTACACTTATATGCCCAGCGGTGCAAAAATGCACCAGGTATTTTCACACATATCAAATGGGTATCAAATTTCACTGGAGTAATTTAACTTAGTGTCACATCTAAAGTTTATCAGCTTTTCCTTAAAAGGATTTAATTTTTTTTCAATATTTACAATTATTAAAGATTTTTCAAAATATCACCTAAAAACATACATATATGTTGATATTTTAAGATTACAACTTTAGCGAATAATATGAAAAATACACAATGTTTTTAACACTCCAAGTAACATTCTGTGCGAACAAGAAAATCCAAAAAATATTTTGTAGTGTCAAAAAAATTCCAAAGTTACTGGTGCATTTTTGCACCAGCGGTCATTAATAGATTAATACCTTATGAAGAGCAGTAGCATCCGTAAGTTTTGTACGTAATATTCAACTGTTGCATTTGCATAGTCTCCAAATTTTTTTGAGTCAATGGGGCTACTATTATTGTAAAATCTTCTGATAAGATGTTTATTCATATCTTTACGCCAAACTTTATCAAAGGCTTCGGCCACATCTAGGACAAATTCTATCTATCGTGGAGTGTTTTTGTTCAAATCCAAAATTGTAATTTGGTTGCCGTTTTCTATAAGCGGCTTAAGTCTCTTGAGGAATAGTTTTCGAATAATTTTGATACCATTGACAGATAGACTTAACATTGTTAGGCGGCATACCAGGTTTGAGCAACACAATTACTTCCGCCACTTTTCAGCTAGCGGAACCGCAGCACTGCATTGAAGCGTGATTATGCTTTTCCTAGGCAGCTGCTTCAGGATTTTGCCAGTAATCAAATGTTTATTTTCTTAGCTAATTCCTTTGGAGTGACAGGGGTGATGTTTTCTGTTCTTGGGTTGGTGTTTCGTTGGGCTGCTAAATGTTCGGTAAACAAATCAGCTTTTTGTTTATTATTTTTGGCTTATGAGTCGTTTTTTATTTTATTTTAACTGGTGGTATTGACGATATGGGTCTGTTTATTCTCTTGGTAGCTCTCTAAAGAGAATAATCGGTTTTGTCGTTTTCCAGATTTTTCATCTTTTTCTTCTTCTTTTAGCTTTTGTATTTATTTTTTCAGCTGTTGTGTTTTAGATTAGTTAGAATGGTCTTGTCTCAAGGATCTCCACGAGTGTTACCATTTTCTTCGGGCTCTTCTTGGCTATTTGCCTGATTTCTATTGAGTAATTTATACTTACGTAACTTTTTTTGTATTATTGAATGCTGCTGCCTGTATGGGTTTGTTAAAGTTTTCAGCTTTCACTTCTAATTTCTTATTTTAATTTATGATAACATTTAAACTGATATTGTTTTGTAGTTCCGTTTTGAAGCTTTCCCAGTCGGTGGTTTATCCACTATTTCTGGTAGTATTTCCATTTTGGTTATCTTCTCACTCAGCGTCAAAATCAATGTTCAGGATCAGATTCTAGGTCGAAGTTTTCCTCTAGCCCCATAAAAGTTTGTCTTCTGTAGACACGATCTTATGAAGGTAGGTAGGTTTTCTTCTACGTCATTTTTTTTAAAAGGTATTAGTTTCAAACGACGCACGTTGATTGGCGATTCTCAAAGGAGATACTTAACTGAAAAACCTACAAAAAATCTAATCAAACATAATGAAGATTTAGTTTTCAATGATGTATAATCAATTATTTTAGTAATATGATAAATCTTCGCAAAATTGACTTTTGAGATGATAATTACCTGTTCGCACCATAGTGCATCGTTACAAGCTTTGGACACGGATGGAGTTTACTTTTCATATAATTTCTATAGTAATGTCTACAATTTAGTGTTTTTAACACAGAACGTGTTGATGAACAATGTAATAGTGAGAAAAACAATAGAAAATTAACTCGACACAATTCAACAAACTCATTTTGATGATTGGAGCTCTTATCTCACTCTTTGCTGGAGAATCACTTCACACTTCACTAACTCATAAGGCTCTGTTTTTTTTAATCGTCTTACTAACTGTGAGTTGCCTAGAAACGTTTTTTTTTCACTATCGTGCCATCTTCGAAGGATTTCTTGTGTTTATGAGTAATTTTGAAACAATATTGTTGCAGGTTTCGATTGTATGTTTGGTTCAATCAGTTCGTCTATTTATTCGCCCTTTGTTTGGAAATCGTTTTACATACAGACGCAATAATTGCGAGTCGTTTTACTAACTATAAGTTGTCAAGAAGTTGGATGACTTTGTCATTTCTGAATTGCTCTTTGCGGCATAGCTCAAAAGGTTATATCCACCCCGTATCCCATCAGCCAATACTTTGTTTGTTTTTGTTTCCTACTGCCAGCATGGCAGTATCATCAGCAAAAATAGCAATAGTATTATTAAGATAGCTTGTGTAGACAAGGTAAATGATTGGACCTAATCACTCTCTTGTCCGACTTCAGTTGTATTTTCGTCCAGGTCAAAATATCTGTGGTTCAGTGACAGGTGCTTTTTAAGATGTAAGCTGCCAATCTGACTTCACCTTCCAAGAAGATCTGCAGAGGTAGATTTAAAAAGGCATTTACTGCTTGACCTGAGGTGCTTTTACAGACTTTGGTAATGTACCGATTAGCCAGGTATTCTGCTAATTTTCAGATTTTTAGTCACTTGTTGGGTTTTGGGTCACCAGGCGATTATGCCGTATGAGATTATTGGCCAAACCATAGTTTTGTAGCCATAGAGTCATTTCCGGTTTGAGTCTTCATTTACTGCTTATGGTTGTTTTTCGGTTATTTTCTTAATGCTGTTTTCGTTGCATTGCCTGCAGTGCTCTGGTATTTGATACGTGTCATTATGACAATGTCATCGGCATATCTTTGAGTGTAATAGCCTCTGTTGTTGTTTTTGAAGGCTCCTTGTATATGTAGGAACGTGCCAACTGCATACTCCTTACATTTCATAGCATTAACAATTTTTTCCATCAATTGGTGTAGTGCTGTATCACATGATTTTCCTATTTGGTAAACACGTTGATATATGTGGATCGGAAATGCTATTAAAGCCACTTCTTCTAGTATCTGTCTGCCAATCTTTTCAATGTTTTAAGGAGGAATGACGTTAGCGTAGCTGTTCTTACCTGGTTGTGGGATGAATACCTTTTTAGCCACTTTCCAGGCTTAAGGGATGTATCCTAGTGCCAGACATGTCTCTGAGTGTATCTATCATTTTCTGTAACATCAGGGGTTGTATGCCATCGTTGCAGCAGATTAGAAAGGACTGACGAGGTGAATTGCCCACTTAATTCTTTTTTTGCTGACAATTGTCTTTGTTCTTTCCAGTCTTCTCTTCTAGGATTATAGTTGGTTTCGATCAAATTTTGTTTTATCAAAAGAGATCCTTTCATCCTCGGTTCTATTGTATTTTTCCTTAAGAGTGCCTACTGGGATTGTTTTGAGATAATTTTGTCGAGCTGTAGAACACGTCTCTACCCCGGGCAGATTTTTTTTTCAGGCTGCTACCTTGGTTGCTACGATCTTTTTGCCACATTCTGTCAGGTCTTTTTGGTAGTTTTTGGCTTTAGACTTATTGAACAGACGGCTGACTTCTTGTCTGGTTCTTTCTAAGTTTCTAAGTCTTTGTTCCATCAATTTGTATGTTTTTTAACTCTTTGCTGACTAGGGACGATCAGCTGTTCTGAACGGAGTCTATCATGACCTTTTTTATCGGATTGGCATTAGAGTTAAGTACTACTTTATTTAAATCTTGTCTTGTAGTTTTTGTTTATATAGGTTCCAATATGTCTTTTTTGAGTTATAGTATGCTCTTTGGATTACTTCTCGTTGAGACAGTTCGAAGCTAATATAATTATGGTCAGATAGTGATGGCTCGTCTAAGACTCGTCATTTGTCTAACAATGGTTCACACCTTATGTTACAGTTATTGCTGCCCTAAGTGGCGTGTTTCGCGTGACACATTTGAAGTAAGTTTTTCTGCTAGATAAGCTGATCTTCTAGACCGTAATGCATCTTTTTGGCTTAGTTCTCCCTGTGATATTTTGTATTTTTATTTAGGTTTACTCCTTTTTATTTTTGAGGCTTTCGCGGCCGGGTTTTGAACCGCGTTCCATATTTACACTTTTCACAAAATTTATAAAACTTACAAACGTTTCGACAGTCATGTCGCTGTCTTCTTCAGAGAAAACTGAAACTGAAGATTTAGGATCCTGACAAACCTTTATATTACGCCGTTCGGGTCAATGGTCCGTGACGGTTCCGATTCATTAGTTTTCCGGAACATGTTTTTCCATATTGGCACTAGATCGATTCCATTATACTTATTAAAATTGTCGTACTTCTGGATTTCAATGGCTTCCTTGTATAGGTCTAGGCCAGAAGTTTTGGGATTTAGCCAACATTGTTGCTTCTTCAAATTTTATCGTGTGACCGGTTTACTCCTCTTGGTTCAGGCGGTTAAGCTTGCCTATCTGCTCGTGAGACCTAACCGCAGTCAGCGGTTTAGGTATTATTTATCGGTTCCATTCTGTGGGATGGGTATCGTATTGTTACCTCAGTTACCCTTCGATACTACAGCTGAGCGTTGGGGGGCGGGGGTCGGTTTTGCGGTGCGACTTTAATCCTCATTTTGCTGAGTTTATCTCGCTCAGAGAGACTAACAGTAGACATCCAGCCCACGCTAGGTAGTTGGGCGTCCTATCCGCCCCTGGAGACGCGCCCGATGGGTTTCCAGGCTTACGAGAATATATATATAGTCAATTTCTAATAAAATTTCTTCACATATATCTGGTTCGCAACTCTTAACGAATCTGTATGCGATTGTAGGTTAACAAATTCTTTTTCTTTGACTAAACTAAATAATTTATTCAATTAAAATTTTATAATTTTAATTTATTATAACATTTAAGTATTTATTTAAATATGTAACATTATGTAGTTATTTTACGTGAAGTAAATGCATTTATTTAATAAATTTGTTGCAAAATTTATTTTAATTTACATTATAGATATGCAGCTTTTGAAAGCTGTCATGGAATATAACGTTGAAAAACCTACTCTTAAGTCTGTTGTTAGTTTTTGAAAAACATTATATGCCAGGTGCACTCCTAATTCTTCTATTATCAAACGATTTTCTCTGCATGTCAACTTAAAAAATAATTGTTTCATATCAAGAGACTGTTGTAAGAACTACTTTTAATAAATGAAAAGAACTTTTTAATTATAATTGTGTTACGTTTATAATAACCAGTAACGTTCATGTTTTAATAATCCAAAAGTACCCACATCTCAGTACAAATAAAAAAATAACTACAAGTTTTTCGCAAGAAAGTCGTCATTTTAACTAACATTATGCTTTGCTCTGTTAATTCTCGTAATTATGTGCGTAAAACAGTGGGCATGACAAATTAAGAAAGGAAAGGATTTATAATTAAAATTAAAGTGCACATTTGTCTTTGTATGTGCAATTTACAAAAGTATTTACTTTTATATTTTTTTTCAGGACAAACTACGGATCTTCTAGAAGACTGCCAAAAACTATTGGAAAGGTTCAAGTACCCGTGGGAGATGATGCCTCTAATGTATGCGATTCTTAAAGACGCCCGTGCCGATTTAGAAGAAGCTTCTAGGCGTATCGATGAAGGTGAGTACCTTTAATTAATTTATCTGACATAAGAAATGCTACTTGTACAAAAGGGTACTCATAACAGCAAACGATATTGGCATTACGACGCAATATGAGTGCCCTTTTTAATTTTCTACCAATGTGTTTAATTTTAATTTAATGTACAAACAGGAAAACGGGTCGTAAATGAATATTCGAGAATGCACAACTTGAACATGTACGATGGTGTTGAACTTCGAAATTCTACACGTCAGTATGGATGATTAAAAATTTAACAGTTACAGTAATTTTTTAGTTTTTTTTTTAAATTTTAATACAGTCACTTCAATCAAAATTTATAGCTTCATTTAGTTTTGGATTTTTTTTTAATGTGTATTATTTATTTTCATAATCAGATAACAAGAATCAAGAAAGAAGATACTTCAGCGATTCAAATTTCAAGTCAGTCAATCTTCAGTTCAAATGCAACGTGTTGATATAAATTTGTTTAATTTAATGTAAATATTATCATCATAACCAACTTAAGTTTCATCGATGGATTTTTACGAAGATTTTTTGCAACATTAATTTATGCACATTTTTTTGCGTTTAAAGTAAAACTATGTATATAGTACATTTTAAAAATGCCAAAGAGAAACATTTAACTTTTTTACGTAATGATATATTAGTAATTATTGCCAAAATATTCATTGCGAATCTGTTTATTCATTGCAAACAAATAAGCAATCGGAAAATACAGCATGTTTTCTTCTACAATTTTACTGTTACAAGGTAAGTTTTTTTCGTACTGTAAGTTCTTTCATACCACCCAAGATTATTGTATTTTATGAGTAAATCATAATGCATTAGATATTAATTAATTGATGTTAGTGATCGATTCTGTATTATCAGCTTCAGTTTCTTTGAACTCTTCTTTTTTTAAATTTTCGATTAAAAATTCAGTTTATCGTTTAATATTTTCTTTTGCGACTTTTATGCTCCAATTTGGTTCATATTTTATTGAAAATCAAAAGCATTTTTTCTATGCATGTAAATATGATTTATGGTTAGCCCTCACACATCGTTGTTTATTTATTAGATTATTCGTAATTGTAAACAAAATAATTCATTGTGTCTTATTATCTTAGTATTCTATAAACGACTTTGACAAGTCGATTTATAATTATTGGAAATTTAAATAAATTGTGCAACTAACCAGCTAAATAGTAATGATCTGTTTTATAATCAATTAATTATAGCGCGTTAAAGATTGATTAAATGATCATAATATTGTTTACTTATACTTGATTTTTTTCAAGACTAACTATAATCTTATTTCTATTAATTTCCTTGGTTTTTTTTATTGTTTATACATTGTTTTTTTAATAGAAGAAACATTAATTGCAGCAGTTTATTTTAGTTCTTAATTATGATTACAAATTCCTTGAGAAATTTTAGGATTTTTTTTGAGATACAACAAATCAAAAAACTAAATATAACTACATATATTATTACTCGAAGATTATAAAAAAGTTTTTGATTTTAACGTATGTTGTAAAAAGATACAAATGGCTTGGGTACAATCAACGAAATATAAAAAGCACAGGCAAAATCTAAAAAACTGAGGGATATCGGTGACTTTCTTTAAGGTTGTATACCAAGTAAAGAGGAACAAGATGGCTATCTAATTGAGGATTTTATAACAATTGAAAAACAAGGTATATAAAAGTATTTTGTTCGAATTCGAAAGTAGCTAAAAAAGAAAAATCAAAAGAAACGAACTAAGAAATGGTACTTATCCATTTTCTTCTGGACCTGTCTCTCTATTTCTTGGTTAGTCTTGCCAATTTGACCATTTTTCTTGTTATTCTATCTGGTTCCATTCTCACTATATGCCCATACCAATTTAATTGCTTCTTTCTCTTAGTTTCTCTATTATTGGCTTTTTTTATGATATCTACTGTTTTCGGTCTTGATCTTGCCTCACTTGGTTTTCCCTGCTATTTTCCTAAGATTTCGATTACATTTAATTTGGTTTTATTTGTTTTCTTAATGTCTAATTTTCTGCTGCACACGTTATTATTGAAATCGTTATACTGTTATGGATTTTCATTTTCACTTCTATATCTACGTCTTTGTGTCCTAGTATTGTTTTGTTTAGGGTATAACAAATTTTATCCGCTCTGTTCATTAATTCGACGACGATTTTCCCGACCTTTGTTGTTATGGTTCTCAGGTATTGCATTTCATTTCTTCGTTGTAATTATCTTTGTGTTTTTCATTCACTATCATTAACTGTTTTCTTATTTGTATTCACTTTCATTTTCATATTTTTGATTGCTACAGTCCAGGTATTCATTAACCTCTGCATTTTATTTTTTATATTTGTTGCTATTCCATTCTAACTGTGATTTTTAATGTCCTGTATTGTTTGTTCTCACTGGTCATTAATCAATAATCTATTAATGAAATTTTCGTGTTAATTGGATAATTATAAACATTCCAACATTATATTTATATAACATAACTTGCCACTCAGAAATAACTTACAATATATCACTTAAATGTCAGTACCGTGTCATATCCATTTCTAGAAATCACCTATAAATTATTAAATTTTTTTTATATATACTCATTAATTGAATATTGATTAGTTTATTTATTTATTTAATTTTATTAAATTATTTAATGTTAATTAATTTAATTAATTAATTAATTTTTTGTTAAATTCTATAAATTAGATTATAGTTGCCATAAATTATAAAGTTCATTGTTATAATTGTCATTAATCATCATTAATGCGTTCAATAATTATTATAAAAGAGTTTAAAAATGTTATTACAGAATTTATGAATAAATTTAAGAAATAATTATCTTAAAGAATTTCTACAAAATTTATTTTGTCAGTACCGTGGAACGGAAAGTTTAAAATTTGTTTCTCGTTCTTGATGTTGTGAGGTTGTAGTAAAATCCTCTCAGATTTTTATTTCTACAGTAAAATAGATGAATAATATGCATAAACAAATTTGAAAAGGTTAATTAACGGAATCACCCATTAAGAAATCATCGGCATATAGAAGGTTACCCAGTTTGACTGCTTGAGGGTTTTTGTGCCCCGCTACTGTACCCAGCGTCTTTTGTTTCTTATTTATTCTTTTGGTAATTTTATCCGTGACGATAATAAGTAGTAAGGGGGTAAATTTGTTACCTTGCTCTTACTGTCTCATACGTGTTTCTAATCGCGTTTATTAGCCTGTTTGGTATTTTCATTTCTTTCAGTTTTGCTCATATCTTTTTTTTGTCTACTGTTCAAAACGCCAATTTCAGATCCAAAAATTAAAGAAAAAAATAGTCCCTCTTCCTCTATTTTTTATCTATGATATTTTTCATTACGTATATGTTAACGCATGTCTGTCTTTCTGGTTTGAATGTTTCTTCCCCTTCTCCCAGTTTTGGTTCCACAAATTTCCTTAATCTTGTCTCTAATATTTTTGTAGTTTGTTTTCTTGTATTAGTTTTGTGTATTTCTCCAAATTTCTTCCAGGTTTCTTTTTCTTTTTTCACTTAACTCCCTTCCTCCTTTCATTATATTTTAGTTTATCTTTTTGTGTTTTTGTTTGAATGTATTTCTTTTATGGTGTTTTCTTTTTTTTTACTGCTATTTTTATTTTGTTGTATCACCATTTTGTCTTTTTTGTATACATATATGTCTATTTTTCCCACATATTTTTTCTGTTGTCAGTACTACTTCTTTGAATGTCTTCCATCTTTCTTCTTGTCAATTATATTCTTTCCTCCTTTGTTTCTGGAATCCCATATCTGCCTCTTCTTGATACTTTTTTCGTATTTCATTTAATTCTTAGTTTATGTATTGCTAAATTAATATATTTTTTGTTTCAGTTTTATTCGACAGTTGGCTATAACCAATTTTTGGTTTGAGCCAATTTCTGTTTCTTTCCATTTTTTGAAATATTTCTCCTATCTCCTGTGCATAGGTTATGTCTTTTATCAGACTTCTAGCATTTCCTTTCTCTGCCGCAATCGTATTTTCTATTATTCGTTTTTATAGAGTTTCCTCTATATTTTTCGATACGTCTGTTATGGTTTTTACCGACTGTTACAATTCCCCATTATTATTGTTCTCTCATTTTCTTGTTTTAATTCATCTGTTTGTTGCAAGTTTATGTAAAATTCTACGTTTTTCTCCTCTGCTGCTCGTTCTGTTGGCCCATATATTTGGATGATACTGATTATTTCTTTCAGATTTATACTGATTATAATTATTCTAGAGTTAATCGCTCTAAGCCCTATTATTCTCATGTTTATCTCATCTATAACAATTATTTCTACACTCTCCTTTGCGCTTTGTTCTGTTTTAACCTCCAAGTAGTATAATATGCGGTCGTTTGCCTTTTTTTTGGTGATTCTTATACCTAGGATTTGTATGTTATTATTGTCTATTTTTTCTAATCTTTTTCTCTGATAAAGTATTTTCTATTGAATCCTTTTTCATTGCGGTTGTTCATTTTATTTTCTGTTCTATTTCTTTCCTTAGTTTTTTTAGGGACGTCTTGTGAATGTAATGGTTCTCATTTGCTTTCTTATGACTTCATCTTCTTTATTCTGGAGCAATCTTTCTGGGTTTTACTCTTATTTTCCGCTTCCTTTTTAATAACCTCTTTGCTTGCTGTTTGTTTTCTTTCTATTTCTTCCCTTTATTTTCCAATTCTTCTAAATTATAAATATCATTGTGTACATTTGGTCTATTATATATAAGTTTTGCTTTGTATCCTTTCTGCTTTGCGTTCTTCGTGTGTTTTATCAGGTTTTATTTCTGGGATTTGTTTTGAATAATCTTTATTGATCCAGATGTGTTTTCCTCTGAAGTATTTTGCTGTCTCCTATTTTCTGTTCTAATTTGTTAATTCTATCAGCATATGCATGTTGTTCTGGTGTTCTTCCTCTTTCTTTCTTAACCTTCTGCTTCTTGAGTTTTTTTTCCATATCGATTTAAATATCAATATGTCATGAGTATTACCCTAATTTTTCTTTTGGTTCTAGTACGGACTCGTGTGGGGTTTCTTCTACGTTTTGTAAAATCTTGTTTAAAATTTTCATTTTGATCTCAGGTTGTTTATGTTATCTAATTTATTGGTTATAATCTCTGTTTTATTACTTAGTTTACTTAGTGTTTCAAATTTTGCATTTATTTCTTCTAAAAGCTTTTCTCCGTAAATAAGAAAACAAGAAATCAAAACATAATAATGAATACAAAAAAATTAAACAATAATGAGAAAAAAGTGAGAGAACGGATAAAGTGTTCGCTTTGGGTTTTAATGGTTATCCAAGAACAACAGTTTGAGGTGTTCTTGTCATTATACCAAAGTTTGATGACACATGCCTGTTGGGATTTTGTGCAAAAATTACATTACTTAGTTTAGGTTTTAGTTAGTATGCAGACCAATAAGTGTATGCAGGTATTCAGCGGTTCTAACCACTCGTAAGACTTATGTTAAGATTATGGCAACAACATATAGCATCGGTACCTACAAAAAGAAAGAGGTACCAATGAATAAATGATTTGGGATCAAACAGTCATGCTAGTAACTAGAGTCACATGTAGTGGCAAATGCCAAAGAGAGTTGCCCGAATGCGACGAATGATTAATCGATGCTAATGTAAGCAAAAAAGAATTTATGTATAGTTCCTTGATTTGTGGCGGTATCAAAGGGGCGCTTTAAGCGGCGTTTAATATATTTAAAGATGATGCCAAGAATGTAATAGCCAAGTACTACTGAGACGTTCTTTTATAAATTTTTGGAAACCAGAAATAAAACGACTGCGCCAGCAAAATTGTTCTATTAAGTTTGAGTCAATAAACTGACAGAACCTTGAAGGATTATGCTTAAAAAGCAAGTTGTAAAACAAGACGTGGTTGATTGAATTGTTGCGAGCATAAATAGAAGCAGTGAACATTGAAGAGCATTACAGAACTTCACAATGTTCGTGATTCGGTGAGAACAGATGGAAATGCAATTTTGAATGTGCAGATAAGAACTACAATTGGACTCATCTAAAACTTCTTGAGTGCTTATAGTTCACTTGGAATACATTTTTTACACGGAAGTTGCAATTGACACTTTCATTATAACTTTTTTCTGGAAGGTTAGAATTTCTTTCTCTGAGTCTGTTTTTTCTTGATGAACTTGGCCCAAACAAACTGACGTTTCGCAAGACATTGCAGCTTGCATCTTCAGTTCGAAGCCAGTTTTGTGAAAAAAAGACAGTTTGTTTGGGTTCACGTAAGGCAATACGACAAAGACCAAGTTCTACTTCTTGTTTTGGCTTTCAAGAAGAGACTGGGACCAAGCTTAAATCTGGTGGTTTAACTACGACTCGGTCTAAGCCGAAAGTCTCTTATAATCATAAACATAACAACCGCGAAAGTTTCTGTTTTTTCTTCATTTAAAATTTGATTTTTTAAAAATGCTTTTTGGAAACAGTTTTTAGTTGTGTTAGTTACTTGGTTCTATGATTTTTTGATAATGCAGTGGGCATCCAGAAAGTTTTTTTCTTAAATTTATGGTTTTATAATACTTTGGTCTTTGTGATAGAAAATATTTCTCTGATTCATTATCGAAATCTTGTAACCACTCTGTGATTATTTCACGTCACTCAGGTTTTCGAATTCGTTAACTTATTTGAGGTAGTATTCTTGAAAACTCTTGGCTTAGCTGCTTTACCTACGGTTACTAATTTTTTTTCTACAATTATATTGGCGCAAAGTAAAATCGTTATAGTTTCCTACCAATGCATTTACTTTGTAAATGTCATGGTCTAAAAACAAGGATATGTCTTTAGAGATTTACAGAAGCAGCTTCTCCAGATATTACTTTGAAAGCTTGAGACGAGCTCAAAGATTAAAGAATTCAAAGTTTTTGCAAAAAATGATCATCTGAGGTTTCAAAGGTTTATATATACTTATGACGTTGAAATTGCAACGCTAAAAACTGCTGGAAATTTTGTGGCTAAACTTTGCAGAAAGGTTTAGTACTCAGAGGTAGTAAAAAATTTTATACAAATGGATCAAGTGGTAATGGCATATCTGACGTGTTTTTTGTTTCTACTACTTCATCATCGTGCGTATTTCGTGCGAGTCTTGGTTAATTTGAATATTGTTGTCTCTGGTGGTTCTTCTGTTTAATGTGTATTGAGAATCTGATTATGCTTAGAGTGCGACAGCGTGAAAATTACTTCCAACTAAGCGAATTTGGCAGAGGTCGAATTGTTGTCTTACGTGAGGATGATTTTTCTAACAGGTAAATTGTAAATCGTCTTAATCGGAACCGATCTACTATCACGCGCTGTTATCAAGCATAGAATAGGAAAGGTCAGAATTATCGTAGACAAGGAACTGGGGGACGGACGAAAACAAATAAGGTACATGACCTCCATCTTCGAGTTATGGCGACGGTTAGGTAATGAAGGTCTTCTTGTAACTCTTCGAACAGTTTACCGTCGAATCAGAAGTTTCGGATTGCAATCCTATCGGCCACATCTGACGACTGAACGCCGACATCAACGTTTGGAGTGATGTATGTTGCGACTCGACTAGAATTTGGAATGGCATGGTTTTCAGAGATGAATCCCGATTCTGTTTCAGGATGCATGATAACCGCCTTAGAGTCAGACGAAGACATGGGGAACGGCACAATGTGGGGATTACGGTATGTAAGCTGGGAGTAAATTTCGTTTTGTATTTATCTGCGGCAATGTGAACGCCTGACGATATGTTAACAAGGTGGTAGAACTTCATATTCTTCCATTTCTTTAGCAGTTGAAAACCCCACTTTTCCAGCACGTTCAAAGACACAGGAAGGTCTCAGTCATGAATAGCAAGTTGCTTGGGGTACAATAACTCAAGACAAAATCGACCACCTGTTGGAATAGATGCCACAAACAGTGAGGGTGTCGGAAGACAATAAGAGCACACTCTCATATTTGTTTTTCTTTGAAATTTTTATCATTTTACCTCTGAGTAGCTAAATCTTCTTGTCAACTTGGCCACAAAATTACCATCCCTTCTGGGTGTTGCGATTCTAATGTCACAGAGTATATACAGCTGATCAAATTAAACCTCTTACTTAAAGAAATTCTTTTATTGTGAGATGCCAGAAATCAAATTAGATTTGATCTTGAAGCAGTAGGTCTTTGTTCTTTATTATTTTTGCAACTCAATTTTTTTGTGATAACATCAGTAACTTTAATTATTTGCTGTGTTGTTAGAAATTAGCCAAAAAATTTAAACAAATCCATGGACTAACACCCCCCTATGCAATGCAATTTTTATTACAATATTTTTATTTGTCTAATTGGGCTCGTTTTGTAATAAATTGTGCTAACATTAAATTTAATGAACTCATTTTTAAGCGTATAATCAAATTAAAACTAATCTGGAGACTACCCTAACTCTTAGGCTCATGTTTTTTGAATTTTTTTATATTTCTTGTTTGTTTAATTGTGCCCGTCTTGTGGTATATGTGCTAATATTAAATTTAATTGTGTCTGTTTCTCAACTACTAAAAAAACATTTTTTTACGTATTCACAATATTTGTAACTCGTTTATTTTGTAAACACAATTCAAATCAATATTAGCAGTAAGAAGAAACAGAGACTAGCGGTCAAGTTAGCATCCGACTTTGTTTTAATTATTTTAAATTCATTTTAGAATAAACACAATTCAACACAATTTGGCTCCCAGCTCTGTCAATGGTTTCATTAATTTAATCTTTCGATTTTGTCGAAATTTTAAATCGAATAGAAAACGGGGAGATGATGTTTAAGTTAGCCGTCGGATTGGTCTAATACTTTTTTACCAATTCAGACTTGAACACAGCTCATAATAATCATAATAATTCAATATAAAACGAGCGCAATTAAACAATCATAAACAATTATAAAAAAGTGAAAAAACGGAATGTTGGCGGTCAAGTTTTGATTTTTTTTTATCAATTTAGAATTAAGCAAAATTAAAAATGAAGTTATCAAAACGTAGCACAATCAAATAAACAAAAAAATGTGTCCGATAAGGAGATAAAAAAATTGTGTTTGTATCCGCTCAAAAGAGTGTCCGCTCATTAAAGAATTATAACAATGCTTTTATTATGAATAGCGGTCGGGACCAAAGTGACCGCTCCAAGAATTTTTTCTTGTTAAAATAAATATTTATTTATTACAGGATTTTAGAATTTATCTAATTAATTAAAAACGTATTGTTGATTTAAAAATATTTTTATTATACAGATAATTTGATAAAACTAAAATAATTTGTGGGTACCTAAGAACCAAATTTCTTTATATTCTGAAGATGTTGCACTCTATCAGTTATCTGTTTGTGCAACTTTTTCCTACTTCAATTCTTTGTGAATTTAATTTGTCCAGTACCGACAGCATGACTGACACATCTTTGTATTTAAAACAATTTTCATGTATACATTTTAAAGCGAATTTCATCACTTTTTTAATTTCTAGTTAAGTTCCAGCGAAATATATTGCGCTCTAATACTCGACATAAAAAATCTGTTTATTTGTACAATTTAATTAAAGTATATCGGGTTGAATTTTGTAAAACTTAAAATGTATTGGGTTCTCGGTGAATATAACGGAAGAATGTAATATTTTTAATTAATCACGATGCAAAATTCATAATCATTTTTACTATTTATAATTATGTTGTGAAGCATTTATAAACAATTGTAATTGAAATGTCAAAGTATTTACAATTTACAATACATACAGGTTATGTAAATGTAATGTTTTTATTATACAAGTGTTGAAATCCGCATTCAATTTATGTATTGGAGCTGATTATTATTGAAAGCATTAAAATTGAACACACCAAATATGTTTGAACATTTATAAGATTCGAGTACGTACTTAGCGTGTATTTTTTGTATAAACGTTATCAGCGTCCTTCATTTTTATTTATCATTGCTAGATACACGTGTACACGTTGTTGTTAAACCTGAAAAAAATTAAGTTGTAAAAAGAAAACAACATAATTTATGTAAAATTAGTTGCTCTTTTATAAACTCAACTTTTAAATGTTCTTTAATCAGTTGTCCTATGCCTTTAAATAAAAACGTAGGAAATTTATGTGAGGAAATATGCATAAGCTATAAAAGCCAAACAATTAACTTTGATTATAATTTATCGGCAGTAAACTATTTAATATGCGTTTATTAACGTTGTTAATACGTTCCAAAATAAGGAATTGTTTATAAACCTGCAAAGGAAACGGTGTGGTGTTAATAATGTTCGATACATAAATAATTCCTATATAAAATTTTATTGCGTGCACAAGCTAAGATATATGAAGGACATTAAATATCAACAAAAAAAAAAGTTAAAATTAGAGCAGTAGTTCTAATGCATATAAAACGTACTTAACTGCGGCGTTTGTGAATTTTTATGGCTTAAGCAAAATTTATAGTTCAGTTGTTTTTATGCAATTTTATAAGACCTTAAGGAGATTTTTACGTGTATGCGAAGTTACAACTATTTTACTCCTTTCGTGCTGCTTCAATTACACATTGTTTTTCGATTCAAATTTTAGTCTCTTGCAAAACATTTATAAAACACAAATGCAAACTTACATAAATTTCACGTTTCCTTTATAATTAAATAGAATCACAGTATTCTGCTGTTTCAAAAGCTTGGCTTTGATTTTTTTTTATATTTCAGAAATGCGTTCGGTTAGTTTTGTAGAAAAAATATATGTATATAAGCAGCTTAATATTCTTATTGCTTATTATAAAGTAGACAAGTTCAATCGATTTCATATTTTCACCGTATTTATTTATGTTATTTGGTTATGATGTAAATAATACGACTAAAATAGAAATTATACGAATAAAAGTAATGGCGCATATACCTATATGCAAACATGCACTTGTTTATTTGTATTAAATAAATAATTTGTACATACATTGTGCATATTTAACAAAAATTGAAAAATTACATATGTTTACAGGTACATCAAATATTTTCCTAACAATGTTATAGTTATTACTAAAAATACATTTATATAAGAAACTGTAATTTTTCGGTGTTATCACAGTTCAGTATCATCGTATCTTTTATCACTACAGTGATTATTTATTTTTTTTACAAATGATAAACAGATTTTTTTTGTATTTATTTGACTTATTTTCCGTCCAATTGAAAAATAAACGCATTATTTCTATGGATCGATGACACTCAACGGAAGCTTAAATTTAAGTTACACTTGAGTACAGGAAACGTCTACTCCAATTTGAAGGAAAACAAGATTTTTTTGTTCTCAAAAAATAGCTTTTCGTGTACTTAATAGAAAATTGACACATTGTTTAAACAAATATCATTCAAGAAGGGAGACTTTTCTTTACTATCTCAGTTAGCAACACTTTTTGTCATTCATTTTATTTATAAGCGTAAACTATAAGCTAATAATTTGTTGAATTGTTACATTAGAAGATGGGGAAACTAACCGCAACGCAGATTGCTCCGATGTAACTGTAAAGATTCGTATTTTCTTTGTTTTCATGTTATGTAATCTTACGATATTACCTTCGAAAGCAGAAACCGGGCACTAGAAAGGAGATTTTTCCAGAAACTTTTTCAAATTATCTCAAAAACTCTAAATGTAAAAAAAAATTAAAATCAAAAGGGCGCCAGGAAGGTTAACTGTTAACTTACTTCTGGACCTTGCCAACCAGAGAACACACCATAGAATGTACACAATGTTAGGACCTACCTTTCCACGTGTGAAGTCACTAAATTCTGAAAGCAAAACCGCGAAAAAATGGGTCGCAAACAGGTTAATTGATTGAAAGCTTTATCGTATCCTTTTTTAACGTGAGGCGTAAGGGTTAATGTAAGTTAACTTAGAAACCTAACATATCTCAACTCAAAGTTGCGCCCATTCTCTTCTACTTTGTGCTAAATATTTGACTTCTATCCATGTTATTAATCGATTTTCAAGTATTTTGTGTATCGTTTCATTCCATGTTTTTTGGGGTCTTTTTCTTTTTCTGAAGATTTTTGTCTTTGTTTCCCATATTAGTTTAACTTGTCTGTTTTCGCACATTCTTGTTAGAGAGCAAACCATTTTAGTTGCTTTACTTCAATTGTCGTCTGTAATGGTGGTATTTAAAGTTCTTCTCTGATAATGGTATTTCTGATTCCGTCAAGTTTCGTTACTCCTTTGACTTTTCTTAAGAATTTCATTTCTATAGCCTGAAATTTGGATGCTAGTCTTCCTGACAGTATCCATGACTCGCACGCGAACGTTAAGATTGGAAGGACCGTGGTTTTATACACAGTTGTTTTTGTTATGTTGGATATGTTCTTATTACTTAAAATTTTTTTGTTTAACAGATGATATACTTTTGCCGCACTCTATTCTTTTATTTATTTCTTCTTTACCACTTGCACTTATATTGACACCAAGCGATGTATAGACTAAGAGTCAGAACATATTGCAAGTTATCTTAAATTGTTTAATTCAAAACTATTTCGACGTCTTTGCCAAACGTTTTTTGGCGCAATGAGCTATGTTTACAAGTGCAAAATAAAATCGAAGCCGTTAAATTGATTAATAATTAACTAATCTGAATGCTGAAATGATAAAAACTTTATTGTTACTAACTAACCAAAAATAATTGTAATCATAATAATGTCAATGTTTTGCAATAACGGCTATAATTCCTTAACAAATAAATATTTTCGGGTTCTGAATCGCGTTTCATATTTACACTTTTCACGAAATTCATAAAACTTAGAAAGCTTACAAACTTTAAAAAAATTACAATATTTGACGTTTCGACAGTCATGTCGCTGTCTTCTTCAGAAAAAACTGAAACTGAAGCCTTTATATTACGCCGTTCCGGTCAGTGGTTCGTGACGGTCAATTCATTAGTCTTTAGAACATGTTTTTCCATATTGGCGCTAGATCGATTTCGTTATCTCTATTGAAATTGTCGCACTTCTGGATTTAGATGGCTTCCTTGTATAGTCTGGGCCAGAAGTTTTGGGATTTAGCCAAGATTGTTGCCTCTTCAAATTTTATTGTGTGACCGGTGTCTAAGAAATGTTCCGCAACAGTAGATCTTGTGTTATGTTTCTTTGTATCCGCTTTATGTTCTTTTAATTTGGTAGCTATGTTGCGCCCCGTTTGTTCTATGTAAGCCAGCCCACACGAAGAAGGGATGTGGTAGACCCTTGATTCCTCGAGTGGTGCTTTTTTTAAAAAAAATCATGTTCGCCAAAGTCTCAAAAATAAAATTATCCGACTCTACGGGGAGGAAGTTTTTAAAATCGTACGAAAATTGGAAACACTCAGAATCAAACGCCAACGTCTGCTTGTTCAATTAGCCTTTTGGACATATGTAGAGACCATGACATTGTCTCAGGTTTTAACAATACAAAAGCATAAATTAAGCAAAATTAAATTAAGAAGTCAAAATGATACAACGATGCTTTAAAATACTTTCATCTAAAAGTAAATTATCGTAAAGCACTAAGAACAGGAGTTAACTGACAACGTAAATTGAAAATTAACGTAATACGAGGGGTTGTCATAAAGTAGGTACGAAAATTCAAACGAACGTTCAAACCATTGATAGAACTCGAGATTTTTTTTGCCACATAACAGTCGTTTTGACGTCTCAGGTAAGCTTAGTAATTTTTTGGATGAAGTATTATCCACTTTATCATTTCTTCAGTCAAAGAACTGCCAATAAGTTTTCTCGTACTTTGGTTTTAGAGTTTTTAGGTAATAAACTGCTTCTGATACTAAATTTCTTCATTATCTCGTTGAATTGATTCATTTTTGATGAACATTTTTTTGACAAATTATTCACTTGCACGCATACATTTACACTCTGAAAAACCACCACTTTTTTAAGCTTTTTTCTTATTTTTTTTTTGAAGTTTTACAGAGTCTGAGTGCGGGCTTAATTTTGCTTCCTAAAACCATGTGTTACTGGGTTAGATGAAAGACAACATTTGATTGTTAAAAATTGATTGATTACATTTTTACTCTATAGAAAAACAACCATTACATCGTTAAAACGAGAATTGCTAGACTAAATAAAGCTTGTGTTCACGTTTTTTTGTAATTTTTAGAGGTATGCATTTTTCAAATTCGTTTTTTAAGTTTTGATAAAGATGATTTGTTGCTTTATTAAGAAAACTACTAAAAAGTGTAATTTAATTGTTTAGCAATTTAGGATCAGGAACAATTAAAAGATGACATTTCTAAAAAAAAACGCGTAGACGGTTGTTTTCTTCTAAAATTTAGTGTTATAATTTAGATAAAATAAATGTTGGTTAAAATAGATAACATACCTTTGTTGAATTTCACATCATTTTTCTGTGAAGTGAAGTCAATTCGATACAACTGGAATTTCATTCAAAATAAAAAATTTCATAAACTGCATTGGATTTTATAGATTTTAGGAAGACTTTCTGTAAAAATCGTAACATAGATTGGTGATTGAAGTAACTTGTTATTTAATAATTTAAGAAGATATCCATTTTTTAATAAAATCGTCGCCTTGAAATAACATGGCTCTAAATTCAAATTAAAGAAGATTCAATCTCTTGGTATATTGGGATTCTATTTGCTTTTTTCTATGTTCCGTCAAACTTTAATTGACATTAGTTTTGTATGTTCTATCAACACAGCAACTTTTTTCGTTTTTCTTCTTGGAATAGCCAGAATCACAACATAATGAAAACTGTGCTTCTGTTGACAACAGCCAGCTCCAATCTAATGACCAGCATATGGTCTAGGAAGGTTATATCACTGAATGTATTTTGACGTGCCCAACAATTATAATTAATAATAACCATAGCAGCAACGAAACTTTAGGACCAAAGCCTTATTTACAAAAACCAAATAAACAAGCATTGAAGATGATAACAAATATTAAGATGAACCACCAAAAAAAAAGAAAAAAATTAGACGAAACATAAGGCAAAAACCATACCAAAGTGGAAACAATATGCAAGCGTTGGAGGGAAACAAGAGAATGCCAACAAAATAAAAAATAAAAACAGCTGTAAATTTAAATGTTAAATAAATATGCTATGTAGGTAGCACAGCGTTGTTCAATTTCAACTACCAACAACTATCTGTTCTTAACGCTAGGATGCATAACATGGGTTTGGCAGGTCCGGTGATGTCTTTTACAAATTTTTGTTTAAGAAATGCCTTTTAAATTAATATATTAACACATTGATTTACTGACAGACTTAAATGCAAAGCAGTTATTACCCATCTTTTATACAGCACGGACCTCTGAGGGATCATACAGCTATGTGCTGTCAGAGTAGTTTGTACGTACGTCTGAATTTGTGTTACGACTTGCCATATTCAGAATGGTATATGCCCGATTGTTTAGAAAAATGCCTTTAGTTGTTTGCGTTTGTAAGTTTGTAAGGTGTTACAGTTAGAATGGCGTCACGTGGACAAAAACGTAGTGTCAGGTTTGGTGTTGATGATTTTGAAGAAACTGTGTTAGTAAAGCAGACGAGGAGCCGTCCGGTGAAAGCGAAGTTGAATCATTATTTCTGGAATGAATCAAGCGCTAGTGATGACTATGACATGTCCGCATTTGACAATTCGGCAGTTTTTGGACCGTGTCACATTAGTTTTCCAAGAATTTGCCAATCCCATATATCCGGGTGTTTTCATTAAACAGTGTAAAACGTGTATTATACCTAACAAAAACGTAACAATCGATAAGCAGCTTGTTGGTTGCTCAGCAAACCCACAGAATCTGGCATGGAATGATTTATGTGGCACGAAAAAAGACATAGCAGTTTACTCCTCGATGTTTCGTTTTAAAAAAATGTGTGATTCTGCTAAGTATCATGCATCAGCGATAGTGCCAAAAAAAAACAGATATAATTTTATATTGTAATCAAACGAAATGTGGAGTAGATATCATGGATCAGATAGTCAGATCATATAGTTGCAAGAGGGAAACGGCGTTGGCCATTAGCGTTTTTTTAAGATCGTCGGAGATTATTCTTGAAATATTTGGCCAAGGAGCATATGCAAAAAAAGGTCTACAAAAAAAGTAGTGAAGTATTTTATTAACATTCCTGGTTCGTCGAGGGTTCAAAAAATAACTGACGTCAAGAGAAAGAAATGTTCAAAACTATTTAAGATATTTTTAGTTTGTTTTAAATATTTTTGAAAACTAAGTCGATAAACAACTGTATCATGTATGTTTCATTGAGGTCTAATGCAAATATTGCTGACATTGACATCTACTAACAGGAACGGGCTCGTGTTGTGTATAGTCGCAACAAAAGACAAAATACGGAAAGATTCACAATAGGTCAAAAAACTGTAGAATCGAATATCATTTTACCTTTTTTATTACCAGAAATATTGAGAATTTAGTTAAATTACACTGGCTAACAAAGTTATTACCTCAAACCAGTAACTAATAATATTAATCAGCGACAGTATCGGCTTAGTTCTGATTACGGAGAAAATTCAGGTGTGACGTAATTCAAGAAATGATAACTTTGTATTATTTTTTTTACTCTGCTTTGTTAATACTGTTTAGGAGGTAAATTTAAGTGAAATTATAAGTATAAAACTGTTAGGGTGAAGTCAGTGAGTTTTTCATAACTCGTTACATGTAAAAGTTGTTCAAAACAAAAATTGCCCGAATGAAAGCAACATAAACGGGGTTTTTACTCGGTGCTAAACAATAAGGAGTGGATTAACTCAAAAGAGAGATTCGTGACTATTTCGAAAATGTCAGAAAACGGAATTAGAATACTCAAAATTCTAGATCTTTCGTTATCCAGAAGCCCATCACACAAATCTGAAATTCATACACAAAATCAACGCGCGGCTTGATTAAAAGGCTTTGGTACATTTAAAATTAGCAAATGTATTATAAAATAAATAAAAAAAGCAATGTAAGAGAACACTTAATGTAAATTGAGCAACAATAAAATTAAATGACATAATTGAAATAAAATTTACACGAACTTGAACACAAAACTGCCAAATACAAGCGTTGAAACTTAAATAAAAACTAAGAGCGACATATGTAAATTCAAACACAAATTGAATTCAATCAAAACAGATGAATCAATACTTATCGATCCGTTAAATTTCATCATCGACTACATTAATGTCTTATTTAGTTAACAAAATTACATAGTCAAAATTAGAAATAATAAAATGTACGCTTTGGTAAGTTCAAAGCCTTGTCGAATATATTTGCAATGAAATATTTTGCACTAAACGTAAATTATAAATATCTGAAGTAATTTTGTTGCCTGATGAAGCTGCGGGTGGCTGAACCCAGAAGCTAAACCTCAGTTTCGGATAGGATGTAAAACGATGACGGGTTGATTGGCCGTAATATTTATTTAGCCGCAGAATGCAAATTTGGATTATGTTGGTTTTTACGATGCAAAACATCACTTAAACGAACTTTGGTATCTTTCAACCTTAAACACACAACTTCACGATACTAGGGGATCAAAGAAAACGAAATACCTTAGGATTCAATCAAAAACTTTATAAAATAATTGTTTTTTTTTCAAAAGCATGTCTCGATTATGTAAAAGTTGTATGTGGTGTATTTACTTCATTAAATAAAAGCGAAAACTTTGTTACAAGTATTTGTCGGATTTATAAACGTTCCTTTGGTGTAACCGTCAAAAATCAAGGCAAACCGTGCGCTCTACATGTAATATGTCTACATGTGCCAGATATTTGAGGGATTGGTTCTCTGGAAAACAAAATTTATTACTTTCTGCCATTCCCATAAACTGTAGAGAACAAAATGATCGCGTTGAAGATTGTTATTTTTGTCTTAATAAGATAGCAGGGCTCAATAGCCGAAAGGAAAAAAATGCTTATGTAGAAACAGCGTCAGCGCAAAAATCTCAACCACATGACGAATATCATCCAGTTCCTTGAGCACCAATTGATCAAGAAAGCAAGAAGAGTGAAAGCACTACTGCACTAGCTTTGAAAATAATGACAAATCTGATTTTATTCCATCTACATCATGATTTAAAGCAAGTTTTGAGTTTATCCAAATCTCAAGCAGAACTAATTAGTTCGCGACTTCAGCAACGGAAATTTGGCTGACAATTTGGTCTACTGCAATAATATTTATAAACTTTTTAAAGGGGGAAAGACCAGCCTAAAAGCAGTTTTGTTACATAATGGAAATGTTTACTTTTTTATCCGAATAGGACATGATGTTTATATAAAGGAATCTTACGAAAACCTGAAAATATTGCTAGAGAAAATAATATACGAGGACTATTTCTGAAATATTTGTGCCGATTTTAAAGTTATTGTAAATGAGTTACTTCAAATAATGTTTCTTTATATGTCTTTGGGGCAGTTGTGACAGGGAAAATCATTACAAATTGGTGCTCTAGAGATCTTAGCATGTTGGTAGTTGGATTTGCTAACCGCGAAAATTCGAAAATCGTATCGAATATTAACACGGTTGCAATCCACCAACGAATATAGTGAAAAGTAACTATATCAGTACAATTGCAAAAATTACCAACAGAGAGAACCAGTGTACAGCCGTTTCACCCTTTTGGAGATCATCAGCACTGGGAAATACTCTTTGATGTATTTCCACAATTATACAGATATATTTCTATAGCTTATATTCATGTTTCGTTCTAATAACATATAAAAGTGTTGTGGTTGTCGCCACATCAGTGAGTATTTCCCAGTGCTGATGATCCCCAAAAGGGCGAAATGGCCGAACACTGGTTCTCTCTGGTGGTAATTTTTGAAATTGTACTGATATAGTTACTTTTCACTATATTCGTTGGTGGATCGTGTTAATATTCGATACGATTTTCGAATTTTCGAGGTTAGCAAATCCAACTACCAACATGCTAAGATCTCTATAGCACCAATTTGTTTATATTTTATACGTGGGCTCGTTAACCACGAGATGGCGACAGCCACAACACTTTTATATGAAAATCATTACATTGAGCAGAAGTGGCAGAATTTTGTACTAGGAAAAGACAATGTACAACATCAGCTTTTAGTGAAAAAACAAAGTATCATAATACCACCTTTTCATGTAAAACTGGGCCTCATGAAAAACTTTTTAAGGCACGAAGCTGGCAGTTTTAAATACCTTATAGAACAGTTTCTAAAACAAGAAGTAGTTAATGATAGAATATTTGAAACCAAATTAATAGGCCGGAAAAAAGCAGCGCGTATATCCAGGTACAAATTTTTACCAGTTTCTAGGGAAACAATAAAGAAGAAAATTACAAAGCTGTAGTAATGAATATGATACAAGCATTTCACGATGCTGGTGTCAATATGTTGCTTTAAGTGGATATTGTGCATTCTCACTTGGAGTTTTTTTCGGAAAATATGGGCGACGCCAGTGATGAACATGGAGGGCGTTTCCATTAAGACGTTTTCGTAATGGAAAAGCGGTATCAGGGCAAATGGAATCCCGCGGAAATTGAATAATTTCCTTTAAACAAAAAACACCCCTCCAGTTATTTGATATTGTGTTGATTATAGATCCATTTATCTATAGCAAAAAAATTATCGAAATAAAAAACATAATTTTTCAGTTAGAAATCATTTTAGGCGACGACGCGTGACGGATACGGCATAAAGTTATGGCTGAATTTTAAAATTGAATAATTTCCTTTAAACGAAAAACACCTCTCCAGTTATTTGATATAGTGTTGATTATGGATCCATTTATTTATAGCAAAAAAATTATCGAAATAAAAAACACATTTTTTGAGTTAGAAATCATTTTAGGCGAAGACGCGTGACGGATACGGTGAAAATTTATGGCTGAACTTTGAAATTGAATAATTTCCTTTAAACAAAAAACACACTTCCAGTTATTTGATATTGTCTTGATTATAGATCCATTTATCTATAGCAAAAAAATTATCGAAATAAAAAACATAATTTTTCAGTTAGAAATCATTTTAGGCGACGACGCGTGACGGATACGGCATAAAGTTATGGTTGAACTTTGAAATTGAATAATTTCCTTTAAACGAAAAACACCCCTCCAGTTATTTGATATTGTCTTGATTATAGATCCATGTATCTATAGCAAGAAAATTATCGAAATCAAAAACACACTTTTTGGGTTAGAAATCATTTTAGGCGAAGACGCGTGACGGATACGGTGAAAATTTATGGCTGAACTTTGAAATTGAATAATTTCCTTATACAAAAAACACACTTCCAGTTATTTTATTGTCTTGATTATAGATCCATTTATCTATAGTAAAAAAATTATCGAAATAAAAAACATATTTTTTCAGTTAGAAATCATTTTAGGCGACGACGCTTGACGGATACGGCATAAAGTTATGGCTGAACTTTAAAATTGAATAATTTCCTTGAAACGAAAAACACCCCTCCAGTTATTTGATATTGTCTTGATTATAGATCCATTTATCTATAGCAAAAAAATTATCGAAATAAAAAAACATATTTTTTGAGTTAGAAATCATTTTTTGTGACGACTCGTGACGGATACGGCATCAAGTTATGGTTGAACTTTGAAATTGAATATTTTCCTGTAAACGAAAAACACCTCTCCAGTTATTTGATATTGTCTTGATTATAGATCCATGTATCTATAGCAAAAAAAATATCGAAATAAAAAACACATTTTTTGAGTTAGAAATCATTTTAGGCGAAGACGCGTGACGGATACGGTGAAAATTTATGGCTGAACTTTGAAATTGAATAATTTCCTTTAAACAAAAAGCACACTTCCAGTTATTTGATATTGTCTTGATTATAGATCCATTTATCTATAGCAAAAAAATTATCGAAATAAAAAACATAATTTTTCAGTTAGAAATCATTTTAGGCGACGACGCGTGACGGATACGGCATAAAGTTATGGCTGAATTTTAAAATTGAATAATTTCCTTTAAACGAAAAACACCCCTCCAGTTATTTGATATAGTGTTGATTATGGATCCATTTATTTATAGCAAAAAAATTATCGAAATAAAAAACATATTTTTTGAGTTAGAAATCATTTTAGGCGACGACGCGTGACGGATACGGCATCAAGTTATGGTTGAACTTTGAAATTGAATAATTTCCTTTAAACGAAAAACACCCCTCCAGTTATTTGATATTGTCTTGATTATAGATCCATGTATCTATAGCAAGAAAATTATCGAAATAAAAAACACACTTTTTGGGTTAGAAATCATTTTAGGCGAAGACGCGTGACGGATACGGTGAAAATTTATGGCTGAACTTTGAAATTGAATAATTTCCTTATACAAAAAACACACTTCCAGTTATTTTATTGTCTTGATTATAGATCCATTTATCTATAGTAAAAAAATTATCGAAATAAAAAACATATTTTTTCAGTTAGAAATCATTTTAGGCGACGACGCTTGACGGATACGGCATAAAGTTATGGCTGAACTTTAAAATTGAATAATTTCCTTGAAACGAAAAACACCCCTCCAGTTATTTGATATTGTCTTGATTATAGATCCATTTATCTATAGCAAAAAAATTATCGAAATAAAAAACATATTTTTTGAGTTAGAAATCATTTTTTGCGACGACTCGTGACGGATACGGCATCAAGTTATGGTTGAACTTTGAAATTGAATATTTTCCTGTAAACGAAAAACACCTCTCCAGTTATTTGATATTGTCTTGATTATAGATCCATGTATCTATAGCAAAAAAAATATCGAAATAAAAAACACATTTTTTGAGTTAGAAATCATTTTAGGCGAAGACGCGTGACGGATACGGTGAAAATTTATGGCTGAACTTTGAAATTGAATAATTTCCTTTAAACAAAAAGCACACTTCCAGTTATTTGATATTGTCTTGATTATAGATCCACTTATCTATAGTAAAAAAATTATCGAAATAAAAAACATATTTTTTCAGTTAGAAATCATTTTAGGCGACGACGCTTGACGGATACGGCATAAAGTTATGGCTGAACTTTAAAATTGAATAATTTCCTTGAAACGAAAAACACCCCTCCAGTTATTTGATATTGTCTTGATTATAGATCCATTTATCTATAGCAAAAAAACTATCGAAATAAAAAACATATTTTTTGAGTTAGAAATCATTTTTTGCGGCGACTCGTGACGGATACGGCATCAAGTTATGGTTGAACTTTGAAATTGAATATTTTCCTTTAAACAAAAAACACCCCTCCAGTTATTTGATATTGTGTTGATTATAGATCCATTTATCTATAGCAAAAAAATTATCGAAATAAAGAACATATTTTTTGAGTTAGAAATCATTTTTTGCGACGACGCGTGACGGATACGGCATCAAGTTATGGTTGAACTTTGAAATTGAATAATTTCCTTTAAACGAAAAACACCCCTCTAGTTATTTGATATTGTCTTGATTATAGATCCATTTATCTTAAGCAAAAATATTATCGGAATAAAAAACATATTTTTTGAGCTAGAAATCATTTTAGGCGACGACGCGTGACGGATACGGCATCAAGTTATGGTTGAACTTTGAAATTGAATAATTTCCTTTAAACGAAAAACACCCCTCTAGTTATTTGATATTGTCTTGATTATAGATCCATTTATCTTAAGCAAAAATATTATCGAAATAAAAAACATATTTTTTGAGTTAGAAATCATTTTAGGCGACGACGCGTGACGGATACGGCATCAAGTTATGGTTGAACTTTGAAATTGAATAATTTCCTTTAAACGAAAAACACCCCTCTAGTTATTTGATATTGTCTTGATTATAGATCCATTTATCTTAAGCAAAAATATTATCGAAATAAAAAACATATTTTTTGAGTTAGAAATCATTTTAGGCGACGACGCGTGACGGATACGGCATAAAGTTATGGCTGAACTTTGAAATTGAATAATTTCCCTAAAACAAAAAACACTTCCAATTATTTGATATTGTGTTGATTAGAGATCTATTTATCTATTCCAAAAAAAGTATCTAAATAAAAATCATACTTTTTGAGTTAGAAATTTTTTTAGATGAAGACGCGCAACGACTTCATTGAAATTATGATTTATTTATTTTAATGGAAAAGTATTGTGGCATATATTTAATTGTTTTGTGCTCTACTATTTGTATTATCGTTTTACTAAGAAGTTTTCTCAAGAAATTCATCTGTTACATTAAAAATATAAGCGTGCGTTCGGTGCACGCTTGGTAGACATCTATGAATGAAAAGTTATGGCTAACTTCCCCTGGGTTGTAATTACATGGTCAAGAACTCGGTTTGGAACAAAGGCAACACTGGCAACTCTTCAGCTTGTGTATCCGAGAACAGTACTGAAGGATTCTAATATTACAGTTGCATTTTGAAAAATAAAAACTCCCGTATTGTCTTTTGTGTTAATGCGTTACTAAGAAATATTTCAATGCTGGTTGTTAAGAGAATTTACCTGTCTTAAAGGCAGACGGCTAGCTTACTACAATTCGGCGAGTGGGTCACAGTTGATCTTTGGTGTCTTAATTATAAAGTAATTAAAAAGGAGTCAAAACGGTCGGGCAAATTATAGGTTATAACAACAAATATATTTGTTTGAACAAAGAAACAGGTTAAAAAAAGAAATGAAGTAGAATTAATAGATTAAGGGTTTGTCGATAAATATCACAGATAAGAATGATGTAGGCCTCTTAATTATCGTATTACAATCCGAAAGTATAACTTAATAGGTAAACGTAATGTAAAAAGAACTTGAATCGTTGCAATGAACTTTATGACCCCGAACGCGTCAAGTTTCCGAATTACTGTCACACATAACATCGCAGTTGTGTTCTCAAGTCGTCTATCACCAAAACACTTCAATTTGATCTCAAATTACGCCCAGCAATTAGTGTAAGTAACCAATGTTCCAAATTATCGGTTTAATGTACATAATAGACTCGACATGCACAATTTTTAAAAGGCCAGACACGTGGCGGTGACCCAAATCGCTCACTCTCAAATACCACAAATGCATTAATAACGTAGATTAAGGCATATATTTAAAAATGAAGGAAAGAACAGTTACGTTAGTGAAAATATACTTTTTATTAATGTGCTTATGTCAAAAACGAAACTGACAGCTAATGTTCTGAATGTAACAAGAAGGGGGCGAAACTTATACAGTACGCAACTTATATCAGATTTTTAACATAACATGGTCATGGCGCTATTAAATAAGTAATATTCATAGCCAAAACGAACGACATATGTCTTTAAAAGACTTATATTCTGCCATGAGTTTTGTAAGAGACTGAAAATCGTAAATGCGAAACAACCATATACAATTTTGCATATGCAACCGCGACATTAAAAAAATTACTAAGAATGCATCTTAAAATTGCTGTATAATATAATAATGTTACGTTTACAAATACTGTAGCAAAAAATTTGAAAACATTCTGAAGACTTTTTTCTGTTCAATCGCATGTTTGCATAATATTGAAACCATTTTGTTTTGTTTTACAGATGTGTTCATTTCTATACACAATATTTTTTATGTCGATGGCAACTAACAATGTTGTTTTGAGTACCAATCTTTTTAATCGTTTGATATTGACAGTCATAATTAAATTACACCCTCGAATGTTATATGAAGCTAATACTCATTTACTCATTTGTTGTCGATCATTGCTTAATCAACACTTAACACTAGGCTTGCTCGCACACCTAAATTAATAATAATATTAGTTCTCGAAATAATCTTGTTTTACAAAATTTGATTAGTAATCGAAATTAAATTTATGTCATTATTCATTCTTAAATTAATTTGTAGAAACGTTTACTTTAAACTATTTCTATTTATTTACAAAAAAAAATGCAAAAATTATAAATTTGAATCATGTTCGAAGCACAAATTTAATAAAATTTATGTTAAAACATAAATCTTTGAATTTTACAACTTGTAATTACTTTTATACCGATTTTGACGAGATTCAAATTTTATTGCTGTGAAAAAATTTGTTTAAAATTAAAATTCTTCCTTATTGCACGTCGAGTTATAAGTTATTGTATTTGACATTTGATTTTAATATCTTGTAAGCAACGATTTAGACATAAAGATAAAACAAGTTTATTTAAAAATTATTGACAAGGTTGAGATTAAACGAAATATTCCATTAAAAATTACAGTTTAACACTAATTCTAAGTTTACGTAGCGCAAATGAATAATGGTACATACTAAGGAGCGAATAAGTAAAGTATGTACAAAATTAATTAGTTTACCATAAAATTGCATAAATATGACTATCCAAGCATAATAGGATCTAATGAGTGTAACTATCAAAGTACACAGGTGTACATTAGGTAGATACGATTAAAAACAAGCGCAATAATCAAATTTCACGGTTCTTTCAAGACGTGTACCAATTTACTGGAAAATTAAAATCTACATTATTATCGAGATCATTCTTAAATCGATTATGTTTAGGATCATACAAAGATTATTTTCTACACTCGTGCAACGAACAAGGATACCTTATTAAGTGTAACGTTTAAATGAGAGAGATTGTTAATTACACAGGAAACATAATTAATTACGTTGATTTGCACCAGCATCGCATAAGGCAATATTTTAATGAAGCGAAAGAGAACGAGTTAATAAATCTATTTCTAATTATGATCAGACTTGCAATTGTTTTATCAACATTGTGTGGTAGTGTACCTGCTTTCGTTTGTCCATGGTCTATTTAGTCCGTGTAATTGGGGCTTAGTCCATGCTGAAACTTCCACATTTTCAATTTTTGATACCAATTAATCAGCACCCACGTAATTGACGAGCTGACTTTAACGATTTTGCAAAACATCTTTACGTTACCAGAACAAAACAATGAGCGTCTATTGGAAATAATAATAAATTATGTTGATTTTATTATTAATTTATTTTATCGTGTAAACGTATGTTCGGGAAGCGCTGAAAGAAAAACTAATTGAACTCTTGGTGGCATAGGTTCATTTTACAATAAAACAATATATCTTCGATTATTTATTGGTAATAAAATCTGGATATAGTGCTTGTTTGTAAAGGTATACAATGCTGTTATATTGATAATAAATTTCTGAAAAAGGCGTGTCATCAATTTAAAATAAATATTACTGAAAAAATAAGAAACTCATTTATGTATATAGTACGAGAATCCTTTCGAGTTTCTATCAACAATGTCATTTATGTGCTATTATTTATGGCGTTATAGAGACAGTGTAAAATGTAATCACCAAGCAATAATTTTTAAAAAAATTTTTACCAACCATTTTTGGATTTTTGTTCAAACAAATCTAACAAAATATTTAGTTTAATATTGTTGCGGCTAGTATTTGTTTACTGTCAAATTTATTGCTTTTACCTACAATAAACTGAAGAATTTCCAATTTTTTAGGTAGTGGCGTATATATAGTGTAAGTACATCTATAATTGCCATATATTTATAATTTATAGCGATAATAAAACGTGGTTGCAATAAATAGAAGCATGTATAGTTTTTTTGAATTAATTAAGAAAGATTATTACGCTTATATTTTAATTACTTTAATTATAAATTACATCATTCTTCAAGTGGATTCTAATGTGGCGATTTTTGTTAATTTCTTAGAAGATTTGATTTTCTTTATTATTTTGAGTCACGGATCTTGGACGATACATTTTTGAGAACTGGAGTAAAATATTTAATATGATTATGTCGAAACCTTTGGATCAAACCATCGAGCATATGCTGGAGAAGTTTGTTTGTGTGTGGTTGGATCTCATAAGTCAATCGTTCTAATGATTTAAGGATTCAAATTTATGTTTATTTATTAAAAAAATTTTTTTTAAGATACCAAATGCTCCATTAAGTATGAAGACAAAAGTCTTTTTTCATTAGCTTTAAAATAAGGTGCTATTTAAAAATGTTGGAGTGGTCATCTCTTAAAAAACTCCACGTTGCATGGAACTATCTAAGAATGTAGTTTTTATGATTCTTTAGTGATCCCCAAATTCCGAATTTTCTTCTTCGTTCGTTCAATGTTTTTGATAATTAGTTAGGAACTCATGTAGTATAATATTCATTTTCGTTAATGGATGCTGATGAATTTAAGTCCACTGTAGAATGTTCACTTGCAACAAAAGCATTTATTTATAAAGTTGTTATAAGAAGCAGGTCGTGAACGTTTGGAAAAGCTATTGGCTTTGTTACAAGCTTTAGGTGTTTTACGAACCTGCACGGCCAACTCTCAATAGTCGGAGAGAGAGGGGGTTCATAGATACATAAAGATAATTAAGGGCGCCAGAGCTTATCCCAAAAGCGACGTCTGTCTGCTCACAACAGAATGGTAGCACTTGTAACACGATTTTAGGTTCGTAATTCCTCTACTCAACTATTCAAGTAGTCAAAAGTAATTAGTTGGTAACGATAGCCACAGGAGACAGGTATGTTGTCAAAAAAAATAACTAACCACAATAACAATTTTAATGTAGAACCGCTGATGATGATCACAGAATATATAAGACTTCTTCATACAAAAATGCTAGTAGCATAGGCAACACACTATACATAAATAGACTACAGTAAAAGTATATATCGAAGAATAGTGTGTAGTAAATATCGTTTACATAATTAGTAATATGGCTTTCACACTAAATTATCACAATTATTAAGGGGAGTATACAGCACACGTAGTATACGCGAATTTCTAATTAAATGATATAACAATTACGGTAATCAGTTCTGAAATACTATTAGTGACAGTTCCGTGAGTAACCTCGTTGACAACGAAAGAGAAACATATAAAAAACACTTACCAGCAATACAGGAATTTCCGCAGGTGCAAAGGAAGTACTTCCCCCGACACACACCCTGTAAATAATTTGAATCGCACTTCGTGTCAACCTAATCTCTCACGAAATCCAAATCTACAAAGTCATTACTTAAATTTAAAAAGTATACATATTACACAACCCGAAAATCGGATGCTGATATACCCCTTTTCGTTGGTTTAATTAGTTATAACCATAAGCTGTCTGAAGAAGAAATTAGTATCGTCCATCCAAATCTTTGTCAAGGTTCATTCACTCGTACATCGATATCGAATACTGTCGCAATCTTTGACCGGGAAACTCCACCAGACCCCCAATTTCGCAGCGAGAAATCGCCTTACGCTGATGTTCGTATACGGCAACGTGGTCACGTATTTAGTGGTCGTTGGCGATAGCCATTTTTCGATAACGTACCAGATGTTAAATGAATGAATGTAAAATAAAATGGCTGTTAGAAGGAAAACAGAATTACGATCGAGATTGTTACTAAAACGACAATCGCTTACCCTGTAACGCGTTGAAGCAATCAGATCCCTTTTTTTTAATTAGAATTCGTTTTCTAGATGATAAGATAAATCATGGCTATATCATGCGTACAGACCATTTTATAACATGCCCGTGTGACGACTTTCCATAAAATAAATCCCGCCGAGAAACGAACGTTAGAGGGCGTAAACCCGAACCTACTTTTACGTTGAAAATACATAGGCGTGCGCCAAGGAAATTTCGTCGGTAGCCACATAGGCGTGTATAAAGAAAATTCGACCGTAACAGCTTGTTTTCTTTCTGACTAGGAATGTGATTCATCTAAAAATGATGCGTCATACGAGTATAAAAAAAATTTCGAAGCGGAGAGTTAAACTACTCACCATCTACTAAACCTTCAGTTTTCTCTAATTTGCCAGGATCTAGTGTTAGAGTGAGTGACATCCAGAAACTTTACTTCATTGAAGAAGTAATAAGGAACATAGGAAACATTGGTTGTAAAGTAAACTGAAGATTTTGAGTGGTTTGAAGCAGCTGGCGAATATTTCCAAGATATATTATATTCCATTCAGTGTGTTACATTAATACAACCGTAATCTACAATAGGTGGTAGTTGAGAGCTTCGGAGAGTAAGTTGTAGGTGATCTTCGATGCCCTGCTCATAAAATAATTAAAAGAGCGATAAAACGGGAGAAATACACACTAGAAATCCCGTTTACTTCTGTCAAGCACTGACCAAAGATGATGAAATAGAACAAGAAATAGATAGCAATGAAGGGTTTGCCAACAAATATCACAGCACCGTTAAAAATACAGTAAATAATACCGGCCCGTTAAATTAGGCAACACTTCGTACACTTAAGCAACAATTGGCTTAAAGTTACATTCAAACTAACATTGGTGCATATAACAAAAAATGTGAATTATAACAAGCTTACGGTGATTGCACAAATAGTGAAACAAAGCGCACCGTTTAACTTGGTCAAAAGGTTGTATAGATTAGTCGCGATAATAAGCGTAATATGTATATCGAATCGTGCGTGCATACGACCTACCTCAAGCAAATAATTATATATAAGAAACAGGGTACTTACATCCGAATATGCGATTAGCTAAGGGCACGTCTGACACAAATCTTCCAAAATTTCAGAAAATTAAACTGATACATGCTACCACAAATAAATTGTTCAGTTTCATACGATTGATTAAACGCAAAGTGCGGTAATCTTTCTAAAGTCAATTAAAGTATCTTCACAGGTGTGTCTTTCAATTCGTCGCAATTGTTTTTACAGTAACGGAAATCTAAACGGTTGTTTCAATATTCCTAACTTAAAGTAGATCATCAGAATATGCATCCGGTATAGTTTTTATCTTCCTTGCATGTCATAGGAATTTTTAAAGTATAAGGACATGTGCGCGTGATGAAAGTTGCTATGATAACAAAGGGAAATCAAATCGCGGTGTAAAATGAAAATGTATCCTTACCCCAGCGAATTTTTCATAACAGACACATCCGAATTTATTTACTCAACATCAGCGTAAGTGATCTAAGGTACCTAAGACGTAGAAACCCACGTCTTATTTCCCTAACGCTCAAAGCGGAAATATTTTCTGGTGCGTAAACTAACATTATCACTGGGAGAAGTTCATACAACACAAAAACATTTTTAACAAGCCAAAATGCTGGTTTTCATGCCCGATTTTATGCATTTTATGATTAAAAAAAAAAAGGATATACCAACCATAATGTCCAGAAGTCGGTTTTAATTGTTACTCAAGTGTCTACATTTCTGTTAGAAAGAGGACATGACGGAAGATAGATTGCACATACTAAGGTCTCTTATAGATAAGTCAAAAGAATCGTTCTAAGATTCAATTACACTGTCTGAATCTGTGGGCATTGTTGAGACTCTGGTTGTCTGCTTTAATATCAATATTTGTGTAGTTTTCTTCGGCAGCTATACATTTGCGAAATCGTAATTTCCAGTCTTGGTAGCAGCGCTGAAAGGTTTTAACTGGTAGGGCCTTTAACCTGTCGGTCGGTAAACTGACATCTTTTTAAGAGATTTTAAAATTTCTGGAAAATAAAAAAGAAGGTGAATATGGGGAGCTGTGGAACAAAAAAATTATCTTTTGAGGTCCAAAATTCTGGGCGTTGTCATGATGCAACATCCACTTGTCTGCAGTCTTCTGTTTAACCCGATTCACTCTTTTCCTGAGTTTTTCAAGAACATCTTTGAAAAACACTTAGTTGACAGTTTATCCTGGAGGAACAAATTCTTTATGCACGATACCCCTACTATCAAAAAAGTAAATCAAATATCTTGATTTTTGTCTTGATTATTAGAGCTTTATTCGGTAGAAGAGATGCCTCAGTGTACCACTACTAACTGTTCCACTTTGTCTCAGGATCGTACTCAAAATTCGTGGTCATCGGAAATTCTCTCGTGAAGATCAACGCATACGTTTCTTCACTAATCCCTCAGCTTAGTTATGAGGATTATCGGCACCATTTTGGCACAAACCTTTTTTTGCATGAACAAATTTTGAATGAAAATTTGATGTACGGTAAATGTGTTTAAGTTTAACATGTCACCCCATATTCTTGTTGTTAAACGTTGGTCTGATCTCACAGCACGCACACGTTCGATTTTTTAGTTTACTCGAGCGAGATTCATCTTCAACGCGTTCTCGGTCTTCCAAAAATGATTTGTACCGGCTAAAATTTTGTGCTCTTGATGAGGAATGTATCCCATAGTCCGGTTTCAACTTTTCAAAGGTCACACTCGCGGATTTCCTAAGTTTAACACAAAACTTGATAGTAAAACGTTGCTCTAAATTCCGCTGTTTTATATTCGTAATACACAACAAAAACACAATTTCACTGATGACGCTCTAAAAAATTACGTAATGGTTGTACCTAGCTGAAACTTGGAATGAGTACCTAGAAGGGATAAACACACCGGTTCGCATAAGTAGAATATCACAGCGTTGCCAGATTGCTCGCAGTCTCATTACTTTTCTCATTCACAATTATATCCAATAAAAGATATAAATTTGAAATTAAATTATTCAAACTATTTTAAAAAAGAATATTAATTTGCAAGTATATTGTGCCAAGTTTTGAGATGTCAATGTTAGTATGGCTTCAAAAATTGTAATGGATGTGATAGAAAATCTGCTGGATAAGGGTTGTACTGCACTGATAATTATTATACTTCCATAAGTTTGACAAATTCTCATCTACAGCATCTACATCTAATTGGAACTTTGAGAACCAATCGAAGATTCGCCCCAAAACGATTCGTAGACAAAAATTTAAAAGTTGACAAAGCAGTAGCTAAATAATGTACTCATGGCAATATTGTTCAAAAATGGAAAGATAAGATTAGATCTTCTGATACTGAGTACACGATATGCAAATGACAGTTACTGTAAAGCGGAAAGACAAAGATATGCAAATACTAACAAATAAATCAGAGTCATAAATTCAAGTCATATATTGTTATATCCGACCAGTTGACATGTTACAATACTTGCCTCCGACGTAATCTGAAATGGTATAGAAAATTACAATTTGCTTTATTGACCGGAACTGCATTAGTAAATGCTCATATTGCTTACAAAGGAATTACAAAATAGCTATATGCACCAAGAGCGTTATTATGATGATTACGCTCGGAAAGCAACGTGATGCAGCTCAACGGTCTTTGGTTCGAGGGATGTATGTTTCCCGATGGCATCCGTAATGCCTCGGTTGTTAGGTATATGTTTACGTATCTCATATCATTGGTATTATAAGTAAATTATAACGAAGCGAAAAATAAAATAAATTATAAGTTCTTGAGTTCAGAGAACAGAAAATACCCATTTCCACTAAAAACGTTGCTATACTGTTAGAATTTAAAAAGTGGCACTAGAACAATTACTAAAGAAATAGCATTTGTTATAGCAAATAAATAGTGGAACATTCTTTGCAGAACTCGCACCAAATGTTTTTTGCAATAGTATTTTTGATAGTTTCTTCAACTGTTATCTGTACCTGTACATAAATACCATCTACCTCGTTTTTTGGTTTGATTTTGAACAAAGTTTTGATCATTATCTTGGGCTAGGATCATTTCAGCTTCAATTTACTACGCTACACTTTGCTGCTCAAGTTATCGGTATATGAGTTTGTCGTTCTCAAAAGTTTCTAGTTAGTTTCTAAAAAGAATCGTGTTTTTTAATTTTTTACGTAACTAGAAGCCATAAAATAACTAACATTTTTTAATAAATTAATGTGAAGAACTTTCTGTGGAATAGATGTTTTGTTTTTTCTTAGGGTACCAATTCTTGTAACATTTTGTTTCTGTAACATTTAATTATCACAAATGAGATTATGTTCCTTCATACCTTGAGACAAAGCAAAACTTTCACTTCCTGATTTACTTCCTTGGTTTGTCGAGGAAGGTTGCCAAGATAAAGTTGAGTTTTCCATACATATTAATTTTATAAAACTCAAAATTTAATTCCGTATCGTTGCCGTTTTTCGGGCATGTTCATCAACTGTAACATCTCCATAGGGATAGATTTATTTTGGCATCCTATTCGGTATCACGAGTTTTTTTGGTTCTGGCTTTCATATTGTCAAATTTTATAACTTTGAAATTTATTTGAAAACTTTTAAGGACATCGTTCTACAAAATGTTATAAAAAATTTTAGTGGATTCATTATGATACTTGAAAGCACCTACCAAGGTATCCATGTAAATCTGTGGAATCGAAATTTTTCATTTCTTTTCCATACACACGAAGTCCTTTCCAGTTGATATGTTCTATAACAATATTTTCAATAGAAGGTGGAAGAAATAGAAGAAATGTGGACAGTTCATAACTCACTCGAAAAGTAGCGTACCTTGTAGCTCCGGTAGTGGTAGACAAAATGTTTTGCGCACCAAGTCTTCCTCGTTGCACTGTATGCCGTTCTTTGATCACATATTTTGTCACCGCATAGATGCATTCGGCGTTGCATCATCTTCAGAGTCAGAATCAACGATAATAAAGAGATGATCTTCTATTTTCGAACACTGCCATCCGAAGGCTCCCATCTATCATTTGAACTATGAGGTTTCAAATCAGAATTATTAGAACGATTCAGTGTTTCTTTCAGTACTCTGTCAGTAAAATGACTCGAAGGGCTGTGTGCTTGAAAATCCATTGAGAATGTTATTTGTAAAAACAATATACAACCGTATGGCACAATAGACTTGGCACCAGATACAACGACCTCTGAATGAATTTGTGTTATTTTGCTCTTATAGGACAAAAGTGACCCGAACAAGTTTTATACTGACAAAATGTAAAGTTTTACGTAAATATCAAATCAAAAAAATACAACTATTATTGATATAAATAAAGTCCATGAACCTCGAATAGATTAAACGACCGAACACGAGATTAGAAAAAGAAATTTTGTTTTGGGTCAAAAAAGACCCTGACTTCTATATATGTTTTGGTCTGGTTTTTAACAAGAACTTCACGTGTGGCGATTCTTAGATCTTATTTTGAATTTTGTAGATTTGGCATGGATTTTTATGATATTGTAACGAATTGTAAATCTAATTTATTTGAAAACGAATTATTTACATGATTAGAAGTAAACGTAATTAAATAAATCGAACGATACTGAAGAAAAACAACTTACATTAATTTATATAATACTATCACTAGACATTTACTGTTAGCACTTTTTATTTATTTAAAACTGGTATTTGTTTATGTCAGCAACACGTTCATGCCGTTATATTTATCTTAGCACACGCGTTAAACACTTAATTTATTTAAACCGGCGAAATCTTCTTTCGATTCAATTTTAAAACTAAACTCGATCTTCCTTCGAATACTTTTTAGATTCTTCCGTTATCGGAATCCAGACTATTCCCTTGTTTTCAATCAGCGTTTCGAGTTTCGAGAACGCTTCAATATTCTGCTTGAGTAGAGGTTAAATAATTTTTATTGGTCTTAACTGTCATAAATTTTAATTCTTCGCTCTTGTAAGCCGTCCTTGACAGTTTTTGCGCACTTGTCAACATAAACGTCACAAATTACATTTGACATATTTTGAGACTTTGAGAACCTCCTTGTCTCTGTTCAAGCAATAAAATGTTGTATTTAACTGTTTAAATTGGACGCCTTTTTTCCTCGAGGACTTTTTTCCTAAATGAGAATTGACACACTCAGTAATGAAATTTATTTATGGTTTTTTCTTTTGGTATTAAAACAACTTACGTCTCCATCCTGAACGTAGAGAATTTCAAATTTTTGTTTATGTGTAGAAGGAAACAATTTGAGCAACTCACCTTAATTTATTAATAACAATTAAACCTACGATAATTTGCATAACGCTGTTTGTTAACTCTTGATATCACTAATTGACTTTAATATCAGCATATAAGCAAGTAAAATTTCTTCGCACTTAATTAATCAGCAACGGTTATGAGGAAAATCTACTACAGATAAAACACACGCTGTGTTGGATATTGGGTACTTGCAATCAATTTTATTATCTTAATTTCGTGTTTCCACTCTTTTACGTTTTATATGTGGTTTCTGATTGGTTTCTTTAAACTCGAATAAAATCGCACGAAGTTTTAAGCGTGCGGAATTGAATTACTTTTTGTACGGTTTTAAACTATAAATTTTTATAGCGTTCTCATAGAAATTAATTAAATTTTTAACGATATGTATGTAACAGTGTGCGAATATTGTTAAATACAGAACAATAGCGGATTGTTTACTTTAAAGGTGATAATAAAATTAACACTTGTTTTTACTCACAGGTAGAGGAGCAGAAGTGCTTTTGGAATTCTGCATAAAATTAAAGGATAAATTTCAATTGTCCTGGAGGATGATCTCATTAGTGGACGTTATTCTTAAGTATGCAAGAGAAGATCAGGATAAGGCATGGAGGCAGATTGACGAAGGTATGTGGCGACGTGGTTCACTTACATAACACAACTTTGGTCGAAATTTTGCCTCGACTTAAACAAACACAAACGACAGGATTTTGCATGCACGTCTACAGTTTTATTTAAATGTACACATTCTATGTATTTACGATGGTTACTACACAAAAATATTTCTTGCTGATAACTAAAATGCTTGCCATCATACGGACACAAACGTTTTCTTTATTATACTATGTTGATAAACATTTTTATTTCATTCTTAATAATTTAAATTTCTTCGTAGGCAAAAAATCAATCGTTTATTGAAATACAATACATTTTGTGTGTATAACTTTTTGTATGTACTACGAGACACGTTTACATATTTTCACTATTTTTCTAGTGCTGGCTTCTTGAATTATAACTGGAAATCTAATATCAAAACTACGAAAAAAATAATATCTAATGTGTTATCTACAGTAGATCCCCAGCTGCGTTGTGTAAAAAAGATAATTTTTTAATGAAAAATATCTATGCCTGGAAATCACTGGATCACTGGATCTTGTACAGACGATTTTATTTTAACCTTCCGATTACCATTGGGGTCTTTTTTGACCCCAGACGTGTTGTTTTATTTATTTTTTTACAACTGTCCCAATATTTTTTTAGCTGAGTTTCTTTCAACAATGTTGAATAATATATAACAAATTTTTCAATTGTTATTTGTTTTGCGATCTAAACAAAATATTGTCGTTGAGGTCATATTTGACCCCACTTGGTAACCGACGTTCTAAAAAGTAATTCTAATATTTTGTCTGCATTTGTCATCTAATCTGCTTGTTTCAACGTGTATTCGTCTGAATCATGATTACTACCATTCCGTCTTTAGTCATTACATTCGGTGAGTTTGTTCGAATCAGTTAAACAGTGTGTCTGCTGTGTTATTACATTTGATTGGAAATAGTTGTTGTTGAATTATGGCTAGAAAATATTTGTCTCAGCGTAAAGTGGAAGAAATAGCTAGCAATATTAATTTACTGAATGAAATTGAAGATGAAATTTTATCTGACGATAGTGATGCCGAATTCGAAGAAGTAAGTGTACCTGATGTAAACCCGATTGAAAGTTCGGAAGACGATAACAGTGATGATAATTAGTCCAATGATAAAGATATGGTGGGTAAAGATGGTTCAATATAGAAAAAAGATAAGCCTCATGTTAGAAGACGAAATCAGCGAAATATTCTAAAAACACCGCCAGGATTAACAAAATTCAGTGAACATATTTCAACATGCCTAGATGTTTTCCATTTATTTATCTCGGAATACATTATGGACATAATACTTAAGAGAAACAAACATTCGAGCTAGAAGAATTCTAGGCGATACGTGGAAGCCAGTAGATGCGGATGAGTTACATGCATTTTTTTGGATTACTGCTTCTAGCTAGTGGTTTGAAAGCACGCCAAGAACCAATATTGGAGCTGTGGAGTACGAAATACATGTCTCTCCATAGACCATTTTTTTGTGCCGCAATGTCTCGTAATCGAATGAGAGACCTTTTGAAATACATTCGATTTGACGATATGGACACCCGAGAAGAACGACGGGCAACAGATAAATTAGCAGCTATTCGTAACATTCACGATATTCTCTGCAAATTGCAAAAAATCGAATAACCCGAATGCTGAAGTATGTATTGATGAACAACTTGTTCCGTTCCGTGGAAAATGTCTTTTTCGAGTGTATATGACGTCGAAGCCAGATAATGACGGAATTAAAATTTGGGCTCTATGCGATGTTAGTAACAGATATTGCTGGAATTTCGAAATATATACTGGAATGGTAGACAACGCTCCAGAACGGGAACAAGGTAAAACACAATTTTATTGTTTTATGCACGAGTATAAAATTTCATTTCTAGGAAAGCAGGTAGTTTTATATTTGGTTGAGAGTTTGAGAGAGAGAGAGAGAGTTATGGTATTACCACAGATAATGTTTTTACGTCTATGTCTTTGGCGTAGGAGATACTGCAGCAATTAAAAACCTTGACCGGAACAATTCGTAAAACACGTAGATAAATACCAAAAGAATTTTTGCCAAAAAGAAATCGAGCAGAATACTCAAGCGAAATTCTATATGGAGAAGACACAATTTTAGTATCTTACGTACCTAAAAAATATAAAAGCGTTATGCTACTTTCAACGCAACACCAAGATTTGGAATTGCTCGGAGAAGACCTCAGTTACAAACCGCAAGTTATCTTGAACTATAATATCTGCAAAGGAGCTGTGGACAGCGTCGATAAAATGGTGAAGAAATACTCATGCAGAAGAAATACTCATGCAGACGAAATACAAATCGCTGGCCTCTTGTTCTATTTTTTAATTTCTTTGATATTGCTGCCATTAATGCATTTATTCTATACACTACGAAATTTGGAAATTTTGAAAAAAGGAAAACATCCCGATGGAGATTATTTTTGCAAAAACTTGGGTTTGAATTAGTAATCCCACATATCAAAAAACGTACACTTCAGGGATTACACAAGACGTGCAGAATGCAATAGCAATGGTTTTGGCAGACACAGAGCCACAGGAAGTGGGACCGCAAGAAGAAACTATCGCTCGCCCAAACAGAGGTCGTTGTAAGATATGTCCAAGAGCAAATGACAAAAAATGTTCGAAAACATGTGAAAAGTACAAACTCTTTGTATGTAAACAACATTGCCAGAAAAAAACAACAATAATATGTAATAGTTGTTATCCTCACTAATTTATGTTTAAATTTTATTTTTATATTTTTATTAGTTTATATGAAATCTAATGTAAATTTAAAATATTAATAAAGGTTACCATTACAACTTAATCGGTTTTTCTTTACAAAATAAAAAAAAAACTTGGGGTCAAATCTGACCCCACTTGGTAATCGGCGCCTCAAAAATTGCTTGGTAATCCGAAGGTTAAGATACAAAGGGTGTGCCAATGTCATGTTCGTGAAATTCATGAAATAAAATTCTGCGAATGACTCAAATTTCCTGCGCTGATTTCAGATGACGTCATGTCTTTCTTACAAAAATTTTGCTCTATAGCCATAAATAGGTTTAAACCTTAAATTTAAAATTTTTTGCAAGTCTTCGAGATGCACCCTTTACATGTTTTATCTTTAAAATAACCTTCGATTGTAATTTAAAAAAAAACACCAAAAATGAACCAATACTATTTTTATTTTCAAAAACCTAAACTAGCTTAAAATTTATACTACAGTTTTACCCTCCTAACTTTAACTTTGGCAAATTCGTGAATTAGGGATGTGTAATCTAGGGTAGCAGCCAATGCAGATTCAATAGTGTTGTTTGACTTAGTGAATTTCTTAAATAAATAGTTTTTGTTTAATTTTAATTTTAAAAAACTTCTTTCGCTACAGAAACAAGGAGTGTTAACAAAATGCTCAAAGCTACAGCAGTATTCGGATACAAAGTAATTGAATTATTTTGACACACATAATTTAAAGCATCCAAAGATTTCATAGAATATGGTAGCATACGGGACACATCACGTAATTCTTCTTGGAGTTCAGTTGCATTTATGTCTGATTAATTTTTGACCGAAAGCATCGATTGGAGACTGGTACAATAATTTTTTAGCGTTTTGTCGTCTATATCTTTTAGTATGAGAATGTTATATAAACATTTTAAATTTTTGTTTCCAAAAGCTTGAATCGCTCATTTAGAGAATTAAGGGTAATGTCCAAAACATAATTGAAAAAATTTATTTAAAAATTTTTCTACCCTGTCATCCGCTACTTCATAGTCTCATTAGCAGCATTTTTTCACCTTTTGTATGGTTTCTAACAACATTCTTACACAGTCTGACAAATTTATAGTTACAGATTGTAATAGCTTCGAGACTGAATTTATTTCAAATAAAATATCATGCCAAAGAATTACGAAGCCTCTTGCTTTAATTTTAGTTTCTAGATCTCTGTTGGCGTCTTCTATTATTTCAATTAAGGCGTCATAGATTTCGCAAAGTTGAAAGGCTTTAAGGCATCTACTCTGCTTGACCACCTAGTAGCACTCAGTGGCTTTAGAGTCAACTCTGTGACATTTTTTTAGCACTTCCCAACGCTTTGTAGAACCAGAAAAAAAGTGTCAAGTTCTTGTTCAATGGAAAAAAAATTGTTGTTTCTGTAGAAAAAGATGCTGCATTATTCATAAGTAGGTTTCAAGAATGGGTCTAGGACAATTCGGCGCGGCCGATCCGGCGCGGCTAATTTGGCGCGATGGGACGGTTCGGCGCGGCTGATTCGGCGCGAGGGGTCATTTTGGCGCGGCCGATTCCGCAAAAACCGATTCGGAAGTTATTTATAAAGAAATCAAAAAAAGTGCTGTTTTTTGCACTTATTTTACATACTGACAATTTGAAGTCATGTAACTTCATTATTTTTAGCTGAAAATATATGCATCCATCCTATACAAACGGGTTGAAAGGATGGACCTTTTATCAATACATGCTAACTTTTTAAAAAATGCTTATTTCTGCCTTTCGACTGTACTAAATTGTAGCAACGAATTTATAGTAAATAAATAAAATCTATTAATTATATAACTTCGTCGCAATCAATAAAAAATTGATTCGTGCTCTCTTCGTCAGCGGGCAAAATTAATTTTTTATTGATTGCGACGAAGTTATATAATTAATAGATTTTATTTGGTAGTGATTATTTACTATAAATTCGTTGCTACAATTTAGTACAGTCGAAAGGCAAAAATATGCACTTTTAAAAAAGTTAGCATGTACCTACTGATAAAAGGTCCATCCTTAACAAAATTAAAAAACTTTTCCATGATTTGTAATTACCAACCCGTTCGTATAGGATGTATGCATAATTGGTTAACGTTTCGTATACTTTCAGTTAAAAATAATGAAGTTACATGACTTCAAATTGTCAGTATGTAAAATACATGCAAAAACACAGCACTTTTTTTGATTTCTTTATAAATAACTGCCGAATAGGTTAGGTTCACATACAATTTTCATATTTACTGACCGTTGGTAGATGTGTACAAGGTACCTACATTCATGACAAATATTGAAACAAATAAAAAAATTATAACATTCTAAACTCAGGAGTCTTGCTTTTTGAAACCGATAGTAGTTACGTATTGGTATACAAAAGAATCGAAAAAGTACCTAGTCAAAAATATTTATCAAAACCATACAAATATAAAAAGTACGTAGTCAAAAACATTTATCAAATTCATACAAATACAAAATTTACGTAGTCAACAATAACAAAAAATGACACAGTTAATTTAGTTCCATCTCAAAATTTTGAGCAATTCCTCTTAAGAAATCAAGGACATTTCTGTTTTGAAAGTCTGTGACTAACCGAAATATCCTTTCATCAGCGTCACGATATTTTCTCAACTTTTGAGGGGGCTGGTGGCCTGCAACAATTTGTTCTAAATACAAATCTCGGCCATTTTGGATTTTTTTCAAGGCATCAATAAACCGACATATATTTGGGTGGTCCATTCCCAATTCATTCTGGAGTCTTCTGTTTGCTGCTTCTGAGTGGTTGTTCGTTCTATCTATTCTTTGCAAAACTCTTTCGTGAAGGTTCCACATTGCCACGCTGAATATGGAAGGTCGCCTCATATATCCTCTTCTTTCTGGTCTGCCAACATAGTTATCTTCAAACCAATTTATAATCACTTTCAGTTCATTTGGTTAATCTTCCTACAGATGATCAATCGCCTCATCTCAGTGATCAGGTGGAACATATGCCAAACTCAGAATTATTTTGGCTTGCAAGGCAAAATCCGGTTCACTGTTATACCTTTGTCTAAGTCCCTACTGGGCCAAGTGTCTTTGCAAATTTTTGGGCCAGATGAAAGAAGCAACCACATATCGTAGCTTGAGGAAACTCTTCTTGAAAGGAGCTTACTGCGGCAGTTTCAAAATCACACAATATAGTATTTGGCTGCATATTTGGAGCTAGTTCTTTCACCATCCTTATAAAAGAAGTGTACGTCCGCCTAGACTTTTTAGGCAGCAGACCATAAAGCAGCGGTACAACTGCTCCATAAACTTGCGCCAGAACAACGTAAACTTGTGGAAACAAGTGTGGGGCAGATTTGAAAGTTCCATCTACGTATACTGTGTCTGTTTTCCAAAAATCTGTAAATAAATAATAATGTTAATAATTGGAAACACAAAAAACCAAAACGATATTCATTGAGGAGTGTAAGATAAAACTGGATAGAAATTCGATAATGGATTCAAAACATACCTTATGCTTTGCTCTCTTCCAAAAATGAGAATCCTGCCTTCCACGGGACCACTATCTGCTAGCAAAAATCTCTCCTCTCTACCTTTCGCACTGTAAGTTGTGTAGTTTTCGGGAATAATCATGTCAACCAAAGATGCAGGTGCGGGTGGGGTGCATTAATTTGATTTCGTTTCCTTCTGACATTTTTTTTCAACGAAGCCGGTTTGGGCATGGCAGCCTGAGCGGACTGTGTCAAATTACGCACACATTGGTTGATAACCTGGGCTGTTGGTTCCTGAGATTATTCAGCTCTTTTTTTATTTGAGTTTTCACTCTATTCACCTCGTGGGAATGGTGATTGAGGCTCTTAATGACCTCCGTCCTTCAAATGAATCCTGGCCTTACATCTGTCTTTCTGTTCACATCTATAAAAACCAACTAGTTGGTCGCTACTTAACTTGTCAAACACATATGAAAATCCATCTTTAATGAATTTCGACTTTCCACATTTGCTATTGACTTGGTTTGCCATAACACCAAATAAATTGAATTTAAAACTGTAGTTCCTTCTTAAAATATAGAAACGTAACTGAAAGAAATTCGCAAAACTTTCTGTTTTATTACAAAAAAAGGATGGTGGATAATTACTGTCCAGGAATGGCCTTGGTCTATTCAATTTGTAGGTACGGTTAATTGCCCTTAATGCGGTTATTGGGATGCTATATTTATAATAAGATAAATGAATTTTGGCTGAGAATATTTTTTGCATGTTTCGTATGACTTGTAAAGTATAAAACGAAGAGGCATCGCGCTGACCTGTCTCGCGCCGAATGCCCCGCGCCAAATTTTTTGCGCCGAAATGGTGGCGACGTATCAGCCGCCCCGAAACGTCCCATAATGACATGCGCAAGGCACATAAAACGTCTTTGGATATTTTTCAAGAATTCTATTTTGTACACCCTTTCGTACTCCTTTCATATTCTCTCCATTGTTATAGCCTTGTCCTCTAAGCCGTTTTAATTCAAAACCTAACTGTTCCAAATTTGTCAGAATAAGTTCTGTTAAACTAGCTTCGAAAAAACCGATAAAGAATTCTTCAATGTTGTATTTATTATTAGTGGAGTTAAATGCGACAACTCTTATTGTTAATGAGAGTTTTTCAATATGGCTTATGTCTGGGGTACAATCTGCAATTATCGAAAAATATTTAGCAATTTTTGTTATTTCGACAATTTTGGTTAATTACATTTTCCATAAAATTTATCAACTCATCTTGAATATTATTGCTAAGATAAGTCACCACCGACCATCTATCTGACTCTCGTTGAACTCTTCTGATGTGTTCTTCTATAACGGGATCAAACTCCGAAAGCAATTCAACTAATTTGAGCAAGTTTCCATTATTAGGTTGAAACAAATGTTCAGTTGTTTCACGAAAAGCTAAGCATTGTGAGGCTAATAACTTAATTATCGACATAGTTCTTTTTAGAACTCCTCTCCAATGTTGAATTTCCATGTCCATAATCCTTTGATATTTTCTGCTTCAGTCGAATGTCCAAGTCTTTTCATGCTCGAAAAGCATTTTTGTGATTGACAGACTTTTCATGCATTGTGAGGGCTCTTATAAGATTTTCCCAGTCAGAGTAGCCATTTCTGGGCCAGTCACTAGTAGCAGAAGAATCAAATAATAGACAACAAAAGCAAAAAACCCTTTTTTAACTAGTATTTGACGAGTTTGAGATGATATGCAGAAAATATTTCATAATGCAGGATCAGAAGGAACTTCTTTTAATATCTGCTGGCTGATACTGCTAGGGCTTCCCGGTTCTTGATGAACTTTTGATGGTGTTATCTTTTGGTTCTCTTCAACGACTTCTTCTGGAAGTGATTGGGGCGGCACCGGCGCTTGGTTTTCTTTTAGCAAATCCAAAGGAATCGCTGTTAATGTGGATGAGGACGACTCATCTAAAGAGGACTTTTGTACTAAGAATTTCTTCATAACATGGCTTAGCTTTCTTTCTTGTTCTTTCTTTAATCGTTTCTCTTCATATTGACTTTCATACAATCTTTTCCTTTTCTGTTCCATACTGTGTTAAAAATATTAAATAAAAATTTACCGTTCTTCTGTTATTTTATGAATTGTCGTTTGAAAAGCAATTTTTTTCCTAAATTGAAAGACTTTACGGTCGACGAAAAAATATTGTAATCAACTCGTTTGTTAATGGGCGATTAAAAATCTCGACAATTAAAGACACAAAAACAGTCGCGATTATTAATCGCCTTCATTAACACACTTGTTGATTAAATAACTATTAACGATACTTTTTAAACACAAAAACTGAAATAGTATAAATGCAAAAATATTACACTGATACGGAAAAAAAACTGCTCGAATTACAACTGAAGCTGAGGCAAATGAATGGAATGAACCCTTATAATAGGTCCCAGTCCGAGACACCGACACTCAGCCATCTGGACCATTATAGTATTCAAAAAACTAATTAAGCATTGCCTGCTAAAAAGATTTAACGCTATACAAACAATCCGAAACCTTTTCCGATGGTTTATTACATAATTACTTTCACATTTTTCTTCAGACATTTGGAGGGACAAAAGCACTGGGAAGTGTATTGTATAGATGTTACTATTACTATTTCTCTTTTTTCGGAAATCTTTTTGATTTTATAATTTTTTTGTAAATACTACGTAACTTAACATGGCTTGTAAGTTATCAGTGATAATATTTTTTGATTTTGCTGCTTATGCCGTTTCCTTAGAGTGCCGCCTGATGTGCGTTTTTGTATCATAGCACGGTACGGCCTTGTATACCTAGGTACAAATTCTATGATTAAAATATGTTTATCATAATGTAACGAGTAAGCAATATAAACCCGTTAATTTAGTATTTACTGGAAAATAACCAACCGTATGACGTCTTTCGCGCCGAAAAAGTATGCTCGCCGCTGGGAAGTTAGCATCGATCCATCTGTTGGTCGGCATATTTACTAACCACTTTGGTAATTGTTGTAGATTACTGCAGAATTTTGATTTTACGTTATGGCGATGTTGCCATGCATCACTTAAATTACTATGAAGGTTTCGTTTATCGAGTGTTGATAAGAACATTATCAATATTTTATTGTGAATTAATTTTTTGAAAAACAAAAACTGTGTCAAAACGATTTAACAACTTTTGTTATGTAATAACTTATTTAATATAAATAACTACATGCAAGTAATGAAATGATCGTAACAGAAAAGTAATTAAGAAACGATATTTTAAAAAATCGGCAATATTTGAGATTTGTTCACAACTAAAACCTTGACCAACCACAACTTTAATGTGTTATAGTTTAAGTAGTGATAAGTCTCCGAAAACCTTAGCCGTCAATTGACGGATTTATAATAATGACAATGGAAATTGTATAATAAATATCATTAAATATATATACGTTTACTTTCAGCAAATTTAAATAAGAAATCAGTGAAAATTGATTAGCAATTCAAATATTTTGACGTGGTAATCTGTGCTTATACGTTTCGTATGTGATCAAAGTTTGTAGTTAAATTAGGCTTAAATTCAATTTATGAATTTACATATTAACTTCGTCAGCATATCATACAAAGATTAGAAACATAATTAAAAAAATTAATTACTTCAATAACAAATAATCCTAGTTTTTTTTTCAAAAAAAGCTCATCAGCAATTTCGGTTTATAATGATTTGAAGTAAATATCTCTAACGGTCATAGAGGTGTACAAATCTGAAAACGTTCGTACTGCTAAATAAAAAACATTAGTATGAAGATTATATTTAAAAAGGTAATCAAAACAAAGTAATAAAAAATCAAGTTACATTAGAAATAAGTTTGCCACTCGCAAAACATAAGTGAACACGATTAGACTAGAAATTACGATAAATTTAAATCTGAACCGATATATTATGGCAACGTCGCTTGTAAAATGAGTATTATTATTATTATTAGCACGTAGTTGGGCATCTTCTAGTAAATGCTATGCTACAAGCTTATAGGTTTTACGAACCTTGCTCGGCCAACTCGCATTAGTCTGAGATAGGGGAGGTTCAAGTAAATAGAATTTAAAGGGCGCCAGATGTTGCTAAGTAAAACTTCTGTTTCGATCAAGACCGAAGGTCCAAGCTTGCAACAAAATCAGGTTCGCAATCCTCAAAAAGCTTACCCTGTGATGAATAAACTAATAGAAATGCGTTTTCCTTTTATATCATAATTTCCACATACGCCGATGATGTTAGAAAATTAATTTAGACATCGCAAGCACGGTTTTCAGTAATGGACGGTTTAATGTCTTGACAAGTAAAAACGAAACTTGTTAAAAGGGGTCGTAAGTACAAATCTAACTTTAGTGTAAAGAATATACAGGGTATTACATTTTGAAATGTATGCACGTAACAAGTACAATCAACGATAAAGCATTTCTACTACAGAGCAAGTAATTTTGTCAGCAAGCTGATTTTGGGTTTCAATTTTTGATTGATTTGAGTTTTTGATATACATTTAAATTTCATTTCTCTAGACGGCGTAACAAATCAGTCAACAAGTTTCTTAAAAAATACTTTTTTTTGTAAAATTCTACTTTATTCATCAATATAGTCCCATTGCAGAGTGGTACATTGTTTTCAACGTGACTAACATTTTAATGCTTTTTTGGAACAATTTATCTTTGAACTCAAAATAGGCTTTTGCTGTAAATCGCTTTCTAAGAAGCATTTTTTCGAGGTCTGCGAACATGTAGTTGTCGGTGGGCGCCCGATCAAGAGAATACGGTGAATGGAGAAGTAATTCGTACTCAATTCCTGCAATTTTGTCATCGTAACCAACGACACGATGCATTATCTTCGCGAAAAAGTATTTTTTCCATTTCAAATGCATCAATAATGGCATGCAGTATTTTTCTACAAGTGTTAGTTATGTAACGCAACTATTTTATGATCTTCCAAAAGGATTTCGTGCACTTCTTCTGGAATAACTGCCAAATTCGGGCGATGAGAAATGTAACGCATTAATTGTGAAGGTGAATGAAATGGTTAAGTAGATTGTCGACTTGCCTATTTGACTACAATTGCTAGTTACGGTTCGATATCACCGAACATTGCGCATAAATTTAAAAGTCCCATCGTATAAATCAATTAAAATTATGGCAAATCTGGAAGTACGGGACCTTATAATAACATAACGCCGTCAAGAATTCAATTCATACATGTAACCAAAAATTTAGCCATTCGGGTTTTTTTAAAACAACTCAAGCGTCGGGTAACTTCTAATTTCTTCACATAAACAAATTATAATAGTACGCTAGTAACCTAACTGGTAATTAATTGATTTTTAAATGTAAATAACATCAACTAAGAATTTTAATTTACATATCAAACGATAAAGCAGTAACGTTTTTACGTAGTCCGTGACCTCGTAGCACGGTTATAAATTAGGAGTTTGAATGTTTATGCACCGAAACAAAATACAATTGGATACAGCGGACTACACCGAAACAACACCAACGTGGTTGCATACATCCATGCGTGTTCCCGCTCAACTGGCCATAATAGTAATTTGAAAGTAATAAATACCGTAAAGTAGGGTATTACTCAGAAAATTATCTCTCAATGTCAGCATTCCCTTTTGATTAAGGAATACACTGTTTCTGATTTTAGTATATTTTCGTGTAATTAACAACTCCAATAGCGAAACCTCGGTAATTAGACATTAGGCTAACAAACGAGCTAAAAAAACAAGAAAATTTGCGAACCGTTACCACGTGTGGATAAATTAATGCCTAAACTCAACGCGATTTCCGAACAAGCAACCCGAAAATATTCTTCCGTCGCTCCTTTATAAGTATAGATGCGATCTATCAAGAGGGATTCTCTAAAAGAAACATATCTATAAGGTAGATGTTGATAGATGGCAAATTGTATCCTTTACCGAGTTGTGTACTAGGCCGTCTTATAAACAACAGCACATTCAAGCAACAAATGGCATTCTCATACCTTCCCACACTACTACTGCAAAGTTATAATACAGTTTATCAAGACGAAAACTTTTCTATAGCATCAACTTTTTCAGTAGGTCTTACAATTGCAAAACAAAGGCTGGAACTCACGACACAGCAGCAAAATTTAGTGCACGAACTGGGCTTTCAAATTAAGGGAAAACTAGTTGCATCTTCTACGGAGTTACACAATCCATGAGAAAACTTTTTGAAATAAATTTGACCACTCTACTAATTCCAAAAGATAACAATTTGTGCTAGAACTAACGTCTCCAAAAGATCATGCGAAACGCAGAGTATATTCTGAAAAAAAAGCTAAGCCAGGAAAGAGAAAAAAAAGTTTTACAAACATAAGTCAGAGAATTTCCAAAACGGCATCGAATAAGAAGTAAGACGATTTCTGCTTTTTCCTCAATTAATGATCCTGTTTTAACTCGTCCAATAAAGTTTTTGATGAAAGTGAAAACAGTTTTTATCGAATGTCGCGAGATCATATAACTAAATTAAAAGTTGACTGGATACAAATCGCCAAGTGTTCTAAGTGGCTTTAGGAGAGATGTGCCAGCAACAAGTGTCTCAAAGAGAATAGACATAATTAAATAATTTATTTTTTGGTATTGGGCGACTACTAGATGTAACAACGGGTTAGTTTGTATACTTTAGTTTTCTTATATGTTCACCTGGTTTATTAATATAGGATCAACGGAAAAACTTTAACACTAACTAGTTTATTAATAGGTGATAAATAAATCTCGACAATATAAACGCGTTCGCTCGTTACACTCGCTCACATCGTTAAAATGCCTCGATTATTAAATGCTATCATTAACAATCTTGTTTGTTAAATAACTATTAACGAACTTTTTTATAAAACAATAACTGTGAAGATAAAAAAAAGCTTTATAAAAGAGCAGTTTTGTTAATAGTTAATTTAACATAGTAACCTATTTTACACTACACGTTCCGGAAGTAACTTCTTTGTTAGTTTTTACAATGGTAAACGATACATTAAAATGCATGTAATTAGTAGCGTAAAAATATTTCTCGAATTTAATATTGCTTAGGCGTAATTTTTTTTACTGACTCACTGTCGAAATTATACTTCATTCAATGTTCAATAATAAATTTGAGTCAGTTATTGTTTTGTTGCAGTTACGGCATTAGAATATTTATAGCGACTCTTACCCACATAAACATGAACCTATTGTATATTGATCTAATTTATGCTGGTATTGGCAAGGAAATCTTTAGGTCTTAGTACAGACTTTTTATTATTGGTACTAAATACACAAAATTTTGTATGTACAGCAATTTGTTGGACACTGCTCTTAAGTAACAAACTGTCAAATATTTTTTTTGGTCAAAACTGTGTGCTAATATTCAAACTTTCGATGTCTAGACAACTAGAAGTTATTAATAACGATTTCTAAACTATTGGAATAAATGTTTAAACAAAACTAATCTTTAATGCATTAGTTCCGTGTGTGGATATGTTAACATTTGTTATGTACGTTACACGTGTTAGTACTATAATAATAAAAGAGTTTAGAAAATTATATACCAATTTTATAATTAATTGACTAAAATGGTTTTAATGCCCAAAGTAAATAATACATGTTTCTGTAATTTTTGTTTATTATTATTAATTAGCAACAAATTTTGAGTATTTTTTAGGTATTTTTGAGATTTTATATTTAATATTTATTTAGTTTTTTTTTTAAGTTTAATGGTGAAAGCTATTCTATTTAACTTGGGTTTTTAATAAGGTTTGAATTATTTTTGCGATTTGTGGTACATTATTTCTTGTTTGATGGAGAAATTTGTAGTAATATAAACAAATTATTTGTTACTGTTCATATTCAACCACTCGTCTTTTTTTTGCAAATTTTTTTGTTTCTAAACCAGGGGCGGATTGTAAAGATATTGGAAGGTATTACGAGTTTTTTTGTTTTTGTGGACCATATCACGATCTAGTTTACTTCGTCGAAAAGTGGGTATGGGTAGATGTAACCAAAATAGTAAATTTATAAGGGCGCCATATCCGTCGATAAGTTTACAGAAGGATTTTGCCGAATAAAACAAAATAGCTATAGCAACCCGCAACTGAAAAAGGTCCACACCGGTACACAAATACAAATCTTCGTATACCCTTAAGGTTGACGGATTAAATTTCTTCGGATACGCACTTTTTCTATCCCGTTCGGTCCAGTGCTAGATTTTTTATTTCTGCTATCTGCTATCTTCTTTTTTCTATATCTTCTATTCTTTTTATCCAATTCTATCTAGGCCTTCCTACTTTTCTTTTACCTACTCTGCCTATCTCTACTATCTTTTTCACCAATCTATTCTGATTCATTCGTATTATGTGTCTATACCACTTAAGCTGTATCATTTCTATTTTCGTTGTTATTGTTTTTGTGTCACTTGTCTTATTTCTTCGTTTCGTTTTCTATCCATCTTTGTTTTTCCTGTAATCCTTCTAAGAAATTTTATTTCTGCCGCATTCATTTTTACTTCTTGTTTATCTTGTAACGCCCACGTTTCACTCGCTTGTTATACCTACACTTTTATTTTAGTTTTCTTGTCTATTTCTCGTTTTCCAAAAATTGTCTAATTTCACGCGTAATAGATTTTAGTACTTTTATTTATCCTGTTATTTACATCCCTATATATCTTCTCATCTTTCTTATTACACTTTCTAGATATTCGTATGTTGTAACATTCTCTGGTCTGCATATAGTAGGCAGTTATGTGGATGTTATCGTGCGTTTGTCTTCCTGTTCTAAAAGCTGCCTGTTCTTCTTGTCAATGTGTTTTCTCAGTCTTCTTGCTACTATTTCGGTGTAAAGTTTAAAGGTGGTGGAAGAGAGAGAGTTATAGTTTTATAGTTTTTACAGTCCGCATACTCGCCTTGTAAATTAGAATGATCATGTTATTTTACTATTCTTGTTGGATGTTTTCTCCGATGTTTTCTCGAATGTATTTAGTAGCCATTCTTTCTCTCCTAGGAATTTTATCATCTCTGGTTCTATTTCGACTTGTCCTCTTGCTTTTCCTAGTTTAATGGTTTCCATTGATTCGTCGAGTTCTTCTGTGTTTATATTCTCTAGAGTTTCTTTTTCTTTAATCATTTCTTTATCTTTCACTGTATTTCAAGTGATATTTTTTCTATATTCCAAATTTCATTGAGAAGAATTCTGTCCATATTTTTAGTATGCTTTTAACATCTGTTTTTAATCCATTATTTTTGTTTTTATTTCTTTTATTATTGTCTTTTTAATTCCTTTCATATTTCTTACAGCATTCCAGAATTTCCTGTTATTTGATATGTTTGTTCGATTGTTTTTCCGAAGTCTTCTCAGCTTTTCCTCATTGCTTCTCGTATCACTTTCTTTGCTATATTTCTTTTACTTATGTATTTTTATCCGTCTACTTCTTGTTTTGTCTCTTGATATCTTTTCCATGTCATTTATTTGGTTTTTGACAGATTTCGTTGACTTTACAGATTTTCTTTGCTCTTGTTTCTCTAAAAGTCCTCCACCTTTTTTCTAATGTCCAATTTTCTTCCACTTGGTCCTGTTTACTTATTTCATTGTCTGTTTTTTCTTAATAGTCTTTTCGTGTTACTTTATTTCTTAGTCTATATATCAGTATTCTTTCATATTCTTTTGGCTTTTCCCATACTAGCTCCGTATCTTTAATTATTGCTGTTACTAAAATGTGTTGTGTGTCCATTTCCGCCTCTGGTATTGTTTTAATTTTTATTTCTTGTGTATATACTATGTAATCAACTATACTTCTAGCGTTTCTCTGTACCGCTATTATCTATTCTCTAGCGGCTGTCTCCAGCAAGTATTTCCAATTTTTAGGTCATTTAGTTAGCAAAACTCTTTTCATTATTTTCTTCCCATTATTATTCGTTATTTCTTCATGTTTTTTCATCCAACGCATACTTTTATATTCGTCATTTCCAATTCTTGCATTCTAGTAGCCCATAATCACTACTTGATCATTTTCTTCTCTAATTGTATCCAGAAGTATTTGTAGAACGGAGTAAAAGTCCAAAATTTCTTGTTCTTTTGCTCCTTCTACTGGTGCATATATTTGTATTATCCGTATTTTTTTGTGTAGTGCTATTTCCAGTGTCATATTTTTCGAACTTATTTCTTCAAATTTAGTTACTGTATTATCTATTTCCTCACCTATAATTAATCCTACTCTCTCTCTTGTTCTTTGTTTTTTATGTCTTTATGAGTAGTATCATTTATAATTATCCATTAGTAATTTACTTTCTAATTCTTTTTTCTTTGTTTCGCTTATTCCCATAATTTTTATATCATAGTGTTTCATCTCTTCCACGATCTCGCATTCTTTTCCTGTTCCGATGTTATGTTCCACGTCCCTATTTTTAAATGTTTGTATTTGTTTCTATTCTTGCTCTTACGTCAATTTATCCTTGTTTTTTTTACGTTTAGTATCACTTCGCTAATTCCTAGTTCATAGCGGTCGTTTCTATTTGCAGCAGTCCTGACTAGTTCGTTGTTTAGTTTTTTGGCTTGCGGTCAAAATTAGTTATTATTCATAATTGTTTTCTGAACTCTTCATCATCATCTTTATTTTCGGGTGATATTTCGCTCTTTTTTCTAGTTTTCTGCCTCTTTTCTTTAGGGTTATTTTCTATTTCATTGTTTATCTCAGTTTCATTTTTGTCTTTTGTGTTCGTATTTTTCGTATTTTTAAATACGGATTGTTGTATGTCCAGATGGTTTTCTTCTTTTGTGTCTTCTTGTTTTAGTTGTTGTATTGTCCACATATCCTCGTTAATTTTAAGTTTGTTATATATTAATCTTGCATTATGGCTCTTCTTTCTTGCTTCGAATATATATTGTATTAATTCCTTTTTGTCTTCCCGGGCTTGTTTTGGATAATCATCATTTATCTATATATTCTTTCCTTTCAAATTCTTTATGGCTCTCGTCGATAGCACAGAAAGACATTTCAAACAGCTCCGACTTCTAATACATAACTAAAAGGCCATTTGCTTAATGTCTTGTGCCTCAACTCAGACAACATTACTTTTATATCAGAACGTGTTCTTGGGTATGGTTGTAGCACGCTGAAAATTTAAAAGGTGAAAAATTGATTTATACTGGCGCCATCTGTACTTCGTTGGTACAAACGCTATATTCAAATCTTTTGGCGGTCATTTGAATATTTGAATGTTCCCGCCGTATTTTTGGGGCAAATAAAGGGCCTAATCGAACGTAATTTCCCTTTTGAATTGGGAAAGGGAAGGAAATTTCCTTTTTTATTGGCAGTTTTTAGGGGTAATAGGAATTGTTGCACAAGGTGATGTGAAAATTCGTTCGTCGTACCCTGGGATTTTTAATTTTTGCACGATTGCTGCTGTAATTGTAAATTTTGATATTGGTGTTTACGGTGATTTCCGTAAGGGATAATTTCGGAGTTTTTCACCATATTGCACTTTCCACCTGTCTCGTACATCAGAGACCAAAGGCCATGTCAATCAAACATAACGTTGCATTGGGAAGTTGGTTCTGCTAAAATCAACTAGGGTAGAGTAGATAAATTAAGGGGCTGAACTTATTAACTCCTGGCTACAGCATCTCCGACGTCAATCTACGCAGGAAACCTGCACGAGACCTCTAACCTATCCGATGTACTAAGCGTAACCCTCGAACAAGCTGTACCAAACTAGATAAGTGGTCTTATCATATGCAATTGATTTTAGTTATAAGAGAGTTATATTTACTTAGGTCAACCGATTTAACAGTGAGGTTAAGACTCGACCTCTTGATTTGTTTTTATTTGAATTTTTTTAATTATATAAAAATGAATCGCCATTATGATTATTATTATTGGTGTAATACAATTCGTAAGGTTTCTTCAAGAAACGTACGTCCTGTACCTACGTACAACTTGAGAAGTATCTCTTGTCCGGGCGGAGCAAGTGAGTGCTAACAAACTTAACAAATGGAGAAAAAAGGTTATTGCGGTTTGGCTTTCTTAAGATACGCGTCACCTGCTTTTCTTAATGTTATCTGTGTTTTGTACTTTTTGTTAATTTTATCTAGAGAATACAGTTAATTTTATAACTAACTACGTTGCATCAACAACATAACATAATATAAACGATTTTTTAATTTTCAAAATTTGCTTGATTTTTAATTATTTATCTGCGTACGGTTTATGCTGTATTCCGAGCGTAATGTTTACCATTTTCTAGCCGAATACGTTCTTTATCTGCTCAGTCAAACTCCGCCCGGACACGAGATACTTGTCGATCTGTATTAAACCGAAAAGTTCGGAAACAAGTTCACAAAATTCAACCTTTGTGTATAGTAGCAAAAAAAATGATTTGATTTGATATTAAATCAAAAGGAATTTGATTTGGTTCGAATTGTATAAACTTTAAAACATTCATATATATACAAGTCAAGTAAAAATGTATAAATAGACTTCGACTGAAATAAAATTCAAGCAAAGGACCTTGAAATGCAATTAAAGTGATAATTTTATCGATCAGGATAATAAAATTTAATTAAAGCACCTTTGCAAAAATGCACATTTTCAGAATTGCTACCATATACAGCTACTACATTTACAAGTTTGTAACTAATTTAATAATTGGAATTAATTAAACATATTTTTGTATTGAGACACATGTAGGATTTAATAGTTTAACCTAATCTGTTTGAACACAATGCGAACAAGTTTTGAAGGATAAACACTTAATCTTACATTTTAATTAAGTTAATGATTATACTGTGAGTATTAGAATCGCATATAAGTCACATTAATAATTTTTATTTTTAATATTTATCTACAAGTGTGATTTTAATTACAGTTGCGTTTTAATTGGGTTTCTGGTGTGTTATTGCAACGATCGTGCTTTGATTTTTAAGAATTTTTTGTATTTAGTGAATCAATTCATATGAAAATCTTCCACAAAAGAATTTTTTTCTAACTCAAATATTTGTACGAACTTTTTTGCAGATTTTTTTTTGGTTTATTGTTTTTGGACTAGAAGGAGACATATCTGATTCATTATTGCTTATCTTAGAGACTATCGTTTTGGATATACATATGTAGCTTAGTTTTTCTGTGTGAAAAATTGCAACAAGACAACGCGAAAATACATACAATTTATTTTCAAAGTCCATAGTACCATCTTTCTGTTTTTATGAAAAATTTCAAAAGACATTTCTGAAATACGTTATCAACGTAATCGTGAAACAGCTCAGTTTTCATCCATGCATTGTCAGTGTTTTCAATGCTCCAGTTTGATGGATCCGTATCTAATACGCTTTTATATGCCGTAGTTCTCAAAAATTCCGAGACCGGAGGTTTTGAACAAGCGAAGAAAAAAATTGAAAATCTAGGGATCACTAAAGAATCAGAAAAACTACATTCTTAGATAGTTTAGGACTTTTATGCAATGTGGAGTTTTTAGAAGATGACTACGCCAGCATTTTTAAATAGCAACCCTGTCGAGTTTTATCATGTTTTAACGGCAATAAAAAAAACAAAATCCGATATCTTAATTTTTTCAAAAATTATGAGGGGTTGACTACCAAATGGGAAAAATCAAATTATCGAAATGGAATTTTGAACCATTAGGAACACATCCCCAGTGATATTGGTGGTTTCTTCAAGTACGCTAATTTTCAAATCACTCATTGATTCTGGTTTTGTTACATACACTCTCCTCTTCAGACACCCTCAAAAGAAAAAATCCAGTGATGTTAGATCAGGGAATCGTGGTAGTTACTCAATTTCACTTTTTCTGTCAATCCAACGGTTTGGAAAGGTGTGTACTCTTGACTTTCTAACATTATATCTGATTCATTATTGCTTATTTTAGCGACTATCTTTTTGGATATACATATGTAGCTTAGTTTTGCTGTGTACAAAATTTTCAAAGGCTTTTTGTTTTTATGAAAAATTTCGAAAGACATTTATGAAATATTTTATCAAAGTAAACGTGAAACAGCTCGGTTTTCATCCATGCATTGTCAGTGTTTTCAATGCCCCAGTCTGATGGATCCGTATCTAATTCGCTTTTATATTCCGTAGTTCTCAAAAATTCCGAGACCGGAGGTTTTGAACAAGTGAAGAAAAAAATTGAAAATGTGAGGATCACTAAAGAATCAGAAAAACTACATTCTTAGATAGTTTAGGACAATGCAATGTGGAGTTTTTAGAAGATGACCACCCCAACATTTTTAAATAGCAACCCTGTCGAGTTTTATCATGTTTTAACGGCAATAAAAAAAAACAAAATCCGATATCTTAATTCTTTCAAAAATTATGAGGGGTTGACTACCAAATGGGAAAAATCAAATTATCGAAATGGAATTTTGAACCATTAGGAACACATCCCCAGTGATATTGGTGGTTTCTTCAAGTACGCAAATTTTCAAATCATTCATTGATTCTGGTTTTGTTACATACACTCTACTCTTCAGACACCCTCAAAAGAAAAAATCCAGTGATGTTAGATCAGGGAATCGTGGTAGTTACTCAATTTCACTTTTTCTGTCAATCCAACGGTTTGGAAAGGTGTGTACTCTTGACTAAAAGTCAAAAATTTGACAAGTCTATCTGAATTCCAAAAACGTTAGTTTATTTAAAAAGCACTCACGTCAATAAAAATTAAAAATAATCAGATATTTATTTATTAAATAAAAATTTAAAGACGTATAATAACAATATTTTGACATATACAGACTACAGCACCACAGTTCACGAGATCCTGAAAGACGTCTACCTTCTCATACGTTAATTTTTTGCGTTCTCTGAGTAGAATCTTTCTCGCAGATTTTTGCCACTTTATTAACGACAATTGTGCCGATTTAAAAGAAAACTTCTGCCAACATCACATTTTTCACGTACCATTTCACAGAATTCCAACTTTCTGTCGAAATCGCTTACGTTCAATTCTTGAACTAGGTGAAGCTGATAAGGAAAATAGTTATGTCTTTTAAAGTTTAGTAGACACAACTTTTACCAATTTTATGCACCTGAAGGTTCTTCAATAAAAGACAGTAACAGTTCTTGGTTTTTTTTGGAGTTGTTGCAGATTTCGGTCTGCCAGTTCTCGGAAGATTTTTCTTGAAATCTTCTTGAAATCTTCGAACAGTTTTTTCGACTGTTGATTTTGAAATTGGTAGTCGTTGACTAAAAAATTATTGAAGACGTGCCACACTTCATTGTAGGATTTTGTTCTATTTTCCATTTTCTTATTTATTATGTTCTAAGGTGGTAATGTTTTTCACGTGTAATTTGTGTTTCTGTTTTCGAATAAGGTTTGACTCAACTTCCTCTAACAATTCATTGTCTGCAGCAATTTCTTTTATTGTATGAAGTTCTTCCCTACAATTTTGTTTACTCAATGGAAAATTTAGTATTCTGTGGACTAGGAAATTAAAGTTCGCAAGTTTGTGCGGTATACAGTGGTTGGAATCACTTGCCACAAACCAACTAGTGCTCGTTTTTCGATATAGGTCAAATTCAATTTTACCGTTCTTTCTTGAAACAATGATATCAAAAAATTACAATTTTCCATTAATTTCTGTTTCATAGGTAAATTTGTTTAGCTTTTCCAGAAATTGTAGGATTTCATATCTTGGTGTCTATTATAGCAAAAATGTCGTCCACATAGCGCAGCCATGTTTTAAGAAAATGGTTCAACTCGCGTTTTAGTTCGGTTTCAAATCTGATGAACGAATAAGTCACCGACTCATTGCTGCTGCTTCTTGTTTATAAAATTTGTCATTGATTTGTAGCATCGTATATATATAATCATGAACCTTTTTATCCTAAGGTGTAAGGTTATACATTTTATTCTTATTATATTTATAAATTTTCTCCATTCCTTCTTGTTCTCTGTCAACTTCTTGACTTCAGTTCACGTTTTGCCTTTTCTGCCTAGTATTGCCGTTATTTCGTCATTTCAAGTCTTCTTGGATCTTCCTCTTGTTATTATATTGATAACTGACTCTAATTCTAGTTTTTTTCTTACTATGTCGTTTCTTATCTTGTCCCTTCTAGTTATAGCCTTAACTCTTCTTAGATACTTCATATCCATGGCTTGGATCTTGCTCTTCAATGTATTTGATAATACCCAGCTTTCACTTCCATATGTTAGGATTGGTCTGAATACGTCATTTTTGTTTTTCTGCTGACTTCTTGTTTACCTATGAAAGATTTGCTCAGGTTATGGTACATTCTCGTGGCGTTACTAATTCTCTTGTTCACTTCTTCTGTCATATTTCCATCCTTATCTATCATAACTCCCCAGGTATTTAAATACGTTTACCTGTTCTATTATCTCTCTATTTATTTCTACGTTTATATTTACTTTTTCTTTGCTAATCTATTACTTTTGTCTTGTTCGTGTTTATTTTCATTTTTCTTTTCGATAGTTCTTCTCATATTTGGAGGTTGTCTTGTAGATATTTTTCTTTGGCAGCGCATGCCATTATGTCATCAGTTAAAGCGCATTCCGATATTCTCACTATTGGTAGCCTGTTGTAACCTACATGTAGTTTTTCGGTTTTATACCTTGTCGCTTTTATAATATCGTCTATTACTAGCGTAAATAAGGTTAGACTCATTATCCCCCTTGTCTTAGACTTTCGTTTATTGTGAATGTTTGGGATTCTGCATTATTTTTTCTTATGTAGCTTTTATTGTTATCGTGTAGGCTGTTGATCCCTGTTATTAACTTTGGATTGACATTTGTATGGTCTAGGCTTTCCCACACTTCTTTTTGCGGTACTGTATCGAAGGCCTTCTCCAAGTCTAAGAATGCCATATATATCTCCGAGCCTCCTGCTCGGCTTTTTCCCATCATCTGCTTTATAGTGAAAATATGATCTTGTACACTCCTACCTTTCCTGAATCCACTCGGTGCCTCATCTAGTTGTTCTTCAATTATATTTCCTAGTCTTTTTTCTAGAATTCTTTCGTATATTTTGGATACAGTGCTTAATAATGTTATTCCCCTCTAGTTCGGGCATACTCTGCTGTCCCCTTTCTTAAATATTGGCACGATCACTCCAATCGTCCAATCTTCGGGTATTTTTCCTGTGTCCCGCGCCTTGTTTATTATTTTTTGTAGCCATTCTAGGCCCTTTGTTTCTAGATTTTTCATCATTTTACCTGTTATTTAGATTTAGATGTTTTTCTCTTTCTTCATTTGTCGTGTTTCCTGTTTTTCTTGTATTGAGAAGTTCTTAGAAATATTCTTTCCACCTTTCCATAATTTTTTTTTCATCGGTTCAAATTTTGTTGTCTTTTGATTTTATTTGTCGTAAACTTTGTTGTTTTCCTTTTCTTAAGGTCTTTAACACTCGGTAGAATAACTTTTGGTTTCTTTTGCTATCTTCCTCCATTTTATTGACCGAATTCTTCTCATGCACTTTGCTTCGCCTGTAAGACCATTTCCTTTACTTTTATGCGTTGATTTTTGTATGCTATGTAATTTTGTTCCGTTTTACTTCCTAGGTATTGTTTCCACTTTTCTTTTTTATCTTTTACTTGTTCTTTGATGTCTTTATTCTACCATTTGGTTTGTTTCTTTTGTTTATCTAGCGCAATTGTTCCACATTGTTCCCTTGCTGTTCTCAGTACAATCTCTTTAAAGTGTCACCACATCTGTTCTAGACTTATGAGTTCCCATTGGTCAGCGTTTGCTGCTATTTTCTCTTCTATATTTTTTCTATATTTGCTTGCCGTTTCTATTTCTTGTAGTTTGTATTTCTTTATCTTCTCGTTTACTCTTGTTCTGTGCCGTGTGTTTGTTTCTAGTGTTTTTTTCCGTTATTATACGTAATTTCGCTACTACCAAATAGTGGTCACTGTAGATTTCGGGTCCTCTTCTTGTTTTAACATCTACGATTTCTTTCCTGGATGCTCTGTTTATGATTACGTAATCTATTATGGATTTCCCGTTTCTGCTTATAACCTCTTTCGTGTATTTATGTATTTCCTTGTGCTTAAAGAATGTATTTGTTATTAAGTTGTTTTCTATGCAAAAATTTATTAGTCTATCTCCGTTATTGTTTTTATGATTTTCTCCGTATTGTCCTATTACGTCGATCGCGTTATTGCTTCTTTTCCCTACCCGACAGTTAAAGTCTCCTAGCATTATTAATCTATTATTTATTTTTTCTATCATTTCGTTCATATCTTCCCATAATTCATCTTTTTTCTTTATCTTTTCATCTTTGCTTGGGCCGTAGATTATTAGAAGAGTTATTATGTTTTGTTGATCTAATTGTATTTTAACTTTTAGTATCTTTCCGGACTTAAATTCCCATTTATTTACACTATTAACATGATCTTTTCTTATTATGCACCCTACACCTTCAGCTGCACGGTCGTCTAGTTTTACTCCACTGTATATTAGGACTAACATCGTAAGGTACTAATTCATCCGCTTTCAACTATATATTTTCAATTCTGTTAGCAACATTCAAAAGAAATTTGATTGTTGGTACTCCAAACTATTGAATAACCATTTTGACAACATGTTGGTAAGCGCGTTGATACCAGAAACGATAGGTCGCATGGCGTTATCTGGCTTATGCATCTTAGTTAAGCAATACATTGTTGGAAGAATAGGAGCACTTACAGTTAGTCATGATATTTGAGAGAAGGAAGTTGTGTCAAACATTATTTGAAAACGTTATCACTTTAGACCATAATACACAATATCTTGTCAGTTCAGAATTAAGCCTACAACATTATTTAGGAAACATGAAAGAAGAAAGATGAGGTATACATAAAATAAGCTGTAGATAGCTATAAACGATGGTAAATACGTTGAGTTAGTTTAACACCCGCGAATTTCAAAATATACTTTGAATTATTCGTCGGGATAAAACCACAACGTAAAAGGACATTGGGGGTGAGCAATGTCAATGCAATTGTGTAAACGCCACCAGAGTGAACTACTAGACAGCTGTTTCGCCCTTTTGGGGCTCATCAGTAGTAGGAGATACACTCTAATGTTGTTCCCACAATTGCATTGACGCCCCTTATAGCTGTATAATTAAGTACGATGAAGTTACCATTCAAAAGTGTTTGATGGCAGAGCCATCTCATAGTATAAATTTACTATGTGATTAAAATTAACTGTAGATAGCTATAAACGATGGTAAATACGTTGAGTTAGTTTAACACCCGCGAATTTCAAAATATACTTTGAATTATTCGTCGGGATAAAACCACAACGTAAAAGGACATTGGGGGTGAGCAATGTCAATGCAATTGTGTAAACGCCACCAGAGTGAACTACTAGACAGACATTTATATTTAAATTTATACTATGAGATGGCTCTGCCATCAAACACTTTTGAATGGTAACTTCATCGTACTTAATTATAAAGCTATAAGGGGCGTCAGTGCAATTGTGAGAACAACATTAGAGTGTATCTCCTACTACTGATGAGCCCCAAAAGGGCGAAACAGCTGTCTAGTAGTTCACTCTGGTGGGTGTTAAACTAACTCGCGGGTGTTAAACTAACTCAACGTATTTACCATCGTTTATAGCTATCTACAGTTAATTTGAATCACATAGTAAATTTATACTATGAGATGGCTCTGCCATCAAACACTTTTGAATAAAATAAGCTGTCAAAACTGCGATCAAGTATATGTAGGACATACCAAGAGACCGATTAAAATTCGGTTAAAAGAGCATTTGGCTCACATTAAATACAGAAGGGTCTAGAAGTCCAGCGATACGTTTAATCAAACATGATTAAAATAAAAAACGAGTTGGATGCATATGAACGCTTGCAAAATATAAAACAAAAAAGTATTGTTTAATAATGACGATCGAGCACCATTAGCTTTTCCAAACTTTTAAACCTATATGACCGACCATGTGCGTTGAAGCGCATACCAAGTTATGGTATAAATAGAATACTTTTAATTTATTAATGTACTGCTGATGATGGTAGCATAGCTATCGAAACGTGTACAGCGTTTTTTAAAAGTTAATCTTGTGGTTTTTGGTGTTTTTATACTATTTTCAGTAATTAATTTGTAATTAACTTTGATGGCGTCAATGTAATGAAAAACTTTTTTTAAGTTTAAGAGTAGTATAAATAACAACAAAAACGCAATAGAATTGGTAATGAGATTACAACATTGTAATAACAATAATTGACCGTTTGATGCTTTTTGTCGGTAATTTTTCAGTTAAAGTTATTAGCATAAATTCATTTACTAATTTTACAATATTAAATCGATAAAATTCTTTTAAATGAAAATTTAACATCTAATTTCTGAATCCTTTACGAATGTCTTCAATCGAAAAATACTTTTGCGTTAACGAATAAATTAACTGATTGCAAGCTGGTACTTCATTGAACAGAAGACTATTAATTTTCAATAAATATTAAATTTTGTTAAATTCAAAGTTTTATTGTATTAACACAAAACGATTAATTTATAAAATGAGGTTAATACATTTGTTTCTTGTTTTTAGAGTGATTAGATTTGTTTATTTTCTGCGGTTTGTTTTAGTTTATATTGATTATTAATTATTCGACAGGATAAAATAAACGCAATTTCTTTTGATGAGGATTTAATGCGCAATTATAATAACTGTTTTAATCGTTGTTTAAAATTTGATCGAAATGTATTGGTTGATTGATGTAAAATGTTAATTTTAATTAATTTAAAATAAAATTAGTTATTTTTTTAAAATAAACTGACATGTTGATTCTATAACATGTTTATAATAGACTTGATACAGTTTTATTTATCGATTCTCGGTTTCTGCAATTTTATGTTAGAATGAAATGAAATCTGTGACTAGAAAATATTGATAAGGGCGTACTTAGTGATTTTATTGTATTTAAAAATAAAAATGGTTTTAATATGCTAGTGTACTATGCTACTAGCTATGTACAGATACAAAAACAACGGATAGAATTAAAACAGAAAAGACGTGTCAACATAGTGAAACGTTCGCGAAGTTGTTTCGACAACTAGAACGTTTGGGAAGGATGTAGAAAATTCTCGAGAAGATATAGAAATGTATAAAAGCGGTTCAAACGAATCATAGCTCAGTTATTCGATAATTTTGGCAAATTTGACAATTTTTATAATTATTATTTATTACAATATTATTATTACATTTTGTTGCCGGGCATAGTTTTGAACTACAGACCACAAACGTAGATTTTTAATTGGTTAGTTTAAAACTCTGATGCCGTTCTCTACTCGCACACACTATAATGAAGATCTTCATTTTTTTTGCACAAAACGTTTTGTTTAGTTGGTACAGTATTCGTTACCACAACAGTGTCAGAAATGTTTTTTTCAGGTACACTAGAAATTGAATCTTTCTGGAGTGTCATCACTTGGACAAAAAAATCTGTTTACTGAATATAGCATTTTGATACTCATCTGATACTTTTATATATACTTGAAAGAGTTTTATCCATAACAGATAAATTAAAAGTCTGCAAGATTTAGCTGACTCATTCCCAGTGCCATTTTTTTTTTATAAATTTCACCCAGTAAAGATAGAGGGCCTGTTTTCTCTTGCTCTAAACTTTGATTTTCTGTCTGAAATGTCTTTGGGAAAATAGAGTTCGCAAACGGTATAAAGATAATGCTTTTTCCATCAGTGACAATTAGCGCTCTGAAGATGCAAGCTGCAATGTCTTGAGAAAGATCAGTCTGTTTGGGATCAATAACAATAAAACCGAAAATTTCTATTATGACGCGGTCTAAGCCGGAGTAGCTTAGTATGAAAAATCGTTGTTTATTTCACGGCCATTTGCGTCGTTCTGCTCTAAGTTAGAATTGTGATCGCTAAATTTACCATAGTCAATGCCAGCAATGAACTTATCATCCTCGACGAATCTTTCTTCACAAATTTTCCCTGCTCCCTCTCGTAATCGCATATTTTGGTAGAAATCAAATAAAATTACTTTTATACAGCGTGTTGTTACGTGCTCAAGATTTAAATTGTATTACGTGCTGGCCGTACAAATTTCGTAAAGAAGAAGCTTGTAACAAATTTTTGGCGACTTAACTCAGGGGTCTCGACTTTATTATAAAAATTTTCTTGACCTCTATATTTCTTTTTAGCGATTTTCTTTAATTGTGATTTTCTTATGATTACTATCACTCACTGATAGCTTAGTTAGTTAATTTAGAAATAGTTTAGATTATACTGTCGACATTCTCTTAATTTTGTGGATTACTTATTACCTCAACTACTACGTAGAAATTCTCTGTAAATCGTCTTCATAAATTCGAACTTCAATATGAATTAATTTCTAGGTGTATCGATGCATATATTAGTGTACATTGTCTCAGGAAAACTGTGTGTCAGCTCACCAGAATCAGTTAAATATTTTATACCGTATAGGTATATAGGAACTTTGACAGGGACATTTCTTTTTCGTTTTTGAGATTCTTTCGGTCTTTGAACGTAGACTTCTTTAAGTTTAAGACTTTCTTCTGCAAGTTGGCTAATGGAGTAACATGCTCTTCATCTCTTCCTTATCGTCAAGAAGATAAAATGACAATACTAAATATTTTAATTATTCCTGAAATCCCTCAATTTTTAATGCTCGACATTGACTTTCGGAAGGCTACGAATGTTGTACCGGATATTCGAAAATGATTATAGATTTTTTCTTCAGAATCAGATCTGAGTGTTGATGTTTTACACTTTCTTACTGACTTAACTCCGAAACAAAATGTTTTTTTGATTAGTTTACTTGACCAAGCATTTCTCTCTCAACCATGCGATCTAGGATAAATTAATTTCGTACAACATCGAATCTTGATTTCGGCTGAACCGATTAAGCAGCTCTACTACCCTCTTTTTCTTACTATGCTGTCGATAGTTCACAAAGAATTAGACAATATGTTGCAACTGGGTGTAGTAGAACGCTCTTCGGGTCTTTGGTCTAGTCCAGTCGGGAGAAATCTGACGATAGCTATGGGTTCTGTGTGGATTTCAAGAAAGTCAAAGAAGTGACACAAAAGGATGTGTGTCCGCTTTTTTATATCTCTTCTGTTCTAGACTGTTTACAAGACGCTCTCATTTCATTAGATATCAGTTCGGGCTATTGGCGGATCTCTCTTTCTTCTGAACCTAAGGCTATAACAGCTTTTACAGTGTCGCAAATGGGCTCGTTTCAATTTATCAGAGTGCCTTTCGGACTTCGTAATGCACCTGCTACGTTACAGCGTCTAATTGATCATCTAGACCCTCTCTGTTTTGCGTACTTGGATGGCGTTATCTTTGCTATGCCGACATCATATGCTGGTCTCTCATTAAACTGAGAGAAATGTCATGTCTCTTTTAACTAATTTGACTAGAAATACTGTTCCTTTCTTTTGAACTCAAGAGTATCAAGACGCTTTCATTACTTTACAAAATTGCTTAGTTATGGCACCTATTCTTTCTTGTCTCGATTTTTCTCTGCTTTTTACTGTGCAAACTGATACTTTAGATTTTGGGTTAGATGCGGTGTAGAGTCAAACGACCAATAAAGGAGAATCTGTCGTTCATTAATAAAAACTAAGCGGAATTATTGTATCATTGAAACGGACTGCTTAGCAGTGCTTTGGGATATAGAAAAGTTTCGTCCTTGTACTGAAGGCTGTCCTTTTACAGCAGTGACTGATCATCATTCTTTTCTGTGTTTACATCGGCTACAATCTATTTCTGGGGCTTAGCGCGTTGTTCTATACGGCTACAACAATATGATTTTTCTATCGGTCACGGAAAATGGAAACATTACGAAGTACTTGATCTCTTATCTCGATCTGTTACACCAATGGATATAACGACTGAACTTTTTAACGTATCTTTGTCTGCCTGTGGTATTACTCTTTTTATATACCCGCGTCTTACTATTTGAAACTTATCGACCGAGTCACGATGTTTCCTCGCAAATTCGCTTCGTGGTCAATACCTGATGGGTTATTGTAGTAGTGTTCCCCAAAAATCAACAAAAGATCTTTATATAGCAATATCACGATCGGGTCTAGGAAAATTCCCCGACAACAATTCACCGACGGAAAGTTTCCCGACAACAATTCCCCGACAAGAAACTTTCCCGACAGGAAAATTCCTCGACAAACAATTCACCGAGAGGAAAATTCCCCGACAAATTACCGCCAGTCACATTAAAATGTGTTTTTAGTTGTTTATCTTCTTCCCTTCACACTTTTTCTTGGCTTAGGACAAGCAGCATAATGCTGGCGTGTTTAATAGTAGATTACATACCGAGGCGGAAAATATTCCATTTCTGTCGAGAGAACTATAGTTTACCGAGAGGCATAGCCTCGAGGTGAACTAGTTCTCGAGACAAATGGAACACTTTTGCCAAGGTTTGTATACAATTTTATTCACAATCAGCCATTAAATAAAATAAATAACATAAAACTAATAAAAAATGAATGAAAACCTACTTCTAAAATATTATCGTTTATTTCGGTAAAAATTAAAACGTAGTAGGCACACTTCACAATTGACATATACGTATTTAATTTATGATTGTCATTTTATCAAATTAGTTAAAACATAACACACACGAATTACAGGTTCGGAAAGTGTACATTACTGACCGCGAGGTTTCATTACATACTCGTTTTTTTAACCATGGAAACCGCTCACTTACCAACCTTTAAGAGGTTCGGGAAACTGTACGTTACTAACTGAGTGTGAATAAAAGTTTTTAATTTTTTTTAATTTTTTTAGGTTTCATATATTCTTTAATTTTTTTTCTTTTATATATTTTTTTTTTTTTATATTTTGTTTTCTTTTTTTGTTTTCGCTGTTTTATTGTTAGTATGTAAGATTGTGAGCTATGCCACGCAAAGAAGTGTAAAGGTTTTCCTGGTCATAGTTGCTTACAAGGGTGGCAATTCGTTCAGCAATATCTCGGTACTTTTTACGAGCCGGGGGGCCTTCTAGACCTCCAACGTACTGCTCAATCTAAAGCTCGTGCAAGCTTTGTTCTCGGTGCAAGGCTTTTATAAATTTCCATATATTAGGATGGTCTGAAGACACTTGGGTCTCGAATGCTCTATGCCACCCTTCTATAGAATTGTTAGTTTTTGGAAGTCCTTCTATTACAGTCTCATAACAATTCCACATTTCGAGAGGAATTTGTGGTGTGCGCCGACGTTGGCGTCTTTGTGGGCGTCCAATCCAAGTGTCCTCGAAGTAGTCAACAATCGGCTGGGCATTCTCGGGTAACACATTTTCTTCACAAAGAGTTTCAAACGCATCGATTACATTTGCTGTGGGTACAAATGCTAACGCTGATAACAATTTGAGTTTTAATGCAAATTCCGCATCGGTTTCGTATTGGTTCTGTAGACCTTCTGCCTTAATTTTTCTAAAGATGCACTGGGAAAAATGGAAGAAACATCCACGATGCTTTGAAGCTCGTACCTTATTACAAAATTTGGTTTTTTCTACTTCTCTAATATCGACAGTGTGGTTATGTTCACCAATTGTTTTTATAACACTATTACCAAACGTTGTAACTCGAGCATTGCACTTCACTTTGTAGTAGTAGTCACATTTCCAATAAATTTTTTCAACTCCTTTGTCTTTTTGATATAAATATCCATCATGCAATAACTTTTGCTTCCCCTTTTCGCTAAGAACAAATTCAAGTGCCATTTTACAATGTTAACGATCAGACGAACTTTTCGAAATAATCAAGTCGTAGAAAGTTACTGTTTTTAAAATACGTAATTTGAATAACTAAGTCATTAAATCGAAATAATTACATTAAACAAGATAATTACAATACCTTACAATTAAGTGATTACATTCATTCTAGGCTGGATTAGGTATCGATTATTTATCAATTTCTGTAAAATTCTTAAAATAAGTAAATCGTATTTTAATTACGATTATGATTACGGTTTACCTACATTAAACAGCGTTTTTCTCGTTAAAATAAAGCAATTTTAGATTTTTGAATACAATGCATTTTTACAATTTTTACAATTTACCTCAGTTTTATGTCTTAGCTATGGCAAAAATTAAGAAAACATATAGGTTTAGTTTAAAATGTATTTGTCGGGGAATTTTCCTCTCGGTGAATTGTTTGTCGGGGAAGTTTCCTGTCGGGGAATTGTTTGTCGGGGAATTGTTGTCGGGGAACTTTCCGTCGGTGAATTGTTGTCGGGAAATTTTCCGGTACCGATCACGATCTCCTTACTGCTGGTTACTGTAGAGTTACAAAAACGCCAGCACGTATTTGTGAAATTTATTACTGGTCGTCATTTAAGAGCTAAGGTTACTGATTATTTTACTAAGGTAGAACAACAGACACTTCCGGGATTTCTGGCTTCTAGAGCAAAACCAATATTGTGGGTTCTTTCTTCGATCTTGAAGAGGTAATTGTTATACCTTGGTTGTGGTAGACTTCTTTTCTAAATGTACTTGAGTTTTTCCATTACACACGGATACCGCTTATGTGGTTTCCAAAATAATAGAGCTCGATATTCCTCAATACATTATATCTGATAATGGCCTTCAATTTTGCAGTCGCGAGTTTACTCGCTTAGGGCACCATTGTTTTGTTTACGGCTCGTTACCATCCGCAAGCCAACCCTGTTGAACTTGTAATTTGAGTAGAAAAAACAATGTTGGCGTCGTACGCGAAAAGGAAATCAACGCTCGTGGGATGCTTACTTGCCTCGCCTTGGCTGCGCCATTCGCAATTCGCACGGAAGAACTTTCTGAACCCCAACGTCCATGAAGCGAATTCTACCAAAAACTTTGTTTGGATATTTTATAAAAACTGTCGATGTCGTACGCTAATGCTTTCGGCGTTGTAATATTTCTTTTCAAGTTGAAGATGTAACTTTGCACTTTCTGATATTAGAAAACATTTTAATGCTTTAGCACCGAAATTTATCGGGCTTTTCTAAAAGAAACGCGTTTCTTCTTCTTGGACATACGAGTTAGCAGAACACGATGGAATTTCTCTTGGGATTTGGCATGTTAAAGATCTAAAACTTGCTGTTTCGGACAACGAACTGGATTTTTCTGTAGATTTGATTTTTTTTCCTATTGATACCTTATTCTTTTACTGTCACAAACTTTGAAAGCGCTTGAAACATAGTAACTTCTCGGTTTCTAGATACTCTGACTAGTAGAGTTCTTTTATTAGTCCTAGCATGAATTCCTGGATTGACATTGTTGATCTGATATCCTTATTTTTTAGCTGTAGTGACACGTAATTTAAGTTTATTAGTATTCTGATTCTTTAGGAGTCAAGACTCTGCGGGGATACCTTGAGTGGGAGTTTTTCTCTTTTTCTTTGTGTTTTTTTTTTGTTAGAATAGCTACTGGTTTAGATGGCAGAAGTGCCATCACCGTTTCGTCGGCTTCTAAGTGTTGTCCGTCACTGATAGAATCATCTCTTTATTTGGTTCTTTTGAAAGACTCATCTTTCTGAATTCCTTTTATTTGTTTTACTTAGTACGTCGGCTTTTGAATGTTTAAAACACTTTTTTTTCGAAATGAAACAGGCATGAACATTAATCCTCCTTTTTTTTCTGTCTTTCTCTTTTTTCTACTATTAGGGTACTTCTGAATTCTTTTATCTTTTATATTGCTTTGGTTGCTTTGAAAGTTTTTTCTCTGCTTTTTTTTCGCTTTGTTTTTTGTTCTTTGATACACTGCGAGCATATTCTTTTCTATTTCTTTTTTTGGTTGATTCTTTATTTTGCTACATTTGGCTTGAAACAGAATACAACGCCGTTTTCAGTACTTAGAATAGAATAGCGTTTATTTGTCGCAAAAAAAAATTTTTTTTGACAAAGAATTCGTATTATAAACTAAATACAAAAATCCTACTACATAGAACAAAAAAAAGAAACAAACAAAATGAAAGTAAAAAAATAAATTTAACTTTTTCCATCCATCCTACTCCTTCTCCTCCTCCCAATATCTCCAACTTTTCTCTCTCCTCTTCTCTTAGCTCTATACCTTCCTTCAACATGTGCTCTGTATTTTCCCACCCTTCCTCACATAGTCTACATCTCCCATCTTTATCTTTCTTCCAGTACTTATTTTTTTGCTCTTCATTCCCGCATCTAAACCTTGCTACCATTATTTTTAATCTTAAGCTTTTTTTGCTCTTTATGTACCTTGGAATATTATCTATTACTATATTTGTATATATCTCATTATATTTTCCCTCTCGTATTCTTGCTCTTGTTTCTTGTCTCTGTACATCCTTATTTCTTCTTATTATCTCATTTTTTATTTCCCTTCCTGTCTCCTTTATTTTCTCTACCTCTTCTCTTGCATATCTAATTCTTTCATAATACCTTCTTCTTTCATCTTGTCCATATTTAATTTTTCCATTCTTTACCTCTCTCCAGCACATTTGAAGCAATTTACATTCTTCTCTTTATTTCATTTGTTCTTTGTAACACAATGCTCTCTTCCCCGCCTGTACCCTTATCTTTTCTAACTTCATTTCCTCCTTTACTATGTACCCTGGCGTTTCTCTTTCTAATCCTAACGTCCGTTTCCAATATTTTTCTTGTACCTTCTCCAATTTCTCCCATTCCTTCCACCCCCATATTTCCGCCCCGTACGTCATCACACTCTTTATTAATTTGTTAAACAACCATCTTCTTGTTTCTATTTGCTTCCTAAATCCCTTCTCTCTTATACCCCACACCTGACCTTCAATTCTATTACATTTCTTTGCCAACCACTTTATATGAGCCTCATCTTTATAACCTAAATACGTCATTTCATTTATACTTTCTATATCTCGTCTCCGTACTTCCACTCTACTTTTGTTTTAGACGCTACCATCTTTGTTTTTCCCATTTAAACATTTTTTTCCAGATACTTTTTTACTGTCTTTATCATCTCCTTCATTTCTCTTTCTTTCTTCGCTATATATCGCTTGATCTATTTTACTGATCAATTCTTTTACTCTTTCCTCTACTCCTTCCATTGTTCTTCCTCTAATTTTTTCTTATAATCCTTAATATTTTTATCTGTCTATACCTTTTTCGCCCCCCAAACTGTCTCTGCATTTTTTCTTTTTGTCTTCCAACCTTTCAGTGTTACTTCTAATGGCTGATAGTCGGAATCAACTTCCTCCTCTATTTTAAAACTTTCTATTTTCTCCAAAACCTCCTCACTAACCATTACATAATCTATTATATATTCTCCCCTCTCACTTATATATGTATATTCCCCTCTATCCCCTTCCTCTATGTTTCCATTGAGTATAGTCCACCCCTTATCCTCACATAACTTTAATAACTCTCTGCCTTGTTTGTTTAGTGTTTTATCCATCGTTACTCTTTTTATTTCCTTCTTATTCACTATCATACCCCCACTGTCTCCAATTCTCGCGTTAAAATTTCCACCTATTATTAATTTTACCTCTCTCCTATTCCATCAGTAGTTGTTTCAATTTTCTTATTGTTTGTTTCATTTCTTGACCGTATACTGTTATCACTGTATATCTACCTTCATCTTGCCTTGATTTACTACTATTCTTTGCTCTTACATTTTATTTTCGTATTCTTCTACCACCCAGTCTTCTCTTACTACCGATATCATACCCCCTTGAGCTTTTCCTTTTTTTTCTTGTTGCGAACTGTACATTCCATCTATATCCCTCTGGTAAATTTACTTTCTATCTTTCCCAATCTTTCTTCTCCAGCCACGTTTCTACTAAACCCACAATGTCGAACCCTTCTATATACTTTCAAAAATCAGCTCCTTTATTTTTAACTCCTGCAACGTTCCAAAAAACCAAACTTATTTCTTTTGTTTTTTTATCGTTTTCCTTTATCTTTGCTTGGTCGTCCGTTTTTTTATCCTTTACCCCCTTTATTTTTAGTTTTTTGACCCCCTTCTCTTTTATTTTCTTTTACGTTCCAGTGCATATCTTATCCCTCAACCCATAATTTTATAAACCCTATTTTTGTTCTTTTTCCTTCTTCCTTTAGTCTTCTTCCTTCCATCCTTATATTTTTTTGTACCTGTCTTTCCATTGGAGTCATATCTGCATCTATAAATATCCTTGTTCCTCTTAGCCTTCCTTTTCTCTTTAATATTTCTAGTTTATCTTCTACTGAATCCAATTTTACTACTATTAACCCACTCGCTAATTTAATTGCGTCTCTTATACCTTCGACTCCCAATTCATTTTTGAACAAGTTATCCACTTGTTTTTTACGTTCTTCTCTTCCCTCTTGATCTTCTATTCTTCTAATAACTAAGTTCTTCCTTCTCTTTTCTCTTTCCATTACTTCCACCTTTCTTTCTAAATTTTCTATTGTTTCTTCCATGTCTTTATTTTTTCCCACATATCGCGTATCTCCCTTCGCTCTTCTCTTTCTTTTTTTTAACTCCTCCGCGATCTTTTCAAGATTAGATACTCATTTTCTGTTCTCTTTCCTCGTCTGCTTTATTTCTCTTATCATTTCCCTACACATCTCAATTACTCCCTGCTCTTCCTTATCACTCTCCTACTTTCTCGGACTTCTTTTTTTCGCTTACTCCTTGCAAAAGCTTCTTGCATCATTTCTTGTCTTTTTTTTTCCTTTCCGATCCTGTCAATTCAGATTCTGACATAATTATTACTAATTATGTTTAATCAAAACAAGCCACAAATATTAAAAGAAAACAAAACAAAAACGTCTATGAATAAATACTCTTTTACACTAGTCACGATATTTGCTATAACATTCGCATACTTTATCTAACTCCGCAATAACAATAATAACCACGTCCTTACTCAACCGGTTTCAAAATACGAATTCCGTTTTCAGTACTTTATATACTTCCGTTTCGTTGGCTTTTTTGGATGTTACTTATTCTTAGGATATCTTTTTTGCTACTTTGCTTTTTGTATTTCCTTAGGATATTCTAATCCGTTTGGAACAGTCCATTGTAGTAATCGATAATTAGCGAGTGTTCGATTAGCAATTAATAATTCTTTTCTTATTTTCTTATCTTTCTTTTCTTCTCTTGGGATTTTAGTTTTGGGATTAGGGTGGTTTCGCATTTAAGGGTTGCGGTTTTAGAACTACTTAATTCTTGACGTTGGTGTAAACTTTCCTCATCCCTATATTCTTCTCTTTTCTCTGTGATTTTTTTGATAGTTACGTCCTTACTGTATTGGGTTACTGCTTGTTTGTACTTTACTTTTTTTGAAAATTAGTAAACCGTGTTCGTATCCTTCTAAGTTTTTGGATAAAATTACTCTTTTGTTGGAGATACCATTTGCTTCATGTGCTTCTGTTACAGTTTTGGTCTCGCTTTCTCTTTAAAATTCTGGAAACTTTGTCTTGCCCGTATTCTTGGTAATTTGATGAGGGTTTGTCCTTGGCGTATGCACAAATTTCTATCTTCATTTTAGTTTTCGTTGTGTTATTCGCGCTCCCGCTTTTGTTTTGCTTGGGGGGGGGGGGATTTGTTGCGTGCTCAGAATTTAAATTCTATTACGACGATACGGCATTAGAATTTTTTCCATATATTAATTTGAATATTCACTTGGGCCTGTGGAATGGAATGAAAAATGTGACAAGTTTAAACGCGAAGGTTGAGTTAAAGACTGAGATTCTACTGTTGAAGTTTTTGATTATTTGATTAATTTTATTTTGATTCATTTTTAAAATTTTCATTTTTATTGTTTAAAAGAATTAAGAAGGGAATTAACTATAAAAAATGCACTTGTCAAACGATTTTACGTTTTCCCTATTCAACCCTATTTATTCATATTATAATTAAGTTGATTCGATATGAGGCAGCTTTTATGTAATAATTTCCAGTCTGAACCCCGCAAACGTATTAATTAAACGTTTAATTAAGTTTTGATATAAGTAACGCATAAGGTAAATATCCAGAGATTATCAAGTAAATATAATAGCGGTAAAGTTTAATAGATATATTTACAGTGCTTATGTATTATTTTATTGTGCTGATTGCATTTGAGATTATTAACTAAATTAGAACAATTTTATTGGACAACTTTGTTATACGGAAGTGATCTTTTTTGCGGTTATTACCATGCCGAACGAAGCAAAGTTTTAAATTGACCATTAGCGAATGGTGTCATCTCTGTTTGCAATGTTCACTAAAAGGTAATTTTAAAATTTTCTTCTTCACAAATTATAGTAATATGATTCAATACATTTGAGACCTTCATTGTAGTTGTAAAGTGAGCATCATCTGGTTTAATTACATTTGATATGAGTTATGCAGTTCGAACGGTAAGATAATTGTCAGACTATTTACTCTATAAGATCAGCAAGTTTTTATCATCGGAAATATAGCAACAAAATTATATAAAAAATTTTAATTTACAATAACTTGTAGCTACTATGGACCAAGATTAAATCGCGTGATAAATTCATAAATTACTTATTAAAGTTTACCACACGATCTAATCAAGGATTTAGTTGGTTTAATTAACAGAATGCAGGTTTGGTCTGATACTAAAATAATAGGTTCAACCTGTGTACACAATTTCAATGTATGAAACTGAAAAACTACAATTTTAAGAAATGGTTGTTTTATTATTCTCGTTAATAGTATATGTTGGGTACATTATTTATGAGTTTGTCTGGGTAAGTGATCATCAGTAATATTTACATAATCCATTTTTAATGATTCTAGTCCGTTTGTAGTAAACTTAATTTTTGTATATTATCTTAGGTGTTCACTTTAAAGTTTTATGCTCTAAAAACATGCGACACGTAGTTATTGAAAAATAAATTACGAATGTGTTGCAATGAGTTTCTAAATTTAATAAGTAAAAGTCACGGTTTGTAGATCTTACAAAGAGGTGTTTCATAAACAAATATATTTATAAAGTAATAGTGAGAATGAATTTTTATCAAATGTCGCACTCCCATCCAATGCCGTGTAATGTTTTAAAACAACTGCACAGAATCGTTAAAGTATAATTTACGATCCTCATAAATGCAAAGGTTATAATATTTTTAGTATGTACATATGCGTGCTTTTACTGCTACAACTTGCTAAGGTAAATTAACCCTTAGTGCAAATATTTTTAACGAATAATTTGGTTAGTATCGATAGCTAGCAACGACAATAGAGATTGTGTAATTTCGCAGATTTTGTGTGCACTTCGACTAATGTAATACTACTTTATGTTATTAAGTTCACAGTTTCTGTTTGATTGCTCGGGGAAACTGTATTAGTTATGAATTTACTACGTGAATAAGATGGCGCTAGCTTCTGTATTTGTCAAAGCAATACTTCTGAACATAATGTTCTTTTAAAATCGCCACCTGGTCTTGTTAGTTTCGCGTTGTAACGACTCAACTTCCGCCAAGTCTGTAAAAACGACGTTATATTTAGCAAACGCGAAACCATTGTGAAGTAGAAGTGTAATCGTAAATCTTTTTAGTTTTCCCAATGTACGTGTTTTTCGCTCAATCTAAATCTTATACATCCCATAACTTTCGATATTGATTAATTTTCGAGTTATGTAAGAGTAACTATGAAGTTTCTAATTCTGAACAATAACAAATTTTATAGTTTTCCTTGTTTGTAATTTCATTCACCATGAGAATTTTAGATTTTGCGAAATATGTAGACCGTGGTTTACTACCACTATGTCAACGATACCAAAACTGTTTTTTTCCAAAGATTAATTAAGACTGATTTTATTTGTTTAATAATTACATATTAAAATCAGCGTGTTAATAGGTGTTTATCTAACCAGAAGTAATAACTATTAAATAATTTAAAAAAATCTATAGCCGGTAGTTAATGTTGTCCTTCAGATTCGATACACGTGTTAACTCTACTCTGAAACCTTTGAAATACATTATATTATCTCAACACCTTCGTTTCGTTATTAAGTTGAATTTATATAAATCAAAACATGCATCGTTTGTAAATAGTTTATTTGAATTTTTATTCAACTTCACAAAATTTGGGACCACGTACTTTTTGAAAAACCGTAACTTTGTATGAAATAATCAAAGTTTATATTAAGTGTTACCAACCTTTATCTCAGTGGATCTGGTTGGTAACAATTACGTCACCACGGCTAGCTGAAATGTCAGGGAGTGGGCGTGGTTGAGACTGCTATAATAGAAAAGAGGAAGAAACTAGGCGCTACTTCTTTTGTTGGCAAAATCCTGGGCTTGGAGACATTAAGTGTACGTCTGAACTCCTTAGGGGATTAGGAGAAAAGTAAACAGTCAACGAAAAAAAATAACACTGTATATAAATCTTCTTTAATCAACAACAAATGCCAGCTTGGTCAATAATTTCAAAACGACAAGACAAATTTTGAATCTAAGCATAGGCTCGGGCGCATACCTTTGATTGTAGGTTGTCGTGTGTATTTTTTCTTGCAAATGAAATTTTTATTTAAAATCAGGGTTCTTTTGAAAATTACAAATAAAGCGACAAATGTGTAGTACCGAAGATCTATTACTTCTGTTCTTTGGCAGATCCGGAAAACTATTAAATTAATTAGTAGAACAGACACCAACAAGGTGTTTGAATCGTAGACTAAATGTTTATAACTTTTTTATTATAGTGTTTGGAAATGTCAACTGTTTAAGCTGCAGTGAGCTTCCGGCGTCTGCAGATTTTTCGTGTATGTCTGGCAAAATCGTTTAGAGGCATTTCGATGCTGTTGACAGGGGGTTGTGCATTGGGGCCGTTCTTTGACCAAGATGTGACGAATGTGAGCCGTTATAAATTACGAAACTGTTGTGGCGAACATTTTTTAGGTTTATGATCGGTTTGTAATCTGTAAAAATTGTAAATTGTTTTTTTTCCACCATGTGTCAAAAATGTTTGATGGCAATGTTCGCTGGTAGTTTGCGGTCGCGGTCGCGGTCGTAGGTTCGGTTCTTTTCAGCTGTACGTTTTTTTTTTTTTTTTTTTGAAAAGAAGCCTAGTTGTTGAGCCACAGGAAAATTGACAGTGGACTAAAACCAAACGCTCATCATTCGATGCGTCTCTGATAATGCTTAGAAGCACTCTGGATTCAGAATAAGGATATTTAACTTGACCGAGATCATCTTTACAGTAGTTGAATGCAATTACTGCTTCGTTGGACCAGACAAGTTAAACTTTTGACGTAAAGCAGATTATTGAAAGCAGTCTTGGGAATAAAACGTCGATAAAAATAATTCATTCCCAAACATAAACGTTGTTTACTAGTTTCTCGTTTTGAAAAGTTACTGTTAGCGTCGACTTTTCCTGAAAGCGGCGTTGCTCCTTTAGCAGAGACAGTGTATACACAATATCTAGCTGAAGGAACTCCAAATACTGTCTTAGTTACGTCTGTAAATTGTTGAAAAGTTTGGCCGGCGTTTTCAAGTCTATACGACATGTATGGAAATTCAAAAACACCGAATAATCGCAGTTTTGGAAATGTTTTCATTGGTGACGGGAATATACAACGTGTCCACGATAATGCATACCATGACCATCTAGTAAACGGTAAATGATATAAGGTGATTTAAATTAATAAAAAGTTAGGTTATTTAAGGTATGGTCTACATGCAGACCGAAAAAAAACTGTTTATTGTTTTCACAGTTTTTCAGAAAATTAAATTTTTTGAATTTAAGGTTTTTTCGTAATTTTTTTGAAAGATTAGAAATACTAACAGCATATTGTTATTGCCACTTTTTAAGCTCTACAAAAGTGCGTTTTCAAATTTTTTATCCATTGTTGCATCTTCAGAAAGCTATCAACTTAATTTTTCTATATGACCACAAAAAAAGAAACGCCTTGTATTCGGCAGAATTTTTTATTAAAAATTTAACCATATATCATACATTATTTTTTGGAAAATTTTGAAAACTATAAACAATAATGAATTTTTGCGACCGGCTTGTGGATATACTTTAAATAATGCAACTTTTTTATAATTCATGCCACCCTGTATCTTTTCCCGTTTACAAGATGTGCATTCTTATCTAGAGTTTGACCAAAATTTATCGGCGATGATGCGAGCGTTTATCGGACAGTAATCTCCGCATGACCTCCAGTCGCTTCCTTGTTTTGGAACTGTGTGTATTGGTGATAATCAACTGCTGTCGGATGGTGTTGCAATACCCATATAAATTCGTATTTTATCAAGCTCAAGGCGGCGGGGTTTGCAGAAAACTGGAGGTCCTGCAGTAGTTTGTGTATGGTGTCGAATATTTAGAAATATTTGGGACACCGGATGGCTGCGTTGATGAATTTTTTTGATGAGTTTGCAAAATGAGGATGATCTTGAAGTACCGTGACCACTGGAATATCTTTGTTCTGGCGCTGTTTGAGCTTCTGTTAGTAAATGGGTTGATATGTTTATTGTTTTGGATCTCTTCTAGAACGTGATCATGATGCAAACAATCAGCTCTAATTATTGGTTTAGTAATCTCGTCGATAACAAAACGTCAACGAAATAACCTACTTAAACCTAAACTTAGGATTAATGTAATAAAATCATATGTAGAACTCTATTAGCCGATCGTATGCTGTTTTGTAACGGCGCTCGTCGATTATTTTGCAAAGGAAAATAGCTCCTGTGTCGGCATGACTGCTTTTATTGTTTGTTTTAAAAAATATGAAAATACATTTATCAAAAGCAAAAATAGTTATTTTAACACGACAGCAGTCGAAACACAGACCTCTGGGTGTGAGCCTGAATGAAAATTTATTTGCAATTATAACATAATACACTAACTATTTACATTAAAGAAAAATGAACATTATTTGGATTAAAGCAATATTGGGATAAAACAAAATTTGGGCGCCAATCACCTTTAAATTAGTGATAAATAAAAAGCATAAATCTTATACCTAATTATTAATTGACACCAAATTCAAAAGTAATAAACATTTAATTTGTTACGGAGTATGTATTCTGAAAAGTTTTTTTGAAAACACAATTTAATTAACTTGAATTGAAAATGTAACAAGTAGTAACATAAATTCCAGTTGACTCAGCATATATGATATGACGTTATCGGATATCTTCTATTTTAGCACATTCTTTGTTGAAGTGATAAGATTCTTTAAAATGTAGATTTCCAAACACAACAGCAAGCATAAAACCAAAATATAAATCCAATGAATAATAAACTCCAATAACGGAAAATCCAGTAAATAAAAAGACAAAACCAAAAGAAGAGACCCCAAAAAAAACCCTAAATATAAATAATTAGAATAGTTTTTAAATGACATGAAGTACTTACGTTACATCTAAATGCAACGGCCTTAAAATAAATTCCTTTGTATAAATGTATTGCGTAACATTGTGAAATCACAGCAATTAATTGGAAGGAATAAAAATGATTTTGTATGCGTTTCTACGCCATAATTAAGAATATTTGTCTTACTTGCACCACTCACGTGAAAAACCAAAGATGGCTCAAACGGAAGTGCTACTTTGAGTCGGTTACTCAGTCGTTTTGAAACACGACGCGATGTTGCCAAACTGAATAAATTTACGTGCAATATTAGTTGCAGAAAATGAACGAATGTAAAATTGAATTTTAATGTAATGAACTCTAACGGGACGTTACAGATTTATCTCGTCGGTTTCGTGAATATAATTTGCAACGAGAACGGAAGCATTGATAGTTCTTTTCGAACAATAGTTTTCTTCTTGATACGATGATTATTGTCGTAGAAGTGCATCGTACGTTGGTGACATCAGCTAATACGGCGATGTTGAGGTTTGAGTGTGCTTGAATAGGCGGTGGTAAGCGTTTCAACCAAAAAGTACGTAGGAGGTCGTCTGGAACGTGGGCGCTGGCTAAGCTTCTCGAATGACGTAGAAGTTGAGAAGGTTCACAGTCCTTTTGTCCTTCAGTTTGCGTAAACAAGATACGAATATCTAAACTAATTGTCTTTACATCTGGACAGGTTTCTTTTTTTTTTCGGTATTGCCACTACCAATTCTGTTGGTATTTCTTGGTTTTTTATGTATTCTATGAAGCATTTTTTTTACTACGTATATAACTTATCACTCCCTGTTCTTTTTTGTTTTTTATTTTCTATATATGTTCTTCTTCAATTTCTGGTACTCTTCTTCTAGTTGTTTTATTGTTTCCTTTGTCTCATCCACTGTGACGTAATTCTCTTCTTTGTAAGGGTTATTGAAGTTGTTTTTTTTTGTTATTTTTATGTTATTTTTTGTAACTCATCTATTTCTTTATCTTTTATAATGTTATCACGTTCTATATCGAACTAGTAATTTTCATTATTTCCACTAATTTGTTTTGCAGTTTTTTCTTACAGTTTGGTAATATTTTTTGATTTTTACGTTATCTGTTTATTTCTTCTTTCATCCAATAATTGTATTCTTATAACAGTTATCATAAGCTAATGATAAAAGACTATGTACGCAGCTTTGTGTGATCTAACATCATTTGTTTTCACTAAAACGTTGATTTTATTTTCGTTTTTTGCATTTAGGCGATTCTGAGTTTATGAAAACGTTTTTATTTAAATTTAACTGCTTCCAGATTGTATAATATTTATCATTTATATCCGATTTCTTCTATTCACTCTTTTTTGCCAATTTGCACCTTGAAATCGCTCATCGAGAACGTTCACGATCTTGTCAACTTCTATAACGTTTACCGAAGGATGTAGAAAATTCGCGAGATAGATAACAGAAATATATAAAAACGGTTTATCGGAATCATAGATCAGTTTATCGAAGTCGGATTATTAAGAAGACTGTTTAAGTAAATAAGTGATTAACGCGAATGTTAAGATAAATATAACGGCGTAAAAACGTACGTGCTTTTTATGTAAACAAGTGTTTTTCTTAAATATCATTAGATTTAATTAGTTACGTGTATATTTCATTCTGGAAACTTGACAAAAAGATTTTTTGTTCAGAAGTTTTGAATTCTTTTCAATACAAACTAACATATTTGACATCCACTTTATTCAATAGTATCGTATAAAAGCTGTTTGGTATTACATTGTTTTTTTATCAAAATGTTTCAAATTCGATCTAGGCTATCCACAAATTTGTGGTGTACCTGAAACTCTGGGTAAAATAACATTTATCGTTTTTGTAATAATGCTTTGAATTGCTATAGTTAAAATAAAATAGACACTTTTTCAGCTTTTATTTTAGTTTCAGAAATAAAACATAATCTGCTCGAGGCGAGTATGGTTAATATAACGATGCTGGTATTTTTATTTAATTGATTTTATTGTCTTATTATTTATTCGTGTATTTATTTTTGAGAGGAATTAGTGAAGTTGTTTCTAATTGTTTTGCACTGTATATATCGCGTTTTATTAACGTTACGGTATACATTGATTTGGTTCTGTTGCAATAAAACTATAATTTCCGTGTACAATTAAGTTTACAAGACAATTTTCATTTTACGGTTTACAACGATATGAAAACGATCTTTTATAGGAAATTTGAATTTTATTAAAACTACATAAATCCATTTCGGTTACATTTTCGAGTTTATTTCAGAAACTTTAAAGAATATATTTTATTTATTATATTTGTATTACAAAACATTTTATTTTACGTTTTGATATTTTAGTTTATCGAAACATCTTAAAATGATAGTTTTATTACAGGATGCTTTTATTTGATATATTCTCGGAATTGGAAATGTATTCGTTTAAATGTTAAGAAATATATACAGTTTACATGAAAATGAAAATATTAGAAAGATGGTTTTTTAGGATATTTAACAATGAAACACGTGTTTCACAGCATGTTTGTGATCATTCTCTAGGGAACACAAACTGAATTTGTTACAAATATCATTAACAGTTTAAAGGTAACATCGGTTTGTTTTTTCAATCCGAAACTGTTGAGCAACAGTTTTATTCAAACTTAACAAGTTTGTTTCTGCCAAAATTCGGTTCAGTGTATTAAACAAATTCGAGTCATAATAACAAAAGAATTTAGATTTTTTAAAATTGAATTGTGTGCCAACAAAATTATCGAAAATGTTTGCCTTGGACAAAAACGTAACATTTCAAAAATATTAAGCACAATAGCTACGATGTTTCGGAATCCAAATAACGCTTTAGTTTCGAATTCGAACAGTAACAATAAAGAAAGTTTTGCTACTTTCAAAATAATACAATTATTTAAACACCTAAATAGTTTTGACTTTAAATTTAGTAACAATTCTAATTTCAACGTAAGTGTTTTAAGACATCCAGGTTCGAATCCCTACTGTAAGTAAAAAAAAATGTTTTGTGGTTGATAATTTAGCTCGAAACAGAATGTTAATAGAAGGAAACAAATAATGAGTTCTAGAAAAAGGATGCAAAAGTAGAAATGATTTTTTAAAGATTACTTTTGTTGATTTATGTTTCTAAATAGTTTCGAAACAAAATCTATACAGTTTTAATACGACTCCATATTAGTTTCAATACCTTTTAGAATTTCAGAATTGTTTTTGTTACTTTATTACTGTGGCGTTACTTTAAGTTCAATATTGTTTCCCGATTTTACAGACACAACTTTTTTTCTCGTTTTCAATTTTCACCATTTTTTTTCAATGTTTTGGAATTATAAACCTTGAACTCATGAGCTTCTTGTGAATTTTCATTAAAATTCATATTGAAGATTTGCTTATTGTCGAACGGATTCTATCTTACTTTAGCTAAAAGGTTAATAACTATGTTAGTTGTTCGTGCATGCAATCGACACCAAAACAAGTAATTAAATACAAATACTCCGTTTCACAACATGCGATTAGCGACAATGGCATATCCAAAACATCTCCCTAAAAATGCTAAAAATTAAACTACCATGGTATCACAAGTAAACTGCTAATACTTTAGATGATTTTTATAAAAAGTGCGCCAAGTTTCCAAGAATATTTTAATTGATATTTTACAGTCTTTGGGATTAGTTTTCCCAGCGCAGAATACTCAAACGAATGTTACGCAGGGCATGATTACATTTAACCACTACGATTTAATGCCGGAATCCGTGCATGTTCTAGTTATCGACCCAATGAAGAGATATTTAGATAGTAATTAAAAATTTTCTGAGGTAACAAATACGTGAAGGTAACCAAAATTGCTGTTAAAATAAAAGAGTATTAAATCTCGCTGTAAAATAGAAATACACTCTTACCCCAGTGATTCTTTCACATACAAACATCGAAATCTTAATTGATTTACACCATTAATAACGTGGATATTTAAGGATTCTTAAATATAATATCACTCAGCATGTTAGCACGTGCTGTTCCCTTAGCGTGAAAAGAAACTGAAATAAAATATAAAAAAATACACGAAGCTTATTTATTTCGGGCTTATTCTGTGCGTGGTGCAGGCAACGTGGTGCTAGAATGTTTTGTTTGAAAACGAATGTAGGGATTTATACAGGTTTGAGTTAATTGTACACGAACTAAACTCATCATTTAAGAATTAAATAGTGAATGGCACTAAAATAAGGTTTGAATTCATGTTTCATTGCGGTTTCACTTTGGATGAATCGTCGGTTTGGGGAACGATTCCTTCATCAAAAGTTGGTATTGGGTATTTCTTTTTAATGCACATTTTGGATGAAACAAAAATGAAAGGTATTATACACCTATCATTTTGGATGATTCAAAGGGATACATGTAAATGAGCATTTAGTCACAAGGCTTGAACTTTTAAGAACGTCTAATTCGTTTCCTGGAAGCAGAGTGCTAGATGCATGCTACTTTGTGACATTAATTTTTCGAGTTTTAATTTCTGATTTTAACACTGACGAATTTATTTTGGTAAATTAATTTTTGCAGCTTTTATGTTTCCAAGTCTTTTATTTGTTAATTTGTTTGTAGAATTGTCCGCAGTTGGAGGAAACTTGTAAGAACTGCGTTTTTTTAATAAATTTAGAATTTAATTATTTTATTACAGCGGAGATTGTTGTACCTAGTAGAGCATAGTGTACCTAAAAACGATCTCAATTTTATATTGGTGTTAGCCATATATCGGGTAATCATTAAAGTCTATTATTTTGTTAAGGCGAATCAATTACTCTATGACTGTTTTATATTTTTTAAACGGTTTGAAAGTAAATATTTTGCATTTACTTTGGGTGTAAATATTACTGTTTTCTGCAGGTTATCAAATAAAGGTGATTAATACGATATTCCTTGGTTAATTGTGGGTACAGGTTTAGCTTTTAACATAACTTATAGAGCATAATTTTTGTTAACGTTAGCACATTCTTGTACCTTGAAAGACGGGATGACGTTGGGAGCACTCCTTGGTACTGCAATACCTTCAGGATGGTCTCCTATTTCTTAAATTTCTAGATCTATATCAATGTAAAATCTCTGAACTAAAAGTGACTGGTACTAGTTTTAGATTATCATGAAATCCATCTCTTCTGCAACCACTTGGCTTTACCATTTACGGTCCCTTTTGACATTTTATAATAAGGGTGTAGAGGCGTGGCTTTTTAGCAATAGAGGAAAAACATTTGATATTTATTGAGTGACCGAGGGTTTAGGAACCTCTTTTCTTCGAGCTTTTACCCTAAACAATATTTTGAGTGGTTTTAGAACATCGGAAAATTGTGAAATTTTTTCAAAAGAGGATTTCTTATGTTCATGACCATGACTTAGCAAATCAGGGCCTTCAAATTTGAATCTGACAAAATGTTCAACCCCGAAGAAGAAACTTTGAGAGACGGCAGAAAAAGTGCTACCATTTCCGAAAGCTACAGATAGAAAAACACCAAGAAGGGGAAGACAACCTGTAAGGGCAATGATAGCGCCAAATACTCTGGAAAAACAAGAAACACCGAAAATGAAAGCGAACAAAAACATCCAAGCAGTAACTAAAGCATTTAGTTTTGGCTTAAAGAGGAAGAAAATTGTCAAAAAAGTGATGCCAAATAAAAAAATGTAATAAAAAAAAACAAAGAAAAGCATCATCTCTACCAGAAAGTGGCGATATTTTCTTGTATCCATTGACGACGAAGACAGTGCAGATGATTCTTGTCTTTTTTCATCAATACTATGGTTGCAGATAAATCTCAATAAAAATGGTATCGTTGCGTGAGGTTTTCTCGATAGGTTTATTACCTATGTGCTGGAATCAGTGCTAATGAGTGAAAGACCTACGTTTGCGATTTCTGCACTGCAATGAGATATATGGAATGCAATAAGAAAAATTTAAATTATATTATTTCTGCCACGGCGACTGTTTGTTGTCAGTTTTTCCGACTATAATAGCGACTTAAAAACTAAAAATAGTAAATTAATATAAAGGTTAAATATTTTATTGTTCTTAATTGACATTACTGAAAAAGACAATAAGAACAATTATTTTTCGTATTATAGTAAAGCAGGATATGGGTGACAGCGGAAATAAACACTATTTGTTTATCATACTAGTGATGGTGCCTCTCCCGTCTCTAAAGAAACGTAACGTGGCAATGCAATGACACGTTAAGTTTGATTCATTTATTCATACGACGATTATACGCGTTTAATTGCATAATAATCAATAAGTGTGTTATCAATTATTTAAAACATTTATTATACTGTTCTTTGACATATCACTACTTAAAATGTGTTCAAAAAATAGCTATAATAATGTTTATAATGCACTAATTGAATATGGAACTTTTATTTACATACAAAAATATTTCGTATAAAAACACTAGGCTATGTAGCAATTGTTTTGAGAAATAATCAGTTGTTACATTTTTGATTTGCTTTGTGCAACCGGCCTTAATCATTCAAAAATAAGAATATGGTATATTAAATTTTAGTTTTGGGGGATAAACGATTTGACCTTCTGGTATTGTCAATGTTTATTATTTGTCTAATTTGAATTGTTTGATTAACATCGCGAACGGTCAATGATTGCCGATCGCATTCGCTAACAAGCCTAGTTTACACCGCTAACTATTTCATTCAAACTAAACTAAAGGTGTCCCGTTTTTTGTTTCGCCAAGTGTATCTATGTTCCTAGGTACACGAGCATCTCGTACATCGGAACAGATTTTTATAAATACTCAGTAGTTTGAATCTCAAAGAGGGAACACAAAAAACGTATGAACAATACAAACTACAAAATAAGAGAGCCAAGGAAATAGTTGCAATAGCTAAAAGAGAAAGCTGGGAAAAATTTGGCGAAATAATGGAGACAAACCGCAAAGAAAACACTAAACTATTTTACAGAATATTAAAAGGACTAAAAACTAATAAACTGCTGCGAAAAGTATAAACAGCAAAGAAAGACGTCTAATCACTGATGACAACTTGAAAATAAACAGATAGAGAGGATATTTTAAAAAAACTTTTAAGTAGTAACGGAAAGGATAAAAAAGTATCGCAAGAAATGACTCGAGAAAAACAAAGAGAAAACAGGAAACCCCATAAAAGCGATAGATAAAATTAAAATAGGAAAAGCACCGGGTTTTGATGAAGTTACACTCAAAATGTGTGAGGGCCAAGATATATTAAAGAACATTAGAGAACAGGCTGAGAGAGGAAACAGAACACAAACTACAACACGAACAGAGTAGATTTAAGGAGTATCATAGTATACATATATTTACATTACAACAAATAACAGAAAAAACCACAGCCAAAAATATTTTAGTATACACTCGATCAGGTTTATTGCTTTTTTCGATCCCTTGTCAGGTTGTCGTGGGTCGCTGAAGACCCGAGGCATGTTAGAACACGTAATGTGCAATGAAAAAATCTGATCTGAAGTTTGTGGTGCTAAGTAGCGCATTTTCCAAAAGAGGAAATTTGTAGGCTCAAGAAATAATTTAATATATTTTTATGTTTACATGTTTTATATGTATTAAATATTATTAAAAACGCTACAAAATATAGCAGATATGTCCACGCCTTAAATTATAGGATCTTGTCACCATAAACAATCTTCACAACAGAAAAATCTGTACTTAACGCAAATTGATAGTTTTCCTGTTTTGTTTCGGATCGCACGCAGAGCTTCGCTTTCTTTTTTCGTGTTTGTCAGTCAAATCAACGCAGTTTTCTGGGTTTTCACAGACAGATTTGATGCTTTTTGCAAGATTTCGCGCATACTTTGCTATCTGTAATTTGCTTCTCATGTGAGGTGTAATCAATTCAAGTACTAATTCTTTCAGAAATTGTCGATAATCTTTGACTGGATTTTCACGTGGAAAATTGTACAGGATTCACACCTGCCTGATCCAAAATCCCCACGAAAAGACGCATAGGCCAACGACGTGTTTTACGAGCGCAAGAAGATGAACTGCACAAAAAATCAAAAACGCCCGATCCGAATTTTGTTTCATTATATGTACATACATCTGTATCATTTCCGGCTTTTCGCTCGATTGTTGAAACACAGATTTGTGGTACGATGACAAACCTAGAACAACTTTTTTTTAGACAGTAGGATAACAGAAAATTTTTACCACCGTAACCATATCTGGTCTTGCTAGCAGATGCAGTTTGTGTAAATGAAACAGGAACGTGTCTTTTATTTTTGCGTACCATTCTGACCATGGTCAACTTGTATCCATCTTTCATTTTGATGAAAATGTCGATGGATGTGAACCAATTGTCTGTTGTTATATGTCTGTTGGTACTATAAATTGGCCGACATAGATTTCGCACGTAATAATCGGGAATAGACTCTCCGCGTTCATAACTGACTTTGTCCATGTACGGAATAGCATTGAACAGATAAAAGGTTTCAGCAAAATTGAGAGTTACAATTTTGATGCCGTACTTAGCAGGTTTCGATTTTATGTAGACTCGTACCGAAAACTCTCCTCAAAAATCAAGCAATTGGTCTGGCAATTTTCGATGAAAGCATCCCATAATTCGCGAATCGGTGCGAGAGTATCAGTTTCTCGACGGATATTTTGAGTATTTTTATCATCGAATCGCAGCATCGAGTGTATAAACTTGAAACGCATTTCTGTCATTGTTTCTATATAAACAACTGCCAAATTTATCCTACCATAGTTCTTCGATCGCGAAGTTGTTTTGTCTCTGACACCCTGATAAATACAGCAGGCTTTTATTAGCTTGAATTTTGATTTTCGTTATATTAGTTGATTGTGCTGGCTGGATTCTGAATTTCTGCATTAGTGTACTGGACCAGTATGTCAGCCATCGCATGAGTGAATAGCAAACTCTAAAGATCAAATGGAGTAAACTACAAAGAGTATCACCGTTCCTCCTGGGTAGATAAATTACTACCCTTGACCTCCGTCCTCGAGGATCTGGGAGTCCCGTTGACTAATTGCGCTAATTTTTTACATAAACAAATTTCTTTTTCCTCGAACCTACACCACGCTGCCTTCCGGTCTCCGCCGAGGTCTTTTCTTCATCTTGTACAACTCTTTCTTCTCGTTGATTCCCGCCGTCAGCATCATCAGAACAGCTGTACTGTAAGGATTCTTCTGATTCTTCATGAATGTAATCGATCTCCCCCTCACTTTCTTCGTCGAACGAGTTTACTGATTCATTACGTGGACGAAGCATTCTTGATAATTCACTAGATCCACGATGAGTCATGCTATAAGAGATGAAAAATCAATGTATGACTCTAAAAAACGCATAATCTTTCGAAAATATTCATAAATTTTATAAAAAATTAAAAACTTACTTTTTTTTATTAATTCAAGAGGTGGTTCGTCTAGCGCTCCTGCACTGCGTTCTCCTTGGTCCTTTTGTGCACCTCTGATTTATTACTCCCTCATCAGTTCTGTTTCGTCAATGAAGTCCATAAGTTTAATCCAAGGGGCTTTTTTTAACTCATCATCGGTTAGCTTTGGTTTTCCGAGAATCGTTGTGCGTTGCTGCGGAGTCTCGTCGTCTTTCAAGCATCCGCGGCATAAGGGGCTACTTTGCAGTCCCATTTTATGTATATGTTTGTTAAGGCCACGGTGCTCTGTAATTAGTCCCGTGAGTTTCCTTAATTTTTGTCGACTCATGCTTGATAGTGCAGTTTGAGTGTTTAATTGTGGCTCTGTAAGGAAGAGTTTTGTGTGCCTCATCCCTGAAGAGTTTTTCCATCGTTTTTTATGCTCCGCTGCAGGTTTGCTGCGAATTATTTCTTTTCTGGTCTCGTATGCGATTCCAAAAACGAGTTCAGGTCCGATATATGTCCCTGTTGTGCCCTTTTTTGCTAGTGCGTCCGCCATTAGGTTACCCTTTACATTTTGGTCTTTTGGTATCCAGATGAGCTGCACAGGTTGGCGGTTTGCCAATATTTCCAGGCTGTTTATGTATGCCATAATCAGTTTAGATTTTATTACTGGTGATCTTAGCGCCAGTAGTGCTGCTTGGCTGTCATACATGATCGATATCGGCCCATTTGTGAATGATTTCGAGTCGATAATGATCCTGACACACCAGTCAATAGCAGCAACTTCAGCTTGAAAAGCGGATGCATATTTACCCAAAGTCAGCGAAAATTGCTTTCTATGGCCCTTGCCTCCATATACTCCTGTTCCGGTAACGTTGCGATTTTTGGCCCCATCTGTGTACCACATAGTTCCTTTAACCGCGCTCGGGTACATGTTTTTTATTCACTCGTCTCGTAACTTTATTATCACTTTAAATTTCTTTAAAATGTGATAATTTTTTGTGAAGTCGGATTCTCATAGTTAAGATTGTTTCTTCACGCAGCACGCTGTATGCTGCTTGTCTTGCTTCCTTCATTACATGTAATGGTGGAAGTGAAAGTAGTGTATCCATGGCTGCTGTGGGCGTGGTTCTCATGGCTCCTTTTATCAGTAGACGCGCCATTCTCTGTAATTTGCTTAACTTTGCAGCTGTGCTTTTCAGGTTGGTTCTCTCACCCCATACAAGCGCGCCGTATGTGATGATGGGTTTTGTTACTACAGTATATAACCATTTGGTCATTGTCGGTTTCAATTCCCATGTGCGCCCGACCACTCGTTTGGTTGTATTGAGAACCCTAATGGCGTTCGTTTTGACTTTTTCTAGATAAGCATTGAAAGTCAGTCTAGTATCAAGAGTAAGTCCCTGATATTTAACTTTTTTGTCATCGAGAGCGTAACTCCGTACATCGTAGGTAGTTTTATCATCCGTTTTCCGTCGTTTGGTAAACGGAACAATTGCTGTCTTAGTTGGGTTCCCTGATACTCCCTCTTTTTTCACCATTTTTCGACGGTGTTTAGTGCACTTTGCATTATGTTCGATACAGTTGCCTCAAACTTCCTGTTTGTGATAATCGTTGGCGTAACTTTAAGCAAACACCCCGCCGTCATCTAGTTCCTGTAGTAGGTCGTCCATGACAAGGCACCACAGTAGGGGTGATAGCACCCCGCCTTGTAGGTACCCGCCTGCCACTTTGGCTCCCACAGTGCTACCGTACAAAGTAGCTGTTACCGTCCGATTCCTGAGCATTAAGTTGACCCAGTTTCGGACTAGAGGTGTGATTCCTTTTTTCTTCATTGCCCTTGCAATTGAGGTGAAAGTAGTATTGTCAAATTCTCTTTCAATATCTAGAAAAGCACCCAATGCAATATCATTGTATTGGATTCCATTTTCGCATGTGCTTACTAGTTGGTGAATTGCTAGCTCGCAAGATTTTCCAGATTGGTAAGCATACTGGTTTCGGCGCAGAGGCGAAGCCTTTAGTATCCCGTCCCGTATATACCTGTTGACTAATTTTTCAAGTAATTTTAAGATGAAAGAAGTTAAGCTGATCGGTCTGTAGGATTTAGCCTGGGCGTACATCAATCTCCCTGGCTTTGGTATAAATACCACCTTGACAATCCGCTAGCTTATTGGTATGTGCGAAAGTGCTAAACTAACTCTAAGAATTTCGCATACAGTGCTTCGAAGAACAGCAAATCTTTTTTGCAGCATGATGGGATATATTCCATCGACTCCTGGAGACTGAAAAGATGTAAACGTTTTGATTCCCCATTCTAGGTTTTCAGGATTGCCCCAGTCCCAGTTCCTTTTGGGTGCGCGTTTGTTTGGTACCTATAGGTCCTGGTGCTTAGGTTCAGTTAACGACGAACCCGGGAAGTGTTTTTGCAGTAGTTCTTGCATAGTACCTTCAACCAAGTCTGTAAACTTTCCGTTTTCGGTTAGCAAAGAACCTAGTTTCCAGTGCGGTCTTTGCTCAGAGCTTTTTGGAGCTGAAAACTTGTAGGTTCGTTTTCTACGTCCCTACAGTACCTTCTCCATGGTCTCTCTTTGCGCTTTTAATAGCATTTTTGTATTTTGTGAGGCTGGTTTTGTATTCATCCCAGTCTCCGATTTTTTTGGCTGTATTAAATAGCTTTCTGGTGCGTGCTCTTGCTTTGTCAAGCACCCTGTTCCACCAAGTTATTTTGTTGGGGGTTCGTTTGACAGTTTTTGCGCGGCTTGCTTCAAATGCGGATTTTAATGAATTAACAATAATATCCGTCATTAGTTCTAGCTCGTGCGTTGATCTTGCAACTGTGAGACAGTCCCTGATTTGGCCCGCTAAAGTTTCGTTGAACAAATCCCAGTCGGTTTTTCTCGGGTTTCTGTATTCCATTACGAGTTCCCTGCGTGATTCAATTTTGAATCGAATGTGTCTATGATCAGATAAAGAAGGTTCATCTGATACATGCCACATTTTTATCACTTTGCTCGCTTTTGGGCTAGCAAGCGTAAGGTCAATAACTTCACTGCGCTACACGGTTATAAACGTAGGCACATGTCCGTTATTTATTATGTCTAAATTGCCTTTTAAAATAAATTCTAAAAGGTTTTCGCCTCTTGGATTTGTGTTTGTGCTCTTCCACAAAGTGTGGTGTGCATTAGCATCATATCCAAGATTCAGATTTCACACAATAGTTAAAGTTATCGTGGGTCGCTGTCGACCCGACACGCACTTTACTTACTCACTACAAAGACCAGATCGACACTAAGGGAACGCGACACAGCGCGAAAGGTCCCAGCCTGCAGAAGTATTTTTAGAGTGGAGATGAGTATTTCTTCCCTACTTGGTTTCTGAGAAATGAGTCAAAAGAAAACTGGATACTTAACAAGAGACAAAGAAACAGAATTCAAGCGGCTGAATGAGATGTTTAAGAAGAGGAACGAATACCAAGAGGAACGTAAGGAACACGACAACAAGTGAAGAACTAAACATAAAAGCTCTGGGATAAGTAAGGAAGCTAAGATAAAAATGGATAACAACCGACAGACCAAAAGAGTACGGAAAAAAAAAACAGAAGAAGCAGACCATGCAAAACATAAAGTACTCACATGATTAAAATACTGGAAACGTGATGGAATAAATGGAATGAAGCCACCCAACTAGCCAAAGACATGAAAGAGTGAAGGAAATTTATCAACAGTGTTGAATAAACTTGAAGTATTTAAATTAAATGTAGCAAATTAATATAACCTCGACACCTATGTATGTATGTATGTATGTTGAATGAAATAATTTTTGGTTGATTTAAGTTAGGAAAACTATAGAGGGACATTAATTTATTACACTAAGCTAAAAAAACTTTTGAAACCTTTATTAAGTAGTCAGTGTTAAAAAAAAATAAAAAATGCAAATAAATACCACTTCGCAGTCGGTTTACTCGTCACAAAGTTAATTTGGAATTTACTTTCGTGTTTTTCAATTTAAAATTATTGCCTTTTTTGTGTTGTTTTCTTTCTACTACTATCAAGATTTTTCCGTCGTCCATTATATTTCTGTAATCCTTATTAATAGGTATGCCTAGAAAGGAATTTGACCTTTAGGTTTATGTTTATGACTTCTAAGTATACGTGTGGTTAAGATTCGTCTTATTTGCAATTTCCTCTTCTTTTTAGGCAAATATTTTAATTTATTAATTTTAAAAATGAAATTATTTTCTATTAGTATAAAAAAACTAATTATTTTTTAATAGAAATTTTTATTTATGTGCTAGTAATCTATAAAATTCAAACATTTATTTAACGGATAAATAAATTTGTTAGTGCTAAAAACACAGCTGACATGACAATTTCAAGCTGTTAACTTCATATTACCATAGTGGCCACTTCTTTCCATTTTATTTGCAAATATTCTGGTATTATACAATTTATTAAAAAAATTGCAATTTATAAATATGTATTTATTCGGTTATTATTTTTTTTAGCAGATTTTGAATTTATTAGTAATATTAATTTCTGTGGATGATTAATTGTGGCATATATTTATTTCGATATGTCATAACGGTTTAATGAATATTATTGTAATTTAGTATTTTTTAACTTCCTTAAAAATGATCTGATTCACATTGAACCAATATTTAATTTTTGTCGGTTCCAAAAGTCGGTTATCTACTAACGTTAATGCAATGTTACGAATTACAATGTTGCATTAACATGTTTAATTTATTAGTCGAGTGCATTTACGTATGCACTTTTATTTAATTCCGAACTATTTTATAACAAAATGAAATTAATTTTGTATTATGAATGTTTGAATCTGTTTAACAAAAAAAATTAGCTTTAGTTATTATTTTAATTTTTGCTTTGATAAAACTACAAAAGATAAGTGACAATAAGATTTCATTGAAATTGATATTTTATTTTTCAGCATTTATAGAACTTCGAGCGTTAGCGGCCGTGGAAGCAGCAAGGTATACACACAACTACATCCCCTTCAACCACTTCAGTCAAGGATTTACTTCATCAGGATTATATCCAACACTGTATTCACCAATCTGCTTACCGCCAATGAATTCATACTCAGGTGTATTACTAAGTAGTGTTCATACAACGCCACCTTCACATTCACCTACAGCACCACCTAGACCAAGAAGTAGAGCGTGACTATCTGTTCCAGAAATCTTAATGTGATGGTAAGTAGATGTTCATTTACCAGTAACTTGTTTATTTATAGTACTCGCACAAATTATATATTAAATGTTAAAACGCATTCAAACAAGATGGTGTTAAATTGTAACTATGCCACAATTTGAAAGTTTAAAATTCTGCATTTGACAAGACGATTTTGATCATTCTCCCGACGATAAATTTTATGGGCGTGAAAAAGACCCTTGTTTAAAAACGAATTAAAAAGTTTCAGTGTACATAATTTAAACACATTTTTTAAATGGACCACCGTTTTGTGTCTTTTTTGTTTTGTTATTGAAACCACATTTTAACTAAGGTGGATTGGAGTTTTTGGTTTTAATTAGTGCGAGAGGATACAAAAATAATAAATTTTAACTGACCGAAAGGGAATAGCCTGCTATTGCTATTCTAGGTACCGCAACATTAACCGTGATCGTAAAGCGCAGTTTATATCCATTTTATGGCATTTGTAAAATATTGCATTTCAAGTATAATATATGCACTTGACTGCAGTCTGAGAGAACTCTAGACGACCCAGATCGGATCTCATCTTAAAGCTTTTAAACTACCATTTGGATTAAAAAGATTCGTTTCTAATGGCAAATAAACACATCGGTGAGGTTTTAAATTTTACGCGCCACATTACGCTATTAATTATCTGCGATTTTTCTACAACATGTAAACGACTAAATAATTTATAACCATTGTTCAACGTCTATAAAATTGACAATTTATACTATTTCTCCATCATAAACAGCTGCCCACAGTACGGTTGCAATAATACATGTTATACGTCTTATCCTGTACAGCACAAAGCCGTCATAAGTGCTCTATAAAAATTGTAATTTACAGAGCTATATAAAGATTACTACCCCTGTTAATGATTTTGTTATCTGTCTTAGCGTGCAGTTATAAACATCTTTTAAAACTACTCGTGCTTAGGGGTTTTCTGTAAATTTACAAAACGCTGTTCTAAAACAGATTTACAAGAAATAATAATTTTCTTTCTGCACTTGAAAGCTTTTCTGATTTTAATATAAAACATTGATTTATTTCCAAAATCCCAAAAGTTTTACTTGGTGAACTTAAGAATTAAGAATTGCTTTGATGTTTCTTTTGAAATATTACAAACAAATGCATGCAAATATACTTAATTTCACTTATTTTGTTAGTAACAGAATACAATTTAATGTGCTTACAAAAATCTTAAAAATATATTTAGACAGTGACCGTTTGGTAATATCATCCACTCATAGGCAGGTTGGGTGTCACATAGAGAACGGGTGATATGGCTTATGGAAATACAATTGATATTTGTAAGGTAAATAATTTTCTATATACGTATTTAGTATGACTGATTTTAACGAATATTATTAGACAGGAACACCACCAAATAAAAAAAGTCTCGTAATTCTGGCAGCTTTATTTTACTGCACAGTAACGGGTTGTGGTTTTAGCTGGTGAAATTAGTACATAAATACAAGCAAAAGTTGTAAAAATAAAAGTTCCATTAAAACATTTAATCAAATCAAAATGTTTAGCAAAATAAATCGTAAATTACGAACCCGTAGTCTTCTAAGGTTGTTGACACAACAAATAAAAATAAACTGTTCTAAGAAGTGCACATTTCTTCTGGGCGATTTGCTGACACCACAAATAAACATAAATACAAAATAATGTTATCGGATAACGCGTAGTTAAATGAAGTTGCAATTCTGCACATTCTTTTTAAGTACTCTAGATAATACCTTCTCCATTGGATAAAACACAAATGTCTAAACGCCACCGAAAATTGTTCGTTACTAGCGTAAATAATTGCACATTCTGTCTAATTGCATTTGAAGCTGCAAAAACCAATTTTGTAGCTCTTCTCCATTCAGCCCAACAAAATAAAATTTTTGTCTTGGTGCCGGAAAAGTAAGAACTGATTTTGAATATTTGTGATGTGCTGATTGCTGATTCCAAAAATACCTGTCTTTTTTTCGTGGCAGCTTCAGTTTTTGAGATATGGGCTAATTGGTATTAGTTCAGATAAAACACAAAAATATTGAAATAGTGATATCTTTAGAGGCCAAAAGTGAAATTTTCTACCTAAATTATTAAAATCATTAGATTAGCTAGTTTGACTTACTTGGTATTATTCATTACTGTAAAACCCTACATTCCTATACCGCTATCAAAAACTAATTAATTCGTCGTATTACCTCGCAAATATCTCTGCTTTACGAGGTACAGTTTATATAAAGAAATTAGAATCTAATTAGCCAGTTTGAGTTATTTGGTATTTATTCATTTGTGTAAAACCCAACATTCTTATAAATACTTCCATCAAAACCTAATTAACACACAGCTATATTAACTCGTATCTTTGCTTTACGAAGTACATTTACCTATTTAGTTTACGTAGCTGAAGTTGTAGTATCATTTGGTGTGGTTCAGTGATAAAACATACATTTAATTAAAACCATGGCATTCAGAAGCAAACGTAGTTGTGTGAATCATCCAGATGTTTTTTGCTAGGTATGTGGCGAGTACACTTTTAAAGAAAGTAGAAAGCCTATTTCTGATTTTGTGAGAAGAAGTTATCTGGCCTATTTTGGCGTTCACTTGGGTGACCAGGATAAATCTTGGGCTCCACATTTCGTATGTAAAACAAGTATTGAACATCTGCGTCAGTGGACAGTTGGAAAGAGAAAGTGTCTAAAGTTTGGATAACCAATGGTTTGGAGAGAACCAAGAAACCATCACGATGACTGCTATTTTTGTCTCGTGAATATCAAAGGAATCAATCGAAACAATAGACAGAAGTGGCCATATCCTGATCTAGATTCAGCAAAGAGGCCTTTACTGCATAGTGAAGAAATACCCATTCCATCATTCAGCAGTCTGCCTTCGTTCCCGGAAGATGATGCAGAACTACCCACGTTTGATGAAATTCAGTGTATGGAATCAAAAAACGACGTGATTTTGAAGCAGATTTATCAAGTTCGCAACGTTTCAATCAACAAGAACTGAACGATCTCATTAGAGACCTGAATCTTTTAAAGCAATCTTTTGAATTACTTGCTTCCAGATTAAATGAGAAGAATCTATTGCAGCCAGATACCAATATTACATTTTATCGTAAAAGAGATAAGGATTTGCTGCCCTTTTACTCTGAGGAAAATAACCTGGTATTCTGTAACGATATAAGAGGACTCTTACAAAAAATGGGTTTGTCGGAATACACACCAGACGAATGGCGCCTTTTTATAGACAGTTCCAGACGAAGTTTGAAATGTGTGCTTTTACACAATGGTAATAAATATGGCTCAATACCCATTGGTCATTCTACCAGCAAGAAGGAGGAATACGAGGCAATATCACTAGTCCTGAAAAAAATTAAGTATGAAGAACATCAGTGGGTGATTTGTGCCGACCTAAAAATGGTGAACTTCCTGCTTGGACAGCAAAGTGGATATACAAAATATCCTTGTTTTTTATGTCTTTGGGACAGCAGAGCTCTAAGGATCAGCACTGGGTTAACAGAAATTGGCCTTTAAGAAATGTTATGACTCAAGGAAAGCAAAATGTAATCAACGAACCTTTGGTTGCGAGAGACAAAATCGTATTTCCACCCTTGCATATCAAGTTGGGGCTTACGAAGCAATTTGTGAAGGCTTTAAATCGCGATGGACTTTGTTTTGGCTACTTGATTCGTAAATTTCCTGGGATTAGCACGGAAAAACTAAAAGCCGGAATATTCGATGGCCCTCAGATAAGGCAGCTTATTAAAGATCCACAATTTACCGCATCAATGAATAAAATTGAATCTAACGCTTGGTGTTCATTTGTTCGAGTTGTACAAAAATTTCTGGGAAATTATAAGGCAAAAAATTATATAGAATTAGTGGAAAATATGCTTTCAAACTTTAATATACTCGGCTGCAACATGAGCATAAAAGTTCACTACCTCTACAGCCACTTAGATCGGTTTCCAGAAAACCTAGGTGATTTAAGTGAAGAACAGAGGGAAAGATTCTATCAGGACATTAAAACTATGGAAGATCGATATCAAGGAAGATGGGGTACCCACATGATGGCCGACTACTGCTGGAGCCTTTAGCGAGACTGTCCTAATAACTACCATGCTAGAAAGTCATATAAAAGAAAGTTTTTAAATGATATGTAAATATAATTTATAAACTTATTTGTTTATTTTGTGAAATAAATACATTACTTTGGATTTTATGTGTTTTTTTACTAGCATTTGAAGCAGATAGTATTAGTAATAACGTAAAAAGTATAAAAGTTAAAAAACCAGACTATTTCTTTCTAAAAAAAGGTCAAAATACAATATCTCAAAAACTAGATCTGATAGACCAAATCTGAAGACAGTTTTGGATTCTGCACCCAAAACTTACTTAAAAACAGTTACAAAAACCCTGGCACCAAAATGTGTGTTGGGCTGTGAATTATTTATGAGGGTTTTGTATACTTCACATAGCTCCAGAAAAAAATCTACGTGATGACCAGCGTCTAGTGCCGTTTCTTCCAATCCAACAAGTCGTAAAACTTAGATTTAAGAAATCGCAAACGAGGCGACTTACTTGCGGAGGAGCTCTATAGTGCATAAACTACATTGTTCTGCGAATTCAAGGAGCCCTTAAATTTTTGCGCAAAAGTTTTTGGTAAAATAAACGTTCCAATTAAACTATCTCTTAAAATACCCACCCAAAAATTAATAAAAAACAGGCACTGAAAGTTAATTTGTTAAATTTCAGGGTTTTCTTTATTCCAATCATTTAGCACTCCATTTTTTGTAAAACAACACTGATCTGAAAATAATATTTCGGCACTAAAGTCAGGGTTAAAAGCACCTTGTTGCAATCACTCACAAAACTTAAATCGCCGTTTAAAATCAACGTCGGTTAACTATTGCACTCGTTGTACATGGTAACGGTACAAAGAATAATTCTTTAAATTATTATGTAGCGTATTATGGAACACGTTAGCTGCGCGGCTTATTTCTCTAGTACTACTTTGTGTCCGACCTTTTACAATACCTGCACAGACATTAAAGAAAAACAAATATTAAAGTTTTTATTTTAGTAAAAATATTTATTCTTCTTCCGTTGCTAATACATGTCTTTCTCGACTACGGCCTTAGTAGGTAAGAAGAACACCTCCAGTTTCCCCAATTCTTTACACACACGCTAAAATAAAGTTTATTGAAGGTAATTGTCTATTAGGATATTGCTCAATCCACAATCTAAGCTATTACACTTACCGTACATTAAAACAATATCACTGTCGTGAATAATAAAGAACATTATAATTAAATATTATGAAGTACGAGTACGTTTACACGAATCATTTAGCATCAACTAAAGAAATCCGTTAAAAATAGATCAAGTTCTTTTTCTAAGAAAGCTGAATTTTCTGTTTAATTATCTGAAAGCTTGTTTTGGTTCCAACCAAACATAAACGTGATCGTGTACACAAAGTTTGTTAGTTTCGTAGATGATGGAAAATTAAAGGAAACAATAATTAACAGCATTTACATCCATCATTCACCGCATAGTTACAATCAACAAACAATTTCCGTTTGTTTAGATAGTCAGGACCGGCCTGCAAACTTTAATTGCCAAGTCTTTAAAGAGAAAATTTTCATTTAACGCCACAAGTTTCTAGTTGTATTTCAGATACACCCTGTATAAAATAAAATATATCTTCTTTCGACGCAACAGTTTTAACTTCTGCTACATAATAGACGAGGTTTTTTTTGTAGCAAATGGGATCCAGACGTTTTTTCTTCGTCTAACTCGTCAAATCCCATATCTGACATATTTTTGGTTACAGCGTATAAAAAACAGTCCTGAAAAAGACGGCTTGTAATTTCGTTTTGGTTTGGATCGGTCTTAGCCATTCATCGGAACTTTCGTGCTTCCGCCTATCCGTCAATATTTGAAGGCTTTCCATTTGCAACATTGAAATCTGGTGCAGTGATACAATTTATACTACTGGACGTATAACTTCAATCAGGAATGAGAATTTCCCCTGTTGTAAATCTGAAAACCTGTGTAGAAACCACTGCCAGTGATAATCCTTTTTACAATAGAAGCCTGAAATGACTGCGTTCAATTTTTTTCTTGCATTAGCAATTTTAAACTCTATGGTCACTTTTTAAGTTTTGTTGGTAAGCGTCCGTGACCTCATCCAATGGTGTGAAGTTTTCCGGGCTGATTTATAACATGACTTTTGAAACGACCTTCGGGCTGAAAACAGAAAAACTAAGCGTAAGCTTTCAGTCTTTTTTAGTATATGAGGTGAATTTACATGAGAGCTATGACAAAGCTATGTCAAAGCAATTTGAGAAACAATGTCTAGGAGGCATGTTTCTATAGGTTTAGGACAACTGGCGCTTTAAGCATTTAATCAATTAACTAGTCAAATATCGGTCAACTCAAAATGTGCTTAGAAAGCGTTTTTACGAATTTACAAAATGTATATTTTACAATATTATTCACGCATACATGTGTCACATCTAAACCAATTATTCATTAATTTGATAATTGTAAGCAATACCTCGTAAGCACTGAATTACATCCCGATTTTCGTAATCTCTTACGATTCTTAAAATATGTTCGTCAGTATCGCTATAACTGAAGTTTTTGGGAGGAAAGCTATTCGTAATAAATGTCATGATTAGCTTGAATTTTACGTAACCTATCAATCAGTCACATATTCCACATCTCAAGTGGAAACATGGTTTGACGCCATCCATTTTCTCTGCGGTGTAAACGACCGATATAATAGTCTTCGAACCAATCTAATAAAGGTAATAAATCTTTTGGCAAAATTTCGAACACATTTAATGCGTCTTGCATATCTTGAATACAAACGAATGATTATTTTGACATTTACTGCAAACTGTGTGTCGTTGCTGTAACAACAATTAAAAGTGCTTCGTTCAAATATTTTTTCATGTTTTTTGCTAAATAGAAAATACATCAACGATTCATTAATAAAAGACCTGGCGTTTCAATTTGTTTTATTCATTTCATTTTCTTTAAGATTATTTAAGTAATTTTGCATTAATTTATTGAATTGTAATTTTCATTTTATTAAATACGTATTTAGTCATTCAGGTCGATTTCATTGTCATACGCTTCAAGCACGTTTTATAATTTATTAGTTCCCACAATTCTTATTTAGTTTTTGAGATACGAGTAAATTGATATCTTTAAGCAGTTATTTGTGTTAACACTATTTAAGAGTTTTATTTATTCATTATTATCTTTGCTTACAGTTGCTAGTACGGTGTGGAAAGAAAGCTTCGTGCAACCTTACGTGAAATTACATTTTGTTTTAATTTTTCGTTTTTTTTTTGAAAAAAGAAAAACATTTCTTATTAATAAGGTAGTTGGATACAAACTCTTTCTTGGAATACAATAAGATGTGGTAGTACCCCGATTCCCCCAAATTCAAGATAGCAAGTTGCGGGTTTAAAAAGCGTTTGTTAAATAGCTTCAATTTTGTTTTGGTTAACGTCATCAAACACAACTATTTGCCGGTACAGTTACGGATGGAAAAAGTTAGATTTTCTTATCCGTCATTCATCTTCGCTCTATAACGGATAGCTTCTAATTACCCCAGTAACTCTCGAGATCATCTCCGGCCACTACGCTAGGAGACTGCGGTTAAACAGAAACCACGCCTGTCAAGTTTATAACCATGTATTTAAAGTGATATCTATACCGTTTATTTTTCTATTAATTGCAAAAAGGTTTCGAATAAATTTTTGTATGAGTTAACGCTATTTTACGTACCGACGCTTCAACTTAGTGCTTTGAGTGATTACAAATTTTGCTTAGACAAGCCAAGCCAAGTTTATATTCAATAAATGTACTCTCGACCAAATTACTTGTATTTTTTTTAGATATAAATTTTTCTGACGCCCTTTTGTTTTATTTTGATTTTACGTTTTGAGTTTTCCAATCAATCACGCATTTGTTTTAAAGTGACCTACGACCGTCTTCACTGAGCACCGACGATATCTTCATTTATGTTACTTTATCAAGTAAATTTTCTTTTGATCGCAGCCAGTTGACGGCGGTAGGTAGGCAGCGGCCAGTTGGTCCATCCCGTGTTTCGAACCATACCTGTTACTAGTTTTGAGCAATTATCTAATTTGGTTCGTCAATTAGTCCATTTTGGGAAATAAACATTTCCATTTTTTGACTAAATTAAAGGTCTTGCACGTTAATTCGTTTCTAAGACGATTCTTTACTAAACTATGTAAATGCAAGTATAGTTTCTGGAATATTAAAGCTTCTTGCAGTTGAGCGGATGAATAATTTATTTGTGAAGGCTGTTGTAACTTAACCAATATTTTTTGAGTATTACTTAATCTTAATCGATGTGTAAATGTATGCCATGTTTCATAATCGAGTCAACTTGTTGTGATACCCTGACATTTAATTGAAAATATTAACAATAATAATTAAATGGCGAGTAAAAACGAGAAACCAAAATGTGACTCACTCTCTAGGTTCGTTCACGTAAATTAAGAACTAAGGATGCGAAGATACCGAAGATGTATCGAGGTTAAGGTTTTGATAGCTACATGAATGTCACATCAATGCAAAACCTTTACTTTCTTATAAGATCGAGCATAGCGAAGACTGTTACGAGGATTTTCTTATAAATTCATGGAGACTAACTCAGTGGAATCGGCAGGCGGATCGAAGATCCCGATGTGTTAATTATAATGTAAGATTAAAAAGGTGCCAAAACGGTAAGAAAGTACAATGGAAGACACCGTTTAAATCTATCAAAAGCTGAAAAAGAACAAATGACAGCAGACAAGTGTAACACGAATATATTTTAATTTTTTTTATCACAGAGAGGTTAGAAAAGAGAAGCGAATTCCCCAAACTAATATTGATATTTTAGTAAGTGGTTTTTCCAATACGGTTATATTTGTAGTAATTAATCGAAGGTTTCGATATCGTTAATCAACAATCAACTACATCGTGGATTGTGACGTTACCATAGGGATTTGAATAGGTAATATGATATCAAATCTATAACGCCGACGAGACCGAAACATACTTCAGAGTATTTCTGAAACACACTTTAAGATTTAAAAAGAGTATACACAAATGGTTGAAAAAAAAATTGTTTGTGATTGGAAAAATGAAAAATCCATGATGTTTTAAACGCGTGAACGCTTCACCGATGCAACCCAAGGTTAACAAAATATTTGGATGACATCGATCTTCAGTAAATGGTTGACAAATTGGGATAAAATATTAATACGAAACATTTTCTAGATAGCTGACAACTACACCGCTCATTCTTTAAATTTAACTCTAAAAAGTATTAAGTTGGTTTGAATGTATTAAACAATGTTGCTTGATGCGAAGTAATAACATTCTGTTGAACTTTCATTGTTTATTATTTTTGAAATGAATATACACAACGTTTCGATTGCTGTGGTATCTGCAATCGAAACGTTGTGTATATTCATTTCAAAAATAATAAACAATGAAAGTTCAACAGAATGTTATTACTTCGTATTAAGTTGGTCTTTCTACCACCGAATACTACTTTGCTTAATCAAACTTTTTGTCAACGTGTGTTTTTTTATTTAGGAGGTGGTTCTTCCCCTGCACTGCGGTTTCCTTAGTCTTTTTGTCTACTTCAGATTTTTTACTCTTAGCTTATTCCAAAGGGCTTTTTTCTTCTCATCATTAGTTAGCCATCGTTATCCGAGAATCGTTGTGCGTTGCGTTCGGTATGCTTTGCATTTACACAGTAAATGCTGTGGAGCCTCGTGGTACTCTAAGTATCTACTGCATAAACGACTAGTTTACGGTTCCATTTAATAGATGTTTATTAAGGTCATAGTGTGCCCTATTATTAGAATGTGAGTTTCTTGAACCTTCGTCGACTCATGCTTGATTGTTTAATTGTTGCTTTGTAAGGAAGTGTTTTGGGTGTCTCATTCCTGTAGAGTTTCTCTATAGTTTATGTTTCGCTGCTAATTTGATGATCATTTCTTTTCCGGTATCGTAGGAGATTCAGAAAACGGGTTCAGGTCCGATATATGTATGTCCATTGTGCTCTTTTTAGCTAGTGTGTTCGCCATTAAGTTTCTCTTAGCGCCTTGGCGCCAGTAGTGCTGCTTGACGGTCAGGCTTCATTGATATTCGATTGTGTAAGATTTTGGGTTGGTGATGTTTCTGACACACTAGTCAACTATTTGCTCAAGGTCAGCGAAAATTGTTTCCTATGGTATTTGCTTTTATATATTTAGGCACCGATATTGTTGCGATTTTCCCCCGATTTGTGTACCAAATAATTGCTTTAACCGGGTAAATGTTTCTTGTCCACTCGTTTTGTAACGGTATTATTATTTTAAAGTTTTTTAAGATTTATTGATCTTTTTTGAAGTCGGATCTCATCTCATAGTTTCTTCACGCAGCACGTTGTATATATCCAGTTAGTAGGTCGCGGTGTGCGCCGTTTTTAAACTTCCCGGCGGCTTGGGCACTTCAACTTGCAAGGCCCTTCTACAATTTTCAGAGCGCCCCTCTTCTTCAGTTCTTACTTTGCTAATTTTGGTTTTGGGAGAATTTTTCTTTAACTCTCTTACTCCTTCCTTTTCCTGGCAGCCGTAAGGAAATGATGGAAAGTCCACACTTTTGCATTTCTTACCTTACGGCATCACGGACTACCCACCAACGTTTTTGTAAATTAGTACAGTAAATTGATAATTTTTCAATATAGATATATATATATATAGCAGATTTTTTTTTTAATTTGAGAAGGTTCTTTCAAACTTGTTTTTATGATGAAGGAAAAGATTCCTCTTATTGTTTTTATTCACAATAACCCAGCCACGACAATAAATTATTTATTTGGCGTACACGTGTTTTGACAATTATGCTGTCATCTTCAGCGAACTGATACTAAAACTATAATTATGACTAAAGCTAATTTATACTAATATTAAGTAACCTATTGTTACATCCCACTAATGAAAACGAAAAACATAACGGTCCGTAGTCATCATTGTTCATCAATAAGCATTTGTTTTTACAAATTTCCAAACTCTCGGGAAACACTAAATTTATCTATTCTCTTATATTTGACATAAGCTAAGTGCTTTTTATAACGGGTTTTCAAGGCTTTACTGGTTTGCCCTATATATATTTGGTTACACTCTTTACAGCTAATTTTATATATTCCCGCACATATCTATTGGATCTTTAGGGTTACCTAAAAGGTTTTTTATTGTTAGTAACCAATGCCAGAAAAGTTATTACCGTAAAAAGCTATCCATTTTAAATACAATTAATGAAATAAAACAAAAATTGCCTCCTTGTTAATACAAAAAAAATTGAAAATGTAAGTTTTTATAATAAGATTTTTTTAGGTTTACATTACAATAATTTGTTATGTAAAAAAATTGAACATTAAAAGTATTACCAGTAATAATATATAAACATTTTGTTAAAGTAATTCCAATGCAAGACTTGTGAGATTATTATTTTAGTTTTGTAATAATAAAACGGACAAATGAATCTATAAAATTAATTACATATTAAATTTATAAAAACAATTAATTCGCGCGTCAAATGCACTACATGTATGCATACAGTATACCATTTATATTTTAAGTTTTACATGCAAAAATATGCTAACTTTAATAGACAATCAAAAATGATTTTGCATTAGGATCAAAAACAATTAATTTCTGTTACAAAGAAATCATTTATGGAATAAATAACTTTTTGTGCAACATAGTTACAGCACTTTCAGTTTACGTCTATGATTTATCAAAAGACAGAAAAATACATGTTTAGCCACATAAATACAAGCGCTTTAACTAATAGTGAAAAAAATTGATTAAAGTGCACATCGTTAAATCAATAGGTACTTTGAGTACCTACATTTTTTACTATTACCAAGTGAACATGCAATTTGAATAAATATTTTGTTTAATTACTATGTTGTAAAAATAGAATACTGTGTCTGTAGTTTATTGCTTCATTAGCATTAAATTTTAACTATTACTTTTATTTGTTTTTCGCAAATATTTAATACCGGTAAGGGATCATAAATTTAATGACATTGTATATTTACACTTGTGATAAACTTCAAAGCACCGGTTAAGATGTGAAATTGCAATTTTTTAATTGTGGATACGTAATGTATGAGAATATAATTTAAAATTTGTCATTTACTCGTTCCTTGTTTGTAAGTGGAGATTTTTACGTTCGATTAAATGGTTTGTAATTATTTTTTTTTAAGACATCAATACGTGTATGGTTTATGATTTTATTAACGTCTATGTATAGCGCTGCATAAAAAGAACAATGTTTCATACGATACTTAAAATGCCTTTGTTGTTTACAAAATACAAATTGCCCAGTGCTAAATAAAGATTTCCGCTTCTAAGAAATTAAATTTATTTCAAACTATTCAGGATAGGAGACTAATTCCAATTAAATTTTGTGATAATAAAATCGTTCGTTTTATACGTACATATCATTTTTGGTTTTGAATATTTTTTTATAGTTACTTCAGTTGTTAGTGTAACAGAAAAAAATTTGCCTTAACATATAAGATGACCTAATTATTTAAAAAAAGAGTAAAAGTACAAAATTACTAGAAAATCTTACGAAAAATATCAAAAAATAAAATTTTAAAAATAATGTACAATTATAAGCTATCGGAATAACTAGAAAATCAAGTTAATTAAATTTTGTTTGGGGGTGAGGGGGGTTTCAATTTTTGTGTGATTTTACACCCATTGTCTCCCCTGTATCCGCGCCTAGTCGACTCCCACTTGTTTATCTTCTTCTTAGTACGTTAGGACTAAGTCCTGTGTTTGCATCAATGGTTTGCCAGGTGTAGTTGGGCTGCTGAGGACCAGCTTTCATACCATCTTATAGGTTGGCGTCCAGGTGGTCGAGGTGTGTACCTGGTTTTTCCTCTCACAATTTTTGCCAGCCGTTCATTTGGCATTTTGTTCACGTGGTCTATCCATTCTCTTCTCCGGCCTCTTACCCATCTTACTACATCTTGGATCTCACATGTGTCCCTTATTTCTTCATTTTTCGTTTGGTCAAATAGCGTATGTCCTGTTCGCATTTCTGTTGTTTTTAAAAGTCGTTTCGTTGTTCTGTTCTCTGCTCTGGTTTCTATCGCATATGTCATGACCGGTCTTACGCAAGTTTTATATATATTGACTTTACTCTTTGTGCTCATATGTTCTCCCACTTGTTAATACCACAAATTGGTAATGCCACAGCATTACTCCCTGCTCCTTATAATATTTTTAAGGTAGTATGGTTTATATTCACATTTTTGAAAACCCAAATGTAACAAAATTATAACGCCTAACGCTTTTCGCGTCTTTGACCTAACTGGATTAAAATCTGTTGGTATTGAATCAACATGCTAAACCGGTAGAATCATTTAAATTATAACATTCTTGAATCAGGAATCCCTACAGTAGATCTTTTATGTTTCAATGAGAATAACGCTTATCGACGTAATCTGCTGTCAGTCTTTGGATGTATAACATTACTTTCGACAATTTTTACAAGAAAAACTCGTAATACTACCTGGAATTTATTTAGCCACCTTCAAAGTAAGATAGAGAAACATTAAAAAGAATAAAAAAAAACCAAATTAATATTTAAAGATCTTAGAGAAGATTGACATAACGAGAAAAAGTCGCCGATTTAATAAAAAAAAATGGGAATAACGATCACAGCTGAAGAAGCTTACAGAGTGGAAAAACTTGGAACAAATGTCACAGTGTAAAAATGTGCAAAGGTTGAGCAGAACATGGAGAATCTGAAAGGAAAGAAAAAAACTGTCAGAGAGTACCTATATAGATAGCGACCTAACAGTGGAGGAAAGGAAAGTACAACTTGCAATAAGAAAAGTAGCACGAGAAATATGCTATCGAAAACTGCAGGTAGATAAAATTTAATATGAATGGTCGGATATAGAAAAAAGATTAAAACGAACCCACCTCTCAAAAAAACTAAAAAACTAGAGAAAATACGCACTTCTGATGACTAAGCCAGGCGAGAAAACGGATAATGGAACGAAACAAAAACAGTCAGTTAACAAAGCACCGTTACTAGACATCGGATCGTAGAATTTAAGAGGATTATACATGACAGGAATGCTGAAATAATTAAGTACGATAAAACATATATATTTTGGCAATTTAAGAAACGAAGTTAAAAGGAGAACAATGCACTATATTTATCAATATGTTTTAGCGGGAAAAGAAGGAAAGGAAAGCAAATTAGACATACCATACAATAATTTCAAAATAACCAAAAGTAGAAAAATCGTCTAGAAAATCAGAAGTGATACTGAGATCAACTGGGAAGAAATAAAAGTAACGGTTAGAAAATCACTGGATAAGAAAATGGAAAAATATAAGGGAAATAAAAAAAAAAATATTACTATAACTGTGAATGTCAGACAAACGTTCGAGACGGTAGAGAATTAGGAAAGTCTTGAAAAGCAAGAATGGTCAGTGGAAGATGCAGTTATCAGAGATAGAGGAAAACTTGCGAAAACAGTTCAATTGAAACGAATTTAGAAAATTTTACACAGATTAAGAAGCAATAAAGGGGAATACTGCCAGTAATTAAAAAATAAAAATTGGGGAGAAGATAGGCAGTGAAGAGGCGATAATACAAGAATGCTCAGAAACCCTCTAGAAGACAGCATATGATGAACAAGCTTGTCATATAATGAGCGATAGCAAAGCAACAGAAGATGTGCCACTACCAACAATCGAAGAGTTACAAGAAACAATTAAAAAAATGAAAAATGAGGAAAAGTCCAGGAACCGATGATATTCCATCCGAAGGAATAAAATAGGACGGAAACAAAACTATTCGGAAAAACACACAAACTTATAGTCAGACTATAGCAAGACGAGCTAATTCCAGAACAATGGAATGAGGTTGTTATCTGCCCACTAAACAAGAAAAGGAGACAAACGAAACATGAAAAATAGAGATCAATATCGTTCGCTAATGTTGTTTGTAAAACCCTCGTTCATCTAATTAATTACAGACTAATGTAAAAAGGAAAAGATCCTGGTTGACTAAAGCGGTTTCAGACCGGGAACGTGAACTATGGATCATATGTTCCAACTAAAAGTAGCAACAGCAAAGTGTCTAGAGATATCAATAAAACTGTAGGTCTCGTTTATCTGTTTTAAGCATGTCTACGATAAAATCAGGAGGACGTTTGTAATAAAAGCCATGGAAAAACTAGGCTTCCGGCAAAAAATCGATCTAACTAACGTATTAACAGCAACAAAAAACAAAATAAGAATCAAGAGTACACTTGCAGAATCTTTTTAATCAAATAATGCACTAAAGCAAGAAACTCCTTGTCAACGACGCTCCATAACATTACTAGTAATACGAAAGACAAATATAAAAACCAGAGCATCAATAATTAATAACTCGCATAAAGGCAACTAATGAAAGAAAAACAAACAAAGAACTAAGAGAATTGTACAAGAAACTGGTTTTAGTAACGGAAATATGGATAGGACATCTAACAAGGATTGAAGAAGAATTGGTACTGGATTTAGAAGCAATGGGTAAAAACGATCTGAGTAAAATGGAAATAAGCAACTGGACAGTAGTAGTCTTGGACAGAGATGGAAGAAAATAATGAATGAAGACAGGGGCCTATTTATATACTCAGTTACATTAAAAATGTTACACCCATAATAATTAACTTCTTCAACTTGATTTTTTGATAACAGCATGAGTATATCTTTCCGAGACTCAAATTCAAAAAAATGAATAAAGTTAGGGTAATGTTTGTGTGTTGACTAAAAATGGGTACTAAAACAAACATATTCAGTCGAAACAAAATTTTTTTGACCACTTTTGAGAAATTCATTTTATTAGACACAGTGATTGTGTTTGGAATAAGTTATACAGTAAAAAGTATAACATTTTTTGCACAAATACTTAGTCTTCTTGTTAAATTGTAGATATTTGCATCTTACTGAGTTTTTTTTGATCACTTTCTAGAATTGGGCGTTGTCTACTTTCGACACTGGTATCCTTGTTGTTTGGTAAATGTGATAAAGGGTTTGAAATTTTTGTTGGAGTGGGATGGGATATTTTTAATGAATTGAGTTTTGTTTTAATAAGTCATTATCAGACCTCTCCTCATTTTCTGAGCTCAGAAGCCATTCAGAAGTTTGAAATTGAAACTCAAAGTATGTGCTTTTTGTTTAACTTTTTAAGGTCATTTTGGTACAAAATCCACGAGTTGACAATTGCGACATCTACAAAATGAAAAGCACTTAACAATTCATTTATTGGTATCAGCACTTATACGATAATACGTAAGGATTCTGTCAATAGGATAGATGCCTCCCGTGTATTCATTGTATTTGAACACCATGTGAATTGTTCTCACTCGAATAAATTTTTTGTCAGATTTGGACCACGTCTGATTCTTCTAGCAAAGTAGTTGATGCAAGAAGAATGGGTTTCTTATACCATTGGAGGACGTTAATTTTTACATCAGATCTTTTAGTTTGTAGGGTTTTTAATAGAGGAATTGTTGCAAAGTATCTGTCTATTCAGATATGCGTACTCTCCGGTAGCGTCTCAACAAGCCTGATTACGGCTGAACTACCTAAACTTAAATGATTTACAGAATTATCCAGGAAGGTATATTTTCCTTGGTATACTTCAAAATCTAAAATCAATCCAGATGGTATTTTTAAGCCTTCATGATCGGATTACCACGTACAAGTTTAACACCACGCACTCTAGTGAATGGTATAATTTGTTCATCTACTGCAACTTTAGCTTCTCTTGGCAGGGTTAAATAGGTGTCTTTAAGTTTCTTTATGATAGGTCTAACTTTTCAAAGTTTATCTCTTTTCCGATATTCTTGTGAGATATCATCAGCAATAACTATCTTTAACTGGTTTCTAATAACAAAAATGTATTTCTAGTAATTCTCGAAGCTATAGCGTACACTTTTGTAGTTTTTGTCTAGTACATACGTATTCTGGAATATTTTAGAAGTGACATTACGATGGTTATTCCATTCGATGCTTCAGTCTGTTCAAGATAATAATTTTCTTCATTGTCTTCAAACACTTCTACGCCAGACGAATCGACTTCCAATATCTGATGCAATAGATAGTCATAAATGCCTGGTTGTAGATAACGTTTGTTACCAAATATTTCTATAATTACAAAAAAAATTATTGGTTCTTGCGTTCGTTTGATTGGACATAAGAAAGATTTAAATTTGTCGGAATAAAGTAATCGTGTCCAACTTGCTGAACGCGAGGAATTTAAGGTGTTTGATACAAATAAAGCTAAGCCGCAAACATTTACAGAAAAAGATTTACTCAATAAATTATAATATGTATGATTATACCAATAAATTTCAGTAAAACGTTAATAAACAATAAAGAAGCATTGTTTACCAACATACTTTGGTTTTCTAAACTCAGCCATTGGATATTTAAAGCATGTTATGGTAACTATGTCAACTGTTTATCTTTGATAATTTTTTGCGAACACAAAATGTTATCTCCTAGTTTTTTGTGAAGAAATCGGTTGAGTACAGATATTTTTAGTTATTGTGCTTCCGTTTACTAGTGTAAACCGTAACAAACTGGCTCTACGAGAACGTTTTGCTACTATGCGTCAAATTGCTGACACTGTTTCGCCGCATTTGGGACTTGGACTTTTTTCATATCATCTACGATTAGTATTTCTTTTGACTGCTGACCACTGTCGTTAACGTTTGAACTGGTGCAGAGAACGGTAGCGTTTGGAGGCAGAATGGCATAATGCCGTCTTCAGCGACGAATTGCGATTTTGCCTAGGTATGCATCATGAGCCGTAGAAGGGTAGGCGCCGCCGTGAAGAGTGACGAGATATTGGGTTTGCTGTTGAGAGGTTTGGGGAGATATTATCTTTAGTAGCCAATCACCACTTGTCTTTATTTTGATGATATCCTACAAGTTACTTGATTCAAACTATGATTAACTCTCCTACTGTGGGCAAAAATAGTAAGATTTTGTTCATAATTTTAAAATTCTTTATTCTTCCAAATCTATTTCGTCCCCCCTCAAGGTAGTCCCCCCAACCGGCCCCAATACACTTGTGCCAACGTTTTTTCCAATCATCGAAACAGTTGTTAAAGTGAATTTCCGGAATAGCCTTCAATGCGCGTAGCAATTTACGTTTAATGTCTCCAATTGACTCAACACGGTTTACCCGGAGCGGTCGTTTGCGTTTGCTGAACAGCCAGACGTCACAGGGAGCTAAATCAGGTGAATACGGTGATTGTGGAACGATATTGTATGATTTTTTGGCGAAAAACTCACGAAGAATCAATGCAGTATTTTGGAACCAATTGTGCTTTCACTTTTCTTAGGCCCAAATGATCTTTTAAAATGGTTTCCACTGCTCCTTCCGATATTCCAACGGTGCCAGTAAGATCACTGACTGTTAATCGTCGATTCTTCAGCACCAATACCTTCATTTTATTGACGTGTTGATCATCAGTTGATGTTGATGGCGGCCCTGTACGTGGTGTGTGGTCAACGCGATCTCGACCTTCTTTGAACAATTTGTACCAATCAAAAATAGTTGCTTGCAGCATACAATCATCACCGAAGGCCTTTTGCATCATTCTGAACGTTTCGGCACCAGAAATTAGATTCCGCACACAAAATTTAATGTTGTTGAATAATTTAACTCATTGTAAAAATTGCCGAATGCACTTTTTGTACTTCAGAAAGACAAGCGTATACTAAACACTAATGATTATTTTGATGTGACATTTGGCACAGATGTCACTGACAGTCATACCAACCTAGGAAAAAAATATTTCGACGAATGGGTTTTCGCGCGAAATTTAAATTAAAAAGTTTTACTATTTTTTGCCTACAGTAGTATAACGCCTGAATTCTTAAATACCTGAAGAAAAATTATTTATTGTTCTTAACTGTCATAAATTTTAATTTTTCGCCATTGTAAACCGTCTTTGACAGTTTTTGCGCACTTGTCAACATAAACGTCAAATTATTTTAAAGAGATTTTGAAACTTTGGGGGCCACCTAGTCTCTGTTCGAGCAGCAAAATGTGGTATTTAACTCGTTCCTGTTTAAATTGGACGATTTTTTCTCTCGAGGACTTTATATACCATCGTTTTACTCGGGTTTATAACCAAGAATTCACAACTACTACATCTATAAAGTGAAAAAGTAATTTACGGTAATACTTCTTGGATCAGGTGTGTATTCTGTAAAGAGCAATCAGTGAATCTATCAAATCTACTCCTCCCATAAATTTGTTATAAGTTTTGGCGATTGCTGGGCAAGGAATCGTAATGTTTGCTTTTTATTTTTTGTCATAATCTTTACAGTCACTCATTGGGTCTGTTGATGAAAAATTTGACATTAGGTTACGACGCGTGTTTCAATGTCTTCAACTAGAGCATTTACTTCTTCAAGGGAGCACTGTCCTTTTTTCATTAGCTCTTTATCAGCAATGAAACGAATACCAAGTAAACGATTAATCCGTACATTGTCTAAGCTATAAATATTTTTCTTTGGCAAATTTATCATTAGTGGTAGGTGTAGTAAACCAGTTATCATAATACAATAAGTGATTCATCCCAAAACTACTCAAACTTATCAATATTTGACCCAATGCTTTTGTTTGGATTTTGTTGCATTGAATATAAGTTTGATTAGTTCACAATGTAAGAAATAATATCTTCAGAAAAAAAATGTCTAAAATATTCAACACGACGTTCAACCATTCGAGAAAGTTCTATGTTTCCTAACCATTCACAAACAGATCTAGCGTTTTGCTGTCCTCTAACATGTCGCCAAAGAGGAGCTATCCTTCGATTTCTTGCTGGGAAGATCCCAGTATTTGAGGAAATTGAAACAAGCGTCTCAATAGTTTCATCATCACATTCTTCGTTTACGCTTGCAGAAAGATTGCCACTTATTTTTTCATTATTGGGCAGATACTCGGAATCTGCAAATTAAAACATCTCTCAACTTATAAAATTTACTAAAATAACTGTTACTGACCAAGTTCATCCAGACTATTATATGATTCGTTTCAGAACTGCTTTCACTAATTATCATTAAACATCGAACAATCCATGATGTATAAAGAGATTGTATGTAACAACAGACGATTTCGGCACGCTTTGAAAATGTTCAAGTACTTAAAATAAATAATATTTATCTGAAAACTATGTTTTATCAGTTCACCCAAAATTTGAATAAAACTGACTTACTGTCACTTTATTTTCGCATTTTCACACACTTTTGATGAACACTTCACTGAAAAAAATTAGAATAAGACAAAACTAAATGCTAGTGTTTTTTTTCAAACCACAAATTGAAATGAGAGTGGCAACAAATTATGGTTCAAATCAATGAGTAACCAAGTACGATTTCATGTTAAGAATTGTGTTAATACGCCAATTTCGTTTATTACCCAAAATATTTTTTTTACGACAGCATACAGCTTATGTATTTTTGACATAAAAATTTTGGGTGGCTGTGTGTGTGTGTAACGATGTACGCACGATAACTCTCGAACAAAAAGTACTAGTAACTCTCGGTTCAATTAAAAGATGGATCTGATAAAGGAACTGGAAGTGGGTGTATCCGTCATTTTTAACAGTTTTTCTTATATAATTTTGTACGTATGTAAATTATTCGAATTATTTTTACAGTTTCTTATAGAGATAATTCTTCCTAACAATTTATTCGAATAAAAAAAATTCTAACATTAACAGTTTATTAGATATTTTATTTATTTATAAAATGAATTCACAAATGTAATATAGGTTCGAATCCAGTCTGCAACGATTGTTTTAGAAAAAAAATTCATATCTTGAAGGGAAAGCAAGATACGTTAAAAATAATAATTTTTGGTTCAGGATGGGCCCAAGTTTGTACAAGCTTGGGTCAAGCTTGGTCCAGCCTTAGTAAAAGTCTGGAATGATAATTATGGTCCAGTCATGATCGCCAGCCCTGGGTCATGCTCAGTTGCCAAGACTGGGCAATGATCGGTTGCCAAGACTGGGACATGCTTAATTGCCAGAACTAGGCCATGCTTAGTTGCCAGTACTGAGCCACGCTTAATTGCTAGAACTAGCCCAAAATTAAATACCAAGAATTCGGCATTAATAAAACAATGGATAAAATAATTGCATCAACGTGTTTACACTTTATTGTTATTACTCGTATTATGTACTATTTAAATTACATCAATTACTATCAAACGCAGCTTCCGCGCCATTCTCAGTTTCACGATGCGGGGAACTAATACCCAGACTCTGAGCGACTTTCGTAGAATTTAATACGGTAATTCCACTATCTTTAAGCTTGCGATTCACTCTCAGGTCTCAGTGCCGCTGTCCAAATCGTTTTTTGTACGGTTTTTTGAAGCGACGTAATCCTTGGACATGATCTTCTGAAATGGCAATAAATTATGTTATACAATTACAATAACACTATGCATCATTACTTCTATTGTTAAAATCAATTACATCCGTGAAAAAATAAATTGTACAATGTAATATGAAAAATCACACAGTTTAAAACTTATGAAAAATAAAATCCGAATTTAATAACTATTAAAAGGTTAATTATAAGATGGTACCTCGAGATAACATTAATACTATAAATAAAGTTAGTGATATACCTAAATACTTACTAGCTTTACGAAGAATCTTGATTGGGTAATTATTCCACGTCTAGTAAGGTTCACATTCAAGTTCAACTCATTTTGGCATCTTTTGTTCGACATTTTTTGGTTTCCTGTATCGCTAGGGTCATTAACGTCACTCACACAGCTGAAGTTTACAGTTTTTTTTTAACTTTTGGTGCATTTGACGCACGACATCTTTAAATTCTAAGGTAAGAATCAGACATGATTACTTTTAGTAGCCTCGCCTTGTGATAATTGCGGAGTAAACGAAAGAAATTATATTTGAAGGTTTTTTTCTTCTAGTTAAAAAGTACTAACATTGAATGACTGTATAACTAAAACTTGGAGATTTGATTCATCATCTTTACTGGTCTAGCAATGAGAAAAATCTTACATTTAACTAACACATGATGTAAACAAAGATGGCGGCTGCGCTAAACGATAATATCCGAATCTTAACAGACGTAACCGTACGGCTCAAATTTCAATTCTAAACTTTCGATATTATTATAACTCAACTTATTAACCGATTTTTTTAAATTTTTAACGTCGAAAAAAAATTCGTATTGCTATTTTCTTAGATAATCCAGCTTTGGTCGAGGCTGGGTCAACCAGTCTTGGCCGAAGCTTGGGTTTTCATACAATAGCCAAGGATGGGTTATGCAAACTTGGTCCAAGCTTGGCTAATAATTTGCATGGCCGAAGCTGGGTCAACCAGTCTTGGATCAAGTTTCGGTCCCCATGGAATGGCCAAGGCTGGGTTATCCAGGCTTGGGCCAAACTTGGATTCTCATGGAATGACCAAGGATGGGTTATCCAAGCTTGGGCCAAGCTTGGCTAATAATTTGCATGGCCGAAGCTGGGTCAACCAGTCTTGGACCAAGTTTCGGTCCTCAGGGAATGGCCGAGGCTGAGTTCCCAGTTCTGGGCCAAGTCTAGGTCAATACAGGTACGGCAAAGTTAGGTTTCCCAGTACTGGCCTAGGTCTGGACCCGTTGTCTAACTCTGGGGTTTCCTGTATGGGTTACTAAACAAAAGCATTTGTTAGTTGATATGAAAACATAAGCTCTATTTGGCATATTTCAGTTATATCTTAATGAAATCGAGGAGAAAAATTTCAAAAAAAAACTATAGCATCCTAGGAAATCAATACAAACGTGTACATATCACTATAAAGTGGTTTTATGACAACATAACCTTAAAAAAAATATGTAGACATTCCTTCATCATTCCTTATAGGAAACAGTTTTTTTTTCGATTTCTTCCGAAAATCTCTGAAATTTTAATAAAAGCGTATGCATATAATATCGTTAGAATATGCACTTTATAGGGTAAGTCCGACGGAGATGGCTCACCTTTTTAAAAAAAATCGGTAAAATGTCATTTTTGATAATATAATGTTGAAACTTTTTATTTGAAACCAAGGATACATTTCTGACATGATAATGTAACTCAAAACACATTTTCACAATACTTTTTGCAAAAAAAATAAGAAAAAACGTCAATAGTGGGTCATCAATCCCAGGGGATCTGGGTGAACAACAACAAACAAGAACAGCCCTCATGAAACCACTGTTCACAATGCATACATCGAATCCAATCATCTTTTTTCGTCGTCGTGGTGTACCGTTCTCCACATCCTGGACACTCGGCATTGTCGTTGTCTTCGACACTATCACTGGATTCTTGTGCCTGCCAATCAGACAATGATTCGTCAGAGGATGAATTTTTAAAGGACTGTTTTGATATGACTGTCTTAGACTTCGTTTTTTATTCTCTTTGATATCTTGCGCTCAACATCCTTTGTTTTCTTTTCTTCCTCATTTCTTTGCTGTTGTATGTTTTCAGTGGACGTCAGAATAGCTGCAACTTGTCTACTTTGCTTTCTTGTTTGAGTGGCAGCTACTGAAGTACTTGGTACTGGATTAATTGTATCCAACATTTTGCAAGGAGTTTCTTTGGTTGGAGTCGTTTCATTAGGATGAATTTGCCCTGATATGGTTTCCTGTTCGTTGTCTGGTTCAGTTACGCGGGGCTGCACTTGGTTATCAATTTGTTCATTGGTTAGAAAAGCATAATCTGGAATTGCATCAGGATTAAACGGACAAACGCCAGTTGCTCAAAAACAAGACACAGCATTTTGTATCGTAGCGGACTTGGACCATGCATCTGCTAACAAACCTCCAAACTGTAACCTTGTAATTCTTCTTGTTGGGTTTGCTTTAATAAAAGCATTGCACACTTTCGAAAAGTTAGATTTCAAACTTTTAAAAAACGCCCTGCCTAAAGGCTGAAGGAATTGTGTTGAGTGACTTCGTAGACATAGGAGGATTATGTCCTGTTCTTCAGCAAAATTTAACATTTCTACAGAATTGCAATGCGTGGAAGGTCCGTCCAGGATTAATATTACTTTGCCAATTGGTTTACGGGGTAAAAAATGATTTTTCAACCATTCTAAAAATAAACTGGTGCTAATGTAGGCTGACTTCTCGTTCATGTAAACAACAGAGCCAGGAGGCATTCCATCAGTAAATTCAGATTTTTTTATTTTTTCCCTTGAAAATGAAAGCGGGGGGAAGGAAATAGCTTTCAGAGTTACAACATGAGATGACAGTAATTGTTTCACCTTTTTCGGCAGATGTTACCGCTGCAATATTTTTCGAATCTTTTTTAACAATAACAAATCCAGGTTTATTAAGTTGGAGACCCGTTTCATCTATGTTGAACACATGTGCTGGTTTGTTTATTAAGTCATTATCGGTAAGAGTTCTTTCTAAAAGTTCAAAATATGAAGCTACTGTCTGTCTATTCATTCCTTGGCAGCGGGCTAAAGAGACACCTTCTGATTTTCGTACACTCAAATCTGGATTCCGTTTCAAAAACATTTTAAGCCAGTCGTAACCTACTACCTTTGTTTCTTTATTGAATGGATGTTTGATCTTCAATCGTTCGGCTAATTCGAATGCCATGGATCGAACAGACTCTCGAGTAGGAGAAAACCCATATTTTTGCAGTTTTTTAATATAAGACTTGAGTTTATCTTCATTTTTAGTCCCCAGTACAGCTGAAGGTCCCAAACTTTTCTTTGCTAAGTCGTTGTTTTTTATTCTTCTCCTGAGAGTTGGAGATGGAACCATGAAATGTCTCGAAGTTTCTCTGATTCCCATATGCTCTGCTCTGATTTTTTTATGGCTAACACGAGCTGCTCTGGTGTTCATCTTCCTTTTTGGCTATCGGATTTTTTCTTGTACTCAGTTGGCATGGCTGAAAATGATCGAATTGTTTTAGGAATAGTGGGCCATCTGCTCTACAAAAGTTTGGGCAATCTCACCCGAAGGTACGAGAGAGATGGCTCACTCAATTTTTTGTAAATGAAAACGCGTTTCAAATCAGGCAACAGCGTCAACATAACCTGAAAGACCTATACATTTACACATTACGGCAAGGTTTGAAATCTGCGATTTCACATTAAAAATAGAACACGAAACAATTTATGAAAAATTTTAAGCGTAGTTAAAACTTTGATCCACTCTTAACTTACCTAATTTATATTCTTAAAGAGTTGATACACTTTTATGGTACTGCAGCCATCAGCAGCGTAATAGACAATCACATAAAAGGCGCGTAATTTGAATAATTGCTCAGATATCCTAGTAGGCCATCTTACACTATGGGCCATCTCACCCGGAATTATCCTATGCATATTTTCCGAGCATTAGTCATAAGATTTACTTAATGGAATAGCAAGATCTCACAATACTTTTATACATATGCTTTTGAACATACTTTACTGGATTTTTGAGCAAAAATTTTGTTAAATAATATGAATTTGGTCTTTGTTAATTAATATTATTGTATTTCCATTATTATATAGATTAAAAATCTAAAATTAAAAACAAAATTTGTAACAAAATCACCACGGAATACGTAATTAATAATATATGTGTAATTTAACATAAACAAATTTATAGTGCGATAAAAACGAATCAAAAGAAACTCTTGTATTTTGTATTTGTATCGTTCCATAAATGTGTAGGCATTTTTATTGATTCGTAATAGTTCATCACGTGCATTTATTACATTTTAAAGTTACAATATCTGCGAAAGTAATAATAAATAGAAAACGTTTTCTAGTTTTATATTTCCATACGTCTCTGTATAGACATACACAGTGAGGTTATAAAACATAAACTGGTCATAAAGTGGTGCAAGCGCTCGTACAGAGGCTGTATTCAGTACCACTGCAACGTATACACTTTATCGGAAAGAGGCTTAACTCGGGCTAAATTGAACTTACGTTAGATTTCCAATTCAATTTTGTTTATGACACGACTATGTTTAAGAACTTTTATTCTATCCGTGCTATATTGCTTTCTTAAATACAACAATTTCAGCGAGTTCGTGTTGGAAAAATTTTTACATCACATACGTTGATGGTATAAATTCACAAATTCCATATCGGCACAAACGGAAGCTGTTAAATTTTTTAGAAAAAAATGTATACGACGCTAATGCATTTTAGCGTCTTTTTTATTTCTTCGCATAAAGTCTTTTATGTTCTTAACTTGGCAATTTATTTAAAATAAATAAAGTTTTTTACAACTCATTTATTACATTAAAAAATGGCGATTCGATCAATTTGTTTGTCTTTTTTAAATATAAACGCATTGTTAACAACCATTTTAGCTTTTATACTTAAAATGCCTTGGTGCATCTTGCATTTACAAGTTTAACCCTTCACGTTTAATATCCGTATAAATTTTATTGCGAGTACCAGTAAAACTCGTAGATTCCATGCAAACATTTTTAGTGTCTCTGATCTAAGACGGGAGCCATTACCTAACTGTCGTAAAATGGCCGCAAGTTCAAATCGCAGGCTCTTTACAGTACTGGAAACGTAACCAAAGTGCTACAGTTCCGGTATGCTCTTTAAACCAGATTTCCTATCGCCCTACTTTACTATTGGGATTTAACTTTAAAACAGACATAAAAACGCGCGCTCCTAGTTTGTGTTACTAGCTTTTAATACATAGGGGTGTTATTTAAAAAAAAAGTCAATAAGTAGCTTCGCCAAACTTAATTTAACGTCTTTACTTCGTTTTAAAATAACTGAAAGGGTGAAATTTTATCTTTAGAAAAATCCATACAATGTACCGGTCTTGTTTTTTGATGTATTTAAATTGATTGTACAAGAATTAATAATAATAAAGTTCTTTTAATTTATTAGGATCTAATGTTGTCGACGTTTCGTGCATTGATTTGCTCTCTTCGTTCTTTTGTTTTAACAAAGTAACTGTTATATTAACATAAGGTACAAAACAATGATTCTTGAAAAATACATCAAATTTAATTGCATATTGTTTTTATTACAATGAGGGTGAGTGAAATTTACTTGTTAAATATATTTTTTGTATTGTATTCAAACTTCTCATTACGCGATGTTAATGTAGTTTTTAATTTCTTGGAATAATGTTTATTGCACGTTAACTAATTTTATACGAGATTTTATTAATGCGTAGTTCCTTAGATTTTATCTTTTGTGTACTACAAATTTATTAGAAAGTATTGTGTCTAAAGTTCTTGAGTAACACGATTACGTGGTGTATTCAAAATATTTTCAATTACACTGGTCTGCAAAAAAATATTTTTTATCGAGCCCTGATACTATTCCGGGTGATTCTTATGTAAAATAACCTCCTGAATCTAAATATGTCTTCCGTTTTCTTCCATTACCCACCATTTTCGAGGGAGCCCCAAATCTCTAATTTTACCATTTTTCGATAAATTAATTATAATTTATTTATCGAACGATAATAATAATTATAATAATTATTATAATAATAATTATATATGGACATGAATTTAATTTAAATGGAAAAAAGAACTATTTTAGCTATAAACAGTAATAAATAAAAAGATATTCATCGTTACTTGGTGCTTGCTTTCCTTTTATACCCTGAGGTACAGCTCTCTCGTTTCAAAAACCAGCAGTATTCCGCCAACATGCTTGCATTCCACTTCTCTGAAAATCTCTTCTCCAGCTTAGCGATGTCTTGATGGAACCGTTCCCCGTGTTCATCCGAGACTGCTCCTAAATTTTCAGGGAAAAAGTCCCGATGCGAGTGAAGGAAGTGAACTTTAAGAGACATGTTACATCCTATGTCCTTGTAAGCTAAAAGCAGTTCCTCGACGTGAGCGACATAATCTTCACTTTTGTGGTTACCCAGGAAGTTCTACAAACGTTTTAAATGCAAGCCAAGCTCGTTTTTCTTTTCGATTTAGGTGTTCAATAAACGTCGAATCTTGGAAGAGTTGTCTAATCCGGGGACTAACAAAAACGCCTTCTTTGATTTTAGCTTCGCTAAGACGAGGAAATTTAGTTTTCAAAAATTGAAATGCGCCATCTGTGTTGTCCACTGCTTTCACAAACTGCTTGATCAATCCAAGTTTGATGTGTAAAGGTGGTAAGTAAATATTTTCCTTCGGAACCAAACGATTGTGGGCGACATTTTTCTGACCAGGAATAAGATTTTCTCGCAGAGGCCAGTCCCGTACGATGTAATGTTTATCTCGGACTCGGCTATCCCATTCACAAAGGAAGCAGCAATATTTTGTGAATCCTGATTGCAGGCCCGTTAGTAGAGCAACAACTTTTAAGTCAGCGCAAAGTTTCCACTTATAATCATGATAACTAATTTTTTCAAGGATTCTGAAGATGTTTTCGTACGTTTCCTTCATATCAACAGAGTATGCAACTGGAACTGATGGGAAGTCATTCCCATTTGCCAACAGGACAACTTTTAAGCTTGTTTTTGATGAGTCTATAAACAGTCTCCATTTGTCTGGGTCACATGGCATCTGTAGCTCTGTCATCAATAAATTTGCATTAGGGCAGAACACTAAACTTTTATCTTCTGAGAAAAGATATTTCAGGGTTGCTTGTCTGGTCCTATAAAAAGATATTTTGACTCCCTTTTCTAAGAGATTCCACTGTTGAAGTCGCGATCCTAGGAGCTGAGATTTAGTCTTGGATAACTGCAAATCCCTGACAAGATCATTTAATTCCGATTGAGTGAGGAGGTGAGGTTTCGAGAAACTAAATCTGCGTAATACTCTTCATCATCATTGAACGTATCATTCGAAGCCCCAGGTTGTGGCTTAGAGTCTTTTAAATCAATTTTCGGCTCTAGAGTATAAGTGTTTGGGGCTCTGGGATTGGCAAAGTATCGTTATGAGGAACAGGTCTTAGAGCTGACGGAATATTGGGATACTGAATTGTATGCTTACTTTTGCTCGAAAACCCGACGGTGGAAGTCATACAAAAGTAACAATCTGTAAGATGACAGCGAGGTTCACGCCAAACCATGGGCACAGCAAATGGCATTGATTTACGGGTACCTTTGAGTCATTTGGTCAAACTACTGTAACAAGTCGTACAGCAAACTGATGGAGCCCAAGTCTTGTCCTGGTCGCCAACTTGACAATCAAAGTACAATTTATAAGCTGTTTTAACAAGCGGAGAAAGGGGTTTTCGTTGCGCTTTTAAAGTTAATTCCCCGCAGACATAGCAGAAGCTATCGGGATGATTTTTACACTCGCGTGGCATAATTAAACAGTAATTCAACGCCCGACATTAACCACAAATCACACTTAGTCACTTGAAAAAATCGGGAGAAAAAATAGTTTTACTGTTTTACACAAATGAACAAAAATGAACACAAAATCCAGCACGTTTAAAACGTCGACAAGTTAACTCTGCAACAGCTATAGATGTACTGATCGAAGCAGTTAAGCAAACAATGTAGTATACTATAATGAGAATAGTAATGCAAGTTCAAGCCTGTCGAAAATTCCTGTTCAAACCTGCATGTGGTATTGAGATCGTCAGCGTCGTGTAGTGAATCTTCCTAACTGTTTGATATTCTTTTACTGTTCTTATATATTTGTATTTTATTGTTGTTTCTATATACATTTTATAGCAAAACTTTTGCCATATACTTTTGGTATAAATTTTATTACTTGCTTTGGGATGTTTAACGGCTATAAGTTAAAATTCTAAAAAAAATGGAAAAAATTAAATAAAAACGGGGTCCCCACAACATAGGTGGGTGATGGGTAAAAACGGAGCTCATTTTTGGATTCAGGAGGTCATTTTACATAAGAATCGTCAAGAATGGTATCAGGACCGATTTTCATGCAGACCAGTGTTATCAACATGGTCTTTGCGCTCTTAACTATATGTCATTTGAATTTGATTCATAAGATTATTTTATCACCATTCTCCAAAACTAGTTTAAGTAGTAAAATCTTCAAAAGCAACTAGAGCAGAAAGAATATTTCACGATCAATGTCAAAATTTACTTCTTCCAATCAAAGACGGAACCTTAGTCTCAATTCTAGTACTAGCGAAACATATGCTAGCAACAAATATCTAAATAAATTTTGTTTGAAAACTCTAAGGTTGGAAAGTAATTACAGTTTTCTAACTTTTCTGCATTAAATGTTAGACACCAACCTGAATTTTATCACTTGATATGTTAGATTTGATTGATTGATATTGAAATTAGGACATACGTCTTTTTCTCGATTCCCAAATTTTTGAAATGACTTATTTCTAATATTGTTTGTATTATTAACTATAACAGTAAAGTATAACAACTACGTTAGTATAACAAATATTTTTAAAGTAATTGAACACATCAATTGAAGACTACGGTAAATTATTATTTTTTAATCAAATAAACAAAGTTTTTGATTATTTACCAAATTATGAGGGTTTTCAAATATTGAAGTGCAACAGGCTTGATATTTAGAGGGGGAAAATAAGTTTATTTTCATTTAAGAAAATAATGACCTGCAAAATCACAATTTTTATACTCCGCGAAAAGAGGACGGACATTCCAGAAAATTTGGTTGGGTGAATATATTTTAGGGCAACGAGTGATCATATTACATATTGGTAACGAAGATGGATTTTTGGAGGGTGTATGAAATCAACAAACAGCACTATGAGGAATGGATTAGATTTGTATTAACGTCAATAATCGTAATTAACCAAGCACCTTATCATACTGAGCTAGATCCTGAATTCCGAAATTTCGCGATTTCGTGGAGAAAAGCTGACATTATTTGGTGGCTTCATTGCCGCATTTAATTCAGTAATGAGACCTGTACTTTTAGAGCTATCATTTTGAAAAAGATACTTACTGCAAATGATTGTAAAAGTAGATAATATAAAGTTTCAATAGTTTTCGGTGAATTTAATCCTCTAGAACTGGTAAGGGCTTTTGGCAGCAAAATTAAATTCTACTTTTAAAATAAAGGACGTTTTATATCTTTACAAATCAACAATGAAAAATATTTCTGAAACTGTTTGAATCGATTGTATGGAGTATGCTAAGCGAATAGAAGAAAAGTACCGAAAAAATTTATTAGATATTGCTCTAGAGCTTTTAATTATTATGTAAGTGAGGAATTAATTGATGAAAACGATGAATTATGTATGTTTATAATACGTTAAGAAATTATTTTTTTAATATTATATTCAATGTCGTGGCATGTATGTATGCCGCTTTATAGTGATGCTAAAACTCATTTTACTATTGCACAAAGTTGTCAAACTGTACGCCGCTTACGTCAATTCCTACGTGCATCTAAACTATGCATCTCTCTTTAACATAGATACTATTTAAAAGCCATTATTTTATTGTTTAAAAATGAATTTTTTCTATTTGAACTATTAAAAGTTTTGAACGAAGAAATTGTTTAAACTGTACGATTATATACAAAGATATCAATTTATAGAATCCAGTTTTAACAGAAAGTCAAATTTTTATATTGCCAAAACTTCTTCTGTCTATGTACTACATAAATTTTATGTAATCTTAAAAGAAATTATAATTGTAGGTATTTTAAGCTACTTTTCATAACGATTGCTGAAAACTACACCTTACCTCTTTTCCCGAATCCGATTAATTTGCGGGGTTAATTACAAATAATTCACGATTTCACGGTTTAACTTGTGGTTTTTCATTTTAATCCGCGGCTTAATTAACTTTTTCCCATTTTTATTCGCGTTTTCTCAGCTTTAATAGCGTTGGCGTTTTAATCGACGGTTTAATACGCGGTTTTGCGTTTTATCCGCGGTTTAATTGATTTTTTTATGTTTATATGCGGTTTTGCTGTGTTATTTGCTGTTTGACATTTTGATTTGCGGTTTAAGCGACTGCTTTGCGGTTTGATTCGTCTTCATACCGCGATTTAATTCGTTGTTTGATTAAATCATTTTAATTTCCATTTTGATATTAATTTGGGTTTTAATAGATTAATTTTAATTGACCCCGCAAACGAATTTATGCAATTAAATTTGTTTAATCGAAATTATCAAAGAAATTATTTAATCGAGGCATGGTTGATATCGGACCATGACGCGAATTAAATTTGCAATTTATTTATTGATTGTGTGATTATTGAAAAGTATCAATATGTAAACTACCTTCAATCGCGTTACCCATCTTATTACACTTGTCCAATCTGTAAAAACTTTCGATTTTGATTAAATAGGTTTAACTGCATGAAATAATACGCCGAGTCAATTAGGATGAACCTTCCAATTAAAAGGAAAATTAAAATTAAAACGCTAATTCAAATCAAACTGCAACTTAAAAATTATGTAATAATTTGACCAAACAGGGAATTAAACCGCGGATTAAAGCACGAATCAAGCCGCAAAGCAGTCAATTAAACCGCGAATCAAAATGCCAAACAGCAAATTCAACAGTAGAACTCCGAGTAAAAACGAGAAAAGTCAATTAAACCGCGGACTAAAACGCATAATCGCGAATAAAATCGCCGATTAAAACGCGAAACCGCGAATTAAACCAGGTATTTAAACGCGAATCAAACCGTGAAGCATTTGAAATGGCGGAATGAAGATAGTGTTTTATCAACAGTAAGCATAAGTGCTCAACACTTCTCGGCAGGATGTTTATTGTGTATTAGTATTAGAGACGTGAGTAAATTGACGAAACAAAGCAAGCGTGGGAGCGTTTGATCGAGTTTAATTGCCTGTTAGCAATCAATGTGAATAATGAGATTTAGCAGACAAGAGTTGAACATGGACGATCTTCGCTTAAAGAATTAACCAAATGAAACGTCAAGCTACGTTTCGGATAATACAATTAATTGTTAATTAACTAATATTTCTGTATCATGCCAGAATATTTCGTTTTTGAAAAAAAAAAAAAATAAAAGTCAGTTTGATCATCTCTCTCATATGGATTTGTACTTTTTTCGATTGCTTATGGTAACCTACCGATTTGATGCTGAACTTGAACTTAAATATAACGTCTTAAATGTCAAAAAAGATACTCTTGTTTCAAAGCAATTGCCCTAAATAAAGGATTTCGAAATGAAAAATAACCGCGGATAAGAATCGCTTTTATTTAACTACGTAGGTACACTTGAAAACATTTACTTTACATGTATTTATTTACATCTCTAAATTCTTCTTAAAACTGACTCTTACTTCTTTCGGATACTTTTTATGTTTGCTCTTTATTTGGAACTAGAATATTTCATCTATTTCGATAATTACCTCAATTGTTCTAAATGTTTCAGTGTACATTTCGTGGGTCCATTACGCAATGTATACGTAGTAGATTTACATTTTTTGTATGTGTTTTTATGGATCTATCAGGTGGAAGATAATGTCGGGTAAAGAAAATTTAAAGGATTCAAGGGTAATTTAGGATTTTTTATAATAGGATGTCTGGTTGACGCGTTTGCTTTGTTTATTGGGCTATTGCTCAACGTATTCTTTGTAAAATTTTTGTTTTTTTTTGTTTACTACTTACTACTATAATACGGCATATAGAGTCGCTTTAGTTTCAAAAGTGAGTGTCTATGACATTTTAAAAATATTTTAGCGTAGCTTAAGAAAGAGCAAAATTTGTAGTAGTATTATGTATGTTTTTTGGATTTAGCGTGACTGAAAATTGATCCTTAGCTTCTAGTTACACAAAGGAAATTACAAACGCTCTGAATAGAGCAGAAATATTTTATTGCTAATACGATACCAGAATATGAAACACCAACAGCAAAAATATTTAATTTAATTTTATTTTCCTAGAATATACTGGATTGTACCCACGTTGCAATAGTACCACTCAGTAAAAATCTACAGTAATAACCCCGTATGACGTCAGACGTGCATCGAGAAAAAAAGTTGTTGTAATTAACGTTTATAATCACGTAACATGCGCAACGTACTACCGACACATTCTCGGTGTGTTCCGGACCACACTTCTTTGTTAATTATTGTTGTGACCGTTTCGAAGTGTAGTCTGGGAACATCACTTTATAAGTCTAAAATAAGGCTGAAGAAGCGCGCACCTAGCCGCACGAAACGTAGCCGCTTCTTAGTCACTTGAAGTGTTTTAATGCCCCTCCTCATCGAAGAGCTGAGAAAGTAATCCAAGTGTTATATAAATTTAAGGAGGAAAGAAAAAAGAACAACTGAAAAAATATGTCTGCACTGCATCGTACAATAAAGTAAGGAAACGAATGACTAAGGTTGAAAATCCTCTCCTCGAAGAAAGTCTGATCATTTGGACAGTGTAGTGAACAAAAAATATTTATTAGCGGAAACTTGCTGAAAGAGTTTGCAACCAATCTAGGCATCTAGAACTTTGCGGCAAGTGAAGTTGACTGTTTTACTGATAGACAAGGCATGGAGAGCTGTAACTCTTTAAATAATTGTCAACTGTTTGAAGAAATCACGTTTGCAAAGATTGGTGATGTAATTTAAGAAGAAGAAGCACAAGAGCGATGTCGAATATGGTGTAAATTTGGTTGAGTATGTGGAAGTGGATAAAGGTATTCCTGTGGCAAGGTCTTATACCGATGGAGAAATTTTGTTTGTTACACTTACGAGCAAAGAAGAAGACGATGGCTACAATAATTCGGAGCTTTTGCGAGCGGTGACTGTCAAGGAAGTAAGCTCGTCATTCGAGACATTATAAAATTTCTGTCTTCAATCTGAGGTTGATAAGGCAGCTTTTCAGCGTTCTTCATGCTTAAAAAAATATTTCCGTGCTCAGTTGTTCAGTTTGAAGCAGACAATATTACGAATTTTTTTCAAAAAACAGATTATAATTATTATAATATATGATTACATTCTACATATCTCTTTCTTCATATCTCTTTGGCTTGTTAGGGTGTCAGGTATTTTGAGATCAGCTAGTTCTTCCATTTCTTATTTTGTTGAGACACGTTTTATAGTTCTTCCGTTTTCCGTTGTCTTCCGCAAGTTCTTCTAATTTGATTTCCCAGTTTTTCTTTAGTCTACCAACTTTCTTCTATGTATTATTTTGTTTTCCTTTCTTCATTCATTTGTGTTATATGTCCGAATCAGTTCAATTGTTTTTTTTAGTTTGTTTTCTATTTTTTCCTGTTTAACGTCCTAATAGTTTCTCCCTATTTTCTATTTATTCATTTTTGTTATGCCTAATATTTTTTTTAAGAACTTCAATTCTATGACACTCTTTCTTTTTTGTTGTTCTTGAATGTGTAGTGCTTCTGAGCTATATTACAGTGTTGGCATCACGATAGCATTATAAAATATTTTTTTGTTTCTTTGGAAACACTGTTTTGTTTATTGCATAGAAGGTTTTACTTATTTTTCGTAAAATTTTGGTTTAGAATTTTTCATCGATTGTTAATACGAAACTTTAGTATCCTATTGTCCAGACTTTTTTAAGTGTATGTCTATTACAATTTGTTTTTGTATTTGCTGTTTCTTCTTACTGCCTTGTAGATTTGGCCCATATAGATTAAAAATAGCAGTGGACTCGAGGAATCACTATTAACTTTATCAATACGTGAATGTGATCTGTAGTTGGTTTTGTATCCCAAGAACCTTCTTGTTCTTCTTCAAGTTAATTTATTATTTTACTCTTAGCCTCTATTATTCTTGTGTATATCTTTATTATTATATTATTTCTTAGGTATTTTATTTGTTCTCCAGGCTTCATCTATTATATTGTGTATCCACATTAAAGCTGATTTCTCACTATATTTGATCATCTCCTGTACTATTGCGTCGGGCTCGGCTGCTTTTCCCATCTTTCTTTGCTTTACTGATTCCTGTTTCTCCTCTATTTCTAGTCGTGTTTCTTTATTTTTTTGATCCTGTGCTTTTTGTTTTTTCTTTGTGTTTCTGTGTATGTTTCCCCAAAATATTTTATTTTCTATAATTCTATTTTTTCTCCCAATCTTTTCCCGCTTTTTTGCTTTTTGGACTTTTGGTTTTGCTGTATTTCTTTTTTTTGTATAAATGTGTTAGTCTTCTTCCTTCCCTGTTTTAATAAGTTTTTTCCATGCTCGATTCTTTTTTTTTATTGGTTCTTTTACCTTCAATTCCTGTATTTTCCATTGTCTTGTTCTGTTTTGCTAATTCTCTTTCTACTTACAATTGTCATTGTCCTTTTTCTGGTTTTAAGCTTTTTTCATCTCTACCTCTATTTCTGCTTTGTTTATTTTTATTTTTGCTATTACCAATCTATGGTCTGTTCCTATTTCTGTTTCTATGTTTACCCAAACTTTTTTAATTTCCGGTTGTATTTTGTTGGTGTGTGTTATGTAGTCTATTATACTTTTCTCTTCGCTTTCAATAGCTATATACGTATGTATATCTCTTTTCTTGTTCAAAGAAGCTGTTTGTTTTGAGTTCGTTTGTTTAATTTTCTCTCCAAATTTCGTAGCCTTTCTTCTACATCAGATTCTACTTTTCTATTTCATTCTTCTATAACTATTAAATTATTATGTTCGTATTTTATTTTGTCTAGTACATTCTTTAGTTCATCATAGAAATGTTCTACTCCTTCTTTTCTTGATCCTTATACTGGGGTATATATTTGCGCTATCGTTATTTCTAGGAAGATTATTCTGGAATTTATTGCTTCCCATTTTTTACTGTACTTGCTATTTTTTGTTAACTATTATTGCGACTCCCTCTTTATTTATTTCTTGTATTTCACGTTCTGAATAATACATTACGTATCCTTTGCTCATTATTTTTTTCCTGTACCTTTCTTCCTTGTTGCACTTATCCCTGAAATATTTGTACCTGTTTCTTCTATTTCTTGCAGTATTTCCTCTTCTTTTCCGTTGAGTGTTTTTATATTCCAACTTTCTATATTTATAAATGACTTCTTTTTCTTAATTTTTTGTTGTGTTATTTCATTTGTTTTTTCTTCTTTTAGTTTATTCGATTTTTGCTTTGTTCTGATGTTCTGTTTTGTGTTTACAATATTTTCCTTTTCCTTATACATCTAGTTGTCCTTCAAGATATTTATTACTACTTCTGTCGGTTTTGTGAATTTTTTTTGGATTTAGTTTAATTGTTTTTTTTCCTTTGCTTACCAACATAACGTGATTCTAGTTTTGTGGAGTTTTTTGTTTTCATCTTGTTTTTGTGATATTTTTGAAAGATTTATTGATTTATTCTTCTGTACGTGATAATTCGCTTCTCAAACGTGTTAGCATAGTTAGTGTATAATTTATCCTTTTTTGGTTCTGTCCCCACAAGGGGATTTAGTTTCTTTTATGTTTGTATACCTATTTTTTTATGGTCTTCTTCCACATATTTTTCTGTAGTTGGTTCATTTGGTTCTGTGCCTGTTCTTTGTTTATCGATTAACTTGTTTCCTTTTTGGCTTCCCTCGGTTTCTCCTTCTTTCTTTATTTCACTGCCTACCATGCTGTGTCCGTCCAAATTTTCTATCTTTCACTTTTTTTTATTACCAGTTTATCTCTTATTATAATTGCCTTTAATCTTTTTTTATTGGCTTCCATCATGTAGGGGATTAGTTTTTTCTTTGTTTACATTGTATTCTTATCCAGGTTGTCACTCACTCTTATTTTAGTTCCTTTCAGTTTTTTTTTTAATTTTGTAATCGCATTATCCCTTATTTGTATTCCTATTTTGTTTAAAAATTTCTCTTTTAAAGATACTGAGTTTTGGTAGTTGTCTTCGGAGATTTCTTTTTTTCGTTTTACTTTTACTATTCTATTGGTGGTTTATAATATTCTCTAGTTCTGTTATTTTACTGATTGCATTTGCAGCGACTAGCTCACACCTTTTAATGTTACTAAGTTTTAGAATTTGTTTATTCCTGGCCTGTACTTTTGAATTATAACTTTACAATAGCACTTGCAACTCTAGGTTATGTTCGAGGGGTGAATATCTGACCAACATTTTGTACACCATAAATCCTTTTATGTAAATAAAGCCTTATAAATTAATTAATTAAATCACGATAAATCCTTCTAAATCACGATTAATTCCTCTAAATCACCATAAATCTTTATAAATCGTTCTAAATCGTCGGAACTAATAAACAGTTTTTTGTGTAATGTGTATCTAGATATCCGTTGAGACCTAAAATCGGCTAAAACTTATACGTATTCATCAAACTGAAGATTAAAATGACTCATTATTTTTTTCTACTTTGACTTTTCATTGAATATTTCAGTTAAAACTCATCTGCGGAAGAATCCGAACTGTCCGATTGAACACACGTATACTTTACGACTTTTCCTTTTTTACTTTTTCTATTTTTGTACTTCCTTTTACACTTTGATGTTTGTGTAGCGTTTTCTGTTGAGTTTCGGCCAGTACTTTTATCATTCTCGGGCCTTTCAGTACTTTTTGAAAGAAACCGCTTTAATCTGTCTGCACTGATCCTGTTTTTAGTTTCCTCTAGAAGCCAACAGAGAGAAGACTGTTTAATAACCTTTGATTTATTACCAACAGTGACTCGGACATATGGACCTTCTTTAATTATTTCATCTGCCATTTTATCATCATAGCTTCTCATAACTAAATCATCAATAATTCCAGCAGATGATATATCAGATAAATCTTTACGCACGCCACTGTTGGTATCAATCAAATCATCATCAGTTTCTTCTATTGGTAAAGATGTAAAATTTTGGAGTCGATTAGCATCGATTGAATTACCGTTGCTGGTGTCAATCATCCTGTCGTCTATTAACACGTCTTCTTCATCTTCCGAACTTTTTATTAGTGGAATTGCCGTATAACATGCACTAAGATCTTCGACAATAATGCTGAGTTCACGTGTACTCTTTAGTACATCTTTTAGATCTAAAGTTGGATTTAGCGTCATTTTCATTCCTCTTTTTTCCTCCCTTGGAAATACAATCACTTCTTTCAGATCCTGCATAATATTATTGATAGTTCTAATTCTATCCAAACGTTTCATGATATCTTTAGTACTGAAATTAATTATCGTTGAATACGTTGAAGTCATTGATCTCGTGGTTCTAAATATGTGTTCACAATTTTGACTACTAAAAAGGACGCGCAGAAACATGTCGCTTGATAGGAGTGAATTATCTCGAATAATTAAGATAATATTAATTAGAGACTGTGCATTGACTTCTAAACAAACATAACAGTTTGATGAAATAAAATTCTCTCCAATTTTGTGTTTGTTGGTTGTTAACCATTGTCGCCAAATTCTTACAAAAAAAAGCGCAGTACCAAATTGAGTAAACTCTAGTTTTGACATCTAAATTTGGGTCTAAATACAAATCTATGGCTAGACGCATTAGTTTCAAAAAAGCGACAGTACCTGCATTCTCTGGATCCTTCTCTAGAAGTCTAATTACATCAACTGAACATATTTTGTCCGCGGCGTCAAAATTCATCTTATCATCTAATTTTAAATCGGATATTGTTAAGGAGTGCTTGTTTTTAGATTGTTTTGTAATTAGTTGCTTCAAATTTTTAGACGTTGCAAAAAAATTTCCAATTATTAACGTAATTTTAGAGTGAAGGAGTCTAGTTCGTAACTTGGTAGCTATGTGCACGGTGTCTTGAACATAGGAAGTGCAATCTTCTGCGTCGTAACTGGTTTGGAACCATTTCCATTCTGGTCGTGATGAGTCTCCCGCACAAGGCAACTGAGCAGCTTGCCTTATCGCTTTCAAAAGACGCGTGTCTCTATCAGTTGCAAAACCCAATACAATAATGCCTCGTTTTTTGAAATTCAATTCAATATGTTGCCACCTTTTCATAACATCATCCGCAGTAAATCGGTGATTCGTGCCAAAAATTGAAAGACGATATCCTGGTGCAGATGGCGACAATAGTTGGGCCATTACAACGTAGGCATAATTTGATCTGATACCATTTTGAAAGTAAGCCTGTATTCTTTTCGCAGAAGTTGCTAAAAATGAGTCTGTGACAGGCATGCCGTTGACTAATGGCATAGTAAATCCAATAGTTTATTAGTCTTAGAATCATATTCAATTTTACTGCTCATTGTTGTTGCATCTTCTCTAATCCACAGAACCTTTGGTAAATTTCTCTGCTCCATAAATGTACAAAACCTTCATCTGTTTTAAAAGTTTTTTTTTCAACAAATTTATTTATGCAACTTAAGGATGGTAAAGTGTTCCTCATATTTTTGTAGAGCGTTTCATACAGCAACCTCCCGTCTATGTAAAATAAATATAGCGAGAACCATTTAATTGTGTCATTATAAGTGTTTCTGTGCTTTGACTTGTTTGAGTTTTTTTTAGAGAGATCAAACAACCAGCTCAAAAGTTGACTTTGTGAGTTGGTATCATCCTTATTCATAGTTTTTGGTAAGTTCAGCAAGGAATTCTGCAATTGCAATCTAATATCATCGTTCTCCTAAATGATAGTTTTTGTAAGCATGCTAACCTCCTCAATAACAGCAAAGTATGAAGTGATAGAAGTTTGATTTTTTATTTGATTCAGTCGTTTTCGTTTAGTTCTTTCTAATCTATGATGCTTTGGAGTTGACCATTTAGATGGAGTTGATTGAATCATATTTAAGTCAGTAGGTGACTCTCTAAGCGAATTCTCTTTTTGGTTATCATGGAGAGTATCATGAATCTGCTGTACGACCTCTGAATTGCTTTTACATATATTTGTGTAACCTTCTTGAACTACTTGGTTGGATAAAATATTTATTTTTGTCTCAATTTGAGAAGATTTCATACACGAAGCTTCGAAAGGTTCTCCCAAAGGTTCTCCAATAACCGTTGAAGTAAAAATTACATTCTCGGGTTCTTCCAAAAATTCCTCTAATTTTTCATCTTCTGTGGGCTTATTATCGTCTATACTTTTTCTCGAGTTTTTTCTTTCTTGTGGAAATTTCCGAACACCAATCTGGGAGCTAAGTTTTCTTTTCGAGGAACTTTTAAAATTTTATGCGAAGTCTTGCAAAAGCATCGCATTATGCAACATAGTTTATTTCTCTGGCCATATTTTGTTTCAAATATAATTTGTGTATAGTATTCTTTTAACTTCCTCCACCCATCAGCATTTGAACATGTTCCTTTTAACCAGTGTTTGACAGTGATTGAAACTTGACGATTCTCATTCATGAAGTTTATAGCTTTATTCTGGCAATTACCTAATAGCTAAATTGACGTTGTGTATCTAAATCCCAATTTAACAACAAATGTGAATAAAAAAAGACTAAAATTGACAGTACCCTCACCACTTTGATCTTCCGTTTGAAGGGTAACTGACTTTTCCAAATCTTTGCGGCTAGTTGATGGGCCGTGAATTCTAGATTCCCGAGTAGATTCTACAACTTTATTTTTATAATAGTATTTGTTTTTGAAGAAATCTGCTATGAGTGATATAGTCTTTTTCTGCCCTGGTACAAACTTGAAATGGTCGGTTTTTTGGTGGAATAACCCATAGTAGGATGCATAATCTTTTGGGTCAATAACCGAGAAAGCTGTTTCTCGCATAAAGAGCTCCATATCAAGAACATCTTGATCGCAAAGTTTTTCAAGTACAAGTGGATTATTAAAACCGTTAATTAACAGAATTTTTTTTATCATGGGCGAAATCACAATTTTCAATGCAATTTCTGCCTCTGCAAAAATGTCTTCCGCTAAGTGTTCCATTGTAAATGAAAGAGTCATACGTTGTCATATATTTGGCGAGTATCCTGCAAGAAAATAAAACCAAATATTTCAAATTTCCGCTTTCAATCCTCGTTTCAACCTAAAGTTGTTGTCTAACAGCGAGTTGCATGAAACTTCAATACCAGTTCAAAATCGGGGTAAAAAAGCTCAAAATATTTCACTACAAATTGAAATTATGTCGATCCAAAATCACTTTTACTTTTATGTGAAACGATTAACAATAAGAACAAATAATTGAAATCTTACCTTCTAACTTGCGTCACACACAAAAACAACTAATTTAATCACCAATACCGCCAGATACGTGAGTCTCAACGTGAGTTCAAACGTATAAACAAAATTAGTGTTATGCGCATGCGCAGTTTTGCAAAGAACTCTTGTAAATCCTGGTCAATCCTAATAAATCCTCAAGAAATCAGTTACATCCTCGTAAATCCTCAACAAATCACCGAAATCCTCTTAAATCCTCATTAAATCACTTAAATCCTTGCTAAATCACTCTACATCCTTAAGGCTGTACATCATAAATCACCAAATATCTACCCCTCGGTTATGTTTTAATTTACGGGATGGCAAAAGTTCAATAAGTAAAAGGCGATTTTTGACTTATTCGAACTTTTTATTTTTCCTTTCGGTATGACAATAGAAAATTTATGTTGAGTGACAATGTGATTAGTAATTGGCTATTAAATTTACTTAACATATGCGTGTATACGTTTTACAAAATTATTTAGATACATTTGATCACATATTGTTTAATTTTAGAACTTTTATTGCGAAATAAAATCTGTATAGTTCAATTTTTGTTATATACAACAGTACTATTATATCTAAATTAAATTGTAATTAATTTATTGAGTGTTCAATGTAGAATAAATTTCCGAGTTGCACACTAAAAACATTGTAATAAACAAGACGATTTCTTTGAAACTTAAGTGTTAGTTTTAAGAAATCGATAAAATGTTAACGATTTCTTATACACTTTAAGGTAGGTATATTTTTCAGAACGCGCTAAACGTTTTGCTTATGTAATGTTAAATAATGTAACGCGGAGGATACGTATATTTCATTTAACACGCTGTATATATGTGTTATAAAACTTTTGCCAGGTATAACATAATACATAAAAGCGACCATAAATATATTTTACAATTTCGCCAACTGAGGTATTACTTCGAGCGTATGAATAAGGTATAGAGTTATAAAACTACCCCAGTTTTTGCTTGTTGAATCAAATTTTATATCGGCATTATTTTATACGACGAAGATTTAGAATTAATACTAGCCGACTTTGCAATAACACGTTTCGTATTTCAAAACTCGAAATAATTCTATAACGTTAGGGCCAAATTTTTACGATTTATTTTTAAATAACTTCTGTCGAGAGAATCCATTTAAGTTTTACCTCGGGGGTTGTAATTAGTAGAATTTCTTATGAGCCGTCAATCGTGTTGTTCCCATAATAATCTTTCAAATGAGGACTAATTTAATAGCGCTACTTAAATTTTACGACAGTTTTTCAAGTATGAACTACAAAAGCGTACAAATTTGACTTCCTTTTGAAAGAAAGTAATAAAAAGGACCACGTGTCCCGTTTTACTTTATACTTGCGCTGTTTTCATTGTATTCTTTATCCTGTTCTTGTAACCTATTCAGTTTATTAACAACCTCGTAACAAATTGGGTTAACTGAAAAACCCAACCGTGTCTAAATTTCGTTTTTATGGTCTACTTTCTCATAAGTGAAGTTATTAAGAACGTTATGTATTCATAAACGTACGTATATTGGTTTGGTTTATTCAGCTTTAAAGTATTAAAGATCATTTTGTGTATTAAAACTTAATACCGACGATACTTAAAAGTTACTTAATGAAATTATAGTGTCTCGTATTCAATCTTTATTAATAAGATTTAATTAATAGTTGTGTTGGCGTACTTAATTAATTTTAAATACAATTTTACGGGGTGCAAAAATAAATTGTATTAATTAATTTGTTTAATTACTTTAAGCTTTGGTTTTTATTCACGCTGCTTGTTTTATATGTTAATTTTATATTGAGTTTTACAAGTTTTTGAATATTGCATTCTTGCATTATTCCGTAACAAAATTTACAATAAAAACTTTATTCGCGCCTTTTAAAATTATATTACGTTCTGCTACTATCTATAAAATACAGTCGTGAGAAATTAATTGCCTTTAAAGTACTTGTTTAAAAATATTTTCTGGACTTTTTGCACGAGTTGAAACGAATGTATTTAAATGATTAATTCCGTATATTTTTAATGTAAACTTTGAATTATATACAAAATTTTAATAGAATTATTTGATACTAAGCTTTAACAACTTAAATTGTTACTATTTTGCATATGTTATTTTCTGTGAAATTTGTTCGCCTAAGTATACTGTTTTTCGGGAAGCACGAAAACAAAAATTCATCATAGTTTTAATTTTACCACTTGCAGGTTTCAATAATTAAAAAAAAAAGTTTTTTAATTGTGCCATATCTTTTCAAGCATTAAAAAATTCTTTAGATTTTCTTAGCGAATTTTGTTATGTGAGCAAAAGGATTTCTTGATGCTTTTAAGTTTTTTTTTTAATTCGGATATGATACTTCGTAATTTTTTTTAAAATTTAAACACTTTATTTCATATATATTTTAATTTGGCTATATTAGCTTTTAACTGGTAAATTTTTGGAATTTTGTGCCTTACACATCGCATTTGAATACCCATGGAAATTCAGGTCCGCTAACATGTCGAAAAGAAATTTCTCTAAGACAAGATTAGTTTTTTGCTACTTTTAATATAAATTGGACAGTTTTTATTAATAACTTAGGCGTTTAGCAATTTTGGAATTGACTTTAGTTATTTTTTGTTCTATTGAATAAGCAACACAGGAGGGAAATGCAAAGGTTCCTTCTTGTGTTTTTTGGTCGATTTACGGTGTAGTATTCAAAATGGTTATCTTTCAGTTAAGTTTTATTATTTTAATGTAGTTATATTTTGAATAACGTTTATCTGTTGTTTTATTCAAATTTTGCTTATTGCCATCTTGATGTGACAAAAAATGGCACTGAGCTTGCGAGGCCAAGTCTCTTACATGAAGTTTTACTCTATATTGCGTTGAATTTTATTAACAAGTTTATGTTCTCCAGTACTTGATCTTCTCATCTACTTTTTCGCCTTCTTCCTCTGATAACATTTATTGTCTACACTGTAATTATCGTTATTTCGTTATTGTCATTCATTCTTCAGATATAACCAAATCATACATCTTCACTATATCTTTTAAAATTGTCTTTATTTTAGAGTTCATTAGTCTTCTGTATTCATCTTCTGTAACTTTCGTTAATCTGTATATTCTTCTAACTACCTGTAACGAATTTTATTATAAATAATTAATTTATACTAAAAATATGTACACGTTGATTATTATTACCCGACCTAATTAAAATCTAAGGATATTTAATAAAAACACTTACAGTATAATTTATGTATAGCACTATCACTTACACGAAGATAAAGTCCGCTGATAACTTCTATTTATTTAAACACTAACGTTTATTTACATTAAAGTCACGTACAAGGTTATACACCGTAGATTTATCTCACACGCGTTAATTACTTATTTATTTTGACTTGAATAATCTTCTTAACACCGTCGTCTTCGAATTACACGAAATAACTGACCTGCGATTTGTTTGTACTGAATTTATACATTTCTGTAAACATTCGAGAAGCCTCAACATTCTTTCGTGAACGTTCTAGATAAATGGATAAAAAGTACGGGAACGTTCTCGAAATTTACAAAAACTTCGCGAATGTTTTACTGCCCCCTTCGTAGGACTGTTCTGTTCCAGAACAGGAATGTGAATGTGACACCGGTAGAATGGATCGTGGAAATAGCGGCAGCTCTCTCTATTTCGGCAACTTCCTTGACCATAAAAGTAACAATCAATGGAATTTTCCTGACCCGATATTCACTTTGGCTGGTAACTACAGACCAACACTTGAACGCCTGTTCCTCGGAAGACTACCTCCAACATGTTTCGAACTGTCCTCCAATTCAGTTGATCTAAGCCACAACCAAGCTTGGGTACTGCCAATTTCCTAACATGGTGAAACTCCATTTTTCTTTTGAAATTTCATAATGTTCGCAACAGATTTTCGTATAACGGCTTGGTGCGTTTGGAACAGGTCTTGTTGTTCCTCGGTGGTAACTCCGAACCTAGCTTTCCAGAAGAGACGTATAAGCACATAAACTTCTCAAAATCCGTTCTTTCCATTTCATTCCTGGTTCTGCTGCTTATTTGGTTCGGACCTGAACTTGTGTATTGTGGTTATCGCCAGCAAACTGGGGTAGACGATCGACGTGGACCACTTTTGGGTTGCCTCTGGGCGGTTTTCGGATGCGATATATGACGTCATTAATACGCTGCAAGACTTCATAGGGGTCTTCCCATTGCTTTTGCAGCTTCGGCGACAAACCTCGTCTTCTTTGGGGATTATAAAACCACACCATGGTCGCTGGCAATTTGTGTGTTTTTACGGACCTCCTCATGTACTTCGTCTAGCCTCTTGGTCAGCTTGGTAACGTAATCATCTCCAGCAACTTCTTCTTCCGGTCTTTGTCCAATATGGAAGGTCGTATGGCAGTCGTATTTTGCGACCGAGCATCACACAGGATGGTGTTTGCCCTCTGCTTTCTTGAACGGATGGTCGGTATGCCATTAGGAAAGGGTGCAAGTACTGATCCCAGTCTCTTTGGTGTTCGGACACTACTTTGGCTAAGTACTTGCCTATTGTTCGATTCATCCGCTGAATCATGCCGTTAGATTGAGGATGGAGAGGCGTCGTCCTAGTTTTCTTAATTCACAACAGTTGCGACCTTGATGGGAGTGTAATTCCAACGGAACTCCAAACCGGCAGAAAAAGTTTTACTAATACGTTTGCGACTGCAGCTGCTTCTCGATTGGGTATAGCGTAAGCCTCGGTCCATTTCGTGAAAAAATCCATCGCCACCAGGATGTATTTATTTTCCGAATCGGATTCTGGGAACGGCCTTGCGATGTCAATCGCTACTCTTTCCAAATGGCTTCCTACGTTGTATTGTTTCATGGGTTCTTTGCGCTTTTTCGCTGGACCATTTCTTGATGCGCAGACCGTGCACTTACAGCACCATTTCATGACGTTCTCTTTGCAGTTCATCCAGTAGAATCGTTCTCGCACTTAACCCAATGTCTTCTTAATGTCAAAGTGACCTCCTGATGTACCATCGTGGAGATGCTTCAACACTTCTGACACCTTGCTTTTCGGTACTACGAACTGTAGTCTGTTTCCCGTGCCCTCGAGAATTTCTAGGGATCGCTTAAGAAGACCGTCTTCTACTATCAAAGGGTCTCGCTGCGCCCAGTACACTTTGATGTTTCTGCCCAAAGCACTCACTTCTTCCCAGGTTGGTCGTCGACCGTTTCCTTTCCAGTCCAGAAGGCTTCCTCCTAGTCACGCAATAATTCTTTTCTGGCCTGGACAAAACCTTGCTAAAATACGCGATAACTTTTTCTTGTCCATCTTGAACCTGCGAAAGGATTGTGTCTATGGCCAGATTGCTTGCGTCGGTATCGAAAACAAATTTTCCATCTTCTCTTGGATAACTCAGAATCGGCGAAGTGACTACTGCCTGTTTTAGTTGATGGAACGAATTTTTGCATTCTTCATTCTATCTAAATTCTTTCTTCCGTCAATTTCGTCAAAGGTTTGGCAATATTAGCAAATCCGGGTACAAATCGTTTGAACCCGACTTTTAATTTGAGCTTGATACACTTGTTGAATATGAGCATCTCCATATCTCATTTCTAAACGTGAAATTAAAAATTCTTAATTTTCTTATTTGTGGTCAAGAACAGTTTGTAAGATTCCAAGAGATTCTCCACGTAAGGACACTATTAAATTCTTCTATTTTCTGGGTATTTTCAAATAATTTTTCTTCAATTTTCTAAGAATTTTCTTCCATTTTCTGCAAATCTTCGTGAAACTTTTCCTTCATTTTTCTTGAATTATCTTCCATTTTCTGAAAGTTTTCTCCCATTTTTTTATTTATTGATTCGAGAATTTCAGATATTTTTGAATCAATTTTAACTGCATATATCTCTATCGTTTTTACAGTCCGCATATTCCCCTTTCTTGTACATTAGAATGACAATGTTTTTTGCCACTCTTGGGGGAGTGGGAGTTTTCTTTCTCTCCCAGTAATTTTATCATCTCTGCTTCTATTTCGTCTTGTCCGCTTGCCTTTCCTAGTTTGATGGTTTTTATTGCTTCATCTCGTTCTTCTGTGTTTATATTCTCTAGTTTCTTTTTCTTCAAATATTTTCTTATCTTCCACTCTCCTACTTCTATTCCAAGTTTTATTGAGAAGAATTCTCTCCATATTTTTAGTATGCTTTTAATATCTGTCTTTATATCATTATTTTTGTTTTTTATTTTTTTTTATTTTTCTTCATACTTCTTACAGCATTCCAGAATTTTCCGTTATTTTTTGGATATGTTTGTTTGATTTCTTTTCTGAAGTTTTCCCAACTTTATCTCTGCTTCTCGTATCACTTTCTTTGCTATATTTCTTTTATTTATGTATTTTTGTCTGTCTATTTCTTGTTTTTCTCTTGATATCTTTTCCTTACTGTTATTTTGTTTTTGACCGATTTTTTTACTTCTTTATTCCACCATACTGTTTTGTTTTTCTGGTTTTTATGAATTTTTGTTTTACAGGTTTCCTTTGCTATTGTATTTTCTTGGATTTGGTTCTGTTTACTTAATTCATTGTTTGTTTTTTCTTGACAGTCTCATCTTGTTACCTCATTTCTTAGTCTATGTATTCTTTCATATTCTTTTGTCGTTTCTCATACTGTGTTGTGTGTCCATTTCCCCTTTTGGTATTGTTTTAATCTGATATATTTTATTTTCCATTTCTTGTGTATATAAGTTTAACTTTATTTGTTGCGTAAGCTTACAAATTGGTTCGTGCTTCCTCTATTTACAATTACTACCTTACATTCTATTTAGATTTTTTTTTAAATACATTTCATTATCCCTCCTCTCCTCTCCTCTTAACTTTCGCTCCATTTCCTTTTTCGTCGAGGATTTACTCTATTCTCATAACCTCTTCGCTTAATTCACTGCATTTATCTCTCATGTGGTTAAGGTCCTCCGTCTCTTCTCCACATTTTTTCTTTTTCTTTTTTCCAGTATTTGTTACCTAACTCCTCGTTCCCACATCTGAACCGTGCTATAATTTTTTTCTTTTTGTTGTTTTTATTCTCTATATCTTTTAAATATTCTGGCACCCCTTCACCCTTGATATCCTTATAATTCCTATTATATTTGCCCTCTTTGATCCTTGTTCATCTTTCTTGTTTTTCGATGTCCCTATCTCTCCTTATTATTTCTTCTTTTACCCCTACTCCCTCTTCTCTTAATCTCTCCACTTCTTCTTTTGCGTACCTGTTTCTTTTGTAATACTTTTCTCTGCCTTCCTGCCCGTACTTCACTTTTCCTCCCTTCATCTCTTTCCAACATTCTTGCAGTATTTTGCGATATGTTCTGTTCTTTCCCTCAGTTCTTCTTCGTATTTTATGGCCCTTTTTCCTGTCTCTACTCTTATTTTTGCTACCTGTACCTCCTCTCTCACAATATACCCCGGTGTCCAGTCCCAAAACCCATCTCCAGTATTTTTCCTGTAGCCCTTCTACCTCCCTCCACTCCTTCCAGTCCCATATTTCTGCCCCATTCATCACAACCCCCTTAGCCGTGTAGCCCAGGTATGTAAATTCCTTCACTTGCTGCACTTTCTCATCCCTCCATTTCCACTCATCTTTTATTTTTTCCCCCTTCTTTTCTAGATACCATTATTTTTGTTTTCTCTGTGTTTACTTCCATTCCCTTTTTTTTTCATTTATTTTTCCAGCTTTTGCATCATCTCTTTCAATTTCTTTTCCTCCTTAGCCACCAACACTATGTTATCCGCATACGCCAAGGACATACCTTTGCTTTCCCTACCACTATCCCTCCTGTTTGTTGTCCTCTCATTGTCTCCTCCAGATCCCCCGTATATACTGCGAACAGGCTTGGGCTCAGTGGGCATCCCTGTCTCAACCCTTTCTTTGTAATGAATTTCTGGCTCTCTTCCCCATTTACTTTGACCCTGCTCCTCGTTTCTTCGCAATTTCATCTATTCTTTCTATTAATCTTTCATTGATTTTTTTCTCTTTATGTATTCCCAGTTTTTCCCTGTTCACTTTGTCAAAAGCGGCTTTTAGATCTACGAATAGTGCCACCATTTTCCCTCTTTTTTTCTAGCTCTGTTACCCCTCTGTAATTCTAGACTTTATTTCTTTTCCTTTTTTATGGATTGGGCATATTATTCCCTCTTTCCATCTCTCCGGAAATCCTTTTCCTTTCCATATTTTGTTTAGTATTTCCGTTATCCTTTTTGCTACATTTTCTTTGCCGTATACCCACTCTTCGCCTTGTATCCCATCTTTTCCTGCCACCTTTCCTTTTTTTATCTTCTTTATTGCTTCGATTACTTCGTCTTCATTTATTCTATCCATATCTCCTTCTTCCCGTCTTACTAATGCGTCTTTTCTTTTTTGTGATTTTGTTCTTCCCCTCCCAGCATGTTTCTAAAAAAATCTTCTATTCTTTAATTTGTATTTTTTTCCTCTCTTTCTTTTGGTACTTCCATATATCTTTCTTCGTTTTTGTTTCTTTGATCTGCACCTCTTGTTTCTTTTTGTTTTCTTCCTTCTTTCTCTCGCATGTTTTCTTGTATATTTTTACTGATTCTTTGTATTCTTCTTTTTCTTTTCTCTTTTTTTTCTTCTGTCTTAATGCTTTACTTTCATTTTTCTTTGCTTCCTTGCATTCTTTATCCCACCATTTCTTTAATCCTGTTTTCTCCCCCTTCTACTTTCTTAAATCTGACTCTCTGTTGCTTTCTCCATGATCTCTCTCATTTCCTCCAAACTCTCTTTTAATCTCTTCCCTGTCCATACCGGTTTTCCTATTATCTCTTTACATCTTTTTATACCCTCTTCTGTCCACCTTTTTTTCGTTATGTACTCATCTTCTTCTCTTTTTCCTTCCATTGTCAATTCCAGTGGTTGGTGGTCTGACTCTACCTTTTCTCCCACTTTAAATTTCTTCACCTTTTCTCCAGCCTCTTCATTTGTCATTACAAAATTTATTATTGATTCTCCCCCTTTCTCATATGTACGTATATTGTCCCATTCCTTCTTCTTCTTCTCTGTTTCCATTCATTAATTCTCACCCTTTTTCGTTGCACATTTTCAGCAGTTCTTCTCCCTCTTTATTTATCACTTTGTCCTTTGTTTGTCTTTTTTCCGTCCCTTTTCTTTCTTGTATTCCTCCCTCTTCCCCTATTTTTGCGTTGAAATCCCCTCTTACTATTATCAATCCCTCTTCCCTCTCTTCTATCATCTCTTCAATGTTTTTCCTTGTCTATTTCATTCTACTGCTGTAAACCGTTACTACTTTTATTTTAGTTTTTCCTCACTTTATGTTTTTTTCTACAACTCTTCTTCTCTTTTGCACTTTTTCTTTCTTTTCCTGACTCAACCATTTCTTGTGTATATACTATGTAATCAAGTATACTTTTAGCGTTTCTCTTTACCGCTACAATTAGTGATTTTAGATCATTTAGTCATTTTCTTCTCATTATTATTGGTTCTTTCTTCTTCATGTTTTTCTATGCAACCCATACCTTTGTTTTTGTCATTTCCAATTCTTGCATTCCGGTTGCCCATGATCACATTTTCTTCTCTAATTTTATCTAAAAGAATTTGTAGAAGCGAGTAGAATATTAATAACTTTGTATGCTCGATTAGTCTATTATTTATTATTGTTTTTTTTTTAGATTTCTCGTCTGATAGATTGATACTATTATCCCTTTTTTCCACTACTTTGGTATATATTTTTTTAGACAAGCTTTATTATAATCTTCCTTTTAAAACTTCTCCATATTTTATCAGTTTATGGATTATATTATCTGTTCCTCTTGCTTTCTTTCTCTTAAGTTTGGTTATAACGTCATCAACTTCTTCCGTAATCGTGTCCAGCTCTGCTTCTTCTGCAGCTATTTTTAGACCTTTTTTGTTTTCTATTGCCGTTTTGTTATTCTATTTTCTTATGCTCAAACAGCATATATGCGTGCATACGACTGAGCAGTCACTGATAAGAAATAGGTTGCAATGTATTATAACCTCTTTAATTCTAGCAATGGCTTTTACGTTAAGAATATTGCTTTATTACAAGTTATTGATAGTGTAAATAATTCATATTTACATAATTGACAAAAAAACAAGACCAGCTTCTAATTTAAGTATAAGTCACCAGGTTGTTTACAATAATGACGTTGGCAACGTGCTATCTAGAAAGCATTTTCTTTAACCAGCAATGCTTGAATTTGGAGCTCTCCAATAGCTCTAGTAAGAAAAAAAATTTAGAAATATCGCTTATGGTTTGATGGTCAAAAGTTGAACATCAATATCAAGTGCGATTTAAGCATTACTTATTTGGGTTATGTTATAGACAAAAACGGACTTGTGACCGATCCTATAATGTAACCGAAATTAAACCTTTAGGAATGGCTAGGTGGTATCGAAGATTTGTAGAAAACTTTTTCACAAATACAGCCCCTATTTTTGGTTTAATTAAAGTAAGAAACCAGGGCCTGTTATGAAAAACTGGTTTTTTAAATTTTTTAAAAAAAGCTTTACGTTTAACTCTGATTTTGTCCAGTACAGACTTTAGTAAAAATTACAATTTGCAATGTGGTGCTTCTCGTTATAGCGTTGGTTGTGTTCTAATACTAGACGATTCGGATTCGGAAATATTCGGTTACAGAAAGAAAAATTAGAGGTTATGTTAAGAAAACCTTGCTATGGTTTCTTGCGTTGTATGAATTTTGCCCAGTCGTAAACGCCATGGTAGTATGGTTTTGAACATATTTATATAAATTAAAACAGTGTTCTCTTACTTTAAAATGGCAGAGTCCCAAGAAGATTTTACTCTTTCATCAATAAATAAAAATTAAAAAAATTTAAGTGTGTAATCTAGACGCGTTATTGAAGTAAAAGTCGTTTGTGACATATTACCGAAGAGAGTAAACTAAAATTAAAATAAATATTATTTCAGGTTGTTTATTTTATTTTTATTTATTGATCAAAAAGTAAAATGTTTCTAGGCCTCTGACATTTTAACTTAACTGAATACTGTTTTATATTATAGATGTTTTATATTATAAATAAAATTTGTTTATATCACTTTCATTTTTTAAAGAATTTACATTCATCAATTAAATTAATTTTTTACTTTAATCGCACGTGAAGATTACTCGCACTTAAGTTTTTTTTGTAGAGATTTGGAACTTTTTTTGATGAATTGATATGGTGTAAATTGTGTAGGTACATAACAGTTATAAGCAAATAGTGTGCGGGGTAAGTATTTATCGCATGAGGTTTGATTATTTTGGACATAATAGCGTTCATATTCTTTTATTACTGCATACACTCTAAAATTTCGTTGTTTTGAAGACGATAAGCAAAAGCATTCGTTTTGTCTATTTCTACGAATTTATTCAGATTAGTGAAGCATTGCAACGTGAATTCTGAGTTTTGGTCAGTTAGTATAGAACCTGAGGTTCCATAAAGAAATAGTCATAATATATTTCTGATTTTTGACCTACAGTTCATCACAATTTCTTATTTTTAATAATCATTAAAATTCATATCATGCGAAACGTTGCTAAAATTTACTCTATGAATAGGAATCTTCGATAATGCATCTGCATTGGAATTTTTAAAAAGATTAACGGTCTATGATCAGTAACGATTTTAAAATTGGTACCGTAAGTATAAGTATAATAAGGAATTAGGACTGCGTAAAGAAATTTTGTTAGGTCGTCTTGCATAGTTAGAATAAATTTCTGATTTTTGACTTATAGTTAATCACAATTTACTCTGAATAGGAATTTTCGATAATGCATCTGCATTGGAATTTTTTTATGATGATTAACGGTCTATGATCAGTAATGATTTTAAAATTGGTACCGTAAGTATGAACGAAAATGTTTTATGGACCATACAATAGCCAGGGCCGGATTAAGACAGTCATGGGCCCTAGGCTACTTATCATTTGGGGCCGTTTTTTATTCACACGTAATCGATCATTGACGGGACTTCGTACGTAGGCCTTTGCGGCTGCGGGCCCCCTTAGGCCGCAGGCCCCTAGGCTATAGCCTATGTAGCCTATTGGGTAATACGGCGCTGACAATAGCTAGAATTCTGTGACGTATTTTTTTCGCCGTTGTTTAAAGTTTGTGAAGCGTAAACTATTGGTAAGTCTGAATTTATTGGAAATTGTCCGAGTACAGAACCAACGGCAAAATTCTTTGGATTAGGTTAAAATGAATTCCTTACAGTAATCGCAAAATTGTAGAAGTAAGTCTGCCCATAGAATTTTTTTTATGCTTTCGAAAGAATTTTGCTGATTTATAGACCATATGAATTTGTTAGTTTTGTATAACAAAATAGTTAACGGTTTTATGATCTTAGAAAAATAAATTTCCAATAGTAGCTACAGTGATAACGAAAAGTATTTATTGGAATGAGTTGCAAACTAATTTAAAATGTTGCCGATCTACTAAAACTTATACTTTTTATAACACATACATTAGATTTTGTTAAATTTTCTATAATTTGAAATCAACACAAAATTAAAAAAAGAACTAATTGTAACCAAACCATAATATAGCGTACTATTTAAGGTAATAATTTTGTCTTCGTAATTAAATCTTAAATTAGTACCATCCTTGATTGAAATAAGATAAATTAAACATACTTAAATTGATCGTAAACGCAGACAATCATCTTTATCTTCAGTTCTTTGAGTCGTAAAATTTATGATGACACTTAATTATAACCTTCAATTCTAACCTTTATTTAATTTCAGTTGCTGAATGGAAACCTTTTGTAACGGATACCTACTTAAACGGAATTCAAAATTTGACTTAGTTATTAATAATCATCGTGTAAATTGTATTACTAATTAAGGTAATAAAATTTCTACTGTATACGTTACTTTTTAATGGTTTGTAATATCTTATCGTGTATTCATAAAATGAAAACTGCAAGAATATAAATTATGCCTATCGCGAGTACTAATTAAACTACTGTGTACCATTCTATGGTTGAAATTTAAGTTGCAAGCATGTCGGCTATGTTTAGAAAAAGGTGTATGTAATTATGTCTGTGGTTTTTAATCTGTTCAAAAACTGTGTGTAAATCGTTTTCTTTTTAAATTGTGAGGACTGTGTAAAAAAAATTGACACTCAAGCCAACTGACGTAACGTGACGAAGATGCTTCAAAAACAGAAAATTGTACAATTGATAATCAATGTCAAATCAGAACCTTACTTTTTTAGCTTGGACCTCAATCGAGGTTGATATTACAATTTTTTGTGTAATAGCTTTGTTGGTAGTTCTATATCAACAGAAATGCTAACGTCACTATTTGACTTGGAAATTATTACCAAGGGTGAAATCTATTAGCTGGGTTTGGCAACTCTCGTCATTGATATTTTTTCTAGACTTCAGGTTGTTGCGAAAACGGTACTCTTTTCTACTATCATTTCGTTTTTTTTTGCCAGTCTAACGAGGGTTGCTGCAAAATATTTAGGATAGCCGCTTTGATTTGCAAAAGAAGTCATTTGGTTTTCCATTTGATGCGCGGTTGCTTAGGTGGAAAGAGTACATCTCGGTTTGGTTTGGTTTGGTTTGGTTTGGCTTGCGTCGACTTCACATCGTACAAATTTTTATGCGTTGTTTTTCCTTTTTTGAACAAGACGTAAATTAACATAATTTATATGGAGCCTAATCTGTAGTTGGCAATTATCTAGTTCTGCAAGCTTATTATTTAGATTTTGTAGCACGACGTGTTTTGTTTCGGTTTTGACGTAGTAATTTTCAAACCAATAAAGAAATGGTATCAGTTCTTCTGGCAAATAATTTGTTATTCTCAACTAATCTTATAAAAATGGAAACAATTCTTAATTCAACCACTAAAGACAAGAGGCGGCATAGTTTGCTACAGTTACCGTCATAACACAGGCAAAAGTTGATAATTAACTGGCTGTTAAAAATAAAATATTAGCAAAAAGACATCTGCGGAAACAATTGCAGCTGGAAACTGAAGAAAACAAAACAGAGTTAAATAAAATCACTAAAAAACTGAAAGACTTGATTCAAAAAGAACAGAATCAAAGTAGAAAACGTAATTAAACCCTTCCTTCCCCTCAGTCCTGTCTAGCAAAGAGGAAAACGAGGTAATAGGCTTCTTAGATGTCCCATTCCAAATGGAATTGCCTCACAGTAAAGTTAAAATCAAAGAAACTGAACAGGTCATAATGAAAGAAATAAACATCAAAAAGGCTATAGGATTTGACTGTCTGAAAAATGCTACAAGCCAATAACATTTGTTTTTAATGCAGTACTGAGATTAAATTACTTCCCCAGTACTTGGAAAACTGCTCAAATCATTATGATTCTCAAACCAGGGCAAATGTCAGATGTCTCTGCCTACAGGCTGATAAGTTTATTTTCAATACAGGAAAGGGAAATAATCTCGAATCATCAGTTTGGCTTAGTCAATAAACATGGAACAGTAGTGCAAGTTCATAAAGTAGTCAACCAAATTAATAATGATGTAAACTCCAAAAGATACTGCTCTGCTGCTTTTCTCGACGCTTTTGATAAGATATGCCACAGCGGCTTATAAGTCAAACTAAAGAAGCTCCTTCTTCATCCCCATTATCAATTGTTTAAATCATACTTAACAGTTTCCAGTCAAGCAGGACAGTGAATACACCATAAGCCATATGTACTGGTTTTTGACCGTAATTCAAAACGATCTTTGGACAATAGAATACTGCTATACCAATCGATTCACAAACCAATCTGGACTTATGGGATTCAGTTATGGGATGCTGCTAGTGACTTCAACCTTGCTCTCCTGCAGAGATTTTAGAACAAGGTTATGCGTGTCATTGCTGACGCACCTTATTACGTTTCCAACGAAATTATTCTACATGATATTCCTCTGGAAACTGTTAAGAAAAGCCATACATTGATTCAGTGCGAAGTACAGTGAAAGAGTGTCAGTGCATCTTGCTAATCGGTTAATTGCGTCAATAAAGTGCATAGTGTAAAATTTATGCTGCCGTCAGACCTTTAGGAGCGATATATATATATATATTTGCGATGTTACTACGGCTGTCGCCGCTTCTCGGTTCTCGATTTCTACCTCTTTCTGTCCCACCAATCTCCTTGTCGTAGGTCTCTTGTGGCCATAGCATATTGAATTTCTTGAAACCATGTTCTTGTTGGCCTTCCCCTTTTTCTTCTTCCTTGTGGAGTCCATTTCCAAATTTTCTGTGGCCATCTTGTTTCCTCCATTCTTTCTAGATGTCCGTACCACAGAAGTCGTTTTGTTTCTATAGTATCAATAATAGTTTTATCCACTTTCATGTCCTGTCGGATCTGCTCATTTCTTACATGCTCAAGTCTTGATGTTCCGTTGCTTCTCCTCCAGTAGTCCATTTCTAGTGCAAGAAGTCTATCTCTATCCCGTTTATTCAATACCCAAATTTCTGATCCGTATGTTGTGATGCTTTCTACAATAGATCATATGTTTTGTCTTTTTAGTTTGTTTTATCATTCCACAGTACAGAATTTAGCTGTCGAATTGTACGTTTGCCTTGTCCTATTTTGTTTTTAATTTCTTCCACCATTTTGCCATCGGATGTGAATGTTACCCCTAAGTATTTAAATGACTTGCACCCCTTATCTGTTTCAGTTCCGACACCCAAGTCGGTCACGTCATTTTCTCCTATTGCCAAGTACTCTGTTTTAGACACATTTATAGTCAGACCCCACTTCTCATGCTCCTCGATGAGTTTTCGTAGCATGTAATTGGCATCATCCATATCAGAGGCGACCATGACCTGGTCATCAGCGAACAGGAGTGTATACAAAGTTTCGTCCCTAATCGGGATTCCCATTCCACAACATTTACGCTTCCAATCTTTCAATGCTTCTTCTAGATAAATTTTGAAGAGGGTTGGAGCCAGAGTACATCCCTGACGTAGTCCCTTGGTCACCTCAAATTCAGGTGTTACTCTTTTTCCTATCTTAACTGAACTACTGCATCCCGTATAGAAATTTTTTATTGCATTCACATAGGTCCCACATACACCATTATTCATCATGCTTGTCTACAGCTTGTTCAGTGGAACTGTGTCGTAAGCCCTGTGAAGATCTACGAAAACTAAATGTGTATTCATAGATCGTGCAAGTCTTTTTTCTATTGCTTGTTTCAATGTAAAAACTCCATCTATGCAAGACCGACCTGGCCTAAAACCATTCTGTTCATGACTCCTTTATTTGTTGTTCAATCCGTGGTTTTAATATCCTACCATTTATTCTAGCTATTGACGGCATAACGCTAATCCCTCTATAATTCTTGCATTCTTTTCGGCCGCCTTTTTTATAAATTGATGTTATTGTGGCCTTTTTCCATTCTTCAGGAATTACGTCTCTACTGATACACTTGTTGAAGATCTTAGCCAGTGTCTCGAACAACATTGTAGGACCAGCCTTTATAAGTTCAATATTGAGATTTCCAGGACCTGGAGCTTTTCCGTTCTTCATGTTTCTTACAGCATTCAAAACCTCTTCGTGATTTATTAGTGGAATATATTCTAATTCTTCTCTGTCTACAATTGTTGAATCCAAAAATTCCTCGAGGTTTTCCGTCAGTAGCTCCCTGTAGTATTTTGTCCATTGGTCTGTACTTATTAGAGTTAGTCCTGCTGCGTCTTTATTCTGGGTTCTCATACTTTTCAGGATTTTCCAAGCTCTGTTTGCTCTTGTGTTTCCTCTACAGTTTTCCACCTCTTCACATGTTTTTTGCCATGTTTCATTCTTTTTTGTCCTAATTACTTGCTGTACTTCCTTCCTCTTGCTTCGATATTCTCTGAGATCTTCATCTAATTTAGTATTCAACCATTTTTGATAGGCTAACTTTTTGTCTTTTACCGTCTGTTCCACTGTCTCGTCCCACCACGGTTCGCTTTTTTTGTTCCTTTCAGGTTGTCGTTTTTTTCCTAGGGCTTCGTTTGCAGCTTTGTGGATTGCTCTTTTCACATTTTCATACATATTATTTGCTGAATCATCCGGTCATCATCATCATCTAGATTATACTGCAAGCCATTTTCCTCATTCCGCTCATCATTCGATTCATCATCCTGTTGGGCTGCTGTCATGTGTCTGAACTTGAACATAATTTTTGGAACCAGCAGATGGTGATCTGATCCACATTCGGCTCCTTTCCAAACTCGTACATCTTTTATTGTGGGTCTAAACTGTTGTCTAACCACAATGTAATCAATAATTGACTTTAGTTGACGAGTAGGTTGCGTCCATGTATATCGGTGGATGTTCTTATGTTTAAACCATCCATTTGTTATTTTTAGAGCTTGTTGTTGACATAGCTCAATTAGTCTGTCACCGTTATCATTCACCACATTTTCGCCATACTGTCCGACTGTGCGTGCATTCAGATCTCCGAGTATAATCAGTTCTTTACGATCAGCAATATTATCTATCACTTTCGTAAATTCTTGGTAAAAGAGATCTTTTTTCACTACAGTAGCGTCGTCGTTAGGAGCATAAACTACAATAAAAACTACTTGATGGATTTTTAATTCCATTTGTACTTGGAGTATCCGATCGCTTAATTGATCCCAGGACTTAATATTTCTTCTGTACTTATTTTTAATGGCTATCGATACACCGCTTTGACCTCTTTCCTCTTTATTCACTCCAGAGTAAATATGAATATACCCATGTTTTTCCTCTGTTCTCTTTCCTTTCTTTTTCGTTTCTGTTAGTCCGACAATGTCCATATTATACTTTTTTATTTCTTTGAAAACTTCTTCTGTCTTAGTGGAGATTCCTTATACGTTCCATGTATCTGTTTCTTTGCCAATTTTCGTTCACCGTGAGATCCGTCCAATTCCGAGGCAATTTCGAGAAATTTTGCGAATACATTTTTTTGCTGATGACGGAGTGCAAATCCGACGCTCAAACCCCCAACCTGGAGGACCAGGTCTTTTTTAATCATGGTTGTCTTCCATTAGATCGACTGTCTTCCTAGACTTAAGGATTCGATCTATCCTTTGTGCTTCTGTATCTATCCCAAAAGCAAGATTGCCACTTGCGCTAATTCCGCCGTTCTGAAGTTCCTCTTCTCCGCCTTTGTTACCGGTGTGGTCTTCGCCCGTAACCCTGGGCAAGGGTGAAGCGTTATACCCCGCGACACTAGGTCCATAGCAGAACTTAGCCACCAACTTATGAAGTTGGGCCCACCCCCGCGACGTGGACGCGCCTGCCATGAGTTGGCTAAGTGAGTTCAGAGAAGATGTCTCTGGTTCTCCTTAGGCCGGGTTAATGCTTATGTTTGATCCCATAAGCAAAAGCTAGGAGCCATATAAGTTTAAAAATTAATGCATAGAAAAATAAACTCTAGATTTAAGATTAGATAATTTCAAAAGAAATCACTCACTGGAGTGATACTCTAAAAAGTAATGACATGTAGAGTAGTGGAGTGATACTCTACATGTCATTACTTATTTATCAAAACAAATGCTTATTTCCCACCGGGAAGATTGTAGCTCAAGGAGTTAAATAAAAATAAAACTGCTAACGGGCCTTTTAAAGAAAAATTGTCCCAAGAGAATCGTACTACATTTTGGGCGTAGTAGTAGGAAAATAAAATATTGTAACGTCTTCCTAACACCCCATTTCATTTGTCCATAATTAACACTAATTATTAACAACCCTGAACGTTTTTAACACATAATTTAGTCTTTTTCAATAGGTTTAAAACGATTTCTAGTTACGAGATTAGCCTGCACTTGCTCCGCGTACGCCATTACGTTTCAACTATTCTATCGCCTACTGCTGTAAATAAGTAGAGTCATAAAAATTATTTTTTTTATGCAGAGTGATTAAGATAGAACATTCAACATTATTTTACATGAAAAAGAAAAAAATTATTCAACTAAACGGAACTTACAGTTACATACAAAGCACAGTGCTACCTCATTATATTTAAGCTGTTTTTAAAGCAAGAAATATGTGAAAAATAAAAGAAAAGATACAAGACAACGTCGTGAAAATTCGGAAATGTCAAATATTTAGGCCGATTCGTGTGCTTGAAGTCACTAGAAAAAGATTATCCAAATTCCCTTAAAAGTTATTAATCAACATTCTGCGAGATCCCTCTCGATGTAATAAAACTTAAATCTTTTTTTGTGAGTTCTTATACTTTCTTTTAAAAATTCATTTTTTTAACGCTAGCTTTTTCCCAACAATAGTTCTATTATTCTTAGTTTCCAAAATTTTTGCTTAGATTTCTTCAGCTGTGATCTATGATGGACGTTTAGACTTCAGTCTCACATTTATGGTAAATTTTGAAAAAATGTTAATAGATGTGTTATTTTTTGAGTTTTTCATATGTTGGTTTAGACAAATGTTGAAATTGTATCAGCTTTGAAGTGTGGGACAAAAGGAAAAGCATCGGAGTTATATTTTTCCAAGCCCCGATTTTTTTGTGGGATCGGATTGTAGAAGTATGCAATGGAAGGGCCCGCATTTTCTCTGTACGGCCCTAAATCGTAATGGAGCTACGTAGTTTGCGCTGAACGCACTATTCCACAAATAGTTTTTATTGTCTGATTTAGATTTACGTCAATGTAGTTGGCAAGAGGAGGAAAGGCACATTATTATGCTCGTCAATAAATTAAAAATTATTTCTTCTAATTTTTTTAATTAATTCTAATTTAGAATTGGTTTGAACTTTGTTTCTTTGGAGTCTCGTCTCACAACTGGCGTTTGACGTTTTGCAGTTCTTTGACCAAATATTTCTAATTCTATTGGCTATGACGGTGTGGTGTAATAAGTTCTTCCACGTGTTGTTGAGATGATACTCTTCTTTTTGTTAACGATCTTTTTTTCTATTTTATAGTTTTTCTTATAGTTCATAATAGTAATTATTATTTTTACGTTAGTGCACTCCGTTTTGTGTCCAGTTTTGTGTGCGTTCTGCTACGAGAGGTTGTATGATTCTTTTTAATCTTACTCGGTTGTCGTTGTGTGTTTCTGTAGCGGTGTTTTCTAAGTGCAAGATTCATTTTCTCACTAATTACATGTTAGATATCAATGATGTTTTCCGCTTTGAATAGTAACGTGTTTATATGAGACTTTTTTTACATTAGATGATCGTAAGATGTAGCTTGTAGATATATATCTGGGTGTTTTCTGTATATTGCATGTTGTAGCTTTTCTTCTTGAGGAAGGAAAAATAGATTTCAATTTTGTTTTTTTTATATGGTAAACTTGATCGTTCTCTGCAGTGAGTTGACGTTAATAAATTTGCAGTGACCTGAAGAAGTGCACAGTCATGAAAAAAAATAGAGTAGTTTTGCTCTTCCCATGTAAAGATAAAAATTAATTGATATTGAGATTTGGACGCTACAATATTTTTATACTGTAAAATTAGGATAAATATCGAGACCCAAAAAAATACACAAAGCATGAACATTATAAGAAAATTTAATTGAAAATTTATTTAATTAAGAAACGCATTTACAAAGGTAAAAGAACCGAAAGTCAAGTACACAAAAGTTTACCTTATCTCAGCTAGAGTTGCGTGATTCAATTTTGGATGCGGTCTATGGATGTGTTCAACATCTGATTTATACGATGACGCAATATTGCGTAATTTTCGTAATGCGTATTAAAACTTATAATAATGAAAAACACCGTTCATTATCAAGAATTAATGCGCGCTGATAAAACATAGCTTCCAGTGACATATCTAAAGAGAAACCCGATCGCGTTATCTTAAATCCATGCACTTGAACTAACATCATGGCATGTGAATAGGCCGGCGTCACTAATTTTTTCTATTTTTCTAGTTCAATTTATTTGCCCTTTATCTCTCCAAGAGGAACGGAAATGGTGATCGGCATTGAATTAGTATTAAAAACACTAAATCCAAACAGTCCCGGATGTTGTTTCCCGACTATAGCTTTAGTAGTATGTAATAGTTTAGTGCGAAATGGTTGCAAACTGGAGGGTACATCTTCTATAGAAAATTTTTCTAGGAAAAAGTCACCTTCGCAAAGCTCAAATAATAATATTGCGCTTTCAAGCATGTTATGCAAGGAAACGTCGAAAAATTGCGACTCGCGTCCATTGACTTATTTCCTGCGGGCTAAGATACGTTTGAGAGCATTCGGATAAATGTAAAATTTTCTATAGACACAATTAATTTTAGAGCCAAAGTGAAACTTTCAGAAATTTAACCAGACTTTGATTGAATACGCTTGGATTGAATAAATCACTTAGTGATTAAATAAACAATTTATATCGCGTGATTCCTGGCAATTGCTTCACCACACTCTAACTGGATGATGCGCATTTTTAAAAAACAACAAAACTAAATGATTATTGGATTTTACCCGACTTTTATGGCGGTTCACAGTTCTTCAACTTCTAAGATTATGACACGATTCGAGCTACGTTGCCACATCCTTTCAGATGTAAAAGTTGCAAGTTTGTCGCGTTCGCGGTTCCTTGTCATACCTAAAGAAGACTTACAGCAGATTGGACTCGCAATAAAAACATTTCGCGACGCGAAATAATCGACATGTCTTTTTATTAAATTAATTAAATTAATTTTTTTTACAGATTCTACAATTTTTTCTCCTATTAATATTAAACAAATACGCTACTGACTATAAAAAAAGCATTAAAGAGATGAACTTTACTTTAACATGACTTCTTTCTCTAGTCTTAACAGATTTATAACGCTAATAATCTTTACAATTGCTCGACTGTTTTACTCAAATTTTATTTTACATACTTTTGTCCTATGTTGATAACTTTACAGTGAAATGGTTTATGATTTATACTGGTAATTACTGATAGTTTTTATTATAAAATCAGGTCTATTAAATTATTTCGTTTACGCATTTATAAATTTGAACTTAAATTATCGGCTTAGTAGAACATGTGTGTTCCGGCCGAGTTGCTTTTGGTGACCACCGCAACTTTTTTTACGGCTAAGGGTAGCTTTGTCGGTGTCGTAATATTACAGCAGCATCGAAACCGCCACAATTTTTGTATTGATTTGCTTAATAATTTAAAATAACCAATAAACTAATACCCTAAAACGGAGCAAGATAGAAGAAAATTGCACATAAACATTTTTATAGAGTTCAATAGTTTAGACGATACAAGTGTGCAAAGTTGCACGAAGATTACAATAAAATTCTGTAACTTTTAAACTATTAGATATATTTATACACTCCCGCGGACTTTTTTATAGTAAATTTTGTGCTGAATAAATTGTTTATGTGCAATTTTCATCTATATTGTACCGTTTTTGCAGCGTACAAAGCGGAAGCTCGCGCGGATCTAATTAAGCAATTACTATAATTATTTTTCATCACTGCTGAGTGAAATGAAGACTTATATTTTATGAAATGCTTTAAACTTCTGGCAAGCAACTGCCAAGATCTCCTCAATATATACAAATACAAATATGCCAGAGGCAACTTCCCAGATAACTAGAAACAGGCCACATTCGCTCTGATCCCGAAACTTGGTAAAAGAGACACCTCAGCTAGATTATTTCGACCTATCTGCCTCATAAACAGCACTGCAAAAGTCTACGAAAGACTCGTCCTGGATAGACTACTACAAGACCTAGCCGTAAAAGCGTATTTGTCGCCAGTCCAATTTGGCGTAATATATGTGGATAGACTCGATTAAAGTTTGCATTATGAAGTCATCTGCGGTGTTCCACAAGGGTCTATCTTAGGCCCCACTCTGTGGAATATTTTCTATGATGACATTTTCTCTATCCAGCTATCCGCGACAAATTGAACTAACAGCATACGCGGACGACCTCGCAATATTTGGGCAGGGACGTCTTACAGGACGCCATAAATCGGACGATTGTAATAGTCGACAACTGGATGCGGGCGATTGAACTTGCAAGTTTGGGGTTCAAAACGAGGAGGAGTCAGACTGATTACGTTTATGCACGGCTTAGTTCCGGTCACGACGAAAAAGAATATGAAATATCTTGGGGTGACACTACTCATATGCACTACACCTGAAAATTGTGCTAAATAAAGCAAAAACACAAAAAATAGCCCTTGTCAAACTCATAACAACGAGTGAGGGACCAACTCAAGCCACAAGGAAGATAATTCTGATCACCAATCTGCATTCACTATCGGCAAGAATGTTAACCGAAAAAATACAGAAGAGATTATTTCGCAGAATTACGGTTGTCTATAGGACGGTCTCCCTGCAAGCTGCCATTGTTCTTGCTAGGACCCCGGCAATCTCTATTTTAGCTGAGAAACGCATGGGCAAAACCGATAGAAAGGAATTAACACTAAGAATGTAGCAGACCAGATGGGCAAATTACCCAAAAGCAACCTGGACGAGAGACCTCATTCCTAAACTGCGGACATGGACAACGGGAAAATTCGGCAACTTAAACTACCATAGTACGCAGGTGTTACAGGACACGGCTGCTTCGGGCCATTTCTTGCAGGCATACTGAAAAAAGAAGACCCGTCTTGCTTCTTGTGTGGTGAGGAATTTTACGATACCAATCACACTGGTGGGCAAATATAATGTATGAAAGAAAGAATTTGTGGTAATCATGATGTCTAGTATCGAAGCTTTTGTTGAGATCTACAAAGCATATTAGCATACCGACGTACAGGCTTTAGAGCAAAAATTTACTGGCAGGAAACGTCAAAAAGTTGTATTTTAGAAAGCGCGAGTCTGAGTGTATAGGATAATTTTAACTAAATGGTTTAGTAGATTATTCCACCGACATACTCAATCTCATTAACAAATTTGCGATACAGCAACTAACGGTCATTTTACTTGCTGTTTACCGCTGTGAACGTTCCTGTGTTTGGTTGTTTTTTACGACATATAAGTATTTTCTTTCTGTTGAATTTTCCTAGGCATTTTTATTATGGTTTTAGCGGATGTGCTAGGGAAAACCTATTCTAGGTATTGGTCGTATTCGGCGATCGGGTTAATTACGCGACGTTCCAGGTAGGGAAAGCAATTCCAAAGATGGCATCGTCACTTTTTACCTTTTTGTTGTTGCTGTTTTCTGGATATGTAACCTGTAGAGTTCATTTCGTTTTTCTTAATCATAAACGAGGAGTCTCACACCTGTTTCACTATCGTATTACTTCGTTAAATTACTTTATGCACATTACTTAGTATAGCGAATACTTGCTCGTATTTGTGTTTATTACTTTAATTATGTGAACCTTGTACGCACTATTTCTTAGTAACATTTAATTTTGATTTGACGCAGTCATAGCCAAATGCAAAAGAACATTAACTGTCGTACATAAGCTTATGTACCACACATATTTTTGATTTTAAATCAGATAAAAGGGAGTCGTGAAAATCACTACTGTTGACGAAAACTTGTCGGTTGGGTAGTTTTGTGCTCATATTTAACCTTTTTGCAATTCGTTATTATTATAGATCGTTGACTTATTTTGCGACTGCAGACAAAGTAGTTTGATCGAATAATATTTATATTTAAATTAAAATCGTTCATTTATAACATTTTTTAGCAATTGAATATAATTAGTTGTATGGTGGGTCGTCTTAACAAAACAAACATCGATATTATTGCTGTGATATTACTACATTACTAGATGAATCTATAATTGTTATTAGTCTACCTCTTTTGATTTTAATGCCTATTCTCCTTTATTTGAAATAAATATATTGTTGTAAGAAGTTATGTTTTGCTATTTTTGTTCCTTTTAGTAATTCACAGATTTAAACAAGGTCTGTATTAGATGATATTTACTTGTTCTTGCGCTTTTTTAATTTAGTGTAGGATTAGCACACCGACGCTTGCGATCCACTCTCCGAATCAAACTGAGTTAGTCGTTTGCCATTAAGTTGCGAGAAAATTCTCGTAACACGTTAAATTAAAATGTAAACTGTTGCAAAATTATAGCAGGGAATTTTCCTTAAAGAAGATCAAGAATGTTATGACCGAAACTGAAAAATATGCATGGATTTAATTTGATAATGTTATAGAAGGTTTTTTGGGAAACAAGGATCTTAACTACAAAAAAATTGTAAAAAAATTGTTACATACATTTATGAAATTCGGATGTAATATTAGCAAAAAAGTTCACTTTTTATTTCTCTGAAAATCTTGGGGTTGGAAATGAAGAGCACGGAACATAGAATTCGTTGACCTGTGTTATTGATCTATTCCGTCTAAAACCTACTAATTAGATTTTATTTACTTAATTATGACTTGTTATTTTTATCTCTAGTCTTTTGCTTCAGTATTGCATCGTTTTTTTTTGGTGATTTTGTATATACCGGGTGATTTTTAGTTTTTAGTTTGTGTATTGTCTCATGTATGTACGTATTCTAGTTTTATACATTCATAGTCTTAGTTGTTCTGTTTCCTTTCCTCGTTTTCAAAATGTCGTATCATATTCCGTACTTGCTTTTGGTCGCCAATTAGATCATGTTTTATTTTGAATGAGAGCTTTTCCTAGTAGACTTTCTTAAGTTGTTTGATCGCATTGTTTTCTATGTTTCTTGTTCTTCAACATTAACGTCAAAATTGATAATGGAGTAGTACTCGCAGTTATGCAGTGGAAAAGTGGAAAAATAGACTCGCCTTCTCGTTAGTTTTTGAGTCTCTGGTCATATTGTCTTCGTTGTTTTGTTTTGTTTCGCTTCGTCGTAGTTGTTTGTTGTAAAGTTTTGGAAAAGGTTTTTGAAATGTACTACTCAAGTTTTTTTCCCAATGTTTATTTGCACTTTTTCATTGATCTTTTTTTTCTGTTTTATAGAATATTCCATACTGTCTTTGGGCCGTCAGTTAGATCAGGCCTTGATCTTTTCTTACTAGTCTTTTTTAAATTGTTTTATCGCATTGTTTCTTATGTTTATTATTTTTTTTATATTTTCAAGCAATAACACGACTTCGACGCTAGAATTGATAATAGCCCAAAATACCAAAAAACGAGGACTATTAATCTTGTTTGGTTTTATTGACTCAGTTATCTGCACCAAAATATGGTTCAATTGCGACAATTTACGAGCCGTGTCTGGTTCAAAATACAAAAATTGAAACAAAGAGAACAGAGGTTGCTACAAATTTTATGTCAATCACGGCACCCTATTTTAGCTCAGTGACAGAATAGTCTCTAATTTAGAAGACAATTTGAATGACATTGTTACGCGCTGAGATAAAAATTGGGAATGTAGAGAAATTATTTCTCAGTCGAAACTTGTTGTTAGATACCAGAAAGGAATGAGCGGCGCCGATAAACTAGATGCACAGGTAGCCTTTTACAGAACGAGAATCCGAGAAAAGAAGTGGTATTTATTGTTGATGGCATATTTGATAGATGCTAGTCATTAAAATCTACTGAAGGAACAAACACGTGAGAGAGACTAAAGTTGATGTGTTAATGAAAGAAAAATTTAATTTCTCACTCTTACCCCAGCGAGTCTTTCACATGCAAAACATCGAAATTTTTCATTCATTTTCACGATTAATAACGTGAATGTTCCAAGATTTTTAAATGTGGATACCACTGGGATTTTCGCTAACAAGTGCGATTTGTTAATGGTAACCGAAAGCGTAGACCAAGCTTGACAATGGGCAAAATTTATACAGCGCGAGAATCCATACCAAAGTTTTTTAACATAACATTGCGGACTTGAAAATTAGTTTATTTTTGAAAAATGCAATATTAGTAAGGTTTCAAGGTTGTTTATATTGTTTGTACAAAAAGACGATATAGATTTTCACGTTTGTTCGCTTTGTTAGAAATATCTTTTTTCAGGTCGTGATCTTGAATTTAACTTTGATTACTGATCATACTGTCAGGGTTCCTTATAATTTCAAAAACTTTTGTATTATTTTTGTGTACATTTTGGTGATATTTTAACTCAGTTAAGTTAAAATTTAGTTTGTCGGTGTACGCTAAAAATTTTTTTATTGTGATTTTCCACATTCCTGTTAACCTTTTAGTTCTTGTAAATTTATGTATAAAATTTTACGTTTTACTTTTTGTCTATGGAAGAACATACATTTTCTCTAATCAATTCCAGAGCTCAGGTGTTACTTACGCCACCTTTGATAACTTAAAATTGTACATACTCGAGTTTAGTGTTTAGGAACATTATCATCTATTTTTTTTATAAATTTGTTTGAGTGTTTTTTTTATCAAACATGTTTGTATAAATTTTGTTTTTTAAGTCATAGTGGATTGCAAAAGTATGTAATCTTCTTACGTGTATTCATAAATTCTGGTTTTCTCAATTGAGAAAACAATCAGGAGAGATTTTTATGATTTTCTAATTTTTACAGTGAATGTGTTTAATTCCTGGAACTTCAAAAAAAAAATTCATTAAAATCATGGTACAATTCTGAAAACCAATTTGGTTGGGGTCGTTAATTGGTAAATACTTTATAATCAGGTTTTTCGTGTTTATAAATAAAGCTTCTCTAGGAAGTGCACATATACTAGTAAAAAATTAATTTCTGAATCTAGATGAGGTGTGGCCAGATGGTATCTTTATAACTCTAGTGGAAGGTGATGGGTTTGAGACTGATGCAGGTTCAGGAAACAAAAATTGCGGCAATCCGGATCGATTTGACTCTCAACAATTAGGTTCGCATTTAACTGAAGATGAGCACGAAGAACCTTACGAAGACGAAGGTCCATCTAAAAGTCGAGATCAAAAAACCAAAAATGTTAATAGAAACGCCGATGAAAAAAAGGGAATTTGGAGGAAAAACATCCAGCTCTGCAGATAGTGAACCTTTAGATTTTTTTGGAGTTGTTTTTTAATTACAGTATAGTGGAACTCTTGGTAAAACACACAGTTATGTACAGCTCTGCACAAAATTCATTGATACTTAAATACAAACTGCTGAAAGAGTAAAATTACGGAAATTACTTCTCATTAAATATTAATATAATTAAAAATATTTGAATTCAAAATAGTTTTCCTTAACATTTCTTAAATACTAATATTAAAAAAAGAATAGAAATTTTAAAACATAAAAATAAAAATAATATAAGCTCAAATTCAGCTAATACGTGACCTACTATTAATCTAAATTTAAAAAAAGAAAATACATATTAATAATGAAGAAAAAAAATCATTACCAGTTATACCTAATTTATCTTATACTTTAGAAAAAGATTTAAAAAAATACATTTTTTTATTGCTTTCAAAAATTATTCTACACTTAGAAAAATTTAGTTTAAAAACCTAAAAAACAATTATACATTTTTTATAATTCTAATGTTGTATATCAATTGAATTGCCTAAATTGCAGTGGTAGTTATATTGGGCAAACAAAACAATACTTGAAAAATAGAATGAACCAACATAAAAATTTAATAAAAAATAAAAAAGAAAGACAACATTATCCTAAAAATGCTCTCTTTGATCATTCCATAGAAAACAATCATAACCTTAACTTTAATTCACCTAAAATCTTACATAAGGAAAAAAAATTAATAATGAGACTAATTTATGAGATGATAGAAATTAAAAAAAGTCCTAATGCAATAAATTATAGAACTGACATCTTAATTCAATTTATTATTCTATCATTTCATAAACATTTAATTATAATTTAATAATAAAAGACTTTTTGTTTTTATTAATTTTTATTTTATTTCTTTTTCTTAAATTTATGATAAAAAAAAAATTTTTTTTAAGGTATTTATTAGTTCTATATTAAATTAAAAAAACATTTTTAAAATTTTATAGTTTTATTTATCTAGCTTTAGAACGTTCGCGCATTAGTAAAATTTTTATTTAATCATTGTCATTCGAATAACTTTGACTGCACAATGAAGTTGTAAAGTTATTATTATTGTAAATTATTTAATTTAATATTAAAAGGTTTTTATTAAAAATGAAAAATTGTAGGTAAGGTTAAGAAAATATAATCTTTTTACTAACTTAAATAATTATTATGTATTTCATTTTCAGATTTTATTGAACCTATGAATAAGCTTAAAAGCGAAACGTACGTAAGGTTCAATTTTAATAATTTATATGACCAATATTTAATAAACGGAATCACTAAAGAAAAAATTTGCTGTTTTTAAAATTTGCATTAATTACAAAATGTATACGTTTTTAACAGCTTATATCAAAAATTCATAATTTTTATATTCCAATAAGGCAAGAAATTGATATTAAACATAGAATAACCTGTATATATTACGTACATATATTTAGCTTGATCGTTAAAATTTTATTAAAATCTGCCGAATGATAGGCAATAAAACCGGCGTTGTGTTGTTGTAAATCACATTATGGTTAAAGCATATTTTACTGATATTTTATACCTGATAGAACGAGTGCTATATTTACATTTTGTATACTATCTAATGAATTCAACAAGGCTACAATACCTTCAATATTAAATTGAAACTAATGAATTTTTTTTAAAAAAGACTTAGAAAAAGTACAAAACAAAAAAAAGTAGACGGTATCTCTCATTTCGGTAGTAATTCCTAGATACGTTAGTTAACGGCCCATAAATTCAGGATGATCCGCTCGCTCAACCGTACCTCTCGCGGTCCAAGGATCTTTATTTTATTTCAGCGTCGCAAACTTTGAAACCTATAAAACTGAATCTTTCTTCTATACAAAATAATTTTAATAAGTCGTAACATGTACGTTCGGATAATTTATGGTTTATTTCGAATGTGAAAATCACAGACGGAATTTCTTATTGACGACTCGGTAAAAAAGGTTGTGCTGCTTCGTTTATATTTCATATTTTGAGTCGACAAATTTTTAATATAACAATAACTTGATGGTTGGTATATTTGCTGACGTGGTATTAATATTTACCAATATTAATCGATTTTCAACACGCATTATATGGTTTTACATTAATAGACAGAAAATTACCTACTATTATTTAGAAACTTAACGTTCAAATAAATTTGAGTTTTACTCAATATTATGGAAAACAACGTTAATTAAAAACTGTTTTGTTGTAAATATTTGACTGTAGACTGTAACTGACTGTAGACTGAAACATTTTTTCATCTCGAGAAAGTGATGTGTCAGAATCAGAAAAAAAATGAACGAAGAGTTTTCAGGAAGCAGTATTGATGATTACGGTGATGACATTGCATCTGCAAATTTTAATTCTCTAAATAGAAGTAGAGATTAAAACCACCACCTAAAAATAAGATTTCACCACATAATATTATTCGGCGGGCACAAGAACATAGGCTGCTACGCCAAGAGAAGCTTTTCAGCTCTTTGTTACTGAAGGTGTTATGCAGGAAATTGTTCACTGCACTAACTTACAACTTACAATGGGAAATCAAAAACGTGGACTTTTGCACTGTTGATGGACTTTATGCATTACTTATTTATACAAGAGTTGACAGAAGCTACGATGTTTCTGCAAACTTTTTTTTAGGGTAATCTTCTAATCTTATATGTTGAACTAAGAAAAAAAACCTAGAAACACGTTTAGAAACCGAAAATTAGCACTGATTTTGTGTTTTCTAAAAATTATAATAATTTTGCCTACAATTTTCAAGCAAAAAGTTAGATTGAAAACACAAACTGTAAAATATTTGAAAGCGGAGGCAGCCAAATTTATTAAATTACCCAAACAATCAATTCTCTTAAAAGAGTTCTATAGTTTGATTGTCAGTCGACATGTCGAGATCATGAGTAAGAAAAACTTTTGCAGTTTGACAAGTCCACCATATTTGGATGGTGTTTTCTGATATGTCGCTTAAACACGACTTTCTAACAATATAGTCAATTTGTGCATATCAAAAAATAACGTTTTAGCTATGACTGTCAATCAAAATACGATTTTTGAGATTGTTTCGAGTTTTTGTTTTTTTCATTCATTTGCAAGTTCTATACTCGAGAACACTATAAGCATATGCTTTCAAAAATGCCTACCCAAAATCATCTCTTTTCTTGACAAAGGATACGTAACAATTAAAAATGTTTCTGTGGTTTAGGTTTCTTAACGGATGTGACATGTTATTTAAATAGCATTGAAACTAGAAGTTAAAAATATCTGCTATTGAAATATCAAAAACTTAGTCCTCTTTGTGATTTCGTTCCATATGTCTCACCCAGTAAGACTGAAGAGTTTTTCTTTGGTATTTTACACCCTTGGCGTCAACGTCGCCAAGCCACTAGTTTCTTTCCCAAAATTAATTTAAAAAAGCGAAATACAGAGATATCCAACGGTTGTAACAAATGGTAAGAACGAGCCGGCAGTTTCAGTATCGTTACATTTTCTTTTTGAGCTACTTCTATTGATTGACTGTCAACATGAGACGCATGACCATCACACACTATTAAATAGGCCGAGAATCATCGACAAAAGGTAGCAACGTTTTTGTAAAATAATGGCGGAAAATTTTGCTAGTCATACACCCATTAGAAATTGCGGCAAATGACATTTGTGTTTTTTTGTGGTTTGTTTTCAGGGCTTTATGAATTTCATATATTGTTCCCTTTGCATATGACTAATGGGGGTGCATCTTCTCCAGCTGCGTTTGCATCAGCTAGAACTGTTATGTTTTCCTTTGCAGATCCGGCTATTATTTTAGAGCATAGGTTCCCAACCTGTTATGAACTACCGCTCTCTTTACAAGAAAAAAAAATTCTGACGCCCTCTTTTACATAATAGTTAATTATACCAATATTATGTCTGTCTATTATAATCACAAATTAAAAATTAATTCTCCCTCTCTAATCGTGCTCCTCGTGGTCGTGGCAAAGAGTCGTGTGATTATTCATTAATTAAAAATACAAAACAATAAAAACATTTAATTCAGACAAAAAGCATACAAAGTGTTAAAACAAAATTATAACTTAACCAACAAATGCAAAGGCAAAGACAAGACGATTAACCAAAATTAGTAGAAAAAAATAATAAAAAAACAAAATTCAATAAGAATCAGAAATATCAATGCGATGGTTGAGGCTGTGGAGTTTTAACAATTTGTTAATACCGGTTTCAGTCGTAAATCACCACGCTCGTTGATCTGCAGACTATTCCTTTTCTTAGACGGTAAATTAGCTACTGCACTGAACCCACACTCAGCCAAATATAATAAAGGAAACGTAATTAAAAATTTCTGTACTATTTTCTAGAATTCAAGGTGAAGAGCTGATATTGATTTTTGGAGCCAGAAATGTTGATAATCATTTTTGAATTTTACTTTTAATTCTTCATTAGTCGAGTGTTCTATAAGTTCTTCTTCTAAATTTGATGATTCTGCTGTATCTGCATTTGTGAAAGGATCTAGAACCCAGGTTAATATAATCATATTTAAAATATCCTGGAATTGCTCTGTAAAATCAGCATGAAGAGCGTGGAGGTGTTGGCAGTAAGTTAGTAAATCGTCCTGTTTTACCGATAATCCTGATAATGTCGGAAAGTGGCTGTATTCACCTTTTCCTGGATTTCTTTTGAATAGAAGAAATTTTCCCACAAAAGCAGCAATGACGTTTTTTGTTTTTACCTTGCAATTGTAAATTATCGTCATTAAATATTTTAAAAATGTCTGTCAAATAAGCGATGTCATTTTTAGACGTAATCAAGTTTCCGCGCAATTCATCGTCTCCATGTTATCAAGGAAGTCCCGTACTGAGTCAAATAGATTAAAAAAGCGATTCAGACAAACACCTTTTGAGAGCCATCGTACTTCTGTGTGTAGGAGCAGGCGATTATAGTCTTCATCATTTTTACTACAAAGTTTAATGAATTATTTCTTATCTTATTGACTGCTTTCATAACGTAATGCAGACGTTCATTAAGATTTTTTGCAACCAAGTGCTGACGATGAATAACACAATGTACAGCGAGTACCTTTGGTGCTGCTTGTTTTCAATGCGCCATGAAACCCTTATGTCCCTGTCATTGCTGGAGCACCATTTGTAGCAACTGATAAAATATTTCGAATAGGAATTTCTTTTACTTGGAAAAAAACGTGCATGGTATCAAATATGGATTCTGTCTTTATATCGTTTTCCAAATTTTTTGCAAAGAATAACTCTTGACAATTTTTTTCTTTTTTTATGAATCGGACGTAAGCCTCGTTATTTGGTAAAGTTGATTCATCGAGTTGAATGGAAAAGTTTTCAAGTAATCACATAATGAAAGTTCAACGTCTTTAGCCATTTCATCTATTCTTCTTTGCACTGCATTATTACTCAAAGGAATTTTTATGATATCTGATGGTGTCTTATGATGAAGAACAGTTTTGATTACCCCTCTGATTGCCTGCATAATTAATTCCTCAGCAATTGCGTGGTTTTCTCGCTTTTGCGATTAATAATGAAATATTATATGAAGCACGAAGTCAACCATCTTCTTCTTTAGAACATGATGCAAAAAAGCTTGATATAGTTGCCTGCTTTAAATGTTTCTTTATAGTCCTTGAAAATAAGATTTTTTTTGTCCTTTTTATTAGCATGTATTTTATTCAAATGCTCTTGGAGCCTAGAAGTCTTCATGGTTTTATTTGAAAAAACTCTTTGGAATATTAAACGCATAGGTAATAATTGGTTTGTTGGAGATTGCTTAAATCCATATTTCAAATATAGTTGGACCTCTTTAATCCGAACTAATAATTGCACAGGTTGAACCGGATTATCGAAATGTTCGGATTATCGAACAAATGACAGAAAATAAATATTTACTTATTTCTCTAAGAATTTTTACATTTTCACAATAAATAATGGTTTATTTTCAAATAAAAAAATTAACTTACTGTGATAAGTTAACTGTACTTATTACATATCAATAACAAAATTAAGTGCAGATTACTCGTCTATATTAAAGTCAATAAAAAATCTAAGCCACGGTGAAAACTTCGGTTATTGTACTCTAATGTTTGCTTCTTCAGCCTATTTGGCTCGTTTTTTTTTATTTCTGATAGAATTAGAATGTGGTGTTTCGATTCATCATTTTCTTGATCCTACTTCAAACACGTAAAACTTCTAACTGCCTCTTTATGATTTACATGTCTTGGTATCACTTCTAATTCTTCGTCGGAGCTTGGTTCATTCTGAATACGTTCTAAAATATCCATATCATTTGTGGATTCCCATGAGTCTTTATGTCCAATAGCCCATTTAAGAGCTTCTTGTTTTGTGACATCTCCAGAAATTTCGTTCATTAGCGCAGTAACCTCCTTTATTTGTCTTTCTATACCTTCCAACTCCATTCTGTGCGTCCACTGTGATAGTGGAAGATTATCGTCTTTAGTCCAACCATCATCAAGAAGTGGTGTAAGATGTTTAGTCCAGGACTTGTGGATAAGTTTCGGCCTTACATCTTCCCATCCTCTTGATAATCCAATAACAACATCTTTCAAATTAGCTTCCTTCAGTTCTGCAGAAATATCTGCACGTTCGGAAGCAACAATTTTTTTAAAAAGTTCGGTTGCACTAAGGGAGTTACATTTGGGGGCAAAAACATTACAATAATTTTTTTATCTTCAGAACATAAGTCTTCAGGGTGTCCTGGGGCATTGTCTAAAATCAAAAATGCTTTGGCTTCTAAATTCAGCTGTTGCATTTTTTTCGCACTGTATGAAACCAGTCCGTGAAAATTTCTCTGGCAACCCAGGCTCTTTCCTGTCCTTGACAAACAATCTCATTTTATGTGTGCCGGAGGCATTACAGCAGGGCATAGATGTAACTCGTTCCTTGCTCATTTTTCTACCTAGAGCTGATGTTTCACCTTGATCAGCAAGTGTTTTTTGAGGAAGTAGTTTCCAGAAAAGTCCGCTTTCGTCGGCATTATAAATTTGATCTGGACACAACTGCTTTTCTGCTATTTTATTTAGAAACGCGTTTTTAAAAGGCTCAACAGCAGCTTTATCACTTGATAATTTTTTCCTGTAATTGAAAGTTGTCGAATTCCGTATCTGTTCTTGAACTTATCGAGCCATTCGGAGCTAGCTTTGAAATTGTCATCGTTGTGAGTCTGACCATAAAAGAATAGTGCCTTCTTATAAAGTAACGTGTTTTCTTTTGAAAGTCATCTTTGCATTAAATTGCAGTACAAACTTAACTCAATAACAGACAAAGGTCTAATGAATAGTGTTCGAATTAAAGAGGTCATACTGTACTCAATATTGCACTGCTGACATTTCTTCTTAGTATCAGACATTTCGGAATTCACAACTTGTTACGATTTCAATACATTAACCTTTCAACCGATTTATAGAAAGTAATAAAACTAATGGCTGTAATGACTTCTTTACTTTATCAGTCACGCACGAGTATGGATCACTGACGAAGTACACAAAAACAATAAGACATTAGAAGAGCTATCCCTGCTTTTTTAAGATCTGATTTCGAGCACGCAACAACTTGTATGCCTTAGTTTGTTTGTGGTGCCCCGGTGTACCTGCTCTGCAAACATGCGTAAATCACGTCTTTGTTTATACTTAATGCTTATTTAAATGTTTTAATGTTTATTTACGCCATAATAATAGATAAACATTTTAGACGGCTAGAAAAAATGTTTTAATGAAAATAGAGTTATTTTCCAAGTATTTTATAATATTAAATTTTTAATTAGGTAGCTACGTCGCGAACGCCCCCTTGACTGTCATAACACCCCTCATTTGCCTTTGGACCCGTTACCGCTCCCACGAAAAGCTCCAGCGCCTACTAGGGGCGATACCGCCCCCGGGAACCTGTGTTCTAGACCATGGCTTTCCTTTTTGCCTAAAAAAAGTTATACAATAAAGCTGCAACACCGATTCATGTTGTTAAATTAAATTTTTACTATTGGGTTATTTTAAACACGGCAATTATTATTTCTGTGTAAACAAATTTTGAGCTTTGTTAAGATTTATTCTTCTTGTTGTTGCGTCTTAGGTGCAATTTTTCCTCGTAGACCGGGTTTTCTTCCTTTAGTGTTTTTACCTTTGCAACATAAAAGCAGAGACATCGGAAATATTTAAAATTTATTTTGTTTAGCTCTAAAATAAAAAAAATTAAGACAAATTTTGCATTTCACAATCCCAAATTTCGGTAGGCGAAAGGACTATGTATAGCTTTGGCACGGCACCACACATCTGGTTGACGTTGACAGAGTTTGTTACATGCAAAATCTATTAAAAACTAAAATTGCCTGAATGAAAGTAAAATAAATGAGGTAATTGTCGATGCTCAGTAAAGATGGTAGTGAGTTAAACTCACAAATCAAAAAAATGAAAGTCGAAATCAAAAGGGCGCCAGGAAGGTTTATAGGTCAAAAAAAAATCTGCACCTTACCCACCAAAAAACCCGCTATCCTGTTGAATATACTCCAAATTGAGCTTGCTTTATAACAGTGTATTACACTAAAACCTGTGTTACAAGCTTATAGGTGTTACGAACCTTGCACGGCCAACTCACACATTTGGAGATAGGGGACGTTCAACTAAATAAGAGTTAAAGGGCGCCAGATCTTTTATAAGTAAAGCTTCTATCTCGATTAGATCAGAAGGTTTAAGCCTGTAACGAATTCCAGATTCGTAGTCCTTGTTGCACAGGTGTTCCTGTAACCAACCACAAAGAAACATGTGTTACCATAAAGAAAAGATAAAACAACTATAATTCAGTAACCTAGAATATTAATAGATATAATTCAACAATGTATAGTATTAATAATGATGATTCAGAAATTTTTGTGATACATTCTAAGTACATAAATAAAAGAAGGGTCAGCAAACCATAATACATAAGTACACCTCGGGTGTCGATAAGCGAAGAAAATTTTCCATTAAATAACGAAGGTTTACAGCATGCAATATCACAGAATTAGATATTGACAATACCTAAATGGTATTAAAACTATTGTAATTGCGTATATCACATAAATTAAATTTCGTGAGTGACCTTCTTTGACAGCGACATAATAATTAAAAAGAGAACTTACCCACAATCCAGCACTTCCCCGAAGAAAACGTTTTCCTCGTTGAGTAGCCTGAAATAGTATGAATAGCAAATCGTGTCAACGCAATGACTCACGAAAGCCGAAGTCTATAAAATTGTAAATAAAAGAAATTAGATATAAGAACCCGATATATCGAATGCTGTTTTTCGTAATTATTAAGAGGGTATCGCAATCGACTGACGTCTAAGAAGTAACATTCGGTGTGGATAATAGGCCTTCAATTATTTATCGATATTCATTATTCCTTGTTCTTAATTAATTAAATCGAAACATGTGGCCAAAGCGTGGCGGAACGGCCTGTGACGAATAAATTATTTTAAATACGTAATGAATTTATAATTTAATTTCCATCACAGTTGATGTTCAATTAAATATTCTTAGACGACTAGACTATTTTGTAGTTGACGGCTTAAATGAGTTGACCGCAACATGTCAGTAACCAGAAAGATCAGCAAAGGGCGTCAAAACCGGAATCTAATTTTAATTCAATATACAGGGTATTACGTTATGAAAATTTTGCACAGAACACCTGTAATTATTAAATTTACACAAACGCAAAGGCCGACAGCTTTGTTACTAATTAGCAAAAAAATTAAATTGAAGTAAGTTTAATTAAATTCAACTAAGTAGGCATAACAAAAATAAAACAAAGTAAAGTATGATAGTTATTACATTATTTAAATGAAATTAAATTAGATTATATAAATTAACAAAATGCAACAATTGGGTTAGGTACATTCAATTAAAATTCGCAAGGCCTTGTTCGCAAAAAGAAGAAAAAAATACAAAATAAAAATTCCGTAAACTACTATATCAAAAATCTTAATATAAGTCTCGTAATAATATGTTGGATTTAACGTGGATATAACAAAAAAAAATGTAAATCGGTTATACATTATCTTTAAAATACTACAAACGACAAAGATAAAGTAAATCAAATAATTTAAATTTTACTATTCCCTCTTCCCCACTTCTACACCACCGAAATTTTTAAAGGTTATAATTAACGTTATCGGTCTATGGCTTTGTTTTAATAAACTGTTTTGATGTGCAAAGGAAACGAAATAAACAGAAAAATAATTTTTATTTTGCAATTGTTGAGTTTCAGTTTATTTTGTAATTTCATTTGTATTTTTTTCAAATACTTTGTATAGGAGAAACGTAAAAAACAATTAAATTAAGCATAGTAGGCAAGTACAATGATTACCTTATGAACTTTTTTTTTAAATCAAATATTCTCGTATTTAAAATTCTAATTTAGTGTTTTTATAAGTATTTTAAATTAATTTAAAATGAAATAAAAAAATTAATATGTAATTTATCAGGAATAATACAAAATTTCGACATTTATCTGAAAAACAATATTGAAATTTCGAGAATTTTGCTGCTAAAAAGTTAAAAATTAATTCAAAAACATGTAGGGTGCATATGTTGAATAGCAACTTAAAAAATTAAAATCAATTTATTTGATTAAGGTACAGTTTAAATTTACATAAGTATGCAGATACATAGGAGTTAAAAAAATTACAAGGTTTATTAAAACAGTCATCGGCGGATTATCCATCTAAAAAAACAAATATCTTAGAAGAAAAAGAAGTTAATAAATGCACAAAAAATTAATAATGAATAAGGAATATTTGGTACGAAAACGAGTGATATTAATTTTCATCTTAATTATTGTGTTTTTTAGTTAATTAATTAATATGTTTACAAATAATAATGAATTTAAATTGTATTTAATTATGGTTTAACCAAATTGTTTAATTCAAAACTATTTCGACGTCTTTGCCAAACGTTTTTTGGCGCAATGAGCTATGTTTACAAGTGCAAAATAAAATCGAAGCCATAAAATTGATTATAATTAACGAATCAGAATGCTGAAATGACAAATACTTTATTGTTACTAACTATAAAAAAAAACGTGTACGTTGTAATCATAATAATGTCAATGTTTTGCAATAACTGCTATAATTCTTTAACAAATAAATACTTTCGGGTTTTGAACCGCGTTCGATATTTACAATTTTCACGAAATTCATAAAACTTAGAAAGCTTACAAACTTGGAAAAATGTTGACGTTTCGACAGTCATGTCGCTGTTTTTTTCAGCAAACCTGAAACTAAAGGTATAGGATCCTGACCAGTGGCGTAACGATCCCTCCCGGGCCCCCGATGCATGGTTGATCCGGGGCCCCAGCTTACAAGCAAAAAAAAAGACGGAAAAAGGAAAATTTTAGACACTGTTTTCATTTGCGTATTTCGAACGTTTAAGAACAATCTATTTACAGTATAACGATAACATACTTAGATTCTAACCCTCCGGACTTTCGTTTTAACGAACGCATCGATAATCTCGTCCAGATTCGATCTTATTGAAAAATATTGAATCCCTATTTTTCATTTTAAAAAATCATACCAAAATAAATAATTACTTTTTGTTCTCAACTGTAACAAACAAGCAAAAAAGAAACTTCAAATGGGGGTTCCTTGTAGTTGGAGGCCCCACTGCGTTGCATCCGATGGACCGGCGGTAGTTACGCCACTGATCCTGACAATCCTTTATATTACGCCGTTCGGGTCAGTTGTTCGTGACTGTTTCGTTTCATTAGTCTTCCGGAACATGTTTTTCTATACTGGTGCTAGATCGATTCTATTATCCTTATTGAAATTGTCGTACTTCTGGATTTTGATGGCTTCCTTGTATAGTCTAAGCCAGAAATTTTGGGATTTAGTCAACATTGTTGCCTCTTCAAATTTTAATATGTGACCAGTGTCTAAGAAGTGTTCTGCAGCAGCAGATCTTGTGTTCTGTTTCTTTGTATCGACGTTATGTTTTTTTAATTTGGTAGCTATGTTGCGCCCCGTTTGTGCTATATAAGCCAGCCCACACGAGCAAGGGATGTGGTAGACTCCTGGTTCCTCGAGTATTGCTTTTGTTTTCTTAGATTTGAGATATTGGCGGCTATTTTATTTGTTGCACTGAAGATCACTTTGATATTTTTCCCTCTAAGTATTCTGGTTATTTTAACCGTGCAGTCTTTCATGTAAGGAAGGAAGGAACTTGCACGGGGTCTTCCTTCTTTGGGTTTTCCTTACTGTGTTTGTTAATTGCTCGATATATGTCTGCTTTTTTGAAACCGTTTTTTATTAAGGCGTTCTTAAGGTGACCTAGCTCGGTCTTTAACGTGTTCGGTTTACTGGTCGCCTTGGCCCTGTGTACTAAAGTTTTTAGAACTAAAAACTTTTGAGCAGCTGGGTGATGATGTGATTCGACGTTGAGGTATCTGTCAGTATTTGTCGGTTTTCTGTATACTTGATGCCCCAATATATTGTCCATCTTTTGAGTGACCAATGCGTCCAAGAACAGAATGCTTCTGTTTATTTCCGTCACCATGGTAAATTTGATGTTGGAATCTAATTAGTTGATCTGATCCAGAAAGTTGTGTAGTGTTTCTGATCCATGCGACGAAATTACAATATAAATATTTCATTGTGAAAGGACAAACTGAACAAAATGAGAATTTTGCTACAACCTTGAGGCAAAAGTATGTGGTGAAATAATCTGGTATACTTATTTTTAGTCACAAACATCACAGCAAATTTTAGAATTTTTTTGTATACAGTTCACTTCTTGTGCTACTTTTTTGACACTGTTTGCAATGAATCAGTCTTCAGTGGACAGATCGCTATATTTTTTGGAGCTTGCAGGACACAAGTTATAGAAGATAGTTTTGCCTTTTTTGTAATCGTTGTTTCTCTTGTTACTGCTGAAGAATCTACTTTATACTTTCTTGCTTTGAAAATTATCTTTTTAAAACTTTTCTGCTTGATCCGTCTCAAGTTTTTCTTTAAACTAGGTGCCGGACAGTATTTCAATTTTTTGGCTGCGTTTTTTTTATTTTTTTTTTTATTTAGATTTTCTTTAGGAAGCGGAATAATTTCTGCCGGAAAGCAGCTTGTTTTTTGGGTCTACTGCAGACGTAAAATGTATGTGATAAAGGTCATCAGTTGAAATTTCTACTGCTGAGTTACTTACAAGCTATTTCTCAACTGCTTTTGAAGGATTACATGTTTTTTGACTGCATTTTTACGCAACGCGTCTAATGGTAGAGATAATTCAGTTTCTGAGTCTCGTTTGCTATTATCAATTTGCTGGATTTGGATTTCATATGCGTGCTTTAATATCATCACAACCTAGAAATGAGTTATATTTCTTCTTAGATTGTTGCAGAAACCAATGTTCACATTGATCTATGTAAAACGTTTTTAGTGGTTTGAAATAACTAAGGTTTGAATTCTATGACTGCTATGCGATGGGATTGTCAGCAAACGTATGAAATATTCTCCACAAAATAGAATAGTTCTCAGTAATCTATGTGATAAATTGCTGTTTAATATCAACAATACTGGATCTTCAAAATGTTTCAACCACAGTGGAAGAATATATTCTATGATCACACCTATAAGTTATTTGGTATATATTCCACTTTCATCTATATTATATATAGAACCCTGTGGAAATTTTACTTTGACCAAAGTAGTTCTATTTAGTGTTCTTCAAGAGATACTATATTTTTATAAACTTGTCTGCCCAAGCCTTACCACCTAACTTTGTAATCGGATTAAATGGATAGTCAACATTATTTAAGATGCCATACTGTTACCAACTGTTTATTACGACGGCTAGCTACGTTGTCGGTGAAAATACTGTAACAGAAAAAGGAAGAAATAGGCGCCACTTTGTTCTACCGGAAAAAACTTTGGTTTGGAGACACAAAGTTAACATACGAACCCGTTTTCTAAGAATTGAGGTAAAAGCAAACAATCATCAACGAGAGAATGTTTACTTTTGCGATATCTATTTTATTAATCCATAACAAGATTAACACTTTGGTTTCAACAACTAAATATAGAAGTAATTAGCCAAAATACTGCATAGAGAAAAAATCGATACTTACCTACCTGCAGTTGCAAACAAAACTTTAATTCTCGTTTAACGAGACATGATCATTAATTTAATATAAAATGCATGACTTACCTCTAATTCTTTAGTTTAGTAGCTGTAAAAAATTAATCTACCGTAATGCTACTGTTGATATTTTCAAAGAGTGTAAGCTTACATTCGAGGAATTAATCTTAGGTACCTTTTCCTTGAATGCGAACAAATGACCTTTATTATATCAATAGGTTTTAGTTTAGTAACAGAATGAATCGAGTTGTTATAAGCAAGGATAGCATAAGTTATTTTTTTTGAAATTGATGTTTTCAGAAATCCTTTTGTGTTAAGCAACCGTACGTGTTCTAGAATTGTTGAATGAAATCGCTCAATAGCGTCTTGAGATTGAGGATGATTTGAAGAGCAAAAGTGTATTTTGATTTTATGTAAACCTAGAAGTTCTGATGTTACGGAGTTTAAATTCTGTACCGTTATCAGCAATAATTTGTTTTGGTACACCATAATAAGAGAAAAAGTTTATCAAATTGTTTACTATTTCTGTACTGGAGAGGGAATTTAGATGGCATCTTTTCAATCCAAAGAGCATTCGTAAAAATTCCCAGTGTTCATTTTTAGTCGTAAATGCAGTTTTTCCTACGTCTTTTTCGTTTATTTCAATTTGGTGAAATCCGCTAGCTAGATCTAGGGTTGTAAAATATTGGCATTTTCCTAATTTGTCTAGTAGGTCTATAATGTTAGGTAAGAGATACTTATCAATAGTTTTTGAGTTTAACTGTCGATAATCTATGACTACGCGCCATTTTAGTTGTCCAGATGTGTCTAGTTTTTTGGAACTACCCAAATGGGCGAGGACCAAGGTGAGGTACTGGGTCTGATAATTTTTTTATTTGATTTTGGACTTCGTTTTTATAAATTAAAGGGTATCGATATGATCTCGTATAAGTAGGGACTTCGTCAGTCGTTCTGATTTTATGTTTTATTTTATTTGTAAAAGTAAGTGGCATATTTTCTTAATAGAAAATGTCAGAGTATTCTTTGCAGATGTTTATGATTGCTAGTTTTTCTTCTTCGTTTAAGTGAATTGTTCTGATTTGGTTAATATTTAAGTTGTGAAAACAATTAGTTTTGATATAATTCAGGTCAAAGATATCAATTTCCGTTCTATCAAAATTTTCTACAAGTATGGGTTGCGAAAAATCTAATGTAATTGAATGAATAGTATTGTTTAAAATTGTAGTTAAAGATTCGCTATATTTTGCAATAGTGAGACATTCGGATATTTCGCAATTAAGAATTTTTTGACGGGGAATTATTTTTCTTTCTAAATTTAGTCAGCCCGAAGACATGAACTTTTTACTTTAGTTTCACGTATATTTGTTAAGAGCTTTTATTAGTCGTTTGTGTGTTAGTATAACATTCATTCTCGATCGAATGCAGGTTAAAGTAAAAGTTTTATAGAATTACAGATTCTTAACAAGCAATAAGATATGAGTTCATTATTTTTATTTTTTTTTCAGTTTGATAAATTACTGCTGCTCACCTGCGGTTTTTTAACTGCGTAAAACGAATAGCAAAAGAACGTTCATAAATAAATGCGCAAATCACTTTCTTTTTTAAAGATATATTTTAACAGGACAGTGCGCGGTCGTGTGTCCGGTTCCATTGGCATTGAATAATCTTGTTTGCCGAAATTTATGCAAATGTCGATTATACGCGATCAATCTTTGATGGTTTTTAATTCTTCTTTAATCAATCAGCGGTTTTATTTGTACCGGTGCAATATTGTGTCTAAATATAAGTATTAATATCCGATTTTGGTTTAAAGTGTCATAAAGATGCAGGTAATGGAAATTTTGTCGCAAAAATATTACATCGTTAAGATGTTATGAGTAAAATTAAGAAAAGCTTAAGTAAGAAGTCATACTGCTTAAAGGTATAGGTAAACGTAAAGTTCTGTATTATATATTATAGTCTTAGATTTATTCAAAGAACAATTTTTCCAACGATTTTTAATTCATTCAAACGTGTTACATCACTTTTTGTTCATTTTGATCTTACTTTGAATTAAGACATTAACAAAGTGAAAAGAAAATTTATCTTTTTATTTTTTAATTACAATTTCAGAATGTGTCTTTTATACAGTTAAAAATTTATCTGATCGAATTTTTTAATTTGGAATTGGCTTTATGATAATTTTTATACTGTCACTGACCGTAACATTCATTACTAAGCAAGTATTTTAATCCTGTATTGATTTTTCTGTAATTAAAACAAGAAAATTACGGCATAAGTTGTTATTAAATATTACTAAAATTTATCTATAACTTTGTGTTACTGAAAAAGCAACAATTAGAATAACGTAAAATGATGAATTTATGAGTACCTTATTCTAATACAATTTGACAAAAATTAGTTCGAAGTCGTGAAATGTCTTATTAGTTAACCCATAACTAAACTTTTGTGTCGGTGTATTTAACAGAGTTTGTTAAGGAATATTTGGTAGCGTAACATTTTATTTGAAACGTTTCAAGTTTGGAAACGACGTTTTGTATTAGAAAATAGTAGGATTTGGCAGTAAAAGTTCGACGGTAACCGTTGCTGCGTTGTTCTTTTAAATGGAAAAGCAATTTGCTGTAAAATAAGTTGGTTTCTTCGAAGATAATGTTTGTTGGTAAATTAGATTTTTATTTGAAGTAGTAAAAAACGTGTATAATTTAAGTTTTGGTTATTATCTGTCGATATTCGATTTCTGCCCCTACCGCTGGTTTGTTGAATTTGCAATGTTAAAAAAATGTCATGTTTTTATTACTGATATGAAAGAAAGAACCTTTGGTATCCGCGGTTTCATAAAAACATATATGTGACATCGATGCCACGTCGATATGTTCGCACTTCTAAATGGGTTTAGTTGTCGCGAGAATTTAGCCGTAACTTAAACGCAGGCGACTAGCTCAGTATAATTCGGTAAGAGGGTTGCAAGTCTTGGTGTGCCAGTTCTATAGTAAGTTAAAAATGCGTCAAAACGAGGAAGTATCAAGAATTTGCAAAACACATGTTTTAACAATAACATATTCATTTTAAAAGTTAAATAATTAAATTACGTTCAGAGATTCGTCGATAAATATTTTGATCAGGCAACACTCCATACACATAATTATATGCTAACATGCGCTAATATGTAATTGATTTTAATAAAATTTAAATAGTACTCGAGTACTTACTTCGTTTACTATGCAGTCGCGAAACGAGTCGACTATTATAATACAAAATGGTAAGAAAAACGACCACAAAAACTTACTCCAACTGAGAACTCTTCGTCACAAGTAGCAATGTTTATAACTTCTTTTACGAACAAATATATGCGTGGTAAGTAAGCTTACGTACGACGGTTACATTATGTGTCGAACTTTTGCTTTGACTACGTTCAGATAATCGAAGAAACTTGTCGAATGTCACGTCAACGTATTCAACGAGAATACAATAAAGTTTGCGACAGAAATTAAAATCAAACCAGTATGCAGAAAATAAGTGAATTCGCTTAAGGCTGACAGTTAGTTATCAAATTGAATACAGTTAAATAAAAGCAAAATGTTACGATATTATAAGTAGTACGTACAAGGCTGACCGGCTGATTAGAGAATTAAATACAATTAAGAAAAAGTATACGATATGATAAGTAATGTGCATAAATCTGACTGATTATTTACAGAAGTAAAGACAATTAAAGAATTATACATACAATACTATAAGATTTCAGAATGAGGTGCGAATCGTCTTCGTTATAAATGAAGTGTACTCCACAAGTTTTATTCCATCCTGAGGTAGCCGTGTACAAATGCAGTGTGAGAGCCCTACGAAATTTGCTAAAAGGTAAAAGATAACGTGACGACGTCATTTTTGAATTGTTTTCATACCTGGGAACGTAGCGTAATTAACCAAACCGCTTAATCTAACTAATACTTTAAATAAGTCTTCTTTAGCACATTCGCTAAATTCTCTCCGTAGAAGAAACGAAAGGGAGTGACCAGCTCTTCAATGCCAAACCAACCGCCCGTATAGATATAAAAAAGAAAAAGAAAGAGAAAAGAAAGCATTTCACAGTTAGCCATAGAACAAGAGCGTACAAATTGCTATCCCCAAATTGTAAACTTTACTCCAAGTCTTAAATGCCGACAAGTAGAATAGGAAACCCAACAAAAAAAAACCTAAACTAAAACTAAAGTGACAAAGAAAGAAACCCAAAGAAATTGATTAGAAATTTAAGAAAAAAGAAATTTGGTACAGCAAACTGGAGAAAACAATTGGGTAGCATCCCAGCTATAACCAACAATACCGACGACGTATCCAAAGATGGGAAGCACCAAAACCCAAAGAAAAGAACCAAAAGAATAGCAAAGGTCGAAAATCGAAAGCCCAAAAAGTGAACTAGCACTTACGACGCTTGCGACGCCGATGAAAGAGAAGAGAACGATTAGAAGAATGAGACAGCAAAGAATAATTAGAAGTGACTGAAAAAAATGCAAAAGCAATAGCAGCCGCTTTTCATCTGAAGAGACAGAACGATCCCTGTGTAGACGCGTAGACCTTGTAGTGACACCAGTGGTGGAAGGCTTTATCGTTGCTGGCAAAACGTGACATGTTCTAATAGGATTGCTCCGCTGTGCGTTCGAACAAGAACAGTGACGTATAAACTCAGCAACCTTAGGTCTCATATGAGGCCAGTAATAATGACACCGAAGAGCTTCCAACGTACTCCTAACACTGCGGTGTTCATGCTCAGATGGAAATGGTGATCGTGGATTAGTTCTTTGCGTTGGTCCGAAGGAACAACTAATTTCCACAAGTAAAGGTCAGACAAAGAAATGCGTACACGTTTACATAGAAGACTATTCACCAACGAGAGAAACGACGAGGAAAAGCAGAAACTTTAGAAACTAAACCTAAGTACCAATGATTGGCAGTAGGCCTAATAATCTTAGAAATTGAAGAAAAATTTGGAGGAAGAGAAGCTAAAGAACGAATAGGTCGTAAAAGTTTCTCAGCTTTAGGACGACAGTGAACACAAGTAGTAGACTCGAGAGTAGTTGCAGAAGAAGGAAACGACAAGGTTTGAAGAGAATCAGCAACAGCATTAGTCGAAGGTGCGGAAGCAACAGTTTTATTTGTATAAACCAAAGATGGTTCTAGAATTCGATCACTTCCCTCAGATGTCGAAAAGTTAAAAGAGTTAAGGTTTGATTCCAAACGTTTGCCTAAAGAGACCTATTGAAAAAGGGACGTAATATCCATCAGTGCGAAATGAGATTGATAAAATAGAGTCAAGTTTTAAGCTGCGTCTTCTCTGAGACTGATTCTAACAGCTGCATAAAAAGATATCGCATAGTAGTAACGTACATCCCAATGGATTCCATAGGTTTCATCATTCGGTTACGAATAGTGTTCATTAACCGTACATCATAATCTAAAAGCAGAAATTCAGTTTTCAACATCGCAGTAAGCTCATTCCAAGAACGTAAAGTATGTCGTCCACTTCTAAACACAAGAAGAGCTTTACCCGATAATACTTCCGGAGCTGAAAGAAAAAGTTGATGCTGAGAAACTCCACGAGACACACAACTCGCCGATACGAATAAGAAACTCGATCAGTAGAGACGGATCTTCACCAGAGAAAGTAATATTCCAATCAGCCAAGTTTATTTCCGAATCAGTCGGATAAAGTAAGAAGTGGTGGTTTTTCATCTGAAGAATACATAGTTGACACACTATAATCACAATAAAACCTAAAACAAGAAACTAAGCAAAGCAGTAAACCAAAGCAGAACACTTGACTGATTAAAACTCAAATCAAAATAACAGTAAGTACAAGTAGCATCACTAATTACTAATCTTATAAGCGAAAAAGGGTTAATCGACGTAGTCGAGTTATTCCAAAAATTAAAGCAAAGTGCAACGACACGTGTCTTACCAAAAATCTAACCTAAAGAAAAGTAAGCAAATTACTAATATAAAGTCAAACCGAAGCACTAAAATCAAAAAAGCAAAAAAGTTAAGGAAGTAACTCCGATGTCAAGTCATGCAGCAATACTCAAAGAAACCAAGCAAAACCTCAAGCAAATCGAATCCACTAGAGACAAAGAAAGGATAAAAGAATCAATAAAACGAAAAGAAATTACAATCGCACACACAAAATCGAGCCCCTGAAGTTGGGCAGCCAAATTTTGTTACAAGTTTATAGGTCTTACAAACCTTGCACGGCCAACTCACACAGTCGGAGGGGAGGTTCAAATAAATAAGAGTTAAAGGGCGCCAGATCTTTTATAAGTAAAACTTCTGTCACTGATGTTCGTGTAACAAACAAAAAGAAAGATATGTTACCATATAGGAAAGATAAAATATGTATAAGAACTTTAAATTAATAACGTAGATTATTAACGAGTCTCAGAAATTCTCAATCCATAAATGCCGGAAGCATCGATAACACACAATACATAAGTTTACACGATGTCGGTAGCAAAAAAAATTACATGACAAATATCGTTTGTACACAGCATGCGATACACACAAAATAATTAGTGAAAGTACCTCAATGGTATTGAAACAATTGTAATTAGGTAAGTTAAAACAAGCAAAATTCCGTGTGTGACTTTTCTGACAGCGACAAATTAATTAAATAAACTTACCCACAATCCAGTACCTACTTGTGCGAAGAAAACGTTTTCCTCGTTGAGTCAGCCTGGAATAAATTTGAAAAGTAAATCGTGTCAACACAATGACTCACGAAAGCAAAAATCTACAAACTTGTTAATTAATACTAAAAGAAAGTACACATAAGAACCCCATTATCGAATACTGTTGCACACATTAAAAGTTGGTTTCGCAGTTGCTTGACGCATGAGTAAAATCTCGAAGAAAAGTTCTTGTCTTCGTTTTTAGGTTTAACGTAGGCCTTTCAGAGTTATACTCGTTCGATTAAGGTATTTGTCGATATTAACCCCTCATCGATCGATAATGCATTGAAACATACAGCCAAAAACGTGGCGGGACTTGCCTGTGATAAATAAACTACTATAAATGCGTAATGAAATTATAATTTCATTTCCATTAACGTCGATGCTGTTAGAAACTCAAAATTTTAAACATCACAAGCCATTTTAAGATGTTGCCGGTTTAACGTCTTGACAGGAAATGAAGTAAAAAGAAAACTCGACAGAGGACGTCAAAACAGAAATCTAATTTTATTTCAACCAATATACAGGGTAGTGCATTTTTAAATTTATGCACGTAACATAATCCTTTGCTATTTTGTACATGCAGCCAACATTTTTGGAAACTTATGTCGTTTGCGCAACAAATCCAATAAATTTTTGAAGTGTATTGATATCGATACTTCGAACAACACGTATCCCCCTTCAATAGAATTTTATCATTCGATCGATGGGATTAGGTAGTATGGTTTTTACCGATTTGAATTCAAATAATTGATTTTGGCTTCTGGAAGAATCGAAAATTGATTTTCATAGGTGAAGTCGACTAATTAATTCGATGTAGAGAAATTTCAGTGTTTGATTTCTACCTTATCTAAAGAACCCTTGACTTTGGTTAAACATTTACCATTGACTTCGGATAATTACGAAATTGCAGATAAAACATTACTTGCTCGTTACCAAAATAGTAGAGTATTGGCTACCTTGTATTGGCAAAATATTGTTAGAGCTTTGAAATTAACTACGCAATCTCCTGAAACTTTACGTGATCTTTTGAACGTTTTTGTAGAGAATTTGGCTGCCATTGGTCAGATTACGGGCATCGATTATTGGGATTTTACATTATTTAATTGGTTACTTAAAAAACTAAATCCAGATACTCGCCAAGGTTTCGAATTAAATCATTCTCATCCACATCTTCATACATTCGAAGAACTTAATCAGTTTCTTAGCGATTAATGTCGTGCTTTAGAAGCAGCGTTCTTTAACTATAGTAGTTTGTCAAATTCTGCAGAATCTCGCGGTGGTCTTCTCGGTACTTCAAAAAATAGTAGTAGTAGTAGTAGTTGGGATAATAAGCGTTCTCAGTATTCGTTTGCAGTGACGACCATTTTGGCATCGCCGAAATCTTTTTTTTTGTACTGCAAAGATCATTCGCATTTTCTCTCGTTTTGGTAAACTCAATGCGCAGGAGCGCTATACAGTAGTCAAAACTTGTCGTGTTTATTTAAATTATTTGAGTTCGCAGCACTTAAATAAAGCGTGCAAGTCATAATCTTCGTTTCGACATTGTTCGGAGCGACATTATTCGTTGTTGCATTTTGAAGAACTTCTTCACAGAATTCGTCACAAACGCGCAGCGTCAAAAGTATTCGCAATCGGCTGTAGAATCATCGAAAGTTTCTTTAGCTTTAACCTCAGTACATTCTACAAATTCAAGTTCGTCTACTATTGTTAGCTACAGTTTGCTTAGAAATCGGATAAATTTCAAACATGTAGAGTACTTTGTGATCCAGTAAATAAAATCAACTTCGTAACGGAAAATTGTCGTAACCGCTTACAATACATCGTCGAGTTCATAGCGTGTTTAGGTGACACGTCAGTTAGAGCTAGCCGCGGGAATACTACCTGCAAGATTCGGTCAGTGAGTTCTTCGTAAGTTTCTGTGCGCAACAATCCCGTCATTATTCAGAAAATTTGTTCAAAACTTCCTCATACTCATATCCACAGCGGTGCTAGGTATTCAAACGTTAATCTACCGAATCCTCGTTGGAATATACCAGGAAATATTAATCTTTTATTAGGTGCAGATGTATTTCCCTAAACAGCTCGTGGATCTCTGTTTCATTTCGCTGATCTTGATGATAATATTGAAGGTCTTGTCGCATTATACAAAATTTTTGGCATCGCATTACAAAATCTTACTTCTTATAATACTATGACTCAACCGCCACCGTATTCGTTTTTCGTATCGTTTGAACTGTCACTTGATGACACTCTGAAATTGTTTTGTAACGTGGAAGATGTTCCTACTAGTCCGTGCCTCACTTCTCCGGAAGATTAGTTAGCTGAAGATTTGTTTTTAAGCAATTACGCAATAGACCATTTGGGGTGGTTTTATAATATCTTTATCGTTTAAAGGTGCCGACTCTTTACTGACGTTTGTAGGGTCGCGTAAAATAGCGCATCTTCGTCTATTAACACGTGAACGTTATTTGAGTTTGCTTCCCATTATGAGGGTGAAATATAATGAATTCGTCCATGATTATTTGAATGCAGGTCACATATCGTCATTTTCATCTGCGGATATTGATAGTGTACATAGCTATTACGTACTGCATTGCATTTTCAAAGAAAATGATCCTCAAAAAATTTGGGTAGTTTTCGACGCTTCGGCTAAGGATAGCGCAGGTATCTCCATCAACGAGACGCTTCTTGCTGGTCCAAAGCTGTTAAGTTACATTAGCGTCATGCTAATTCGTTTTCGGTAGTTTGTTTTTACTTGCGACGTACGTCAGATGTTTAGACAAATTTTACTGAAAGATTGGCATCGGCAATTTTAATTGATTCTTTGGAGATTTTCTACCGATGAAACCGTCCAAATTTTTATATTGAACACTGTAACATATGGTTACGCATCGCCGTCTTTTTTAGCTATTTGCTGCCTCTGGCAATTAGCTCACGATGGCAAAGAAAACTTTCCACTTGCTGCTCAAGCCATACTTTTGAATTTGTACGTTGACGATTTTGTTTGTGGAGCAGACACTTCAGAGTCATTGTTAAAATTTTAAAGACAATTGATTGCACTGTTAAATTCAGGTTGTTTTGAATTGGTCAAGTGGTCAGTGAATTCACCTTTCTTGTTAGCTTCGCTGCCCTCTGAATTTTGTCATAACAAAAAAACAATTCAACTATTTTAAAGATTTCGGGCCTTCAGTAGCAAGCATCAATCGATTCGTTTTTATTCCTGGTTGAACCGGTAAGCGCCCTTTGTACCAAAAGATCTTTTTGTCTGAGGTCTCTCGCATATATGATCCTTTGGGATTTTTATGTTCACTTACCTTCTTTGGTAAACGATCGATGCAGCATCGATGGCTTCTAGGACTAGACTGGGATGCAGAGCCTCCAGCAAACGTTTGTAATAAATGGACAAAGTATAAGTCGTCATTGATTAGTTTGTCAAATCTTCGGATTCCTCGTTGCTCTAAACCAGCATCGTTTGCAAACTGTTCGTTACACGGGTTTTGTGATGCGTCCAAGTTAGGTTACGTTGATGTCGTTTATCTTCGTTTTCTAGTAAATAATCGAGTCTTCGTTTTATTTGTTATAGCTAAATCGAAAGTCGCTCCAATCAAACGACTATTAATCCAGCGTTTAGAATTGTTAGCAGCTGTTTTGCTTTCAACCCTAGTTTCATTTGTCAATTTGATAAATATTAATAACATAGTTGCTTGGAGTGATTCCAAGGTTGTATTAGCTTGGATACGTTCGTTGCAAATAGAGTTTCTCATATCCAAGAACGTATTCCCCCGAGTTGCTGCCGTCATGTCCGTTCGTGTGACAACCCAGCTGATCCAGTTTTACGTGGTCTTCTCCCAGAGGAGTTGCTTAATTATCTCCGTTGGTGGGCGGGTCCGATTTGGCTTTCCCAAGCCGAAGAGTATTAGCTTCGAGAAAAACTAAATTCTTCGATGGAGAATGCAAATGGGGAATTAAGATATGTCACGTTTTTGTGTGCAATGCACTTTTAGAATTACTTCACCCTTTTTCATCGTTGCAAAAGATACAATCATTGCCTTTTTTACCTATAATGCATCGTTTAACTACCTTGGTTACAGAACAAATGGCAGATATACCAACTAACTGCTCGAGTCAGCAAACTTAAAGCATTTCGTTGTGTTCGTGTCGACTATGGTGGCCCCTTTCCAATTTATATATCGAGAAGATGTGGCTCTTAAGCCCGTCAATGCTTACTTATGTTTGTTTGTTTTGCCACCAAGTCATTGGATGTCGAGATTGCCTCGGATCTAGCTGGTGACACATTTCTAGCAGCTTTGCGTAGATTCATTGCCCGTCATGGTCGCCGCAGTCGCATTTTTAGCGATAGTAGTACTAATTTTGTTGGAGCCAATGAGGAATTGATTTCTCCATTTAGACTTGCTGCAGAGGCAGAATCCATTGAATAGATACAGAATAGAAGCCGTTTTAAATACAATTTTTAGTACCGTAAGATGGGGCAAATTTTGGGTTTTTTAAAGGTAACTTCTACAAAAACTTAGTAAGAACTTCGAAAACCAATTATGTGTTACATTTATATCTTACCATGAAGTCCTACAAATATCAAAGTTAAATTTTGATGAAAATTTGGCAAGTCAACCCCATTTTGGGGCGACTTTGCCTAGTGCTTATTAATGCATTTAAAGGCATAGTAGGATACTCCGTGAGGTGTCTTTGCCATCTCTAAAGTACAGAAGGATAAAATAAGGGGAAATAGGAAAGTTTATTAGGTAGGTACTCTTAATTCTTCAAAAATTGGTACATAATTAAGTATAAAACCATTTATTTAAATTCATTCAAAATAATACAAGGGACTACAAATTGAACTTTGACAAATCTGCTGTAAACTCAAAAAGTTGCCGTGTGCTGGACTTCTGGCTGTTCGGTTTGGGTAATATCATTTCTATTTGATTTTTATCTATATAGCTAACATCATCAGCATCTGGAAACACAAATTTATTCTGCGGTTTCTTTCGCAAGAATTTCAGTTCCAACATGTCATCTTCGATTTTCAAAATTCTCCCTATAAAGTGTTTAACAGTTTTGTTTGTTTTGAAGTTAACAAAAACGAAGTCCTCTACTTGAGGTTCTTCTTCTGTGACCATTTATTCATGTTTATCAATTCCGTCATCTATTATTTCTTCAGCTTCTGTGACTGGCAATTCTGTGTTCATCCTTATTACATCATCATGTGATACGCTTTTAACTGGCTTCACGCGTACCATTTTCTTTCTCGTTGCTCTTTGGACGTTCTGATTAGGTGACCTTGTTTCCTTTAAATAGTTTAATAAAGTTTCATCAATTGGTCCTTGCAATCTCTGTTCTACACGATAATTGGGCATCTTTTTGAGAACCTCGTTTCGATTCATAGGACTGATTCCTGTTGCTTTAAATCCATTTTCTAGTATCTCAGGCTCTTTAATTTTAATTTTTTCGATCAACAGGTTTAAAAGGGAGGGAAAACTTGACTTATTCAGTGTTCGATCTCTAGGGTTTTTTATTTTATAGTCTGTTAAAATGCTTTGCCATGCCCCTTTCAGGGACCGAAAAAAACTGACGTCAAGGGGCTGTGTAACGTGCGTTGAATTTGGAGGAAGGAACACAAATCTAATGCCATTACGTTGGCATTCTAATATAACATTAATATTCAAATGGCTTGACAAGTTTTCTTCTATAATCACCTTTGTCCCATTTAATTTTCGAGCCCACGGTAGTACAATTTTCAGGAACCAATCTTCAAAACATGCTGCGTCAAACCAACCTGACTTTGTGCGATTAAATCTACAGTCTTTTGGCCCTCCAACGCACCATGCATCATATAGTCTTTCTGCTTTATAGACTACATACGTTAGCAACATTAAAGATATTGCTGGTTTTGTTGAATTTAGCGCCCTTTCAGGGTACTTACTGCCACAAGAAAAAATACACTTTTGCGAGCCAGGTTCATCTGTTAGATTTGTCTCGTCATAATTAAGCAAATGTGAAGCTGGAACTCCAGCGAATGACTGTTCCAAATTATCAAAATACGATTCCAATGCTTCTTCAGTCTGTTCAGCACGTACGGTTTTTATACTTTGGCAATGCCTTGGTGTAAGACGCCTTTTGTGCCTTTTCAAAAAACCCATCACCCACTCTTTCCCAGGAAGGTTGTTGCGAAACAATTGTAATTGTATACCTTCCTTGTCTAGGTGTTGTTTTACCACCATCCTTAAATCCAAAGCAGTCAATGGACTTCCAAACTCGGCAGTAGCGATTATAACATCCACTAAACTTCTTTCAAGAGTTATTGGAAGAACTAGTTGGCCACTAACGGTACCTGTATGTTTGTTTTTTGTTTTATTTACCAATGTTCTTCTACGAATGTGGAATCTCTCCAAGGCTTGTTGATAGCTTAAACGACCTCTTCTTATTTCCACCAAAGCACGTTGCAGTGTTTCTGGTGAATAATTCTTATACTGTCTGGCAGCCAGACGTTTCTTGTAAATTCGGGGCATCTTAATCTGAAAATGTTCAGGTAAATAGTTATGGGGTGACTTTGCCAATGCATATTAAATCTCAGTATTTTAGGTTAGGAGGGAAACAATCGGTTATGATTAACTGTTTACATTCCCCGCCTACCCTCACGACAGATTAACCCTAAAATAATAACCACAACGGAAATACATACCTTAGCAACACAACACCTGGAAAGCACATCAAATGGATGAAAAAGTTCTTTATTTTTTTAAATAATACACGTGGGTACTATAAGATAACCAACAACAAGGTCTAGTATAGTAGTGTCTCTAGTATCGGCAGCGTAAATATTGATGTCTAAAGTGACACCCCTCCCTAGTAAAACTTTTCTTTCTGCAAAGTCACTCCAACTTACGGTAACGATTAAGTCATCGTTTTTGAGGTATTTAAAGTAAACAATTATTGTGCATTAATTATGTCGGTGTTTTGGGGATATAGGATTGCATTTATTACGCAAATGAAAATTCGTATTTACAAAAAAAAATATAAAAATTTTTGGAAATGAATAGTTGCACTTAACATTCAAAAACAAATTGTGATTCTGAAAAGAACCATTTTGTTATAATCTAAATAAAAGACAATCTAAATATTTTAATTTCAAATAACGTTATGTTTTTTTGGGAAGGTTTAACTACTTACTTGTCCCTATCGTAGTACTGGACAAAAATAATTTTTAAATCCTTAAACCAAACACCGTGTAACTCAGTAAGGAACCACATTTTATGTAAGTGATTTGAGTTAAATCTTAATGTTTTGAGCTCAAGATTTTACAGTACAATTAATGAAACACCATTTATAGAAACAACTAAAATGTATAATCTTTAAACAAATTTGTGTAACTAATAACGCGACACGAATGTAATGGCTTGTTTTTAATCTCTTTTTTAATGTTTTTTTAAAATACAATATATGTCAACAGCATTATTTGTATTTGATGCTGTAAAAAAGTCTTTTTTTAATCAAGTTTATAATGCCATAAAATTTTTATTGATAAATGTATACACATAAATTAACGTTTTGAAAAACCTACAAAGTATGCTTTATAATAGTGTATATTTTATTCCGTTTTGAATAAATAAATATGTAATTTACTTATATATAATATAAACAATAGCGAATCAATTACAAGTATCGTTAATTGATTTATATTTATTTTTACTCTTAACGTAATTGCTATTTACAATTTCATCATCGTTTTATGCGCTAAATGGCATGACGTTGTTTTAATAATAATTTATAATATAGAGCAATTGCTTATGCAATATTTTAAATAATCTTTACATTAGTATTAGTTTTACGAGGAAAAGTTATCATTAATCCTGTCAGGATAAACGACAAGCTTAATGAATAAATAACGTCGAGGTATTAATTTCAATAAGCGGTTTTTTAAAGAAAACATTAAAAGCAATTATAAGGTACTATAAAAGCTTTATTATTTTTGAATTTAATAATTAATAGTTACGGCTAAGGAAAAATTTATGAGTCATAAAATTATGTCTATGAGAAAGCTACCGTAAACATGTATAATCACCGTTAGTTGTCATTATCTTGTACTAAAACGTATATTTTTTTTCAGGAAAACCACTACACAATTGCAAACAATCCGAATTACCAATACTGAAATTGTTATTATAAATGTAAGTAAGTATGTAAACCTATTACGATCCGTCTTTATGTAATATATTCGTCCCGTTGTAACAATAACGACCGCCTGTAGCAGCAATAATATGGAACTTTAACATCTATGTTAGATCCATGAAAAAAATGTGTGCGTGGGTTAGTGATAGTGCATTTAAATTTTATTGGAAATTGTTATAAATTATGGGTATAAGGAAGGTTTTTCGTTCGATTGCGAAAAAATAATCTACTCTTTGAATATTTAACACGTAAATAAATTTTAATTAAAATTTGATTGACACCTTAATAATTGCAATTAATTGTTAATGTTGTTATATGAAAATTAAAAAATATTTACGTTATATCGTGGGAAAAATTTTAATTCTACAAATATTTATATATTTTTTGCAATTGTAGTAATTTTGCTTCAGAATGCCTTTTCGTTTTTCAAATCTTCCTTATATTCTGTATTTGCCAATAACAAATAGACTGAAATAAAATTAATTTTGTGCATAAATTAATGTGTCGGTTTCATAGAAGCACAAGGAGATATTAACAAAGTGCAACCAAAATGATTATTTTTTTCCTTTTTGACGTACGTTTAAGTATTTATTTTTATGTATAGGAATAAAAAAAGATTGTATATTTTAGTAGTTGTTTAGATAATTTAATTTAATACATGTTGAGATGTTCCATTTAAGAGGATCATGTGATAATAAAAATAATTAGTTGATTTATACTAATAGGGCCGTGATATTACATGTAAAAAATTCGTTATAACGACTATAAAAAAAAATTTCTTTTTGTTTCTTAAAGGCAATTTTACGATAGTCTTTATAATTACATAGTTGAAACACACAATTAATGTGTGAATGTCCATCGTTTTGCATGCGTTTCTTTTACGATGATACTTGTGTATGCCTAGAATAATTACTGAGCATATGCTGTACCTATAATAAATTTTAAGTATGTAATAAAATGTAACTGTCCTAAATATTTTTTTCTTGTCAATGTACATTCAATAAATTGTGTTCCAGTTTTTCGTAACATTTCAATTTCCTAAACGATTTGTCTCTATTCGAATTCGTCAGTTTTCCTCGATTACTGCAATTACGATTGGTATTTAAACTTTTCCCGTAAAATAACGCTTTTCCATAAAATAGTAATGACAAAAATTACCATTTATGACTTGATCAGTCCGGTAGTAATATATTAAGTAGTGCAAAGAAGAAAATATTTTATTACATAATAAGAAAAACGGAGCCTTTCAATTGCTGACATGAAAATACAAGAACTTAAATAATAAAAGTTAGCCAATAAAATTCGTTTATAGTCAATAAATTTTCTATCGTAAAATCTTTTAAATGTGTAGGAAGGTAGTGTATTTGATGGGTTATCTGATATCAAGGTAAGTATTTCCACGTTTACTACTAGATTTAAGCCGTTTTGTTTTTAACTTTAAAAAAAGTTTTCCATTAAAAAGTGCATTCTTTGCATTTCGACCTAAATGCATAAAATCATTCGATTTAAAATAAAATAAAAATTTATTTCATATATTGTTTCAAGATTTACTACAAAGAATTCACGATTCCTTTTCAGTTTTAAAATTTTATTAGAAAGGAAGCTCAAGACAGACAGAACAAGGCGTTTACTAGGTAAATGCTACTGAGCTTATTTTTTAATGCAAATTTTAATTTTCTATTAATCAACGTTGATATCAAAGCTGAATTTAATGATTGTAACACTCAATGTAAAAGTAATAGTAACGATAAATGTTTATTTTTATTTAATATTCCTAAAGTTAAAAAAAAATTAATGGCGCCCAACGTTAGTGCCGTTTCAATTGAATTTTAAATTAAGAAATTATATAAATGCTATCAGAATTCAATAACAGATTTTTGGGCAGCATCAATGGTGCGATAATGTTAGAAAACCTCCAGAAGAAACTTATCATAGCCGACTTCTATAAAAGTAAATTGAGAAAAAAATTTGATTTAATAGGAATGGGAATCTTAAGTTTCAAAAATATTACAATTAATTAAAAGTAACTTAATACGTTAATTAAGAAAGTTATATTTTGCTTAAATTAACTAAATTAGTTTTGTTAAACAAAATTTTTAGTTGTTGCGTATGATGTAGTCATACCATTATTTTTCGAGATTTTATAGCACATCTAATAGATTAACGAAACTTCGTGACACTTTGAGGTGGACAACAAATTTAATAAAACCTTATACTGAATTTATTTAAACATAATGTAATTTTGCTAAGTAACAAGAATTACACGTGGGCACTAAAAACTAACAACGAAAAAGAAACTATAAAAACCCACAAATAATGTAAATAATTTTTAACATATTCGACCACGAAAGGAAGGAAGGGATGTTTATGGGCAAGGGACAAATTTTAGTAAATGCACTGCGCACAATTATTGACACTACGTATAAATCTGTTACAAGCTTATAGGTCTTATGAATCTTGCGCGGCCAACTCACACAGTCGGAGATAGGTGAGGTTCGAATAAATAAGAATTAAAGGTCGCCAGATCTTTTATAAGTAAAACTTCTATCTCGATCAGGACAGAAGGTTCAAGCCTGTAACGATTTCCAGGTTCGTAATCCTTGTTGCACTGGTGTTTGTGTAACCAACCAAAAAGAAAGATGTGTTACCATAAAGAAAAGATAAAATAGGTATAACAACTTTAATTTAATAACGTAGATTATTAACGAGTCTATCTAATTCTCAATCCATAAATGCCAGAAGTATCGGCAACACACAATACATAAGTTTAAACGAAGTGGATAGCGAAGAAAATTACATAATCAATATCGTTTGTACACAGCATGCGATACACACAAAATAATTAGTGAAACTACCTCAATGGTATTGAAACAATGATTGTAATTACGGAAATTAACATAAGCAAAAATTCTGCTAGTGATTTTAAATAAACTTACCCACAATCCAGTACCTACTTGTTCGAAGAAAACGTTTTTCTCGTTGAGCCAGCCTGGAATAAATTTGAATAGCAAATGGTGTCAACACAATGATTCACGAAAGCAAGATCTACACAATTGTTAATTACTACTAAAAGAAAGTACACATAAGAACCCGATTATCGAGTGCTGTTGTACACATTCAGTGCAAGTTGGTTTCGCAAGTGTTTGGCGCATGAGTAGGATCTCGAAGAAAAGTTCTTGTCTTTTGTTTTTAGTTTTCAACGTAGGCCTTACAGAGTTATACTCGTCCCATGAAAGTATTTATCGATAATAATCCCTGATCGATAATGCATCGAAACGTACAGCCAAAAACGTGGCGGGACGGCTATCAAATTAAGAAAGAAATTACCAACAAATCCTAACAAAACGGACGTAAATAGCTTACCCTGTGACGAATAAACTACTTTAAATACGTAATGAAATTATAATTTCATTTCCATTACTGTGAATGTTATTAGAAACTTAAGTTCTAAACGACACAGGCCATTTTAGGTAGTTGTCGGTTTTACGTCTTGACAGCAAATGACGGTCAAAAGAAAAATCGGCAGAGGGCGTCAAAACCGGAATCTTATTTGAATTCAACCAATATACAAGGTATTACGTTATGAAATTTTTGCACGTAACAAATCCCAACGATTTACATCATCACTATCGCAATGTAATTGCACAATTGGACTTAGCTTTTAGCCTAGTGGAGGAAGGTTGTCCTTTTTAAGAAAAACTAGCGTTTTTTCTTATAGATTCAATACATTTGTTTACGCGTTGTTCAAGTATTGTTGTTGTTACCGTACAAAGTAAGCTCTGCGCTCAGCTGAAATGCGATCAGTTACGGGCAACTTTTCGCCACAACAAAGGCAACTACAAGAAAAAAAAACAAGAAGAGAAATACACATCAATTAATTATTTGTAAGCAATAACACAATGATTGTAGTATTATCGGATTGTATTAACGACAGATAATTACAAAAAATATCTGCGTAAATTAATCGTGATAACATGCGTATACCTAGTCGTTCAGAATAAGTAATTAAAAAAAAATTGAAAGAGGGCGCTTACTCTGTTTTCCAACATGCGATTATCGCTAATGGCATACCCATTTAACTAGTACGAATTAATGCCGGACCAAATTTGCTCCCCGATTCATTCACGTTCAACTATTGAAATTTTACTTCAAGGTTTTTAAATGTGGGTGGGTATCACTGGGCATTTCGCTAGCATGTGTTGTTTTTTAACGGTAACAGAAACGAAACAATAGAGGAAGTAATCCAGTATTGCCAACGTAGTTTAAACTGAACAAAATTTATAAAAAGCGAGACACCATAACAATGTTTTTTAACATAAACGTATGAGTTAGTGTAGGTGATGTATACGTTGGTAGTAAATGAGTCTTGAGTTCTTAATTTCGATGTCGTCCGGATACGTAAGAGACATTAGCGGTTTTTCAATGAGAAAATGAGACTGAATTGGGATCGGAAGAGAGAAGAAAGTTTTATTGCCCACGGTTTGCTTTCTCTAATGTTCCGCTGATTTAATTCCAGCTTCCCACAAACCTGTAAATTGGAGACTATGCTCGGGTATCAAATACCATTCAGGTCTCAAACGGCTAAATCAAAAAATAACAAAACATTGTTATAAAGAGATGTGGATAATTCCATAAGTTGAGAATGAACGGCAGAAAAGTTAATTTCATTATCGTGTTACGGTAAAACGGTGTTACGTAGAGAAAATAAATTGACACAACTAACGTAACGAGATGTACATTTACTTCAACGGCCACATTTAAAAAAAACAGAAAGAAATATGTAGCAATATTTAGGCGTATGGTATTTGTTATCGACATTGCCAAAGCTATAACGTCTAGGTGAGTGTGATGTGTACTCTCGTAGCTTTATCATGTTGACTTTATCGAGCAGTGGGAATTCCTCACCAGATACTATCTGGAGGGGACCTTCTTCGTGAACCTCTCAGGTTAATTGCCACCGACGCGTACTACATGGTGCACCCCATACAACAACACCTATCTGCTGGTTTGACCTATGCTGCCAACAGTGAACTCGGCGGGATAGAACTACGGTAGAACTTCTCACGTCGACATCGTGCTACTACTCAGGTGGATCCCATTTTCTCGGTTTGGTAAACCCTCGCCAATCACTTTGATTTTACCTAAACTATACTTAATTTAGTTTATAAGATTCTAGGAATTTATTATGTAAGTTATTCATTTATCAATTTGTATCATGCCACACTTACTTATGAAAGGGGAGCTTCAGAAAGTTACACCGTTATTGCACTTATTTAATTGAGGTTAGTTGTTCACATACATCTACTTTAGAAACTACAGGGTGCGTAATACAAAACATCGATTATACTAGCTAGTGTAACTCACAGAACCCGTAGATAACACAAACTTACTGTTACACATATATACTAAAAACGCGCTGTTATTGACGGCCGTATCGACATTTAACAAAGGCCTTCCGAACGTCCCTTATTACTTTCGTGCTTGTACTTGTCGAACCTATTCTTTGTTTGTCGAATTCACTCTTAAAACGTTTCAAAGGTGTACACACTAATTTTATCGCATGTGTCTGATAAATATACATACGAAGCAAGGTTATTTGTTGGTTTCTTTCGAGCGGTTTTGTGTTGGAATAACCCTTCTATTGTGATTGGGTGCACTCGCAACTAGAAAAGATCTGGCGCCTAGGGATATATGATCAGTTTCTTCGGTCAAGGAAAAAAAGTTGCAGATCCTTACCACGCCCTTATATATATACAGTTATAGTAAGATATATATTATTTCTTTTCTTCTTTTTTTTCCTTTGAGAAGCTAGTTGGGAAGCTCACAACATCTCCTTCGTCAACCATCTCTTTTTTTAATTAACCAAGAAATAAAGACGCTACAAATACACATCAAACAATTGTTTGCAAGCAATAATATAATAAATTTAAATTTAGTTAAGCAAAGTTAAATTCAGTTAAGTAAATTAAATATTACAAAAAAATTTTTCAAATTACAAATCTCGAATGTATCTAAACTAAAAAAAAAGCGCACATATTGTAAAGATTGAATTAATTGAGATAAAATAAAGAGAATTAGCGTGAGTTACTTGTGACAGCAAGCGTATATTCGATCTTTGTACGTACAATAGACATAATATAGTTACAGAAAAAGGGTACTCACATTGTTTCAAATATGGTGCTAGCGCTAATGGCATTCAAATCATTTCCCTAAAATGCTGAAAGTTAAAATTAACACGTGAGGGTAAGCAAAATTAGAATAAAATAAAATAAAATCTTGTCAAAAATCAAAATGATTCTTTTACATACAACTATCGAAATCTGAATTGATTTACACTATTAATAATGCAGATGTTCAAATATTTTTTAACTAAATTATCACTGTTTGTTGTGCTAGCACGTGTTGTCTTCTCAACGTTAACAAACAAAAGGGGGGACCGCGGTCTAGGATCTCCTTTTCTCCTGCCTAGACATCTACGATCTATTAAATTGCGAGAAAAAGTGGCGGAATCGGGCATTTAGCTTACCTAAGATTATTCTATCTATCTATCTGTGGTGAAGCTAGCCGAAAAGTAAGCGTAACATCTTAGTATAATAATAATTTTTCTCTTTTTTTCTCCACCTTCACTATTGGAACGTGGCACTGTATCCCATAACAACTCACGATTTCAAGGTACGTAAAACAAAAAACACTTGAAAGCGCGTGAAACCATAAAGGGTCGTAATTTATAATTTAGGAGCTATTTCCAACACATCACTAATGATTCAATATGCTTTTTAACTTCATGTATTCTGCGGATACTGCAACTTCCCTAGGGGTAATTCAACCCTACACCTGGACTACATTTCGATGATTTGTAATGTTTGGTACAGTTTGCGACTCAGTCCTTTTACTCACAACTACTAATATTTAAAACCTCAGTTCGTTACCACTTCCCTAAAGGTTGTGTCCGAAATCTTTTGAAAGAAAACAGTACCACCAAGAAGTGCAAATGAGATGCAAACAGATTTAATTACGACACAAAAGTAGTGTTTGAAAACGACCTTTCATACTGAGAGAAATGTCAAATCAGCAAAAATATATACAGATTTGCTTTCGGTCGTAAAGATTACTCGTTGAGACATGGATCATAAAACTGTCTAATAAATTATAAAATGAATCGCATGACTCAATTTTAAATGTAATTTGATAAAACTAACACAAAGGAAAATGAGTGTGAATGCACTCGGAATGTACTTAATACAATGAACGTTTAAACAAATGCTAAAATATATTTATTTACAATTATATCTCGGAAGGGAAACATAAATTACAACTGGAATTTTGACAGAACAAAAAAAAAATACCAAATCGACGTAAATGCAGAATACGGATGTTTAAACAACGTAATAATTTCTTAGTATTTGAATACAAAACTTTACTTCCAAAATTGATTGACAAATAGGAATTTAAAAACATAAAATATTTTCCTTAAATCAACGTGAAATCAATAAAATTCCAAAATACATGAAACCAATAACATTAGCTCAAATACTGGGTCTCTCACAAAAGAAATCGCACAAACTCAAACGACGGTTACAGTTGATGGAATTTAAAGGAATCTAGCGTGCATATCAATGCAAATCGGTACAATGAAACTCTAATAAATAATACAAAATAAATAAGGAATAAGGCAAAAACGTTTGGGGGAAGCTTTTACGTGGTATCATCCTGTTTCGCGACAATGCTCGGCCCCATGTCGTCAAAGTAGTAACAAAAATTACAACAAAATGTAAGATTTAAAAGCATTCACCTTATAGCTTAGATTTATTATTAACTCCTTCTAAAATACTACTGCAACTTCTCTGGACATCTCAAGATTTTCTCTCACATAATGTGAAATGATGGAATCCATTTGTGCTTAGAATAGGTTTTGTTGCTCTTTGGTTGTAACTCCAAACCTAGCCTTTCTAGAGCCTTAGTAAATGCTCATAAGTATATCGAAGAACATTCTATCGATTTTTGGTTCTGATTGTTATTACATTGGTTTGTACTTAATCTCAGATAACGTTGTTATTGCCAGAAAACGAGAGTAGAGATTAATATGGACCACTTGGTGGTTTTTGGATATGATGTATGACATAAATAACCTGAAAAATCTCTCAGATTCTTCCTTCTCTCAAGGACAAATTTCCTACACTTTCATCTCAAGGTGTATACCAAATTCCTTGTTCATGTGGTTTAGTCTACATTGGTGAGACCGGTCGTTCCGTCATTACTCGCATTTCAGAACATGATCGTTGTATAAGGAAAAGGCATATTTCTAAGTCTGCGGTTGCTGAACATCATTTCACTACAGGTCACAAGATAAATTTTGATAACGTTTCGGTCGTTGCCAAATCTCCCTTCTTTTTTAACAGGAAATTTCGAGAGAGCATAGAAATCATCAAACACCCCAAAAAACTTCAATCGTGATCATGGTTTCGAACTATTCCCTCTTTGATTCCCGTTCATTAGTCCTTTATTGAAAACACGCCCCCTTTCAACCGTAACCCAATCAGAGTCGAGCTTAACCAGCCGTGACGATACTTCTTCTTTATATACGGAGACTATTTCTTTTTAAGTCACTTCTATGGAGTTTAGAAACTGGATTGGTTTACAAGTTGATTACCTAACTCTGTAGTGGTTCTTTGTTAGATTTTCGTTTGCTTTTTCAAGTTTATAGTTTTCTTTCTTACCTTTTCAGAGTTTAGAAACTGGCTTGGTTCACAAGTTGATTACCTAACTTTTTAGAAGTTACGGTTACAACATCGAGACGGTTCAAACCCGGAAGAAGTTCTTATCTTAGTATAGACTTCGGCCGTGGAAGCCTTCGCTATTACATTACTGTGATATTATTTATTTTTATTTAATTAATCCTCGTCGCCACTGTAATGTACTGTTGAAATAGTCATTTATATTTATATTATAAGGTCATTTCATTTTTTTACGATATGGATATGTCGGACATCGTCTGTGGTGTACGAAGGTTTCAGGAGATCGATGTGAATCTGTTTTTCTTGGCAAAGTGACGTCGTTGCAAAACAAGATAAGAGTTTGCTGCGTTTACCAGATCTGCTACTTTTACAAACGGTTTTATTACATTAAGCCTAAATTTAGGTTTATGTTTCTAATTCGCAGAGATTACTAAACCATTTATTGGAGCTGATTTCTTACATCATATTTGTCGACTCATTTACCAACAATGCTACAAAAGCTTGAACAGCATCAGAACAAAGATACTTCAGTGTTCACGTTATTTTAGGAAAGATTAAGTTTTACAAACTTTTCAAAAAAATTTTTGAAATAACTCAACCATTCCTATGCTAAATATCCTTAAGCATTCAACAAAGCACTATATACGAACTACTCCAGGATATCCAGTTTTCTGCAAACTCCGCCGCCTTATGACTGATAAACTTCGAATTGCCAAGAAAGAGTTCAAGGCTATGGTTGAAAAAGGTATTGCAAGACCATCAGACAGCAATTGGTCATCGCCACTACACATGGTCTCAAAACATAAAAATGACTGAAGGCCGTGTGAAGATTACCGTCCACTAAACGCTCGCATCATCGCCAAGTGTTATCTCGTACCACATATCAAAGATTTTGCTCAGGCTCTTCAAGAGAAAACAATCAAGGTGAATGACAACCATTAGACTTCTTTTTAAATATTTTTTTTAACATCTGAAAAGAAGCATGGAACCTGCAATCACGAACTACTAGCAATCTACCTCGATATCAAGCATTTTAGTCACATGGCAGAGGTAAAACAATTTACAATTTTTACAGATCACAAGCCGATTATATACGCGTTTTGATAAAACCTGAGATATGTTGGACACGACAGCTTAGTGATTTAAACAAGTGTCAGATTCAGATATTCTTTATTTTTCTGGTGCTTGTAATATATAAATTAGGGTAAGTGTTTTTCTTAAATATCGTTAGATTTAATTAGTTCGTGTGGTTATAAACGTGTAAATATTTTGTGTATAAATAAATTAGTTTTAAAATTTGTTATATTAGTAATATAGACTCAAATGACTTAGAATGTAGTTACAACATAATGAAAAAACATATCTGTAAAACTGCATTGTAAAAAATTCCATCCGAAACCATTTATAAACACATTTTTATATACAGGTTAAGTACTTGAACATCTAATATACAAATTAAATAAAAAGTAAACAAGAATGAAATGAGTAGTATGATTTTGTAGTTGTACAGACAAAATTAAATTCCTGCAATTCAAATTAACTTAAAAATGCTTTTGATGCTTAATTAGTTATTAGTTGTGTTTGTGTATCAGCCATAATTAACAACAAATATTTGGTATATTATTTCACTATAATTACTACTGCTACTAAGTATGTATGTAATTATTTTTTTTAATTTCTGTAATTAAACTGTACTGTTACGGAAGGAAATTACTTAAGTAAATAATTTATAAAAATGCACACAATTATGCAAACTACAGTGTGAAATATCATATAACTATTTAAACTACTATATGCAGTATATAATATTGTTACGTATCTGTTTATTAAAAACTAATTTATTTAAAACGACTAAAAATACGTTTACTTAATCTAGAAATATGTACACTTTTAAATTAACCGAACTTAATTAAATCTAATAATATTTAATGAAAACACTTACACGAATTTATGTATAACCGTTGTATAACACGATAACTAACACGAGATAAGATAACGTCCTCGGATTTCACACTGTAAGTCACGTTCACTCGATTCAGTGTACACTGTTATTTATTTAAAACTCTCGCACGTGCTAATCACTTATTTATCTTCACTTGAATAATCTTCTTAACACATTCGCATTCCAGCAATAACTGACCTACGATCTGTCTCGTAGCTATATATAGACATACGGAAATCCTTCTCGATCGTTCCTCACTTTTCGTTATAACTTCTAGAAAATAGATAACAGCCTTCTAGAAGGCTCTTGCGTTTGCAAGTAATTTCTTGAACGTTTCACTGCCCCCTTCTTAGGACTGTTCTGTCCCAGGACAGGAGACTGGATGCGACACCGGTAAAAGGGATCGTGGCGATAGCGGCAGCTTCCTCCATTTCGGCAACTTCCTTGACCATAAAAGTAACAGTCAATGGACTTTTCCTGACCCAATACTCTCCTCGGTTGGTAACTACAGACCAACACTTGAATGCCTGTTCCTCGGAAGACGACCTCCAACATGTTTCGAACTGTCCTCCAATTCAGTTGGTCTAAGCAACAACCAAGCTTGGGTACTGCCAATTTCTTAACATGATGGAACTCCATTTGTCTTTTGAGACTCCATAATGTTCGCCACAGATCTTTGTATAACGGCTTGACACGTGAGTATTTCTTGGTGACCAGATAGAAAACGAAGCGTCCGTCACCACGTAGTCCTAAAACCTTTCCGACTGCCGGTTGCTGTCTTCGTAATTCATCTAGCTGCCCAAACTTCTTTTTAAACACGACTGCAACCCCTTTGGACATGTCAAGGTCCTCGCTCACGCAATGTGCGATGGCGTAATCTTTTTGTGTCTGGAACAGGTCTTGTTGTTCCTCGGTGGTAACTCCGAACCTAGCTTTTCCAGAACCTCCGTATAAGTTCATAAACTTGTAACGATTCCGTTACTGTTACTATTTGATTTTAAATTATTTATATTATTTAATTAAAATTTCCGTGTAAACCTTCCTTTACTTTTATTTTTGTGTAATCTCACCTTTTAAGGCGTTGGCATCTTGAGTTTCATTCATTACTCAGCGCTTGACGTGTATTTAGCGTTTGACTTGCGTGTCACTTGGAAGCCATGTAATATTTTTTTATCTTACCTTATATCTACATTATCTTTATTTAAAAAAGTCTGTGTTAATAATACAGGTATGTCTTTTATTTCTATTTTGTTGGGTTTATCTAATTCCCAGTTTCTATTTGTTTTAGACTTTTTTTTTTTTGGTACCGATTTTATCTTTAAATGAAATTATCGTTACCTATATAAATTGAATGGATTGGGTGTACGAATAACACCGTCAATGCCAATTATCCAAATCGATTTTCGTTAAGAAAATATACCTTAGTCCTAAATTTTTGATGGGAAAATTTACCAAGGTCATTCGCCAGCTTTAACTTTGCATTCCGGTGGAAATTCGATCCGTATGCGTGAGTTGGTTTTATCTACATTCCTTTCGTTGATTAAAGACTGCCTTATCAACAAACTTGGTTTTCTTCTTACAAAATAACATATTTAAACGTAACTTATTAAATATAAATGCAAAAGAATAAAATTTTCTCTAATTAATATCAAAATTACATTTGCCTATTGCAAATATTTAAAGTAACTTAATTAAAATTGTTTCTCTTAGTTGTAAAGAAGTACCGGTATTATCTTAGTTTTAAGTTTAATTAATTAAATATTGAAAATTTCAATTTTTAGATTTAAGTAACCGTAATGAGTTTTACCTTATTGTTTTTGTTGTTTTGTTTTTGAATATAAGATTATAACTATTTTTTAAAATTGAATCAATGATTTTTTTTCTGTGTAACTTTTTCTTTCAGATAAGACTTTAATAGTTTAGTCTTAAAATGAAACTATTTGGCATCCCTGACATCAGAAGTTAATTGACCAATTTTGACAATTTTTCTAATTGTTTGATTGATTTCTTATATTGTTTGTTAGCGCGCTCTTCTCTTACCTAAATTACCTGAGTTGCGCTACAAACTTTTCGAACTCCATTTCTTCGATTGGATTCCTGGTTCTGCTACTTATTACTCTGGTTCGGACCTGAACTTGCGGATTGTGGTTATCGCCAGCAAACGGGGCTAGACGATCGACGTGGACCACTTTTGGCTTGCCTCTGGGCGGTTTTCGGATGCGGTATATAACGTCGTTAATACGCTGCACGACTTCATAGGGGCCCTCCCATTGCCTTTGCAGCTTCGGCGACAAACCACGTCTCCTTTGAGGGTTATACAACCAGACCATATCGCCAGGTTGAAACCCACCATTTTGCGCCTTGACGTCATATCTTGTTTTCATCCTGTCGCTGGCAATTTGTGTGTTTTTACGAACCTCTTCATGTACTTCGTCTAGCCTCTTTGCCAGCTTGCTGACGTAATCTTCTCCAGCGACTTCCTCTTCCGGTCTTCGGCCAAATTGAAGGTCGCATGGCAATCGTATTTCACGACCGAGCATTACACAGGATGGTGTTTGGCCTGTGCTTTCGTGAACGGATGATCGGTATGCCATTAGGAAAAGGTGCAAGTACTGATCCCAGTCTCTTTGGTGTTCGGACACTACCTTGGCTAAGTACTTGCCCATTGTTTGATTCATCCGTTCAACCATGCCATCAGATTGAGGATGGAAAGGCGTTGTCCTAGTCTTCTTAATTCCTAACAGTCGGCAAACTTCTTGAAACAGCCCAGACTCAAAATTGCGGCCTTGATCGGAATGTAATTCCAACGGAACTCCAAACCGGCAGAAAAACTCCTTTACTAATACGTCTGCGACTGTAGCTGCTTCCTGATTGGGTATGGCGTAAGCCTCCGTCCATTTCGTGAAATAATCCATCGCTACCAGGATGTATTTATTTCCCGAATCGGATTCTGGGAACGGCCCTGCGATGTCAATCGCTACTCTTTCCAAAGGGCTTCCTACGTTGTATTGTTTCATGGGTGCTTTGCGCTTTCTCGCTGGACCATTTCCTGAAGCGCAGACTATGCATTTACGGCACCATTTCATGACGTCCTCTTTGCAGTTCATCCAGTAGAATCGTTCTCGCACTTTACCCAACGTCTTCTTAATGCCAAAGTGTCCTCCTGATGTCCCATCGTGGAGATGCTTCAACACTTCGGTCACCCTGCTCTTCGGCACTACCAGCTGTAGTCTGTTTCCCGTGCCCTCGGCATTTTCTAGGGATCGCTTAAGAAGACCGTCTTCTACTATCAAGGAGTCCCACTGCTCCCAGTACGCTTTGATATTTTTGCCCAAAGCACTCACTTCTTCCCAGGTTGGTCGTCGGCCGCTTTCTTTCCAGTCCATGAGTAGTCTTATTTCAGGATCGTCTTCTTGTTCGCGACGTAACTGCTCAGGTTCCCATTCATCATCAACCATAGCAGTTCTCCGGAGGCATTCGACTTTTTCTTCCAGTCGCGAACAATGGCTGCAGTCCGCCGGACATGGTCTTCTGGACAAGGCATCAGCGTTCCGATGACTGCTTCCGGCACGGTGTTCTGTGTCGTAGTCATACTCTTGCAGTCTCTCGATCCATCTTGCTACTTGTCCTTCTGGGTTACGGAACTGCAGTAGCCATTTTAAAGCGGCGTGGTCTGTTTTCAGTAAGAATTTTCGTCCATACAAATACTTGTAGAAATGTTCGATGGACTTAACGACTGCTAACAGCTCCCTCCTAGTCACGCAATAATTTCTTTCTGGCCTAGACAAAACCTTGCTAAAGTACGCGATAACCTTTTCATGTCCATCTTGAACCTGCGAAAGGACCGCGCCTATGGCCATATTGCTTGCGTCGGTATCCAAAACAAACTTTCCATCTTCTCGTGGATAACTCAAAATCGGCGAAGTGACTAGGGCCTGTTTTAGTTGATTAAAAGAATTTTCGCAGTCTTCATTCCATCTAAATTCTGCTTTTTCTTCGGTTAGTTTTGTCAATGGTTTGGCAATATTGGCAAATCCGGGGACAAATCTTCTATAATAAGTACACAACCCAAGGAAACTTCGGACCTGATGTTTGTCGATCGGTTTTGGCCATGCTTGCACTGCTCGGATTTTGTCTGGGTCAGCCCTTACTCCATCTCTAGATACGACGTGGCCAAGGTATTGGACTTCCTTCTTAAATACGTGGCACTTCTTTGGGCTCAGTTTGAGGTTAACCCCACGTAATCTCTGGAACACTTCCTTCAAGTTGTTGAAGTGCTCTTCAAACGAACTTCCAACCACGATCACGTCGTCCAGGTAAACCAAGCACGTCTTCCAAGACAATCCGCGCAAGATGGTCTCCATCAAACGCTCGAACGTTGCAGGAGCGTTACACAGGCCGAAGGGCATTACAGTGAACTGCCACAAACCAGTTCCGATCGTAAAAGCTGTTTTTTCACGATCCTCGGGTTCTAATTCTACCTGCTAGTATCCACTCTTTAAATCTAACGTAGAAAACCACTGGGATCCTGACAGGGTGTCTAGCGTATCGTCAATTCTGGGTAAAAGGTAGCTGTCCTTTTTGGTCACGTCGTTTAGCTGCCTGTAGTCTACGCAAAACCTCGTTGATCCATCCTTCTTCTTTACGAGTACCACTGGGGATGCCCATGGACTACTTGAAGGTTCAATCACGCCTTCTCTTTCCATATCCGTAATTATTTGTTCGGCTTCTTCTCTTTTCGCCAAAGGAAGTCTGCGTGGATGTTGTCGTATCGGCCGAGCGTCTCCGGTATTAATTTTATGTTTCACCACGTTAGTTCTTCCTTTGGAGCCACTCTCCAGCGCGAACACATCTTGGTACTCTTGGATCAACACTTTAACTTTAGCCAGCTGGTCTTGGCTGAGGTTTTCGCATTTGGTGGTAAGAACGTCCAATAGATGTTGTGGACACTTCTTTGGCGACGTATCTTCGTTCGACTTCACGCATCTCACAATTTGTGATACTGGCGTGCATTGCCCTACCACGGTCTTTTTTTTCAGCGTTACAGGATCTGAGTTGATGTTTAAGATCCTTACTGGCATCATCTTCTTTACTCGTACTAAGGTTCTGGCAACGAGTAGTCCCTTTTCAACTAAGCCGCCTTCCATTGGTTCAATCGCGCGTATGTAGCCTTCCCGGAGACTTCCATCCAGGCGTGCCATCACCACACTTTCAGTCCTTGCAGGCAGAGTCAAGTCTTCACTCAATAAGACTCGCACGGCTGCCTTCTCTGACGAATGAAAAGGAATTTCTTCATTGTCGATCTTCAGGACATCGTTCTTCATATCCAAATGGAACCCATACTTCTTTATCACGTCCATTCCCAGGATAACTTCTTCCGTGATGTCGGCTACCAGTACTTGATGCTCGAGTACTCCATTTCCCAAACCAATGGTTACTTTGACTTGTCCGTGAGTAGGTATTTCGTCGCCCGTCGCTGCTCGAAGTCGTACTGTTACTGGTGATGTCTTCTCGTTTTCCAATAAGATGTCAGGACGAATGATGGTCTTCGTCGCTCCCGTGTCAACCAGTAACTGGACGCTTCTCCCATTGATCTTGCCATCGAGATAAATGCTATGCAATTTCTCTCTAGGCGATGCCATTTGGATGGTAATCTCCGGGGCATGGCTCGTTGAGGTCGACTTTTGCCCCATTCGGTCGACCTGTTCTAGTTTTCCGGACGCTCTTCTGGTCTTCTTTTGGGCTTAGTACAGCGTCGTCGTACGTGGCCCACTTCCCCGCAGTTCCAGCACGTCACTTCTCTTCCTCGAGCTACTTGTTCCCAAAATATACGTCGCACTATGTCTTCAATGCTTTCTTCTGAGTTCGAAGGTATTTCTGTAGCACAACGGAGCTTATGGCTGCTTCGGTGCGACGCTTGTTTTGCCGCTTCGAACTCCAAAGCATGGGTTAAAGCGTCATCCAACGTTTTCGGTCGTGCTAACCGTAGAGTCTGCTGCGTTTCGTTGTCTCGAAGGCCGTCTACAAAAGTTTGAATAGCCAATTGCTCCAAGAAGGTATCTGGCGCTGTAGGATACGCAAGCCGTGTTAGTCTGGCGATGTCAGCCTCAAACTCTTGAAGACTTTCGGCAGCTTTCTGAACCCGACTTTTAATTTGAGCCTGGTATACTTGTTGAAGATGAGCATCTCCATATCTCATTTCTAATCGTGATATTAAGAGTTCGTAATTTTTTTGCAGGTGGTCCGGAACAGTTTGTAAAATTCCAAGCGCTTCTCCACGTAAGGACACTATTAAAGACGTCGCTTTCTGCTTGTTGCTCCAACCATTAGCAGTAGCTGCGGCTTCAAACTGCTTGTAGTAGGTTGACCATGGAACTTTACCATCAAAATTCGGTGGTACAACTTTGAACTTGTGGGTGGTTTCTTCCCGACGGTCCATTATTAAATCTTCACTCGTGACACTTCCTTCACCATGGTAATTCATTTGGTTCATTCTTTCTTCGAGCAGTTTCATTCTGTCTTCTAATTTGTCCTCTATTGCTTCTATTTTCTCATTCACAGATTCGCAAATTTCTTCTTTCAAATTTAGCGTATCTGCTTGGGTTTCTTCTTGCGCAATTTTGATTTGATTTCCTACACTAACTTGTATTTGTTCCTCAATAGTCTTTATTTGATTTTCCATGCTCGCTCGTATTTCTTCTTTTAAACTTCTTGAATTTTCCAACAATTTTTCTTCCATTTTCTGAGAATTTTCTTCCATTTTCTGCGAATTTTCGTGAAACTTTTCTTCCATTTTTCTATTCATCGATTCTTGACCATTTTTTATCGATTCAAGAAATTCAAATAGTTTTGCATCCATTTTAACTGCTTGCGAACGCGTCACCGGCATAAATTTAAATATAACACGAATATAAAGTTTAAATACACTACTTTTTAAAATGCAGTTTTTGTATAACACAAATTTTAATAACGATCCACTTGTTAATATTAAACCACGGAAACGACTTTAATTAATATCGCGAGCACGCACTTGTTAAAAGAAAAAGTTTAATAAACACTATTTTATACTTTATAAATAAACACGCGTATCGCGCAATCAATTACGGAGCGATATTAAATTACTTAATGGTATTTACACTAATAATTCGCGAACGATACCTCACACCTGACACCACTGTTACGTATCTATTTATTAAAAACTAATTTATTTAAAACGACTAAAAATACGTTTACTTAATCTAGAAATATGTACACTTTTAAATTAACCGAACTTAATTAAATCTAATAATATTTAATGAAAACACTTACACGAATTTATGTATAACCGTTGTATAACACGATAACTAACACGAGATAAGATAACGTCCTCGGATTTCACACTGTAAGTCACGTTCACTCGATTCGGTGTACACTGTTATTTATTTAAAACTCTCGCACGTGCTAATCACTTATTTATCTTCACTTGAATAATCTTCTTAACACATTCGCATTCCAGCAATAACTGACCTACGATCTGTCTCGTAGCTATATATAGACATACGGAAATCCTTCTCGATCGTTCCTCACTTTTCGCTATAACTTCTAGAAAATAGATAACAGCTTTCTAGAAGGCTCTTGCGTTTGCAAGTAATTTCTTGAACGTTTCACTATACAATAATTTTAACAAGTTTTATTAAAAGCATTTTAAATAAGTGTAATATAGTAATTTCATAACCAATTTTGAAAGAACTCTATATAAACACTAATAAAAAAAATATAGTGCAGTGTACGCCGCTTAATATAATCACGTTGGAACTTGGTGTTTTTGATAACAATAACCGAATGATAATAACATCCGATATTTAAAGAAATGTTTATTGGTTAGAAAGGAGTAAACTCGTAGAGCGTGTATCTGATTAATTTAGAAGGTAAAATTATAATATCAATACAAGCAAAATAAAAGTTCTAATAAAACATTAACGCAACGTAAATGGCTAGCGACTAACTGAGTTGAATTCGGAGGTTTGGATCGTAACATTCGCATTAAGCAAATATTGAATGTAAAAAATGTCTTTGTTATTTGCATTTTGCATTTAGCGACACTATCAATTTCGTATTAGAAAAGTTATACTTCCGATGTGGTGTATTATGAATGGTGGCGGTTTTTTGCTTTCTTCTTTTTTTTTTATTTGTCTTTGGAGTTGCCGTCATCTATTTTGGCATCAACTAAGACTCAAGTTATTTTTTAAAGTAATGTTTGTTTTGGCTTGTAGTTTTCTGTTTTGGTGTTAAGTGAAATTTACAGACGCCCTCTTGTTTTTTGGACTTCATGAAATTCGTTTATCTTGAGAATTGCCTCTTCATTTTGTCTTGATGTTTAAAATAGCTTGTTTTGCTTATTGTCATCGCTGTTTGTTGTTGCGCGTTTGAATATTCTGTGTTGTTATTCTAAGAACAGTACATGCCAAGGACGCTAAAAATACAAAGCAACTCTAAGGTAACGTGTTTACAGATGTTTAAAGGAGTTAATCTTATGTAGGTTTGTCAAAATACGTATTTGAGTAAATACTTTGCGCAAATAAAACAAAGCTGATTTAATCAACTAAGTTAGAGAGTGGGTTGACGCTCAGCGTTAGCTAATTTTAGACGGCACATAGTCGTCACACCGATGATAACTGATAAACAGACTTCAGACCATATTAATTTACATAAAAAAGAGATCCGACATTGCTTGAACTTGCAAATAAACAAAAAAAAATAGAAACGAATTTGAAAAGAAAATTGATAACATAAACTTAATTGTGATTACTATAAACGAGTTTTTTTTATGTAGTTGCATATGTCCGGTCCGTTCTTTAATAAAGTCATAATATTAACGGACTAACATCATCGATTCTAATAAGCGGCGTGCACTATATATGTAAATATGTAACTTGTTATCAACCCGCAAATACGCTTATTGAATTTTTATCTAAATTTGATATTTAAGTTTTAATTAGGTGTTTGTTAAAAGAAATTCGAAGTGGAAGTAGAAACGATTGTAGAAAATGGCATAGAAAATGTTTATACGTATAGGTATATATAGTTTGTAAATAAAATGAATATAAAAATTTACATTTTATTTTATACGTAATTACGTAGGTTGTTAAAAAGTATTCTGTAAAAGGATTAACTGTAGCAAACTTTATTGCAACTCTCTTAAAAATGTAATTGCTAATAAAAAACAGCAATATTAGCAATAGTAATACATTTATTTAACAAGAAATGCACACATAAATATAATTTTATAATTAAAACTTTGTAAAGATTTTGTCTGCGCCACAGTGAAAGACATTTATTAAATTCTACCTGAGTTTAGTAATTTTAAATAAACACTAATTTACAATTACATAAAAAAGTTACATAATTACAATGTTTTCTGTAGGTGTTGTTATAAAGTATTATCTTTACTACTCGAAGTAGTTTACTAACCTTGAAATATTGTTCATTATATTTAAAGCAACAAAATGTTTGTTTTTGTCATAATTAATTGATGCACATAATAATTTTTGCATGTTAATAAAATTATCGATCAGAAAAAAATACTAATACTTGCTAATACGCAGGAAGTGAAGTCCAAGAAGCACCTGTAATGGTATAGAAAAACTTGTTTTTCCTTATTAACGTTGAATAATTGTTATTAATACAACATTATTCTAGAGAACCAGTTTCTTAAATTATAAACTTAAATTACAACACGTTGGCAAAAAACTGTTGAAAATTATAAGGAAATAAAATTGCTAATACGTAATTCGTACACGAATATTTTTCTTTAAAATACATCTATTTTACATTGTAATGTAAATACCTCCTCAAGCTATTTTTGCAAAGACACATAGTTCATTTAACAGTCAAACGTCCGGTTGCGTAAAACAAATTATAATTTTTATTTATTGATTTGACAATGCCTTTGACAAAACAATTGATTTTGTGCCAATGACTATACTGAACAATATGACCACGTAGTCAAAGTTAACAATGTTTTATGCAACCGAGCCAAAATCGTGTTGCTGAAAATGCAATTTTGACTGGCTTATCATTGTCGAGCAAGAAATCTTGAAACCTCGCATTTAGTTGTTGAAACTAATTAGATGTAGGTTGAATAATCGGTTTAATATTTTGCCCTCAACCATGTTATATCTGCAGAAAGAAACAGATTTTGGAGACAGTTTTCCATAATACAGGTTTCCCGATAACGTGTTAGATATCAGAAGTAGACTAGATACGTAGAATAATACTACAATTCATAAAATTATTAGCGTGGTGCCACTACGCCTAAGAAAGTGGGACATTACACGTAGTACTATATGCCTAAAGCATCTATTAACGATGTATAACACGAGATTAATATTTGTGGTGCATAGCGTGCCTGGAAACATTTCTTAACGTTATATTTATTTTTAGAACACTTAATAAGAATGATAGCCTGGAATAATTATGAAGAAAACTTGTCAGGCACGAACATATAAGTTTTGTAGTAGAATAAATGTAATGCCAGGTTGCCAATCTATTAATCGAAACACTAAATGCAGAATACTTGGTACATCAAAATGAAATCCAGAAATTTTTTCCCAGAAAGAATAAAGCTTGGGAAGTTGTTTCAAGTGTCAAGATTGTATTGGTTTTGTCGATGGAACTGCCGTCGATAAGGTCTGAATTTGACTATATTTGATAAGAGGTTTGCCTGCTCTTTTTCTATTTTGATCGTCGCAGTAATTGCTGGAGCTGTTTCGCGTTTCTCTAGTAGTTACAGCAAGTCTTTCAGAGTTAAATCGGTTTTCTCTCCCAACCAAGTGTTAATCAAAGAGAGTCCTAACCATTGATGTACATGGAGGTAACCAGTCATTAACCTCAAGACGTCTTCCTTCATTGATAAATTTCTTTATGGTAGTTGAGGCCTTGAACCTGCAGCCAGTTTAAGTATCGTATTGGGAAACTATTAACTTACTTGTAATTTATAATATGAACTGATCAGCCTTCAGAGATATGCAGCATTGGAAAGAGAATAGTCCAGAACAAGAACTGTGTTAGTTATGCCATAGAGCCGCCTACAGACGGTATGAGATTCTCAGCAAGAAGCTAACAGACTCTAAAGGTCCAACAACTAAAACCAACATAGAAATTTCAAGCAAACAGATTTTAATTGAAAGTCGACACCAGTAGAACTACCTAAAAAGCATAAAAAGCAAATCAGTAATCCAAATGTTACAACAACCAAGTACAAAAAGCTAAACATTCTTTGTGTGTATCAATCAAAGTAAAAACCAACCTGCACTTATACAAAACTAAAAAAAAAGAAAAAAATTAAGAGCAAATAAGAAAAAAAACGGAAAGGGAAGGTCCGTTAATTACCTAATCGCTAATGATATAAATATCCTCACTTACACTTTTACCTTCAGTGAAATTTACCACTTCGAAGATGCAAGCTGCAATGTCTTGCAAAACGTCAATTGCTTTGGGTTCACGAACGACAATACAGAAAAAGTCAAGTTCTACTTCTTGTTTTGACTCTTCAGGAGAGGCTAGGACCAAGCCTAAAAAGTCTGGGTGTTTAACTATGAAGCGGTTTGAGCCAAAAGTCGCTTCTAAGCATAAGCAAGAAAATTGCAAAGGCCTAAGATTCTGTAAGATATCATTATTAACTATAGAATGAATACCAATTACATACATACTGTCCTAAAGTGGAAACTTTACTACTAGATTTTAATGGCGACAAACGGTATAGAAAGCTTAATAAAAGAAAAGATAAATTCTAATGCCAGTGAAAGAATAGTATAGATAACATGCTAGTCCCAAAAACTAATGTCCGCTAAGTCCTGAGGAAGATCGAGAAGAAAAAAACCAAAAGAAATTGTTACGCTGGTTTTTTTGAAATAACAAAAAAAGGCAACGGCTAACATAGTTTCTCCGGAGAAGGAGTCGCAGACTTTGTGATGCTAAATTATAGATTAAAGCTTAAAAATGGCGTCAAGGCGATGTAAGATTAAATTAGGGAGATATCGTCTAACTCTACCCGTAGCTGGGAAAAAAACAAATAACAGGACAGAAGTAATAACACATAATACTTATTTATTGTATCATAGAAGTAGTTGAAGAGGATGAAGACAGTATATAAGTTTAGTTATATAAACATAGCAAACAATATTCCATGGGTTGATATTACAGGCCAAATATAAGTTACGCCCTTTGTCTGGGCAACACGTCCTACATCTACGTGCCCTAATCAATCTAACTTTAAAATTTAACGAAGGAATGACTTTACTTTATTAAGTTAAATTTCAAGAATACGAAAATCAAAGTATCGAGAATCAAAGCGCACCGGATAAGTACGTGACATACAAAAAAGTTTAATATTAATTGTGATTACAACCTAGTATGTACGTGTGGCCATTCCAATAATCGACATAACCAACGAAGTAAAATAGAAAATACAATACTTACAGTTGTGTATTATCCAGTAAGCGAATAGCTAACTCCGTACCAGTCTGACGTAAGATGTAATATGAAATTTGACACAAGCGTACATACTGTGTTAGCACAAGTAATTTGAGTTAATGCATACAATATTTGACGTAAAAGAATGTGCCGAGCTTCCTTCTAATTAACATCGGACTTGTGTAAGTATTTCTTTCCATAAAGTGGTGTACAACCCCTTAGCCTTCAGCGACCTGACGTCATGGAAACTTTTCGACAATCAGGCGTTTTACCAACGTCACTGATAAAAATACAGGTGGAGAGATCGGACCCGCTAAATAATTTATTTAAGCCCTCAATACAATAAAACGTTATAAAATTACATACCCCAAAATAAGCTTTCACTCAACGCTACGCAAAATTCGCCCACTTATTCACGTGGAGTGGCGTAAACCAATTTAATAATGAAAGTCTTGTTGGGCCAAAAAGACCGCTAAGAACGGTATTTTACAAAACGTTAGCAGCTGGCTATGAAGAAAAAGGTAGGGATGTCGATGGACAAATTTTATACTTGAGAAAAATTTTTATATTCGAAAATTGAACTACCAACTTTTTAACATAACAAAATTTATCAAAAAAACTTAATTAAAAGAAAAGAATAGTAGTAAGTTCAAAATAGGAGACAATAAATAGGTAATATTCAAACTACAACCAACAAGATACCGGCGATATACTCAACGTCAAACGCCAAAATTCAGCAAGTGGAACTAAAATTTACGGCACTGATAAAAAAAGCAAACGATTTAAAAAAACGACAATAAAGCACAATTAGACATGTCCAAAAAAGTAACAGTAGAAACAGAAAAACTAGCATTCCGAGATAACGTAAGTTCTTTATTTACGCGTGTAGATGATTTTAAATCAACACGAGTAGTAGAAAGCTTCGATGTATATGGCAAGTCATGACGATGTGACCTAATAGGATTGCTCTGTTTTAAGCTTAAATACACTCAAAAATCAGACGAAAAAACACCTGCATGCTTACATAAGAAACATTGAACAACACACCAACAAGAGATGAAGAGAAGCAGTAACTTTAAATAGTAGTTTTCTTTCCTGGTAGAACATATCTAGGGATTTCTGTCCGATACAACAAATGTTAACAATAAAATATATAGCGCTGCCCGTTTTATTGTTGTTTCTAAGTTGGCGGAAAAGGAAAGATTCACACTCGAGCAGAAAAGGAAAATAGTTTTACTATTCGCAGTAATAAAAAGTGTGATGTTAACATAGCAACGTTTTCGTGCTCATTTTGGCCGAGGTGAGCCCCTTGTAGACAGGCAATGAAAAGACTTGCAAACATTTCAAACAAATAGCATGTTGAATCCAAAGTTCTGTTACAGCTGCGTGCCGCAATCATTAACTTTTTTTCACGTAGTGACAGAAGACCACTACACATTTCATTTACACTGAAGAAAAACATACTGCAAAACACAATTATAACAACAAATATATAAGACAAATAACTAAGAGAAAGAGGTTACGCACAAGGTAGAACTATAGCAGATAAATATGATAAAATATGACAGTAAATAATATTTATGCAGGCCCTTTAGATTAGGCAACACTACGTACATACGAACAAAACCTTTAGCTTAAAATTACATTCAAAAAAGTTTACATTGCTAAATACAACACAAATGCCAAATATCACAAGCTTATTACATGCAAAAAACGTTTTATAGGTACATAGTCGTTCAATTGTGCGTGCATACGGCTTACCTTAAATAAAAACAAATTTTATGTAAAAAACGAAGTACTTACAATTTTGCACTCCCGAATATGCAATTAGTTAATGACATTTTCAACACAAATTTCCTGAAATTATAAAATTTAAACTGTTACATATACATTGTTACCACAAATAAATTGTTGAGTTTCATACGATATGTTAAAAAACCCAAGTGCGTTAAGCTTCCCGAAGTTAGTGAAGATATTTCAGTAAGTGAGCCCTCTAATTTTATCGCAAGACTGTTTGCAATTATAGGAATCAAAACGGTGGCTTCAATGTCATCTGACATAGTTTCCAAAAACACACCCAAAACAATTTTTAATAATCCATGGGTGTCTTATTAATCTTTCATAAGAACTTTCGAAGATGAAACACAAAATAACACAGCAAAATAAATTTGCTTTTTAAAATGAAAATGTATTTTTACCCCAGCGAACTTCTTACAATTTATTTATCTAAAATGAGTGTGGTTGACTTAAGATACTTAAAATGTGGAAGCCTCCGGGTCTGACATTAGCACACACGTGCAAATTTTTTAACGCACTAAGCGGAAATGTTCTTATAGAACTTCAAAATGCAAAAAGTCGTATCATAGAACAAAATTTCTACAGCACGAAAACCATACCAAAATATTTCATATGTGACAAAAGTCTACGGTAGAGTCCGAAGCTGATGAGCTATGACGAACTTTAACAATCCACGTAAAACTCGATCTCATAGGTGTTTACATATAAAAAAACTGTTAAAAGATCCGAAACAAATTCAGACATCGCGTTGCAAGCGCCATTAATAAATAATTGACCTTTTTTTTTGAATAATGCTGTATGACTTTTGTTACTGCAAGTGATTATTATTATTATTATTATCTAAGGATGCTCCCAATATGGTCTCGGCGCCGCGACCTGTAGATCTATTGTGCTCCCCGATGTTTTCTACCCTTCTAGAATACCTGTATCTTTGACAAAGTCCAGGATTTCAGTAGGGCGAATCTTCGTTACTTCCTCTTGTGTAATCTTTTTATTTCCAAGTAGGCATTCCCTTGCTTTTGTAAATGCTTCACAGTGGCAGATGACATGGTATGGAGTTTCTTCCTCCTCACCACAACCCCTGCATCCATTTTATGCAGGTGTTTGTTTAAACGGCAGTGGCCTGTCACCATCTCTGTCGCAAGTTTAGTCTTCGTCCTACTTAACTTTAAGATGGACCTTGCTAAACCCCCGTCGGGGGTTTCCAGAAAGATCTTAGAATGATCCTGTCCTGGGACTTTCGACCAGTGTTTGCAGTGCTCTTTCGTGAGTATTGCTCGAATCTCTTGTTTGGCTGTGTTATATGTAATCCCACAAGCCGGATCAGGACCTATGAATGGTTTTGCGCTTGCCGCCCTGGCAAGCCAGTCAGCAACCTGGTTACCCGCGATTCCCGCATGCCCAGGTACCCACAATAGTGTAACTGTATTACACTTACCTAGTGCGTTTAGCATTTGTGTGCATTCAAGTACTAGCCCTGAGTTCACCACATATGAATCTAATGCTGCAATCGCTGCTTGTGACTATAAAGATTCTCTTTTTAGAAAGGTATTTTTTTAATAGTTGAGCAGATGCTGTCAGGATTGCATATACCTCGGCTTGGAACACGGTCGCTTTTTGACCTAGGCTTACAGAGATTCTGCAGCCCTGTCCATTGCTCCCGTACACTCCAGAGCCAGTGCCCTTAGTGGTTTTTGAGCCATCTGTGTAATACACGATTCCATTCAGCTTTGTTTTATTGGAATTGTTCTCCCAGTCGTAACGGGTGAGGATTGTTGTCTTAAACAGTTTAATAGGACAAACTGTTTTGGGTATTCTCTCAGTTATCATACTGAGGTTTTTGGCTTTAGAGATCTCGTCAAAGATGGTCGAATGCCCCACCCTTGACGATCCCTCCTCCCCGTTAACTCTCAGACGGTATGCCCTGCTGAGTCCCTTCGCCTTAATTACTAGGTGTAGTGGCGGCAGATCCAGGAGAGTTTCCATGGCTGCCGTCGGGGTGGTTATTATTTCCCCCGTGATTCCAAGGCAAGCTCTGCGCTGTACCTTGCTGAGTGTCTGTATGGCACTCTGGGTGAGTCACTCGCAGAGTCACTTCCTTGCAGGAGATCGCCCTTTCGGCTGCGTTCACTACTCTGTCGACGGCAAGTTCACAGGATTTATCTGGTTGATAGGCACATTGGTATTTACTGATGGGATCAGGCCCCAGCACCTCGTCCCTAATGTGTCGCTCAGTGAGTTTCTCCAATAGTTTGAGAAGAAATGACGTTAGACTGATGGGTCTAAACGACTTAGCTAAGGCGTATGAGTCCCGCCCAGGTTTGGGTATAAATACGACTTTTACGTTCTTCCACGCCATAGGTATGTATCCCAGGGCAACGCTTGCCCTTAGTAATGTACATAGTATGGAGGCTAGCAGGTCTAAACCTTGTTGTAATAGAGCAGGGAAAATTCCATCCATCCCTGGGGATTTGCATGGATGAAAATTTTTCACTGCCCACTTAATTTTGGTAGGTTCCCTATATGACAAGCTAGAACCCAATCTGTACTGTGCCCCCTCGAGAGGGGTTCCAGAGTTGTTGATACGTTAGCGTCAGATTTGGTGAGGGTCTTTGATCCCGGAAAGTGTGACTGGAGCAGAAGCTCCAAGGTCTTCTTTACGGTCTCTGTGTAACCCCCCACACTTTTTTCCGATTCTAGCCTCTGTTTCTTCTTGTAAAGCTCTTTGGAGTCTCGCACCTTCTGGAATCTGTTTGATTTTCTCGCAGTGCCTCCTCCACGAGTCACGTTTTGCCTTTCTTATGGCCTTATTGTATTCGGTGAGTGTGGTTTGGTATGAACCCCATTCCCCGGTGTTTTTTGCATTATTAAAGAGCTTTCTTGTCTGAGACCACAATTGAAAGAGTCCCTCATGCCACCAGGGCATTTTACTTGGGGTTCTTTTCTCTTTCGCTGGACAGCTTGCCTCATAGGCATCTATGATGGCCATGTGAAGGTTTTCTACCATGGCCTCCAATCCCGTCGAGTCATTGACCTCGTCCAGGCAGTTCTCGAGCTTGACCTTTAGGTTCTCTCTATAGAGGTCCCAATTGGTTTTTCTCGGATTTCTGCCGCTTTGCTTGACTCAATGTCGAAGCGAATATGTCTATGGTCGGATAGCGATGGCTCTTCCGACACATGCCATTTGTGTACTGAGCTGCAGGCAGTCACAGTTCCGAATGTTATGTCAATTACCTCCCTTCGTCGAATATTGACGAAGGTTGGCTCGTTGCCTACGTTGGTCACCTCTAGATTTTTATTAATAATGCGTTTGCAACAAATAAAGATGTACATACCGTGAACACAAGAAATTGTGATAACCTTCATGTCCCTTTGGCTAGATGTAAAATTGCGTACAGGGCATCTGCCAGTGCTGCGCAAAAGGCCTTTAATGCACTTCCTATAAAAATTAAAGCTATAAAAACTTAAGACAATTTAAATCAGTACTGCACGGATATTTGGTGGAGAAATGCATATATAAAGTTTCTGACTATCTATAATGATTCGTACTTAATTATCATAAATATATTTGACTGTGGTCTTTACGTTTGTTTGTAATTAATGTTAAATAGTGTGATGACGATTTCCATACAACATTGTTTGTCTTTTAAAGGAAATAAAACTATTATTATTATTATTATAATATAAAAGCTTGTAAGGATCCTATACCTTCAGTTTCAGTTTTTACTGAAGAAGACAGCGAGATGACTGTCGAAACGTCAAATATTGTAAATTTTTCAAAGTTTGTAACCTTTCTAAGTTTTATGAATTTCGTGAAAAGTGTAAATATGAAACGCGGTTTGGCCCGAAAATATTTATTTGTTAAAAAATCATGGCCGCGAAAGCCTCAAAAATAACGTAATTGTTACGTTTATTTACCTTGATCATAAATACAACAAATCTAAAATTCATTCTATTAATTAAAGAAAGAACATAGTTATTTTTATAATTTTTGCTGATTAATACTTTTGGTAACAACATTTTTAACTATAGTACGCTATTATAAGTTTTTAATGCAAATCCGTAATACGCTTTGTTATAACGCCAGAATAAAATGCAAGTTGCTAAAAACGCTTCTATGCTTCAATCTACTTACAGATCGTTACAAGTCTTACTTATCCAAAATGGGCTCAGTACATATCGCCTTGTAAATAATCTAAAGACATTTACTAGTAAATAAAATTAATTATTAATGTACGAGTACGATAGGTTAATTAATTAAAGTCGTCTTATATCCGACACTGTTTGTCTTCAAGTAACCGCTGTAGTAAGATTAATCTTTACCAATTAAATTACCAATTACTCCTAACTAAAAGAAAACACCGATTATTTACAAGTTATTCCTAAAACTCACTTACTTACTGTTTAGAAACAAGTCTTACACAAATTGCAAACATTAGAGTTAATATTTCTAATTTATCAGTTTCTTAATTTTTTAGCGTCTAAATTTTAGTGCACAATGCACAATTTTTGATATAACTTGTTTTATGTTTTCAGAAATAATTTTAAAGTGCAGTTAAAGTATATTAATTTAGGTAGGACTTAACAAAGATTATAGAAGTGTAATTAAGTATCCAGTCGTTATATTTGACGATATAATTTTATTGCTTGCAAGACTTACCACGAGAGAGATGTTGTAAACCAAATTAAGTTGGAAATAGTTTTACGGCGAGTTTTAGGATATTTTATTTTTAGAAGTTTTAGTTTTAATGGTTTTTTACACAAAATCACCTTTAACTGTAAAAAATTAAAACAAATTTAAACTAAATTTTAGCTGATTAATCGATTATTTTTAGTAACTAAAAAAAATTTCAACAAAAAAAAACTGCAAATTTTAGCATTTTCTTAATTTTAAATTGAAAATCAATAAAGTTTAAAAAGCGTTTGATTATATTGGTGATTTTTTGTCAAATTGTTACAAGCTAGTGTAGACCTTGTCTGAACTAGCTCACCTCGTCGAAGAGTAGGCGTACGTCTAAAACAAATTATAATAATGGAAGATACACGAAGGCAATTATAAGACGCTCTAACATTGATTTGCTTTGTAACAAAACAGCAGAGGTAATTTCGTAAATGTTTTTAAAATTGTTGATAAATTTTCTTCAATTACGTGTGAGTTTTAAACTCTAGGATACGGTCCACCTCTACCGCTTCAAAGCGCGGGATAATCTTTCGCTCACCGAGTATCTAAGCGGAACTAAAACGCGTATAAAATCAGACGCCTAGCCTTAGGAAACAAACTTTCTTTCAGAACCCGTTCCCGATAGAACCTTTTGCCGATACCTGTACTTACAACCCTAAATAACATTTGACAACTATTGCTACTTACCCGACTAATTTTCTGTAACTATGATCTAAGACCTAAACGACTGTTATTGGACCCAATTATTCTTCGTTTAAACAAACTAACCTGCTGTTTTAAGGTGTTTTAATTTAATTTGCAAACTTAATAATAAATAAGGTAGCTTAGAATTTTTTAAGACGTTGATTTCATACGACTACTAATTTTTAATTCACATTTATAGCTTCGAACGTAAGTGAGTTAAGAAATTAATAAATTGCTTTAGCTTTAGAATTTGTTAAAACGTTTGACACCTGTACGAGTGGAATTTGTTTGAAATTTGAACGTGTTATTTGTAATGTAATTGAATCCAGTGAAAGCTTGAGTTTGTCATTAGAAGTTATTGCAACACTCCGTATATTGCCGCTACCGTAATGAAATTTTACCGTGATTTCTTTGCAAACCAAGTTATTGTAATTAAATACCAGTAGCCAACATATGCCGTAACTTCTCAATGAAAATTCAATTCATCGATAACAACTTATTAATCTGTAAAGTTATTAGCAACAGATTTCTATACGTCATTTTCAGTTGCCTAAGTGCGCTTTGGGAAATAACCCGTTTTGTTACAGCATTCAAACATAGGCTAAGACTAAGCACCAAACTCGCATTAAAATAAAACTACACTATTTTTAACGTTTATTATAGTGAATAATTTTTAATTGTGTAATAAACTTTATGTTGGTTGTTTTTAATTATTTAAAGCACTAAATCAACATGTGCCGATCTGAACTACCATTACCGTTAGTGCCTGTTACGATAATGCCATTCATTTTAGATTTTTAAATTATAGTTACACTTTATTTGTGTCTTCTTGTCGCATTTTGCTAAAAACTCTGCAAGTTACACTTATGTATTTAATATCGAAAAAAAAAACTTGTACCAGATTGAAATTTTGAAATAATATTGTGTGATTATAAAATTTATTTATGAACGAATTTTTTGATGCAGAATTCCTTAGAGTTTTTTACTCTTAGACAGAAATTATTAAAAAAAAATCTAGAAATACTGTATTTAATGAAACGATTTAATAAGTTAGCGTTAAATACTTTATTGCTAGCGGGCCCTTTCCCCTTCATTGACGAAACCGTATCCTTGAACGCGCTCTCGTGAATTGGTGATTACGTAAAGCGGCATAAGCCTTGATTTCTGATAAAGAAAATTGTGCTCGGTGGTAATTCACTTGATATAGAAATTCGGTGAGCTTTTTGCTACTGATAATTCGCACGGAAGCTACTACACCAATACTCGTTATAGATAATTATTCGGTATCATTAGCAGGAAATCCAATAGCACAATTAAAATGCATTCAATAAAAGCAAAAAGCAGGGGTACACAAACCTGGAGCTAGAATCATGAAACGTGTAGAAGTCTGGTACGAATCAAAATTCTCACAAACTTTTAATATATATTTGCCTCTAATAAAAATCGACATCGATAGAACTTCTTAGACGTTAATACATTTTGTATCTAGAAGATTTTTGTATAAAAACATTTAAACTAGGTGGATGTTAGCAAAAAAAAAATCTGCACTTCCTGAACGATTTTTTAACCGGATATCCATAGCGAACAATAGCCAGATGGAAAATTCTGTCTAAATATATCCGTATTACCTGCTCTCCCCTTTGCATTAAAAATATTTACAAGAAAAGTTAAAATTTGACCCTCAACGTGTACGTGTCTTTGCTTCTGATTTTTGCGTGTGAAAATTAGTCGTTCCATTGGACTAACACAAACAATTTATTTACGATTATCACATTCTATCACCGCAGTGTTAGACGCAGTTTAAAAGATTTTTGCTCTCATATGTGACCTATGATTGCTGAGTTCATACGTTACTGTTTTTGTTCGAACTCCCAATAAAGCAATACTATTAGGTCGCGCTGTCAGGATTGCCAAGTACGACAAAGAAGACGTTGGTAACAATACAAGATCTACCCGTTTACATAAGTATTGTAATGTTTCCAGATGTAAAAACCGCTACTTTGTTGTCTTTTTCTAATGGTTCTATTTTTTCCCAACGGCGTCTCAATTTTCGTAAGTGCTAGTTTGGCTTTTGACTTGTCTCTTGGTTTTGGTGACCCAAAGTCATTGAGTTCGTCGTCGGTATCTTGTTGGTTGTAGTTTCGATGCTATTTATTTCTCTCGATTTTGTGTTATGTGCAGGTTGGATTTTACTTATACTCATGTAGTGTTTAGCTTTTTAGGACTTTGTAGTTGTGATTTTTGGATTATCGCTTTATTTCTTTGTCTTCTAGTCCGACTCGTGTCGATTTTTAATCAGAAATTTTTTGCTTGAGGTTTCTTTGTTGGTTTTGTTTTTTTTAGATTTTTAGAGTGTGTGCTTGGTTTTTTTTGTGAAACAATTTCACTACGACTTTTTAACCCAACTATCTTAGTTTTTGTTTGACTTTTTTTCTTGAATCCATGTTATGATCTGCTTTATATTTATATTAGGTTTTCTTCTATCTGTTTTTCATATATTTTAGTTTTGTGAATTATATTAAGTGTTGGACTGTGGTATAAACTTTTCTCTTTCCTATACCTGTTTTTTTCTCTTGGTTTGCTATGGATTGTCGTTCGGTAATGTCTATGGGGCGTTTTTTGTTTTTTAGCGTTTTGATTACTGTGGACTTTGCAAAGAATATCTTTTTTTTTCTATTTTTGATTCTTGAAAGTATTATGCCGCTTCATGCAACTTTTGGACACATCCGATTGTGACCTTTTGTTTACGTTCCTTCTTGGATTGGGTGTTATTTTATTTGGTTGGGTTTTGGATGTTAAGGTTCTATCTTTAAAGTATGTCTACATTTCTGTTCTTCATTTTAGCTAGTGTTTACTTCCGAGGTTTCATATTGTTGAGAGGGATTTGTTAAGTTTAAAATTTTTGTTTTGGGGCCTTTTTAACGAATTACAATCGGCACATAAAAAACAAGCTGAACTCTATTAGTTAATTTATTCACCTCCCACTCCTCGAAGCTTATAAAGCTTTTTTGCTGTGGATTAAGTTACAGGTAATAGACCGCACTTCGGTCAAGTGTAGAGCTTACGTTTAACCGTAACAATACATTAAACCAAAAATATGGTTTTACAATTTATACGCCAAAAAATGATGTAATTTATACTTATTAAGTAAAAAAGACAATCAGCTATTATAGATAATATATTGAAACATTCGCAAAGTTTTTGTAAATTTCGAGAACGTTCCCGTACTTTTTATCCACGTCTAGAACGTTCACGAAAGAATGTAGATGATTCTCTAATGTTTGCAGAAACGTATAAATACGGTACAAACAAATCGTAGGTTAGTTATTTCCGTAATTCGAAGACGGCAGTGTTAAGAAGATTATTCAAGTTTAAATAAATAAGTAATTAACGCGTGTGAGAGCAATATACGAAGTATAATCTTGTACGTGACTTCAGTTTAAACAAACGTTAGTGTTTAAATAACATTACAATTGGTGACAGGTGTCGGGTTTGCGATTTTTAGTGTAAACACCATTAAGCAATTTAATATCGCTCCCGTAATAAAAACATTGATTACGTAAACAAATAAAACTTTAGTACGCGTGTTTATTTATAAAGTGTAATCATAGCTATTTCAGTTCGTTAAAGTAGTGTATTTAAACTTTACATTCATGTTATATTTAAACTTATGCCGGTAACTCGTTATTAAACTAAAATGGATGCAAAACTATTTGAATTTTTTGAATCAATAAAAAATGGTCAAGAATCGATGTATAGTAAAATGGAAGAAAAGTTTTATGAAAATTCGCAGAAAATAGAAGAAAATTCTAGAAAAATGGAAGAAAGACTGTCCGAACTTTCCCAGAAAATGGAGGAAAATTCTAAAAGTCCAAAAGAAGAGATACGAATGAGCATAGAAAACCAAATTAAAATTGTTTTAAGAGGAACCCCCAGGCAGATATGCTAAATTTAAAAGAAGAAATTTGCAAATCTGTAAATGAGAAAATAGACGCAATAAAAGACAAATTAGAAGACAGAATAAAACTGCTTGAAGAAAGAATGAACTTAATGAATTTTCACGGTGAAGGAAGCGTCACGAGCAAAGATTTAATAATGGACCATCGGGAAGAATCCACTCACAAATTCAAAGTTGTACCTCCAAATTTTGTTGGTAAAGTTCCATGGTCAACCTACTACAAGCAGTTTGAAGCCGCAGCTACAGCTAATGGTTGGAATAACAAGCAGAAAGCGACGTTTTTAATTGTGTCCTTACGTGGAGAAGCTTTTGGAATCTTGCAAACTTATCCTGACCACCTACAAGAAAATTACAAACTTTTAATTGCATGTTTAGAAATGAGATATGGAGATGCTCATCTTCAACAAGTGTATCAAACAAATTAAAAGTCGAGTTCAGAAAGCTGCCGAAAGTCTTCAGGAGTTTGAGGCTGACATCGCCAGATTAACACGGCTTGCGTATCCTACAGCACCAGATACCCTCTTGGAGCGGTTGGCTATTCAAACCTTTGTAGACGGCCTCTGAGACAGCAAAACACAGCAGACTCTCCGGTTAGCTCGACCGAAAACGTTGGATGACGCCTTAATCCATGCTTTGGAGTTGTGCTGCAGAAATACCCTCGCACACAGAAGAAAGCACTGAAGACTGTTACAAGCTTATAGGTCTTACGAACCTTGCACGGCCAACTCACACAGTCGGAGATAGGGGAGGTTCAAGTAAATAATAATTAAGGGCGCCACATCTTTTATAAGTAACACTTATTACTCACTCGATTAGGACAAACGGTCCAAGCTTGTAACGAACTTTAGGTTCGTAATCTTTGTTATCCTGATGTTTATGTAACCACAATAAAAGGGAAAGGTATGCTACCATAAATGAAAGATAAGATAGGTATAACAACTATAATTCAATAATGTAGAGTAGTAACAACTATAATTATATACATGTTAAATAACTAGGGTTCACAGCATGCAATATCACAGAATTAGTTACTGACAATACCTAAATAGTATTAAAACTACTATTACAATTGCGCATGTTAAACAAGGTAAATTTCGTGAGTGACCTTCTTTGACAGCGACATAATAATTAAAAAGAACTTACCTACAATCTAGTACTTGCTCGAAGAAAACGTTTTCCTTGTTGAGTAGCCTAAAATAATAGTTAATCGTGTCAACTCACAAAAGTAGAAATCTACAAAATGGTTATTACTACAAGAAATTAGATATAAGAACCCACATCGAATGCTGTTCCTCGTAATTATTAAAAGGTGGGTATCGCAATCGATTGACTTATAATAATAATCTCGGAGGCAAATTCTGGTCAAGACTTTGTTTTCGGTGTGGATAATGTGCTTTCTAGAATACTAATCGTTTAGTGAAGGTACCTATCGATGTGGCCAAAGCGTGGCGGAACGGCTATCAAATTAAATAAAATTAAGAAAGAAATTACCAAAGAATCTTAACAAATAGGATGTAAATAGCTTACCCGGTGATGGATAAATTACTTTAACGGCGTAGTGAAATTATAATTTCATTTCTATTAATGTGGATGTCTTTAAAAGTAAGCCATACTTAAATCATTCCACAGCACCCGCTATTTTACGTAGTTGTCGGTTTAAAGTCTTGACAGGAAATGACAGTAAAAAGAAAAATTGTCAGAAGGCGTCAAAACCGAAATTTAATTTTAATTCAACCAATATACAAGGTATTACGTTATGAAATTTTAACACGTTACAAGACATGGTGCGACGTGTATTGCGGGAACAAATAGCTCGAGGAAGACCCACGTACGACGACGACGTACGACTGTACTAAACCCAAAAGAAGACCAGAAGAGCGTCCGGAAAACTAGAGCAAGTCGATCGAATGGGGCGAAAGTCGACCTCAACGAGCCATGCCCCGGACATTACCATTCAAATTTAATTGCTTAGGGAGCAATTACATAGCGTTTATCTCGATGGCAAGATCAATGGAAGAAGTGTTCAGTTACTGGTTGACACGGGAGCGACGAAAACCATCATTCGTCCTGACATGTTAATGGAAAATGAGAAGATATCACCAGTAACAGTATGTAATCGCTCTCTTTTATCTTCCCCTAAGCTCAAACGCTTACCTCAAGTAGGCGGGAGAAAATGGCTCCGGCTAGCACTAGTGGAGACGGCGTGCGGTAAGTTCTTTTAGTTTTGGGCGCCATCAAACATACTAAAACCAATTCCACTTCATCTTCTACAGGGTCTGCTCCGTAGATCAGTTCCCAACCTAACTGGTATAAAACCCTTCCAATGACAAGGAAGAATAGAATAAACGCAGGAAAAGAAAATCGCATAAATAACCTCGGACTCGTGTGTCACAGGTGTGAAGCCTGCCTTGCCCTTGAAGTGCGGTGGTGAGTAGTTACACGTGGTGAAGAGTTAAATTTTACTTGTAGATTACTCTGGTTGGGCGGTGGCGGTGGAATAAGTTTGGTGAGCCTGGTAATCCTCGTTAAACGAGTGCTAGTGATCGCAGTAATACCTTGTAAATGTAAATGCAAAACTGCTGGCCACAAAAGAAGGTATAAACCACTATTATCCTGCATGTAGCAGTATTCATTCCAATAATCTTCAGCTGCAGTCGATGCCATCAGCTTAAAACCAACTCGTTCCACTTATATTTTACCACATGGTCTTACTTTACCCAACACCACGAAGGAAGTGTTTTAAGAATGTATTTCCTGAATATAGTGATAAGCCTTATCATGACTTTTTTAAAAATTCTTTAAAAGTTAAAAATTGCAGGCAACCCACACCACTCACACGCAATGAGAATAACTCGTCTAAAGGGAGTCGATGGCACAAGAAAACTAACTCGTTACAAATACGTCAAAGTAACATTGGTTTGGAGTACTCGACCATCAAGTAGCCGACATCACGGAACAAGCTATCCTAGGAATGAACGTGATAAAGAAGTATGGGTTCTATTTGGATATGAAAAACGATGCCCTGAAGATCGGCAATGAAGAAATTCCTTTTTATTCGTCAGAGAAGGCAACCGTGGGAGTCTTATTGAGTGAAGACGTGATTCTGCCTGCAAGGACTGAAAGTGTGGTGATGGCACGCCTGGATAGAAATCTCCGTGAAGACTACATACGCGCGATTGAACCAATTGAGGGCGGCTTAGTTGAAATGGATTACTCGTTGGTAGAACTTTAGAACGAGTGAAAAACACGATGCCAGTAAGGATCTTAAACATCAACTCACATCTTGTAACGTTGAAAAAAAGAACCGTGGTAGGCCAATGCAATTTCAAATTGTGAGGTGCGTGAAGTCTAACGAAGATACGTCGCCGAAGAAGTGTCCACAACATTTATTGGACATTCTTACAACCAAATGCCAAAACCTCAGCCAAGACCAGGTGGCTAAAGTTAAAGTGTTGATTCTATAATATCAAGATGTGTTCGCGCTGGAGAGTGGTTCCAAAGGAAGAACTAACGTGGTGATATATGATAAAATTAATACCGAAGACGGACGTGTCTATAGAGTGCGGAAATTGTAAATTCTAATTACTGCCTTCTGGCAGCGATATAAAAGTGCGAGATATTGGAGAGTGTTAAGGGAACAATAAACTAAATTCAGAAACAAATTCTAGTGGTCTAGCTCAATCCAGTGCAGTGCTACAAAAAAAACTAGTGAGGAAACTAAAAAATATAGTTTTGTAAGTCATAGATTGTAAGTACAGATAAGAAAGTTATACCATTGGGTAGAGGGCCCAAAGGCCTTTCATTTGACGGGTTGCACTTCCCTGAGGACTAAAGGGTTAAAGAGTTATAAGGGTGCAAAGATTTATCAGTCACACACAGATAAGCTCAAAACTAAGAAAGGGGTAGAGTTAAAAAATAAGTGAAAGTGTTAAGAGATAGAAGACTTTCTTAGTTTTCTTCTGACACTTATCGCAAAAAATCTGAAGACATTTAAAAACACGTGGTTTCGAAAATTAGATAGATAAGAATAATTTTTAGTTTTTTAATGGAAACTTTTGTTTTTTAAATTAAAACTTGCTTAAAATTAGGTAATTAGGTTTTAGGAAAGTGATACGGACACTTTGCCAGCAGTTTCAAACTGGTAGGATCAAAAGTTAAAATACAGTAGCAATAACACTGATAAGTGATTCGCTCGGAAACGGTATAAGATTGAGATATGGGGACAAATTAGTTAAATTCTATATTAAAATACCTTCTTTTTAATATTAAACAGGAATTTTTTCTATAGAGGGAAACAACCAAAAATTAATCAAAATAAATACATAGGTACTGTGTAATATAATAAAATAAATTAGAACGTTTAAGTCAATAAGCTAGAATAAGGATAAGGAATTCCATGCAGCTGCTTCACATCTAAATAGTAGCAAAATGTCAAGCGGAGAGAAGACATATAGTACCCCAGTAGCACAAGGAAGAATTATAAAAAAAAGAAAGTATAGAAGCGGAGGACCAGAAGAAGCAGATGCGGAATCAGAGACGGTGCTTGTGTCACCTAGGGGAACAGCTAACTTTTTAGCAGAAATAAGATCACTACAAACTGAGGGAGGAATACAAGCTTCCGAAATTAGCCATCAACTAAGTCAACTTGAAGCCTTTATTAAAGAGAATAAGAATGTTAACTTTTCAATAAAAGAGAAAGTGAGACAACTGATAAAAGGTTTCTACAATCTGGAAAGCAACAGGCAATTAATAGACAATAAATGGGGAAAATATGTAAATGAGATAAGAGTTAGCTCGACTAGGGAAATAACAACATATAGTGAAGAAGTTAGCAATACTGATGAGCCGATAGCAGCTTTTTTTGGAAAAAAAATGTACTCAGAAGTAGCCACTAGTCCGATAGTACCAAAACAATACATCTATAAAGATGCAAAAACGAGCCCAATGAGGTATTCAGAGGTGGTGAAAATGGACACAGCAAGCAGTCCGATTTTTGAGACCATGAAAAGGATAGCACCACAAAGGGCAAAGATGGTAATCATTAATGATAAGGCAACTACCGATATAGAATCTGCTAAGGAGACAGAGAACGAAGGCGATAAATGGAAGACGGTAAAGAAAAGAAAAACAAAAACCAAAAAAGAGAACGAACGAGCAGAAGAACTTGCAGAAAAAAAAGAAAAGGCCAAGAAAAAAGGAAGATCGGAAGCAGTACTGATCAAAGTAGCGAATTAAGAAAAATATGAGGAAGTACTGAGAGATATTAGGAAAGCGGACATAGAAGGTATAAACGTTAAAATACAAGGAATTAGAAAAACCAGAAAAGGTGACGTACTCCTGAAAGTAGAGAAAGGCATAGGGAAGGCGGAACCGCTCAGGGCGAGAATAGCAGCTACGACGAGCAGAGAAGTCAAAACATTATTCACGGAAGTGCTAATGGAAATAAGAGATCTCGACCCCATTTCGAACGAGAGAGAAGTGATGGAATCCATAGGGACAAGATACCCGACATCGAAAGCACCGATGAAGAAAATGTTCGGAACCACAAGGGGGCAACAAATTGCCCAAGTGTTGATGGATATAGAAACGGCGGAAAAAATTACTACCGACGGTCACCTACAACTAGGATGGACATCATGCAGGGTTAGGGAGAAGAAAGAGATACTGAGATGCCACAAGTGCTGGGAAACAGGACTGATGTCGTGGGACTGCAAGGGGCCTGATAGAGGCAGCCTATGCTTTAGTTGCGGCGAAGGAGATCACCTTATCCAAGAGTGCGACAGAGAGGAAAAATGTCCACTCTGCGAAACAATTGAAAAAGGGGCAGGGATAGGACATAGGACCAACTCCAAAAACTGTAGCTACGAGAGAATCAGTATCAAACAGAGGGAAACTAAGACAACTGAATAATGGAGATAAAAACTTTACAAATAAATTTGAATAATAGAAGAGTCGCTTATGACATGGCAAAACAAATTGCTAAAGAAAGAGACATAGACCTTATGTTGTTTTCAGAAATGGGTAGTCTTAGAGACAAAGACATATTAAAAGATAAGAGTGAGAAAGCAGGCATCTGCATACTAAATAATAAGTTAGTTATAAGTACATGTGGGGCGGGTAGGTGTTTTGTGTGGGTTAAATTAAGTAAGATAAGTGTTTTTAGTACCTATTTTTCTCCTAATGAAGACATTGAGGTTTTTAAAGCGGATCTCGAAGAACTAGCAAAGGCCATAAAATCAGCAGCAAAAGGAGGTGCACTAATTGGTGGCAATTTCAACGCCGCGTCTAGTACCTGGGGCGCAACACGAAACAACAAAAGAGGAAACATAGTAGAGGAATGGATGGCTAGCCTAGACCTCATAACTCTTAACAGAGGAAACAAACCAACCTTTGAGAGAGGAAAACAAAAAACCTATATTGACCTAACATTGAGCACCAACGATATGAAAGAGAGAATAACAAACTGGCAAGTCTTAGAAACGGAATCGCTCAGCGATCATCGTTATATCGAATGGATATGGGACGACACAAGGAGCAATATTCTAAAAGGGAAAACAACGGTAACTTCAACCTGGAACACTAATAAACTGAATAAAACAAGGCTGGAGCATATGGTAAAACAAACGGCAGAAGAAGACCTAAATACAGTAGATAAAATGACTAAATTCCTACGTCAACTATGTAAAGAAACTATGCCCATAAGAACAACAAATAAAAGGGGAGAATACTGGTTGAACGAAGAGATCAACTTACAAAGAAGAAGATGCATCAAAACAAGAAGGAATTACCAACACCAGATTAGGAAAGGTGAGGAAGCTCAGGATGAAAAGAAAATACTAAAGGAGGAAAGAAAAAAAATAACAGTGATGATCAAAAAAAGTAAGAAGGAGTGCTGGAAAAAGATCTGTGACGAGCTCGATCAAAATATTTGGGGAAAAGGGTACCAGTTAATCTATAAAAAGATAAGAAAGAAAAAAACTATAATTGATTTGGATAATAAAAAAATGATAGAAATAATACAAAAACTATTTCCCAAAGAAGATAAACTTAAAGAAAGGAACAGATATAAAAACCAGCTTTTGGATTTTGAACCAATATCTAGCACGGAGGTGGAAGAGGCAGCAAAAGGACTTGCTACGGGCAAAGCTCCAGGACCTGATGGAGTTCCTGCCGAGGTGGTAAAAGTAGTGGCTATACAAAGAGCACAGACCTGGGCCAATGTGTTAAACTCGTGTGTCAGAGAAGGTAATTTTCCACTGTGCTGGAAAAAAGCAAACCTAGTACTAATACCAAAGGGAGAGACGAGCTCGACATATAGACCTATTTGTCTGATAGACGCTGCGGGAAAGATATTGGAGAGGGTACTGGTCGAGCGCCTCAAACATAAAATTGAAAAGGAGCTTGCTGACAACCAATTTGGCTTTAGAAAAGGGAGGTCAACAATAGACGCAATAAGGGTCGTGACGAAAGAAATAAAAGAGGCCAACACTGGGACATGGAGGACAAGGCAGGTTTGCCTAGTGATAGCAATAGATGTACAAAATGCCTTCAACTCGGCATCTAGACGACAAATAATGAAGGCACTAGTGAAAATGAAGATACCAGGATATCTAATAAATATACTACAGAACTACTTGATAGATAGAAGCATACAGATAAATGACTCGAAGGGAAGAAATATAGTACACAAAGTAACCTCCGGGGTTCCACAAGGTTCGGTCCTTGGGCCAATCCTATGGAATGTCATGTACGACGGACTTCTAAGATTAAGTATGCCAGATGGGGTTAAACTGATTGGCTTTGCAGATGATCTTACAATAGTTATAAGATCCAAACAGATACAAGAAGCAGTATATAGAGCAAAGATAGCAATGGAAACCATTAACACATGGATGACGGAAAACAGACTAAAGCTGGTTCCAGAGAAAACAAAAGTAGGACTAATGACGGGGCAAAGAAGAATCACAGCGCTAAATTTAGAACTACTAGGGCAAAAAATAATAACCCAGAAAAGTATCAAGGTCCTTGGTATAACCATTGATAAAAACCTCAGCTTCATTGAGCACGTCAAGACGATAACAGATAGGGCTCTTACAAAAGCAAACGCATTAAGGAGGATACTGCCAAATCATGGAGGAGCCAGATCATCAAAGAGGAAAGTTATAGCACACGCGGTAGATTCAATCGTATTGTACGGAGCAGAGATTTGGCAGGAAGCAATCAAATTTGGAACTGTAAATAAACTATTAGATAGGGTGCAAAGAATCCTAGCAATAAGAATTAGTCGAGCTTACAGAACCGTAAACGCACAAGACGTTATGCTGGTTGCTGGAATCCCACCGCTACAGATCCTGGCTAAAAAAAGAAAAGATAAAATGGACACTAGTGCCACAATAGCGGAATGGCAGAAACAGTGGGAAGACAGAGAGTCATGGACAAAAAAACTGATCCCAAACATATACTCCTGGATACACAGAAAACACGGGGAACTGAGTTACTATACGACGCAGCTGCTGACTGGGCACGGTGAAAATGGAGAATACTTACACAAAATTAAAAAAAGAGAAAATGACAACTGCGCGGATTGTAGTGAAAAGGATGATAAAGAACATGCGGTGTTTAAATGTAAAAGATGGAAGGAAGAAAGAAGGAAAATGGAAGAAAAGATAGGAGAAGAAATAAAAGCATGTAACATCATTAGCGTAATGTGCGAGAACGAGAAATAGAAAGTTATCCGCGGACTTATCTTCCTATAAGTGATATAAATTAGTGTAATTGTTTTTATTAAATATCCTTAGACTTACATATCTATATATATAAAAATGTTATGTTGGTTTGTGTACGCTTCAAAAACTCAAAAAGTTCTGCACCGATTGAGTTGAAATTTTAACATGATATAAAATCCGCATCAAGGATTGTTTTTATCTATTTTTTGCATCAGTCACATATCTGCGACCGCAAGAAAAAAATTTTTTTTACGATCAGCTGTGTACCAGTGACCGCGCCATCTGCCATAAGCGATGAAAACACTCGCTGACAAACGGAATAATAATGACGCAGTCACATGATAAACAATTTCGTTCCCAATTACATTGTTTATTTACAAAAAAATTTGCATCTGATTCTGATTATTATACAATCTGAATTAAATATTCACTTAAATCAAGAATTTTTGGTGTGATAGTGTTGTGAACTGCGCCTTTCACCAAATCGTAAGTAGAGGTTATATTTTATATCAAAGATGGACAGTAAAAATATTATTAACTGACAGGCAAAATAAAAGGACTTATTATAATTCAAGTGAATTTCTAACAGAAGTGAGTGGTTATATCTTTTTTATTACATCTAACACGTGGATGTAATTATATTATTTAGTAATTATATTATTTATTTTGGATTAACCTCACTTTTAATGTATATAAATATAATTACATTAAATGTCAACCATTCAATCACAATGTGCCACTGCGAAGCGTGGCAGGGTACAGCTAGTTTTTAGTATAAATTAATTAGTTTTAATAATAAACGTTACAATATAATATAGTAGACACATATAAAAAAGTATTATTAACAACAATTAAATTAATTAATGTTAGCTTTAGTTTTAAGAATCAAATTTATGATGTATAAAAACTACATGTTGGATAAACTAGAAACTGGATTTATTCTGTTCAAACATATAAACATTTTATTGCAATTGATTAAGTTCACCTCCAAACTTTGTTTACGTTAGTGTAGAAAACTACTGAACATTTTTATTAATCAACTTTCCACTCCAATAATAACATTTCTATAAAAAGCAAAATCTAACACAAAAATTTTTGAGAAATTAAAATTCTTAAAGTAAAAAGGTTATCATAATCAACTTTTTTTCCAATTTCAGATATGTTGTAAATTCGCGTTGTAGAAACAATCGTATTTGTGAAAGAATGTATATGAGTACTATCAATTACGCTATCGGGTTTAGATTTATATTGAGAAGATGCTATCAAATAAGTAAAGAAAAAAGTTACGTTGAGATATTGATAATACTGCAATATATGCAAAATTTACGACGTAAGAGCATAAAAATTACTTCTTGCAGAAGATAAGATAGAATCGCATAATGATGCAATACAAAGATGTAAAACTTTAACAGCTACTAATCACTACTTGGATACAGCTGCATTGACAAAGGTAACCATTTCGTACGAGAACTACAGCAAAGTTTTCTTAATTAAAAGAGTAAAGGTAAATTATATAATACAGTTGACATAAATTTTAATTTATTTGATAGTTTTCAGATGTCTGTTCTGAACATAAACACTAACTGTTAATGTTAACCATTTAAACAAATTACTTAATAAAATACGCATATACGAAGCTTTTAAAAAACTTAAAGTACCGTTGACTAAACAAAAGCTAAAACCGTCATAATAATGAGAAGATATTCAACATAACTGGACGCTGTCACAAATTATGATTAAATAATAATAATAAATGTAGACATTTAGTTGAAGTATTAACTTTGCAAAGTTGATAAAAATGCCAGAAGAACGTTCAATCAGATCAGATTTTTTGATAAATCGTATTCTTGCTTGAATGATTATGTTAATATGAAGAACTTAACTTATTGCTATACCAAATTAAATGTGACATCTTCTGGCAATTCTGCTACATTCTTGTTGCTTGTGGTGGATCATTTAAAAATTAAAGTAAACCTGAATGAACATCGTTTTTCTAACATTGTAGCCATTTCATCCTTTAATCTTTTTCTAGAATCTGACTACCAGAAGTATAAAATGACTTTATGCATATATCTAAAATTATTATCCGTTCGACGATAGATTTTTTTTTAAAACCTGGTTTAGTAGATATATACGAGGGTCAAGTTACAATTGTTGTTCGTCATGTAAAACAAATTTCTGTTTTTTCAAGAATGCATTATTTTATCTGTCAATGTGAGTTTCGAAACTTCTGAGAGAATCCCTGTGGATTGCGGATAACAAAACAAAAGCTAAAATGAAAATAGAAATTAACAAATTGGCGACCGTGACAGGACTGTGTGTGGTTAAAGTGTTGCTGAAAAGGTAGTGATACTTCGGTACAAGGTAAACAATTCTTAAGAATAATTGGCCGTCTTGTGAATTCGATTCGAAGAAGAGTGCTTTTATTAACAATTATTTCGACGTTAATGCTTTATGTTTGTGTAGTAAGACCACCAAATAAACCAACATTTAATTTATTGTAAGATTCTTTATTGTTAGTTGTACAAAGCGGGTCTTGCGTACATTATTATATGTCACCATACCATAGTATCTTAAAAATCCCTAATACCTTTACCAGCTGTCGCCAGTGGCGGTACGTTCATGACATCTCCTTACTTTATCAAAAACAACTAATAATACATGTTCTAAACATAATCTACTGAATGTTACTTATCCTTGAACAAAAAACAAACTGATAATTCTATTAAATGGAAGAGTTTACTAACTTAACTCTAGTCTACATATTAACAATGATTCTAAACATAATCTGCAAACTGTTTAGGTTTTCTAACCGTTCTACCCGATCTTGTTACATAATCTTTTTCCACGATTACACTTTCACTACCTTCATTTCTATCTACATCTTCCTCTCGCACTGTTTCAGTTTGAGGAGGGTGATGCATTTCATCTCTATTTGTCTCCTCTAAAATTTGATTAAATGCCTCATCCTTCTCAGTTTCTTTAAAATTGTCAATTTTAAATTACCTCAAAAATCTCCTATTTCTATTAATTACAATTTCACTTTTTCTTAGATTAACATAATATGACCTTGGTCGTTGTTTATCTAGATTTACAATAACTGCAGGTTCCCAAGCGTTTTTGAATTGAACCATTACATTATCATTTACACTTAATTCTTTGAGGTCTTTAACGTGTCGGTCATATTAATATTTCTGCTTTTTCTGATCATTTTTTAATTTAATAGTATGCTATAAATTGTCCTTACTTACTAACAATTTCTCATTTATTAGAAGAAGGCCCTGTAACCTTCTATTAAAAAGGAGCTGTGCTGGCGAAGCACCACCACGACTCAATGCAGTATTTCTATATTCAAGTAAAGAAAGGTAAACATCTTTTTTATCATAGTACGCTTTTTTCAATAGGTTTTTTATAGTTTGCACGTGCCTTTCAATAAAGCCGTTAGACTGTGCATAGGCAGGACTTGAAGTTTTATGACAAAATTCCCATTTTAGTTTAAAATCATTAAAATCTGTATTGACAAATTGTGGACCGTTATCAGTATAAATCGTATCCGGTTTACCGCGTCGACCAAAAATATCTTTTAGTTTCTTTACTATTTCTATTCCCGAGATATCAGGTAAATATATTACTTCTGGATATTTAGAAAAAACATCCACTACTAGAAGATAATTCTTGCCCTTAAAGTAGAAAAGATCTGCCGCTAAGGTTTTCCAAGGCCTTGTTGGAATCTGGTTCTTTAGTAACTGTTCTTTTTGTATTTTCCTTTGGAAAGTCAGACACGCGGGACAATTACTAACCAAAGTGTATACATCCTGGTTAATGTTTGGCCAATAGACATATTCTTTCGCCCTTGATATTGTTTTTTCTATGCCCAAGTGATTGTAATGGAGTTTATTCAACATTTCGTTTCTCAATTTTTCTGGAATTATCATCTGCTTTACCCTTTTGTTCAATCATGTCATTCTTATGATTCCAATACAACCTGACTAACTCATTTACTTTACTCCTTTGTTTGGGCCAGCCCACTTTAATGTATTTTAATAACATTTGCAATTGCGGATCTTCTTTTGTTGCTTTAACAATTTCTGAAAATTTCTGATTACTTACGAGATTGTCTAGTGATATCAAGTCCAATTGCGCATCAATTTCTGACTCATTAATTTTAAATTCTGCCTCCTCACAATCTGCTCTAGACAATGCGTCAGCAAAATAGAGTTGCGCACCTGGTTTGTATTTTACCTCCATCACATATGCTTGTAACGTTATTCTTATTTCTTAACCTTTGTAATCTTAAAGGACATTCATTTAATGGTTTCTTAAATATACTTTCTAAAGGTTTGTGATCTGTTTCCGCTGTGAACTGTTTGCCGTACAGATACTGATGGAACCGTTGGCACCCGTATGCTATTGCCAAAGTTTCCTTCACAATTTCAGAATAATTTAGTTGAGCCTGTGTGAGTGCTTTAGAAGCATATGCTACCGGAGCATTATCTTGCAAAATAACCGCGCCCATCCCACTTTTTGAGCTGTCCACTGAAAGGACAATGGGTTTATTTTCGTCATAATATTGTAAAACTGGTCTCGTCATTAAAATCTGTTTCAAATGATTGAATCCGTTTTCATGAGTTAGCAATCATAACCACTCCGCATTATTTTTCTTTAATTGTCTCAAATTATAAGTCAACTTAGCATCTACCTTGTCTTTATCGATTTTAATACCGTCTTTTGATACGATATTACCTATATATTTGACTTCCGGTCTAAAAAATTTGCATTTATTACGATTGAATTTTACTCCCATCTCACGCGCCCTTTCTAAAACCTTTTAAAATGATCTCATGTTCTGTTTTCTCTTTGGTAAAAATTATTAAATCGTCTATGTAAACTTTTACATGTGGAATACCTTAAAATATTTTTGAAAATACCGATGAAAATTTTCTGGCGCTACTGCCAACCCAAAAGCTAAACGATTAAATTTAAACCGCCCAAATGGGGTACCAAATGTAGTAAGTTTAGAAGCCTGTTCTGTTAATGGTATTTGCCAGAACCCTTTATTAGCGTCTAATGCGGAGAATAACTGTGGCCCTGACATTTCACTAGTTATGTCTTCAAAAGTTGGTAAACTATACTTTTCACGCAACATCCCAAACAACACATTGGTACAAAAAACGTCTAAATGTCCGTCTAATAAACGTTAATAACGCGTTTAAAAACGTTTTAATGTCTAATAAACATCTATTAGCCGGACATTTAGACGTTTTTTTTATACCAATGTGTTGCTTGGGATTTATTTATCTGTACTTGTGGATCCAAACAAATTCTAATGCTTCCATTCGGTTTACGAACTATTGTAATAGGTTTCACAAATTCAGTGGGCTCAGTAATTTCTGATATTATGTTTTTTTTTACCATGCGATTCAATTCTTCTTGCAATTTGTTTTTAATTTGAAATGGCATTTTTCTAACTGGTACTATGCTACTTTCATGGTTTTCTTTTAATTTGAAATCTACAGGATCAATTTTAATTGTCCCTATGCCCTCAAAATGATCTGCATATGAATCAGCAATAACATTATTATTGACCGCATCAACACGTTTTATTAAATTAAAATTCTGAATTGCTTTTAATCCCAACACTGGAGTACCTATTGCGGTTGTTTCCACTACAACAAATTCTAACATTTGCTTCTTCCCCTTAATTCTCACTAACAATTCACATTTACCCTTAGCTACAATTGTTGTTCCCGAGTAATTTGAAACATTGTAATTATAAGGTCTTAACTTATCTCTAACTCTTAAACTAAAGAAAATACCTGCTGGAATGGCATTTACCTGGGCTCCAGTGTCTAACTTTACATTTAGACTTTCATTTGTTTCAATTAGTGTCATACTTTCATACCAATTTGATTCTGCACTTTTTAATTCTACCGTGTCCAGCGTGAATGTCACACCCGCTGCCTCATCATCATTCGGTACCTCCTCATTAACCTCTGCATTTTGTATGATATTTAAGTGACTTCTAACTCTACTTTTATATATACATTTATTGGAAAATGGTTTACCTTCTGACAGTAGTTGCATCTTTTCCCTGTGGCTGGACACCGTTCTCTTGTACTATGTTGTAGACCACATCTTTCGCATTCCTGTTGCCCGGCATTCTTATCCCAGGGGAAGTACGCTGTTGCCTGTTTCTTCCCCCTTCTGATACCATAGCTTTTTGTTAAACTTGTTTGTTGTGATCAACGCTCCTCGATAGCCTCCTAGTCTCTGTCTGTCCACGCTGCACTGCACCAAGTGTCACCATCGTTGCTTGATTTGCAAGATTAGTGATGTGTCGATTTATTTCTTCCGCAGCTTTACAGATATCAACTGCCTTGGCTAGGTCCAAATTTGATTCACGTAGCAACCTGTCTTTAACTCTCTTGTCGTGAATTCCGCATACCAATCTGTCCTTAATTAATTCATCTTTAAGTTCACCAAATCCACAATTCTTTGCCATTTTTCTTAAGACATAAATGTATTCATCATACGATTCTGTGTGTAACTGTGACCTTGTGTTGAATTTATGTCGTTCTATACTGTTATTTGTTTTCGGTATGAAATATTCCTCGTACTTTCTTAATAAGTCAAACGTGTCTAATAATTCCCTTGCATCTTCCCCGATGCAATGCAACAAAACAGCAGCTTTAATTTCTTTGCTTTTTTCAGCTCCACTTGCGGTCATATAAAGTTCAAAATTGCTTCTGAATTTTTTCCAATTTGCACTTAAATCGCCGCTTAATACCATACGTTTTGACTGTTTTAGGAATTCCATTGTGCATTTACCACGTGTACTTAACCCAACTTTTTTCTTCTCTTTCAATCTTCTTAATCCGTGCGTAGATTACAATTTCGACTGCGCCATGTTATATGTTTGTGTAGTAAGACCACCAAATAAACCAACATTTAATTTATTGTAAGATTCTTTATTGTTAGTTGTACAAAGCGGGTCTTGCGTACATTATTATATGTCACCATACCATAGTATCTTAAAAATCCCTAACCCCTTTTCCAGCTGTCGCCAGTGGCGGTACGTTCATGACACTTACCAGCTGTCGCCAGTGGCGGTACGTTCATGACAGTTAAGTGAGTAAAAATGGAAGCGTTGAAAAAAAGAAGAACGACGCATCGGGCGGCGTTTACGGGAGTGGCTGAACGAAGTTCGAGAACTTTTGAATGCCGCGGTCGTTGATATTGCTGAAATCAAAGCACATTGGATGTTGCTTGTCGATAAAGAATTTAATTTAAAAAGTATAGATGCTGAAGTTTATGAACAATTGTTGAATGACGATGCGGATGAAGATGATCTAGCCGACGAAACTAAAGCATGTGATAATTACGCAACTACATTTAACAGATTGACGGTACAATATGTTACGTGCAAAACTTTCATAACGTAATACCCTGTATATCGAATTAAAATTGGATTCCGGTTTTGACGCCCTCTGCCGATATTTCGGGTTACTGACATGTTGCGGAGCAAGCTGTCAACTACTTAAGATGGTCTGTGTCATTTAAAATCCAAAAGATTTTAAGTACATCAACTGTGATGGACAGGAAATTATAAGTTAATTACGAATTTAACGTAATTTATTCCGCCACGCTTTGGCCACATGTTCCGATTTAACTAATTAAGTACAAGGAGGAATGAACATCGATAAATAATTGAAGGCCTATTAATTATCCACACCAAAAAGGAATGTACTTCTTCGACATCAGTCGATTGCGATACTCACATTTTAATAATTAGAAGAAACAGCATTCGATATATCGGGTTCTTATATTTAATTTCTTATATTAATAATTTTGTAGACTTCGACTTTCGTGAGTCATTGCGTTGACACGACTTGCATTCATACTATTTCAGGCTACTCAACGAGGAAAATGTTTTCTTCGGGGAAGTGCTAGATTGTGGGTAAGTTCTCTTTTTAATTACTATGTCGCTGTCAAAGAAGGTCATTCACGAAATTTAATTTGTTTAACCTACGCAATTGCAATAGTTTTAATACCAATTAGGTATTGTCAAGATCTAATTCTGTGATATTGCATGCTGTAAACGTTCGTTAGTTAATGAGAAATTTTCTTCACTATCGACACCCGAGGTGTATCTATGTATTGTGGGTTGCTGACCCTTCCTTCATTTATGTACTTATTGTGTATCATAAGAGTTTCTAAATTATGATTACTAATCCTCCACGTTAATGAATTGTACTTGCTAATACACTATATTATTGAATGATATTTATAAATCTTCTACGTTACGAATTTATACTTGTTAATACTCTACATTGTTGAATCATCTCTATTAATATTCTACGTTGCTTAATTATAGTTGTAAATACTCCACCTCATTAAATTAAAGTTATTATACCAATCTTATCTTATAATTAAACATAAAACCCGATTATCGAATGCTGTTGCACACATTAAGTAATAATTGGTATCGCAATCGACTGACGCATAAGGAGTAGTATCGCGGAAAAAAGTTCTTGTCGACACTTTGTTTTTAGTTTGAACGTAGGCCTTCTAGAATTGTAATCGTTTCATGAAGGTATTTGGCCAATATTACAATAATACAATATACCCCTCATCAATCGATAACACATTAAAACATGCCGCCAACATGTAGCGGGACGTACTATCAAATTAAGAAAGAAATTACCAAAGAAATCTAAAAACTAATAGGAAAAGCTTACCCTGTGATGAATAAACTATTAGAAATGCGTTTTTAAATTATAATTTGATTTTCGATGTTATAAGATTAAGAAGTTATACCAGTGCAAGCACGATTTTAAGTAGTTGACGGTTTGACGTTTTGACAGGAAATTAAGTAAATCATAACTCGATAATAAATATACAGGGTATTACATTATGAAATTTATGCACGTAACAACCCCCCCTCCCCCCGCCCCAGCAAGATAAGCGTGAACCGTGGATAACAACACGAAAGCTAAAATGAAGTTAGAAATTTAGGCATACGCCAAGGATAGAACTCTAAAATCCAAAACCAACCCAACTACAATAACACCCAACCTAAGAAAAAACGTAAATGAAAGAGGTTTTCCCAATTTGCTAAACATCACCAACCAAATGTGTAAAACAGAAAAGAAGTATCATAACAGGTACTCGTTGAAAGTCGACATCAGTCGTTACGCTATAAAACAAGGGAACAACACAGTCCCATAGATCTCACTGATGGACAATACTAAGCAAACTAAGAGAAAAAAAGAAGTACAGGAAAGAAAGAAGTTTAGACCACGGTCAAGGACAACGCCCTATAATCCCTTAAAACCTCAGTCCACAAATAAAACTCCAACCTCAAATATAAGTCCCAAAGCTAACTAAACTAAAAAAGTAAAAAGGAAAACCCAAGTACCTAGCAGATGTTGAATTGTGATACGCAGATTTAGAAGAAAAGTTAAAAATAATAACTAATGCAGTTGTGCCCAAAGAGTCTTGAACAGACGTTAAGAGATTCTTCTACCAAAAAAACCAAACAGACCCTAAAGATCTAAGCAAAGAAAATTAAACGAAGAAATTTGAAGCAAAAAGAAGATTTTGATTAAAAGTCGAGACAAGTCGGACTACCAAAAAGACAGAAACAAAACCAAAAAAAGAAAAAAAAAAGAAGTAAGAACCAATAAAGCAAAGCTTCACTTGCCAATTGAACGTCGTGAGTCAGTACTCGTTGTGTTGGAATGTCACATTGGAACGTAAAGGCCAAAGAACAAATTATAATATTCCAAGAGCAAAAGAAACCCAATGAAGAGAAATATCCAAATGGAGACTGAGAAGTCACGTTGCAGTCAGTTCCAAACTAAACACAATAAAACAAAAACTCACTAAACTCAATCAAGCAAGAAAAGTAATTGAGAAAGAAAAGCAAAAGAAAAAGAAACACAGTTGCGTGAACACTAAAGAAGGAAGTTACTAAAAACAAAAAAAAAAGTGTTTAAGCAACAAATCAAGATAAAAGGAAAAAAATAGCAAAAGAGACAATTGTCTTAAAGGCAAACCTTCAGAATCGAAAGAAAAAAAAATAAAAAGTAAGAAAGACCAGAAACAGACTGAGAAAGATAAGACAAGATGTGTCTGATTCATTTTTCTCTACGTAGAAGAAACGAAAGGGAGTGACCAGCCCTTCGATGCACAACCAACCGCCCAAGAGGCGAACCACAAAGAGAATCCAAGGGAAAGAAAAATGGTTGGTATATAGAAAAGACAGATAGGCTCAAGAAGAAATAAAGGAAAAGTAGAAAAGATAAGAGATAGGGAAAGACGGAGAAAGATTAGGTTTGATGTTAATGCCTGATTCGTTTTTGTCCCCGTAAAAGAACGAATAGAGAGACCACCCTAGAATAAAGAAAAAAAAAGGAAGAGAAAAGAAAAGATATGTTAGTCATAGAACGAAAGCGTACCAATTGCTGTCCTAAATTGGAAAGTATGTATACTTCAAGACTTTAATGCCGGCAAGCGGAATAGAACACTCAAGAAAAAAAACCAAATCCAAAATCAGAAAAGAGAATCCTAGATGACGTACCAATCCAAAAAGGCCGACTAAGCTGATATAAATATATACAGACGGAAAGACGTAACACTCTCTTTACTTCTGCCGGTGAACAGAGTTTAATGGGAGAGGACGTTTGGAGTGGAATATTGGTTGAGTCTTCTACTTCCCTGTCATTGCCACTTGCCTTGGGTTTGAATACTTTAAATGTGTTGCAAACGTATCAGCCATCAGTGCGTGCCTATTCACCATTAAGTTTACGGATTGGGAGTACAAACAGCTAGGGTGTTTTTAGTTTTTTGTTGCCTTACATAGCGTGTGATTCACTGGAGGTACGCGGGTAGTGTAATGTGAAAAAATAGTATTTTAGGTTTCTTTGAGCGTTGTTTTTATTTCTCTGGATAGTATGTTGTAATTATGTTGATTTGCAATGTTTCTTGACCTAGGTCATATTTTTTTCTGCGTTTCTGGACTATTAATTGACGGATATATAGTATGGGTAGCAGAAGGTTGTTCTGAGGTGTGTGTTGCCAAGTTGCTTCTTTCAATAATATAGTAAAATATTGTGTTGCTTCATCTAGGTCGTTAAGCAATTTTATTCGTAACTTGAGATTTGGATTTGTGCCTATGTGGTCTTGAAAATTGTTCCAATTAGTATTTTTTGAGGAACTTTGGAGGAAGCGATTTGTTAACAACAGTTGTGCTGACAGTACAGTCAATTAGGAGATCAAAGTTAGATTTTGCTTTGCATTTCCTTCAAGTGAAGTAAGTTGGGGAGTTTTCTAAGATCTGCCGGCCAGTAGGTGGAAACTCCATTAGTGAGGAAGCCAGTAGGTGGAAACTCCTTTAGTGAGGAAGTCGTAATGACTTTCAGTCATAGTACAATGTGTATGTGTTTGAACGTAATAATTCCCAAACGATTTTATAATTTAAGGAAGTTGTAGGAATATTTTTCCATGATTCTGCAGCCTTAGCTGTCAAGGATGCCCTCAAATAGTGTAATTTATGCACATCAGGAAGTTCGTTATTTTCATGTATTAAACTAGTAAACATTTCGCGAAAATGCAACCATGTTTCGGGATTTCCATTAAACGTCGGTAATTCTATTGAAGGCAACTTGATATGCTGTTTTTTAACACCACTATCAGGAGAGTTGGCACGTGAGCTTTCAGCTGTAAATGTAACTGATCTTAAATCTGATTGAACACCTAATACATTAGGAGAACGCGATTTTACAGCAGTGCTATCATAATTAGTTAAATAAACTTTAGCAACAGAAATTAATGTGAAATATTTATCTTCAAACGCGGAGGTTTCGGCGTATTCAATTTCCAAATTATTGCTCGTAGTCTCGATGTCATCTTGTACTTGAGAAAATAAATTATAAAGCGGCTCAATGTTCGCCAATTGCAAACTCAAACGCGCAACTTCAGCTTGCGATAACAAATTATCATCTGCATTTAATGAATTTAAATATGTTTCAAAACGTGTTAATTTAGCTTTGATTTGACCTCGTTTCCTGATTGGGTCCATAATAGACAAGTTACGTATACGCACGTGTCAAAAATAAGTAAATAAGTAATAATAATGCAAAACAAATATGATTGCAACTGAAACAATGAACAAACAAGTACCAACTCTAAAATGTTCAGCTGTTTTACTTTTTATGATTTCTTGCTTATGGTTAAACAGTCCGTTGACGTTCCAGGTTGCAATTTGTACGGGGGGGGGGGGGGGGTATGAGGGGGCAGTAAGCCCCCCATTTCGCACACCCGGAGTGTCGTGCATTACTAAAGCAAATCCTAGCTCCTGGTCTTCGCACCCCGGGTTCCCGTTACACATTAGGCGGTTGAATTAGTAAACTAGAGCCCCCCCTATCCGCAGGTATTACGACCCAGTCTCTTAGTAGGAAATCGGCAGTTCAGCGTATAACTCGGATTGTACTCATCCTTTCTGACTCTTATTTCTGGTCGATGTTAGCTGGCCAGTGCAGCACCCCGAACCAGCTTTACACACGCCCATAAATGGGGGGTAGCGAGGCGGGGATAGAGTGCCGTAGCACCCAGCCTCTTAACGGACATGTCGCACGACAGAATAAATCGACGGCCAACCTGTGCCTAAGCTAGTTCCCACGCCCCCGAGAGACCGACACCAATTGATAGAGCACCGGATGGCGCGTCCCCGGTGGGGCTCTCCATCATCCTGGGATACTCGTGTTGCTGCCGGGCCACGTTGGACGAGTCGCCGTTGCAATCTCCTCCATCTTTAAAAAAAAAAATGGATTCCTCTGCTACCTTGCAATGTTCGAACAGCCCTTTCCGCATAAATGCACCAGCATCCGGAGATACTGGAATTGGGTAGATTGCTGCCCGTTCTATGGGTCTAACGCGCAAGGCTACTCACATAGACCCTGAGCGTATTGATCCGCGTACGGTTACCACAAGACGCTTCCTCTGCCGGAGGGACTAGTCCCCCCTGCCATGCTTTCGTATAATAGGACTCGGCCTTTCCTCTCCATTCAGAGCTAGGTCCCGGTTTACCGGCACTGATAAAACCCTGAGGCCCGGGCCGTGTCCCAAGTTCCTCTCTAAAGATTGAACCGAGTTTCAGAATTGGAACTAGGTCCAGATTTACCGACGTGAACTAGACAAATTATGTCTGCCAGCCGTGCCTCCAGTTCCTCCTTACCTCGGAATTGGTAGAGTGACTATTATTCTAAGGGAAGCGGTCACATGACAAACCTCTCCCTCATGTATAGATCGTAAACAATTAAGTCCACAATCCACGGACGTTAGGCCGCCGTAGAGGAGAGCAACACCACATAGTGAAATGTAGGCCCGTGTCAGTCATTTAGTTCACACCTGTACTGGAGAACCAGCACAGATGCTTTCCAGAGTGCACCGCGAGGAGGCATTTATTTAAAAATGTAGTTGTTGGTTGTTCTATTTTAGCTAAACTAACGTTTCTGTTTGCGATTAGCGCGTATGTTGTTTTCCTGTTTACCAAATGAGTATTGTGAAATAAATTTATATTTGGGAAAGAGAGATTAGTACGTTTTATGTTGATTAGTTGCGGCTGGCTTTAATAGTTTGCTGTTTTGTTTCTTGTTGTTTGGTGCAATACGCTTTAGAGTGGTCGTGGAAATGGCATCTCACGCACTGTATTATGTTTTTTATACGAGGTTCTACAGTAATTTTGGTGTTACATAAGAATTCTAGCTTGAAAATTTCTTTGTTGTTTTCTTGTGGTTCTAAATCAATAAAAAATAGTGCTAGAGGATCTTTGGTTAGCTTCTGCTTGATCTTCAAAACGTTGCGGGCTTTGTGGCCTGTTTTTTGTAGCTCTTCTTTAATAATTTTTTTATTGGTATGAAATAATGCACGTTTCTAATTACAATTCTGTATGCACGTTCGTCTTTTCTTAGGTGCCTTGTTAGGACCCTATATGTTTCTATCGAATGTAGAGTGATTTTGACTTTGCTTTGCTGCAGTACGTTTCTTCTTCTGCTATCTGGGAAAGGTTGTTAAACGCGTCTCTGAAGTTTTTTACGCTATATATAAATTATAGGGGTGGTTTTTGGTGGTCGTTATTGTTTCATCGTATTTTCTGTTTCAATTGGTTTGTTGATGTTTTCAGTGGACAAGGGGCTGTAACGGTTTTGGAGGTTTGTTTGTGATGTGTTAGAAGTGTTGGGTGGTGTGATTCGTTTGTTATCGTCTAAGTTTGCGGTTTTTGACGATATGTTGTTTCGTACGTTTGGTGTCTCGGGTTGCTGTGTGGTGTAGTATTGTCATTGAGGGGTAGTTATGTTGGTAGGTAGTTGGGTGAGTAGGTGTTGAAAATTGCCGAATTGAAAATGAAGATTGTGGAATGTTGAATATGAATGTGCTTGGTGGTTTCCAGTATGATTGATTTATAGTACTGGGGGGTGGGTACTCCATGGGTTGATTTTGTTGTGGTACGAGGAACATGTCTTCTATTGTTAACTTAAGTCTATACCCTTACTTGGTATTTTACAATTGTAAGTAAATTTAAATAAATCGCAGGGCGATAATCTCTTGCACTTCTTTACGCTACGAAAGATAAATGCGTACTCATGCTATATTGAAATCATAATCATTCTTGTTGCTGGTGATGATAGCATAGCTATCGAAACGCGTTCGAGTTTTATAAACAACAATTTTTTTTAAATAAAATGTTGGCAGAATTTAAACTTGCCAAGATCAATAAAAATTTAACCCTTAGAATAGATTTAATTTTGTAATTGTTATATAAAATAAATAAATTTATGTTTACCAAAAAACTTCACCAAACCAATGACACTTTTTCCTTTTAAATTAATTTATATTATTATAGTAAAAAAATCATTTTAATTTCTTAAATTAATTTTTTTAAATAATTTTATTCGTTTTAAATTCGAATTAAAGAATATTTATAATTTATTAATTATTCATTAAAATTAATCGTTTTATTAACGTTGTAATTTAGAATTTCGGTCATGTACGTTCTATGAAATCCTTAAGATTGAATATTGTCACTCGTTATTTAATTTGTTTTATTTATTTATTTGCATACATTTATCGACACAAAATATAAAAAGAATGATTAAACCAATTAACAGAAAATTGGGTCGAATAAAAAGCAACACTTTTTGTAAGAGTTTAATAGAAGCTGTGCATATAAAGAAACTTCGACGTTTCTTACATAATAAAATATGCTGAATATTGTACTTATTTATAAATAGCGTGACCTATTTCAGAGATATGATCTAAGATGAAATCAACGTCTTTGGTACCCAATGCAGAATTCTGTGATACAAACCGAAAGAAGTTAGGAAACTCTTTTAGAGGTTGATATCCCAGCATAATTGATCCATGCTTTACCATTACAGCTTTTATCTGTGCTGCCACCTATGGAAAAGTAGTAACTATACATGCTGACACTTTGCAGATTACGCTATAATAATAGTATATGCGTTTAATAACAGATAGCACAACATTTACTGTTTTTTAGTAATAATTTTGATTGTACCCAATTATTTCTTACTTTGTGCAGTTGAATGCTGTAATCCATAACGTTTTTCTTTTTTCGTAAATATTGCGGCAGATACCAAAAGCAAACGTTGATATATTGCCTTTTTGACACCAATTGAAATTCAGGTCTTATCTCGACTTGCTTTTCAAAATATTCCGCTACATCCATAATCGCGTCGACGTGTTTTGCAAAGCCCGACGAACCCTAATACACTCTTTTACTTTGTAGTTTTATGCACATAAAGTTCATACAATACCTTCGCTTTCCACATCAACCAAAATTTGAAAACGTCGCATTTACGTCCGCATTGTAAATATTTATCGCCGGGGTCGTATGATTGATTATAATATTTATCTTTTTGGAAAAGGTATTCGGCACCTTTCGAATGACACTCATAAAGAATACGTTCGTCTTTGACAAATAAAATTGAACATTGTTGCGGCGCTGCCAAAAGTTTATGTGGATTTATAAGAACTGAGTCGGCGGTTTCGATTCCGTTTAATTTAGCACGATGTTTCTGTGAGAAAATTAATCCACCTCCCCAAGCCGCGTCTACATGTAACCACAATTTATACTTTTTGCATACACTGGAAATTTCGTATAAAGGATCGAAAGCTCCTCGCACAGTTGTACCTGAAATAAATTCTCACACGTTTCTTAGTGATTTAAACCAACTCACCTAAGGTGGCGACCACCGCAAAAGGTACACCTTCTTGATTTATTTGTTCTTGTACGCAATCTTCTAGATGCGTAGGGTTCATTTTACCGTATTCGTCAGTTTCGACAAGAACAACATTGTCTTCTCCGATTCCTATAAAACCAGCAAACTTTTGTGTCGAATAATGAGCTTCTTCGGATATAAATAAAACTAATCTTGGTGACAATGATGTTCCCATTTTCTAAAAAAAAAATATAAAACGGGTAATTTCAGTTTGTTACATACCTTTATATCTCTGTTAAAGTGAAATCTTGCCAAGTTTAATGCAATTCCATTTCCGTTAGAACCTCCAGGACAAAACATCCCGTCATGCCATTCAGGACCAATCATATTACACATTTCTCGAATTACAAAGGTTTCCATTAATGTAAAAACTGGAGCAACTTCGTATGTATAGACGCTAGCGTTTAATGCATCCGTTATCCATTGTCCAACGAGACCGTATGGATCCAACCTTAGGCGTTTTAAAATAACGTATTCAAGCGATTATTTACATTGCGTTTGCTTACCCAGAAAAAGTTGATTAATAAAATAAGGGTGGCCCGTTTTTACGCTAAACTTAATGGTATTTTTAATTAGAGTCAATAATTTATCTTGCGCAACCCCTGTTTGTTGAAGAGAAAAATCGAAAACTTCTAAAAGTTCTTCGGGGTGTTTCCATAAAACTACTTTATCGCAATTTTTTGCAAATATAACGTTTTTAAACAAAATCTCGACAACGTCTTCCATAAACTGGCCGTGTTTATCCCAATTCGGATTTGGCGAATAATCGTCCATGTTTCAGGAGTAAAGGTTAAATAAGCATAACTAAAATTAATTTGGTTTATATTTGACTAATAAATAGGATGCTACTAACGCATTAGTTTATTATTGCCCTATTAGTAATTAGGATGCATTAGGGACTACGGGCACTTTTAGTTTAATAAATTAAATGAACTTCTACCGCAATCAAATTAATCCTAAAAGTTTAAATTTACTGCTAAGTGGTTCGCTCTTTCAAAATAATAAAAATTTTTGGTTCAGCTTTCGGCTATTTTATAACTTTATCGGAACAGTGGAAATAGTTTTTTAGCAGTTTTATTTTGAATATTTTTTTTAAATAAAACGGTCAGAAAAACTATTAGTTTTCAAATTCAAAATTGAATCTATTTTATTTTAAGGTTTGCACTCACAATTTATAAACAATTTTCTTTTTTATTTAATGCTACTGCTTTGTTTGATTGTTTTGTGTACATAAAAACAAAAGTGTTTAACCTTTATAGAATGTTTAACATTTTGTTGACGTTATTAACTCTAAAATTGTAATTTAAGGTTTTTTATATAAAAAAGATGAAAAAATTTTTTTTGCTTGTGTAGAACGAGTGAAACCCATAGCTGAATTTGCAAAAATAGTTTGAGTTAGGCTAGAATGGAGGAGGAGGAGGAGGATGTGGACCCACCAAATCACCCGAACTTGCTTGGTACAAGTTCGCCACAAAATAGGATAGGTAAGAAAAGAACATGTTTCATTTAAAGGACAAGTCTGGTTAATACTCAGTTGGATGGGCTAAGGTAACGGTACGTGCTTTGAGAGCACGCGCTTCAGCGAGGCACCTGCCTTTTGGCTTATCCTCGCTTCTAAGGCATAAAACCAAGTAGGTGGGAAAATTTTGAGTAGGAACTAAGAGAGGCAGATTAGTTAAGTAGCTACGGCGAAAAAGAAACTACAAGGGTTATTCAAAATAAAAATACTGAAATAAAAAACTCTAAAATAAAATGCTTGCTATTAATGTTAATAAAAACTAAATACATACTTTGCCGTAGCGTACTTATAGAAAATAAACAAAACCATGCAAAATTCGTTAGCAAAATAAAACTTCATTCTTATTGTAAACTCTGGTCTCTTTTTGCGGATGGTCTATATACGTTAACATCAGGCACCAGTGCGAGGATGGCACTCCAATTTCATCGAATTCGCGACAAGCGAGAATCCGATGCGCCGGAGTGTCAGGAACGCCGCACGACGGACACCTGTCGTCATCTAAAACGCTAATACGCTTTAGGTGACAATAAAATCCGCCGTGTGAAGACAGGATTTGGACGGCCTCTCGTCCAGGGACGTGGGGCATTCTGACCCAGGTAAGGATATCCGGGATAAGAGAATAGGCATTACGCCCTTTATGGGCAGTGTCCCACAGCCGCTGCCATTCACCCAAGATCATGATCTTTAAGTGACGCTTGGCCGCTGAAAAGAACGGAAAATTGTCGTTTGAAACGTGCTGGTCAAGGAAATTGCACGAGCCAGCCTGGCGAAGAACTTTGGTGCAGTAGATTTCCTGCAATAGAAGATGTAGGGGAGGATGTTTAGAAATAACACAGAGAGTATCGACGGGAACGGTACGATACGCTCCTAGAATAGTTCTCAGGAGTAAGGATTAGAGCGAGGCCAGTTTCCTGACCACGTGGGAATGTCGAAATCTGTGGTACCAAATGCCTAGGCCATAAGTGAGCATGGGAATGACTGCATTGTCAAAGATATTCGCAAGATGTTTTTTGTGAAGATTCTATTTCAGCCGTGAGTATTTGTAGAACAAGTGCAAGACGCTCTTGCACTTGTCGACCACGAAAGCGCAATGTTTAACAAAACTCAGCTTGTCGTCGAGCAATAGTCCGAAGTACTTGAATTCGAAGACCCTACCGACAGGAGTATCGTGAAGGCGCAGTGAAGGATCTCGTCTTAGCGTAGAGCTAAAAACCATGTACTTAGTCTTGTCTGCAGAAATACTTAGTTTATTGCTGCCAGCCCAGCTAGTCATAATATTTAGGCACGTGTTAGATTTTGCCTCCAAGTCTCGTCTGGAATTTGCGGACACTGTGACGGTTATGACGTCCGCATATGCGAAAATGTTGCAGTCTGCTGGTAAGTCTTTGTCTAGAAGATCGTTTACCACCAAGTTCCACAAAGTCGGCCCAAAAACCGAGCCTTGTGGACAGCTTTTCGTCAGTCGTTTCGTAAAAGTTAAACGTGAAACGTTCGCAGAATAAGTTATCGATCTGTTTGACAAATAGCTACGAAAAACGCGCGTGGCGTCTGCAGGTACGCTTTTAACGACGAGAGCTTCGATTATAGAGGGCCACCATACGCCTGAACTGAAACAATCCTCGCCCAGGTACTGTGAATGCAGTAATCGCCTTAGCATCAGAAGTTAATGATATCAGCCAATATGCGGAACGAATACCTAAACTGGACAAAAATTTAGCATCTCAGAGGCGGTCCAAAATCGACGAAACATAAGGTAGCGGGATGCATCCTTCTCCATAACACTATCGACCTTTCAAAAATCTATACAGAAACGGCATGTGCTATCTTTTTTCTTTACCATCACTACTAGGCTAGGACCACGGACTGTTTGCAGGCTCGACAACCCCTAATATATTGTCTAATTTTTGATTCACCTGTTGTAATAAAGCAGGATTCATAGGAAAATACCTCTGCTTGATAGGTTCTGACGTCGTCCTTATATTATGAAATACTAAATCAGTAAAGCCTAAATGATCACCATTACTGAAAGAAAAATATCGATTTACAATTGCTAGCAGTGCTTTAGTCTGACACGCGGAGAAACCTTTAACTGCAGTTATCTGTTCCACTAATGGAGTCATAAAATCAGGTACTACTCCCATTTTTCTCCAAAAATCGATTCCTAAAATCAAAGGCTGTGTAACCGAAGGTACAACTTGTAACGTTTCCGTTACTGTTATTATTTGATTTTAAATTATCTGTATTAGTTTAACTAAATTTGCGTGTAAAACTTCCTTTATTTTTATTTTGTGGAGTCGCTACTTTTTTGGGCGCGGCAACCTTGAGATTCATTCAGTACTCAGCGCTCGACGAGTACACTTGTGGTACTTTGAAGCCATGTAATTTTTTGATCTTACCTTATATCTACAATATCTTTATTTAAAAAGTCTGTGTTAATAATACAGGTATGTCTTTCATTTCAATTTTGTTGGGTTTATCTAATTGCTAGTTTTTATTTGTTTTAGACTTTTTTTTTGGGTACCGATTTTACCTTTAACGAAATTATCATTATCTTTATAATTTGAATGGGTTTGGTATATGAATAATAAACTAAATACCAATGATCCGAATCGATTTTCGTGAAGAAAATACACTTCGATCATCAGTTTCTAACCTATCTGATTGAAAAATTGTCGTACCTACTGAAAATAGAAATAAAATTATTTCTGAATTCCATGATGAAGTTACTTCTGGTCATTTCGGAGTTTTTAAAACTGTCACTCGTATTACCGAATTTTATTATTGGCCAAAATTTTTATCTTATGTTAAGAAATATGTCTCTAATTGTTTAGTTTGTGTTTCTCAAAAGGCTCCCAATGTTGCTCGTGCTGGATTAATGGGCAAATACAAAAACATTAACTTTCCGTTTCAGATGATTTCTATTGACTTTATGGGTCTTTTCCCTCGTTCTAAGAAAGGAAATACTCAATTGCTAGTAATTACCGACTGGTTTACAAAATTTGTCATGGTGAAACCCTTATCTAACGCCACTACCGTATCTGTCGTTAAATATCTTGAAGAAAATGTCTTCACTATCTTTGGCGTACCTCAAATTATTTTGTGTGATAATGCACAAGTTTCCGTTACTGTTATTATTTGATTTTAAATTATCTGTATTAGTTTAACTAAATTTGCGTGTAAACCTTCTTTTATTTTTATTTTGTGGAGTCGCTACTTTTTTGGGCGCGGCAACCTTGAGATTCATTCAGTACTCAGCGCTCGACGAGTACACATGTAGCACTTTGAAGCCATGTAATTTTTTTATCTTACCTTATATCTACAATATCTTTATTTAAAAAGTCTGTGTTAATAATACAGGTATGTCTTTCATTTCTATTTCGTTGGGTTTATGTAATTCCTAGTTTTTATTTGTTTTAGACTTTTTTTTTTGGTACCGATTTTACCTTTAACGAAATTGTCATTATCTTTATAATTTGAATGGGTTTGGTACATGAATTATAAACTAAATACCAATGATCCGAATCGATTTTCGTGAAGAAAATACACTTCGATCATCAGTTTTTGATGGGAAATTTCCCAAGGCCACCCGCTAGCTTCAACTCTGCATTCCGTTGGAAATTTGATTCGTATGCGTGAGTTAATTTTATCTACATTCCTTTCGTTGATTAAAGACTGTTTTATCAACAAACTTGGTTTTTCTTCTTGCGAAATAACTTACATTTGAACGTAACTTATTAAATACTAAATAATAAAACTTCTCTAATTAATATCAAAATTACATTTGCCTACTGCAAATATTTAAAGTAACTTAATTAAAATTGTTTTCTTACTATATGTAAAGAAATACCGGTATTCTCTTAATTTTAAGTTTAATCAATTAAATGATAAAAATTTCTATTTTTAGTTTTAAGTAACCTTACTGAATTTTATATTATTGTTTTGTTTTGTTTTGTTTTTGAATATAGGATTATAAATCTTTTGAGATTGAATCAATGAATTTTTCCTGTGTAACTTTTATTGCAGATAAGACTTTAATAGTTTAGTCTTAAAATCAAACTATTTGGCATCCCTGACATCGGAAGTTAATTGACCAATTTTGACAATTTTTCTAATTGTTTGATTGATTTCTTTACATCGTTTGTTAGCGCACTCTTCGCTTATCTAAACTACCTGAGTTGCGCTACAAACTAAAACATCAAAAATGCTAACTCTATTTTCTATACAAATAAGAACAGAAACTACACCAGCGATTCTACAAGACAACCCATTGGCTACTATACAATTCGAAACATCAGACGAGGACAACGATAGCCCTACACTTTCTAAAATGCTTCATCCAGAACCTCCAATAATCGTACGTGATGCTACTGAGTCTAATAAACCACAAAAAGGTATACCAAAATAGTTATTTTTAGATAGGGTTGCTCATCACCCTGTACACTAGATAGTATAAATTCCAAAAAACATTTTGTACGGCCTTCTAATTGAAATAGATTGTCCAAGCTTTTCGAATCAATGAAATCAGTAACTCGGCTTACTGTTTCCTGGCAAAGTTTTCCGACTTTTTACAGTCGTCACAATTCGGACGAGTAGTTCCCGGTTTTCCATAACCATAACAATGCAATTGCTGAGGATTACGACAAGATCTTGCTCTATAACCAGATTCTCTACAATTCCAACAGACAATCGCTAAGTTCGAGGTAGATGAACTGTTTATATTACAAGATATAAACCAATCGATTCAGTAGGACCCATAGTACGTGCTTTTAACAATTTATCGTCGTAATCCAAAAGTTGAAATTTATCTTTTAGCAATCTAACGACATCGAGCCAACCCATTAACGAATACCTATGTGCCCTATACAACAAAAGTACATTTTTCGACAATAAATCTGATGTAGCAGCAAACAACTGTTCGAACCAAACATTACGCGCAACACACAATTTGTAAACTCTAACCAAAAATGCGCTTAAGGACATCGAATCATTTCCCGAAAATTTAATATTCCATTTCGTAACTGGAACTGAATAAGACGGAACCGATGGTATACGAACTTGCGAATAAAAACAACCAGGTTTGCCAGTCTCCGACTCACTACTGCTAAGCTCTTCTAACTTTTTCGGATTTTCAGGCGTTTTGCGATTCAGACTCGAGGTAGGAATTGCCGGTAGAAAAGTCGTTCTGTTAACATTCCAAATTTGGGACTCAAATTTGGTACACAGGTTAGCCCAATCTAGCATTAATTGTCTTTGTCTTGACTGTTGTTTATCATCAGTCGTATTCATACACGCACAACGCGACAAAAGCTGTGGAACAAGAGTAGACACACGTTTAAACTCAGATGACAAAGTATCCTTATCGACTGACTGCAACGCGTTACCTAATTCTATAATTCCTTCTGAAATCGCTTTATCGTCGTCTCCAAACACAATACTATGCTTTACTTCTTGGAACGAACGATTTTTTCCAACTTGAGGACATTCCGAACTGACATTCTTAGACGATCAACACGCGCTTCAGACTCAAACCCTTGTGAAGCCATTTCGTACTTCACAATTTGAACAAGGTTACACACGTTTATATTTTAATTCGCCATAATTATAATATCTAATTGCAATACACAAAGCCAAACAGAGAAAGCAAAAAAAGAAATCGAACCCAAAGAAGCTCGATTCAAAAATAACCAAAGTCCCTATCAAAAAAAATTTCTTAGCCAACACTTCGTAACCGATTCAAGGCCCCACGTTCGGCGCCATAAATATCTGTCACGTAAAATCTGGGAACTGGTGGCAAACTTACCTTTTCTTCTTCAAAACTAGCTCTGGGCGGGGTTCCTATATAGAATTGATGGTAATTATTGAGGGCGTCAAGCCTAATGGAACGAGACAGCTCTGGAAAGGCCAACCCAAAGCCCCAATTCAATTCCCAAACCCACACGCAATTAAAACAAAAAAAGAATGTTTGTTTGGCTATATATGTACTGCAAAGAAACAGAAAACAAAATAAGAATAAACGATAACAATTAAAAGGTATATTGTATCGCAAAACAAAAGTATCTTAAGTAAATGTATAATCCCTAACTAAGCCCACCAAAGACCACAACCCACCCGAATACGTAATAACTAAATAGTAAAATAAAACCTTTTTGGATAGCGCTGTTTACCTCTACGTCAATGGCTGACGCAATCGAATGCTATATACTAAAAAATTAATCCTATATTTGTAAGGCCTTATATATATATATACACATAAATATACTCCGTACACAAAACAAAGAAAAATTCGCCACGAAGAAATAACCCGTTTCTCCCAAAATAAAACTTACAATAAAAATTAATAATTTGCATACTCGGTGAATGGGACATTTAACAAATGGGAAGTTCGACGAAAAAAATACGTTTCGATCAAATTCGATGAAACCGACAAAAAAAATTGTTACACGCACGTTTAAAATTAGTGGTTATGTATACTAAGTTAGTCACGTTTTTATGTTGTCGGTTTTCTTTTTATATTATGTTTAGTTTTGTTCTTATTTTTTTCCAGTAGTTAGTGTTAAGTTTTATTTTCTTCTTGCATGCCTTTTTCTTTTTTTTCCTAACCAGAATGGTACTTTACTTTATTTACATCTATTACCGTACACTTCGTGATTAAACTAATTATATACCTTGTACCGATGGCTGGGATGGTCACCTGTGGATGGAAAGGGCATCCACTAATTAGTTCGGATATCCCACATGAAACTTTCCCCAAATAGCCGGGTAAGACTAAACCTAACATAAGTTGTTATAAACAAACATAACGTTAACTTTTGAAGCTACCGAGGATGTGTACATACCCAGGTGGTCGGCAGATAAGAGTTGCACCGTGTGGAAGTTTAAAAATCCCCCAAAATTAGGTATGTCAGTTAAACAAATTTTCAATTCAATTCAAATAATTGCTACTAATTGACTGTTGCTTTGTAGCATAATCCGATGGCTCGAGATTAATTTAATTTCCAAAACTACATAAGCTGACTTCCATACACATTGGTAAAAGCAGGAAAAGTGAAGAATGTAATCACAACGACCTTGTTGTCAACCAATGCCTCACCAAGGTTAGATAACGTAATTTCCTATCTGATAAAATGATTTGAAATTTTAAAAATTGTGCAGGTCCGGATTTTAACGTTACAGATTCCCCCCTAACAAAACTAAAACTTGTGGCTCATAATAAAACAGAAATAGAAAAGAACTGAGGCTCACACTAAACACTACGTAAGTACTAAACTCAAAATCAATCTTCGGAATTATCTTTCTTTAAGTCCTTTGCGTGCCGTATACCTAGTGACTTGCTGTTTTTGTCGGATAAGTCGTAAGTCTAAGGAGAAATACGTCGCTTAGTAACAAAAGGTCCTACAAATTTTGGGGCAAGCTTAGCATTAAATTGTTTGCTAGCATCTGACAGAACGTAATTCTTCTTCCAAACATAGTCTCCTTTATTAAATGTGACCTGACGATGTCGTAGGTTGTAACGCATTCCACATCTTGTATATGCTCTTGTTCTTGATCTCTTGATCTTCATAGAGCGTCCCCACAATGAAAAATACGGAGTGTACCCAATTACTTCATTCTTAGCCGTTCTAATAGCACAACCTATTTTTGCAAAATTTGTATCCCAGTGACGATGGTTTTCTTGGACATAGGATGATAACATTGTTCTTAACACGCGTTCTGCTGGATTGGCTTGCGGATTATATCGAGCAGTAAACAAAATCTTTGTGCGTTATTGAGAATAAAGATCCGTAAACATTTTACTTCTGAATTGTACCCTATTATCAGAAACAATATACTGAAGAGTACCAAAAACTAAAAACATCTGTTCTTTAATGATTTTAGCGACTTCGGAAGCTGTTGCACTACGTAAAGGAAAAAAAATATTTTCGAAAACGAATCCACCACTACGAATACATACACATTCCCTCTCGAAGACCGTGGCAAAGGACCAACCAAATCTATCGACAAAACCTACCAAGGCCTACTAACTGTTGTTCGAGGTGCCAAACAACCAGGTGGTTTCGATTGTTCTACCTTTTGCACTGCACAAACGTTACATCGCTTTATGTGCTTATTCACATCACTCCTCATTCCAGGCCACCAATATCTATTTTGAATCTTTGCAACCGTCTTGAAAACACCACAATGACCAGCAGTCGGAAGATCATGATTTTCTTTGAGAACTTCTAACCGTTGCTCTTTGTCACTACTAATTTCCAAGCATCCGACAGTGGAGCAAGAGCAGACAATTTCGTGTGAGCCCGCCTATACACTCGGTCGTTCTGGACAGACCAATTACGATACCTATGAGGAAGTGCTATAATTTTTTCACGCATCTTAAGGTACCATAAATCTAAAATAATATTATCCGATTTTAGAAATTCACACGATTCTAACTTGGGAACAGTTCTAGACAAAGCATCCGGAACTACATTATCCAAACCTTTTCGATGTATGATTTTGAAATCATACTGCTGTAACCTAAGAGCCTATCTTGCTAATCGACCAGTTGGATTTTGCAATTTGTTTAGCCAAATTAAAGAGTGGTGGTCGGTAATCACTGTAAAGCGGGTTTTTTCTACATACGGTCGAAACTTTTCAATCGCCCACACTACTGCAAGACATTCCTTTTCTGCCTGTTATAATGAACTACTTATGTAACTGATTACCTTTTTTCCATCAGGATGTTGTTGACTTAAAATTGCACCAAGACCGAAATCTGGGGCGTCCGTTTAAATGACAAACGGTAACGCAAAATCTGGACAGGTTAGTACAGGAGCCGAAATCAACTTTTCTTTAATGCTTTCGAATGATAGTTGACATTTCGATGACCAAGCAAACGGAAATCCTTTCTTAGTTAAATTTGATAGTGGAGCGGTGAGGAACGAAAAACTAGGTATAAACCGTCTATACCAACTAGCCATTCCTATAATTCTCCTAACTTCTGTCACAGATGTAGGTACTGGAATACTCAATATAGCAGCGACTTTATCCGGATCAACATTCAAACCACGCCGATTTACTACGTAGCCCAAATACTTTAATTCCGACCTACCAAAAATACATTTTTCTTTTTTCAACGTTAATCCTGCAGTAAAAAGACGCGAAAGAACTACTTCACGCACTGCCAAATGTTTTTCAAACGAAAGTGTCGCAATAATGATATCATCTAAATATGCGAAACAATAAGTCTCTAAATTGGGTCAATTATCCTATCAATCAAACGCTGAAATGTTGCAAGTGCATTGTGCAACCCAAACGGCATACGCCTGAACTGAAACAATCCTCGACCAGTTACTGTGAATGCAGTAATCGCTTTAGCATCAGAAGTTAATGGTATCTGCCAATATGCGGAACGAATATCCAAACTGGACAAAAATTTAGCATCTCGGAGGCGGTCTAAAATCGACGAAACATATAGTAGCGGGATGCATCCTTCTCCATAACGCTATTGACCTTTCAAAAATCTATACAGAAACGGCATGTGCCATCTTTTTTCTTTACCATCACTACCGGGCTAGACCACGGACTGTTTGCAGGCTCGACAACCCCTAAAGCTAACATATTGTCTAATTTTTGATTCACCTGTTGTCATAAAGCAGGACTATAAGGAAAATACCTCTGCTTGATAAGTTCTGACGTCCCTTCGAATGTCCAATTGCCACTACGAAAATCAGGTACTACTCCCATTTTTCTCCAAAAATCGATTCCTAAAATCAAAGGCTGTGTAACCGAAGGTACAACTAAAACATCAAAAATTCCAACTCTATTTTCTATACAAATAGGAACAGAAACTACACAAGCGATACTACAAGACAACCCATTGGCTACTATACAATTCGAAACATCAGACGAGGACAACGATAGCCCTACACTTTCTAAAATGCTCCATCCAAGACCTCCAATAATCGTACGTGATGCTCCTGAGTCTAATAGACCACAAAAAGGTATACCAAAAATAGTTATTTTTAGATCGGGTCGCTCATCACCCTGTACTATAAATTTCAAAAAATATTTTGTACTGTCTTCTAATTGAAATAGATTATCCGAGCTTTTCGAATCAATGAAATCGGTAACTCGGCCTACTGTTTCCTGTCAAAGTTTCCCGGCTTCTTACATTCGTCACAACTCGGGCGAGTAGTTCCCGGTTTTCCACAACTATAACAATGCAATTGCTGAGGCTTACGACAAGATCTTGCTGTATAACTAGATTCTCTACAATTCCAACAGACAATCGGTAAGTTTGAGGTAGATGAACTGCTTATATTACTGACATTAATTTCAGCAGCAGAAACTACAACTTTTTCTGGACAAACGTATACCAAATCAGGTTCTAATAAATTTGGATTTTTCTTTCGAGAAGGAGGTTGAAAATTATCTATTGCAACCTTACTCGATTCTAGTTCACGACTAATTTGGAGTAATTCGTCGAAAGAAGAAACATTAATCAAAGCTAAATGTGTCTGAAATTAAGGATTAAGATTCTTTAAAACTAATTTTAATCTTGTCGATTCAGGTAGCGGAGTTGAAAGACGTGAAAACAATCCATGCATAGCGGCAAGATATAAACCAATCGATTCAGTAGGACCCATAGTACGTGCTTTAATTTCTTCTAACAATTTATCGTCGTAATCCAAAGGTTGAAATTTATCTTTTAGCAATCTAACGACATCGAGTTAACCCATTAACGAATGCCTATGTGCCTTATACAACAGAAGTGCATTTCCCGACAATAAATTTGATGTAGCAGCAAACAACTGTTCGGACGAAACGTTACGGGCAACACACAATTCGTGAACCAAAACTGCGCTTAAGGACATCGAATCATTTCCCGAGAATTTAATATTCCATTTCAAAACTGGAACTGAATAAGACGGAACCGCTGGCATACGAACTTGCGAATAAGAACAACAAGGTTTGCCAGTCTCCGACTCACTACTGCTAAGCTCTTCTAACTCTTTCGGATTTTTAGGCGTTTTGCGATTGGAACTCAAATTCGGTACGTAGGTTAGTCAAATCTAGCATTAATTGTCTTTGTCTTGACTGTTGTTTATCATCAGTCGTATTCATACGCGCACAACGCGACAAAAGTATCCCCATCGAATGACTGCAACGCGTTACCTAATTCGAGAATTGCTTCTGAAATCGCTTTATCGTCGTCTCCAAACGCAATACTATGCTTTACTTCCTGGAACGAACGATTTTTTCCAACTTGAGGACATTCCGAACTGACATTCTTAGACGATCAACAGGCGCTTCAGATTCCAACCCTCGTGAAGCCATTTCGTACTTCAATTCAATTTGAACAAGCATACACACGTTTATATTTGAATTCGCCATAATTATAATATCCAATTGCAATAGACAAAGCCCAACAGAGAAAACAAAAAAAAAACCGAACCCACAGAAGCCCGAATCAAAAACAACTAAAGTCCCTATCAAAAAAAAAGTTTCCTAGCCAACACTTAGTACCAATTCAAGGCCCCACGTTGGGCGCCATAAATATCTGCTACGTAAAATCTAGGAACTGGTGGCAAACTTAGCTTTTCTTCCCCGAAACTAGCTCTGGGCGGGGTTCCTATATAGAATTGAAGGTAATTATTGAGGGCGCCAAGCCTAATGGAACGAGACAGCTCTGGGAAGGCCAACCCAAAGCCACAATCCAATTCCCAAACCCACACGCAATTAAAACAAAAAAAAAGAATGCTTGTTTGGCTATACATGTATTGCAAACAAACAGAAAACAAAATAAGAATAAATGATAACAATTAAAAGGAATATTGTATCGCAAAACAAAAGTATCTTAAGTAACTGTATAATCCCTAACTAAGCCCACCAAAGACTACAACCCACCGAATACGCAATAACTAAATAGTAAAATAAAACCTTTTTGGGTAGCGCGGCATAAATATACTCTGTACACAAAACAAAGAAAAATTTGCCACGAAGAAATAACCCGTTTCTCCCAAAATAAAACTTACAATAAAAATTAATAATTTGCATACTCGGTGAATGGGACACTTAACAAATGGGAAGTTCGACGAAAAAAATACGTTTCGATAAAATTCGATGAAACTGACAAAAAAATAATTATTACACGCACGTTTAAAATTAGTGGTAATGTATACTAAGTTAGTCACGTTTTTATGTTGTCGGTTTTCGTTTTATTTTATGTTTAGTTTTGTTCTTATTTTTTTCCGGTAGTTAGTGTTAAGTTTTATTTTCTTCTTGCATGCCTTTTTCTTTTTTTTTCCTAACCAGAATGGTACTTTGTTTTATTTACATCTATTATCGTGCACTTCGTGATTAAACTAATTATATATGTACCTCGCACCGGTGACTGGGATGGTCACCTGTGGATGGAGAGGGCATCTACTAATTAGTTCGGATACGTGTAAGTAATTGCTTCCAATTGTTCCAAAAAAATATACTACAACATGTATTTCGACAGGACACCCAACACGACAGAACCACACGACAGTTTGCGACAAGCCCCAATCGCACATGAAACTTTCCCCAAATAGCTGGGTAAGACTAAACCTGCCTGGTCGGCAGATAAAAGTTGCACCGTGTGGAAGTTTAAAAATCCCCCAAAATTAGGTATGTCAGTTAAACAAATTTCCAATTCAATCCAAATAATTGTTACTAATTGACTATTGCTTTGTAGCATAATCCGATGGGTCGAGATTAATTTAATTTCCAAAACTACATAAGCTGACTTCCATACACATTGGTGAAAGCAGGAAAAGTGAAGAATGTAATCACAACGACCTTGTTGTCAACCAATGCCTCACCAAGGTTAGATAACGTAATTTCCTATCTGAGAAAATGATTTGAAATTTTAAAAATTGTGCAGTTCCGGATTTTAACGTTACAGATTCCCCCCTAACAAAACTAAAACTTGTGGCTCAAAATAAAACAGAAATAGAAAAGAACTGAGGCTTACACTAAACACTACGTAAGTACTAAACTCAAAATCAATCTTCGGAATTATCTTTCTTTATGTCCTTTGCGTGCCATATACCTAGTGACTTGCTATTTTTGTCGGATAACTTGTAAGTCCAATACGTCGCTTAATAACTAAAGGTCCTACAAATTTTGAGGCAAGCTTAGCATTAAATTGTTTGCTAGCATCTGACAGAACGTAATTCTTCTTCTAAACATAGTCTCCTTTATTAAATGTAACCTGACGATGTCGTAGGTTGTAACGCATTCCACATCTTTTATATGCTCTTGTTCTTGATCTCTTGATCTTCATAGAGCGTCCCAACAATGCAAAATACGGAGTGTACCCAATTACTTCATGCTTAGCCGTTCTAATAGCAGAACCTATTTTTGCTAAATTTTTATCCCAGTGACGATGGTTTTCTTGGACATAGGATGATAACATTGTTCTTAACACTCGGTTCACGCGTTCTGCTGGATTGGCTGGCGGATTATATCGAGCAGTAAACAAAATCTTTGTGCGATGTTAAGAATACGGATCCATAACATTTTACTTCTGAATTGTACCCCATTATCAGAAACAATATACTGAGGAGTACCAAAAACTAAAAATATCTGTTCTTTAATGATTTTAGCTACTTTGGAAGCTGTTGCACTACGTAAAGGAAATAAAATATCTTCGAAAACGAATCCACCACTACGAATACATACACATTTCCTCTCGAAGACCATGGCAAAAGACCAACCAAATCTATCGACAAAACCTGCCAAGGCCTACTAACTGTTGTTCGAGGTGCCAAACAACCAGGTGGTTTTGATTGTTCTACCTTTTGCGCTGCGCAAACGTTACATCGCTTTATGTGCTTATTCACATCACTCCTAATTCCAGGCCACCAATATCTATTTTGAATCCTTGCAACCGTCTTGAAAACATCACAATGACCAGCAGTCAGAAGATCATGATTTTCTTTGAGAACTTCTAACCGTTGCTTCTTTGGCACTACTAATTTCCATGCATCCGACAGTGGAGCAAGAGCAGAGAATTTCGTGTGAACCCGCCTATACACTCGGTCGTTCTGGACAGACCAATTACGATACGTATGAGGAAGTGCTATAATTTTTTCACGCATCTTAAGGTACCATAAATCTAAAATAATATTATCCAATTTTAGAAATTCACACGATTCTAACTTGGGAACAGTTCTAGACAAAGCATCCGGAACTACATTATCCAAACCTTTTCGATGTATGATTATGAAATCATACTGCTGTAACCTAAAAGCCCATCTTGCTAATCGACTAGTTCGATTTTGCAATTTGTTTACCCAAATTAACGAGTGGTGTTCGGTAATCACTGTAAAGCGGGTTTTTTCTACATACGGTCGAAAATTTTCAATCGCCTACACTACTGCAAGACGTTTTTTTCCGTAACCGAGTAGTGGCGTTCTGCCTGTTTTAATGAACTACTTATGTAACTGATTACTTTTTTTTCATCAGGACATTGTTGACTTAAAATTGCACCAAGACCGAAATCTGAGGCATCCGTTTAAATGACAAATGGTAACGCAAAATCTGGACAGGTTAGTACAGGAGCCGAAATTGATAGTGGAGCGGTGAGGAACGAAAAACTAGGTATAAACCGTCTATACCAACTAGCCATTCTTATAATTCTCCTGACTTCTGTCACAGACGTAGGTACTGGAATACTCAATATAACAGCGACTTTATCCGGATCAACATTCAAACCACGCCGATTTACCACGTAGCCCAAATACTTTAATTTCGACCTACCAAAAATACATTTTTCTTTTTTCAACGTTAATCCCGCAGTAAAAAGACGCGAAAGAACTACTTCCAGCACTGCCAAAGGTTTTTTAAACGAAGGTGTCGCAATATTAATATCATCTAAATATGCGAAACAATACGGCTCTAAATCGGGTCCAATTATCCTATCAATTAAACGCTGAAATGTTGCAGGTACATTGTGCAACCCAAACGGCATACGCCTGAACTGAAACAATCCTCGACTAGTTACTGTGAATGCAGTAATTGCCTTAGCATCAGAAGTTAATGACATCTGCCAATATGCGGAACGAATATCCAAACTGGACAAAAATTTAGCATCTCGGAGGCGGTCTAAAATCGACGAAACATATGGTAGCGGGGTGCATCTTTCTCCATAACACTATTGACCTTTCGAAAATCTATACAGAAACGGCATGTGTCATCTTTTTTCTTTACCATCACAACTGGGCTAGACCACGGACTGTTGCAGACTCGACAACCCCTAAAGCTAACATATTGTCTAATTCTTGATTCACCTGTTGTAATAAATCAGGACTCATAGAAAAATACCTCTGCTTGATAGGTTCTGACGTCGTCCTTATATCATGACATACTAAATCAGTACAGCCTAAATGATCACCATTACTGAAAGAAAAAGATCGATTTACAATTGCTAACAGTGCTTTGGTCTGACACGCGAAGAAACCTTCAACTGCAGTTATCTGTTCCACTAATGGAGTCTTATTCCCTTCAAATGTCCAATTGCCACTACGAAAATCAGTTACTACTCCAATTTTTCTCCAAAAATCGATTCCTAAAATCAAAGGCTGTGTAACCGAAGGTACAACTAAAACTCTATTTTCTATACAAATAGGAACAAAAACTACACAAGCGATACTACAAGAAAACCCATTGGCTACTATACAATTCGAAACATCAGACGAGGACAACGATAGCCCTACACTTTCTAAAATGCTCCATCCAGGACCTCCAATAATCGTACGTGATGCTCCTGAGTCTAATAGACCACAAAAAGGTATACCAAAAATAGTTATTTTTAGATAGGGTCGCTCATCACCCTGTACACTAGATAGTACAAATTCCAAAAAATATTTTGTACGGTCTTCTAATTGAAATAGATTATCCGAGCTTTTCGAATTAATGGAATCAGTAACTCGGCCTACTGTTTCCTCGGGCGAGTAGTTCTCGGTTTTCCATAACCATAACAATGCAATTGCTGATGCTTACGACAAGATCTTGCTGTATAACCAGATTCTCTACAATTCCAACAGACAATCGGTAAGTTCGAGGTAGATGAACTGTTTATATTACTGACATTAATTTTAGCAGCAGAAACTACAACTTTTTCTGAACAATAAACATATGCCAAATTAGGTTCTAATAAATTTAGATTTTTCTTTTGAGGAGGAGGTTGAAAATTATCTATTGCAACCTTACTCGATTCTAGTTTACGACCAATTTGGAGTAATTCGTCGAAAGAAGAAACATTAATCAAAGCTAAATGTGTCTGAAATTAAGGATTAATATTCTTTAAAACTAATTTTAATCTTGTTGATTCAAGTAGCGGAGTTAAAAGACGTGAAAACAATCCATGTATAGAGGCAAGACATAAACCAATCGACTGTTCGGACGAAACGTTACGCGCAACACACAATTCGTGAACTCTAACCAAAAATGCGCTAAGGACATCGAATCATTTCCCGAGAATTTAATATTCCATTTTGTAACTGGAACTGAATAAGACGGAACCGATGGCATACGAACTTGCGAATAAGAACAACCAGGTTCGCCAGTCTCCGACTCACTACTGCTAAGCTCTTCTAACTCTTTTGGATTTTCAGGCGTTTTGCGATTGGAACTCAAATTCGGTACGCAGGTTAATCAAATCTAGCGTTAATTGTCTTTGCCTTGACTGTTGTTTATTATCAGTCGTATTCATACGCGCACAACGCGACAAAAGCTGTGGAACAAGAGTAGCACACACGCTTAAACTCAGATGACAAAGTATCCCCATCGAAAGACTGCAACGCGTTACCTAATTCGAGAATTCCTTCTGAAATCGCTTTATCGTCGTCTCCAAACACAATACAATGCTTTACTTCCTGGAACGAACGATTTTTTTCCAACTTGAGGACATTCCGAACTGACATTCTTAGACGATCAACAGGCGCTTCAGACTCAAAGCCTCGTGAAGCCATTTCGTACTTCAACTCAATTTGAACAAGCCTACACACGTTTATATTTGAATTCGCCATAATTATAATATCCAATTGCAATACACAAAGCCAAACAGAGAAAACAAAAAAAGAAATCAAACCCACAGAAGCCCGAATCAAAAATAACCAAAGTCGCTATCAAAAAAAAAAACTTCCTAGCCAACACTTAGTACCGATTCAAAGCCCCACGTTGGGCGCCATAAATATTTGCCACGTAAAATCTAGGAACTGGTGGCAAACTTAATATAATATAAATATAATCATTGTTACAAACAACAAAAAAGCTTTACTTCAGTTGCGCGTAAATATTACACGCATTTAATTTTTTTTACAATTTACATTCCTATAAAATGTAATCCTTTGCTATGTTTATGTGTTAAAACTTTTCATTTTATTAGCTCAGAATAAATTTAAAAGTTCAAACAATCATTTTCATGCTTTCAAATCAAATTCACGATCATAAAAGTATAAGTGTAAAGATGGGCGATGAAGGAAAATGAGGGCATATTCGTATTCAGGAGGACATTTTACAAAAGAATCAACAGAAATCGTGTCAAGGCCAGTTTTCATACATACCATTGTAATGTAGACATTAAAAACTAATCTATAAAATATTTTACAGAATTCTATGGTATAGCCAAGCATTCAAATCACTAGAGTATTTAAAAATAAATATTTGTTTATACATTAAAAAGTGCAGCTTTGTGGTATGTTATTAGTATCAGAATGTTGATACTTTTGTCATTTCAAAAATGGCAATAAGTTTTTCTTCTATTTTATTTTCAGTATGAAAACTCCGCCGTAGTTGTCTGGGATAACTTAACTTTATATAATCAAAAACTAAAAAAATAACTAATTGTTTAAACATCTTAAGATCTGAAGCTTTACTTGTCTCATTAAACAAACGCGATCAATTAATTTGTATTACTTATAGACAAGGACAACTCAATAATTTGTTAAAGAGACTATTTTCCAAATGCGCAGTTGTATATTAGGGTATTGTATTTGAAGGCGTCTTATAGACATTTATAACAAACTTGTTAAACAATCAATCTGGGTTAAAACATGTTGTGTAAGTATTAATTAGTCTCTACTATAAATAAGACTTTGAGTGTTTTTGAGATAAGCTCTGTTTAGCGATCGTTTTGAGACATTTTCTAATTAAGTTTAAATTGCAGACCGCTTTAACTTATAATTTATTTGGTTTACGGTACGAAATTGATCTGACATGTTTTTGTTTTCATAGTAATTGCTGTTTTTGCAACAAATATCTTTTTTAGTGTTTGAAAAAAAATTGAAATCAAAGTTTTTTAATTGTATAATAGACGAATGTAACAATCCAATTTTATACCTAAGAAATATTGGTTTTAAAAAGACATTAACAAAGCAGAATAATTGTGTAAACAGAACGTGTAAATAGTAGATCGTGTATTTACCAAAAGCGAATTTTATTGCTGTAAGTGATTGTAATCGGAAGGAAACAATATTGTCAAAATGTAGAAAATGTTTCATTATAAACCAATTTATTTTGCGCAATTTATATAACAATTTTTATAATGATTGTTCTCTACTTTGTTATTTTGAAGTTTAAGTAGTTTTTACAGTATATTACAGAATAAATCATTCTTTATATAGCAGTTTTTACATTATTAGAAAAAATTGGAAATCGTTTTAGTAAAATTTTGCATTATGAATTAATATGAACATAATCAAATTGCGATAAAATGCATTGAACGCAAATGATTCGTAGATACGATTTTACATACTATAAAAAGATTTAACCTTAACATATGGTTCAACTTTACCCACTTTAAAAAAGGTTTAATTCAGAGATACAGCAATCTAAAAATCTAAAAACGTCCTCAATTTTACTGAAAGCTATTTAAACACTTAAAAAAGGTTGAGTAATTCGGCTAAAACTAGTAATTATTTAATATTAATTAATGTCTGCTTAATGTAATAGCGAAGGCTTCCACGGCCGGAATCTATACTAACATTAGAATGTCTTTCGGGTTTGGACCGTGTCATTGTTGTATTCGTAGTTGCCAACGTTTCGCTCACTTTCGTAAGGGGCGTGAGAAGAAAATCGAAGAACTTGAAAAACCAGACGACAATTTAACAAAGAACAACTACATAGTTAGGTAATTATCTTGTAAACCAAGTCAGATTCTAAACTAACTAAACTAACTAAATAAAAAGTAGAGTTCGTATATAAAGAAAAAGTATCGTCGCGGCAGGATAAGTGCGACTCTTATTAGGTTACGGTCAAGAAGTGATAAAGAAGTAATGACCAGAACCCAAAGAAGGGTTAACTCAAAACCATGGTCACAATTAAAGCTGTTTCGTTGTTTCATGATTTTTATGCACTCTCGGATTTTTCTATTGAAGAAGACTGGAGATTTTGTAATCACCGAAACGTTATCAAAATCTATATTGCGACCGTAGTAAAATAATATTCAGCAACCGCAGACTTAAAGCTGATCTATTTCCTATAGCCATTCGAGAGGGTTTCTCTATTATTAAAGATAATCTTTCAATTTTTTCTACTACATTAGGCGACATTATTGTAGGTCCTGTAAGTCTGGGTTCGTTAACTTCTTCGACTGTCTCTTTTCTAACTCTTCAGTCCAATCCTACAGACTTTCTCGGCAAGTTCTGAGAAGTCGAAGAAGTGCCCGTGGTAAACATCCGTAACCCTGATGACGAATGGTGCTAACGCCTGTTTAGCGATACTCATGCCCGAATCTCCGAAGGTCGATATGTCGTAGCTCTATCTCTAAAACCCAACGCTGTCAAGGTAGCTGCTAATTCAAAGTCATCGTACACAGCTCTTTAAACTTAGAAAGGCGTTTAATTCGAGATCCTTCCCGCTATGCCGCTTATCAACAATTTATGTCTGAGTATCGAGACTTGGGTCATATGTCCGTTGCTACTTCTTCTTCGTCATACGTGCTACCGGGCCCAGGGGTGAGCAACCCGCGGCCCGCGGGCCGCTTGCGGCCCGTCGAACATAATTATGTGGCCCACCAAGCATTTTCAAAATTGAACTTATTTTATTTATATTACAGACTTTCTCCCGTCAATATACTGTTATTAAATTAATTATAAATTAGTAGCTTAGTAGAGGTGCAATGCTAAAAAGAGTATACAACTTAAAAAGCGAAATAGAATTGTTCGTGGATATGAAGGGGTATGCTTTTCCTTATTTTGGTAATAAAGAATGGATGTGCGATTTTGGCTTTCTTATCGACATAACTCAGCATCTCAATGATCTTGATGTGAAACTTCAAGGCAAAGGACAGTTTATCCACAATTTGTATGATACAATTAAGGGCTTTGAATGCAAATTGAAATTTTGGATACAGCACCTTTTGCAAAATAATGTGTCCCATTTTCCGTATTTAGAAAAAGAAAACCCTCCTAACTCTCAAAAATATGCGGAATATATAGAAATCTTAATCAACGAATTTGATTCCAAATGTTCAAAGTTGGGAAGACTGTGGTTTCCATGAAAATCTTTTCCTCGCTTATTAATATCGCTGTGGATACAGTTCCCGAAGACCTTCAAATGGAGTTGATTGACATGCAGAACAATACCTATATGAAAAATGTATTTTTCTCAGTGGATATCGAAAATTTTTATAAATATGTGAGCCCTGAGAAATTTTCCCTTTTGACGAGTAATGCAAAGCAAATGATGTCTCTGTTCGGAAGCACCTATGTTTGCGAACAATTATTTTCAACCATAAAAATAATTAAAAATGACCACCGGTCAAGACTAAGTGATGTACGATTGGAAAGCTGCGTTCGTTTAGCTGTCTCATCAATACCAGCTAACGTTGATCAACTTGTAGCTAACAAACAGTGCCAAATTTCTCATTAAAAACTTCAAGCAAATTCGTTTTTTTTATTCGTTTCTTTTTTTATTGTATTAAAATTTATGAAATCTTAATGTTTTTTTCAAATTTTGTGTTTTTTTATTCTAATGTTTATTATACTTATAAATAACGCTTTATAAATTATTAATAAATATTAATTTGTGTGCGGCCCGTCAAAAAATTTCAAAATTTGGATTGGTCCGTTGATAAAAAAAGTTGCTCACTCCTGTGCTACCCCATCACTGTGTTTCGAAATGTAGTGAAAAGGGGACGAAGATTCGTGTGGTTTTTAACGGTTCGTTTTCTCTTCATGGTAAGTCTTTAAACGAGCAACTTTTAAGTGGTTCTAAGCTACAAAAGGATATTTCTACTATTCTGATAACTTTTAGGTTAAATCCGATCGCGTTTTGTTGTGATATTAGCATGATGTATGGACAAATTTTGTTACGTCGCGAAGATCGTTGTTTACAACACATTTATTAACGCGAATCCATTCTTCAACAATTAGTTGAGGACGAAGGATCTCATTACCCGACTGTTTCCGCCGCTATCCTTAAGAATACGTATGTTCATGACGTGATAACCAGTGTCGGCACCGTCGAGAACGCACTAATTCTCCGCACCGAGCTTGCTCGTCTTTTGGGAAAAGGAGATTTTGAATTGCGCAAATGGTCCAGTAATGTTCCTACAGTTTTAGAAGGTCTTCCTGAAGATCATTTAGAAACTCCTCTAATGTTGTCGACCGAGGATAAGTCTCTCAAGATCGTTGGCTTGTGCTGGAATCATTGTTTAGACACTGTTTCCTTTCAAGTTTAGCCCTTTAGTGGTGACTGCACCTAAAGAGCAGTTCTTTCTTATATTGCTCAAATATTTGATCCTCTAGGGTTTTTTCCCTCTGGTTTTTACAATAAAGCGCGTTCTACAGCGTATATGGACCGAAGGGCTTGATTGGGATGACGTTCTTTGTCTCGCTCTTGCCTCCCAATGGATTAAATTGGTCGACGGCTCACCTTACCTCTCTTAAATACACATACCAAGATCCATCTCCTATTCTTTTCATAAAATTTTACACGTTGTTGGATTCTGCGATGCTTCTCAGAAGGGATATGCTGCATCTACTTACGCTTGCTCTAGTTCCGCTGAGTCTTGACAAATACAATCGTGCCACCTCATAATCGCTAAGTCAAAGTTAGCCCCATTAAAAGTTCTGTCAATTTCAAGACTCAAACTATGTGGAGCGCTCTTGCTGGGGCTTCTATTCCATTTGATTAAACCTCTTTTTGCCATTAGTATTATTAGAGACGCTCGCCTTTACACTGACGCTCAAGTAGTTCTTGCATGGCTCCGCACCGTCTTCATACCTTTGTTGCTAACCGTATTGTCACTATTCTCGATCTCACCGAACGACAACAATGGCATCACGTTCATACTGCAAAAAATCCTGCTGATTTAGTTTGTCGTGGTGCTACTCCTGAAGTTATGAACAACGCTTCTTTCTGGATTTCCGGTCCTATTTTTCTAAGTAAGCCTTTGTCGCAGTGGCCGTCTCTTGCTGTGCTTACCGTTTTGGATTCTTCGTTACCTGATCTTAAAGTTGGCGCAATTCTTCTTGCTCGCCTTGTACCTTCTCATCTTTTGCTGCCCGTCATCGAACGATTTTCTTCTTTCCTAAAAATGCAACGGACGTTTGCATGGATACTTCGTTTCTTTCAAAACACTCAAGCTCGTAACACAACCTCTTCTTCTGATAACAAGCGTCTGCCTCTTTCTCCTGCCGAACTACAAAAGGCTACGCATGCTTGTGTCTGCATAACTCAAGCCGCTTACTATAGAGAAGAAATTGCGTTACTTCGGCAAGGTAAACGCCTTCCTTCCTCTTTAGAACAGTTGTCTCCGTTTATGAATGAGGAGGGCCTCCTTAGGCTAGGCGGAAGGCTGGGCCACTCCGCTTTGCCGTCTTCTTCTCGTCATCCGCTGCTACTACCTCAGCAAGCTCATCTCTCCGCTCTTTTGTGTTCATACTATCATGTCGTCTCTCTTCATTCTGATCCTCAGACCGTTCAAGCTTTATTACAAACTAAATTCTGAATCATTTTGCAGCGTAGTCTTCTGAGAAAGCGCATCCGTCAATGCATGACGTGTCATCGTTTTAGAGCTAACACGTTTAAGGCAACGATGGGGCCTTTGCCCGCGGATCGAGTCAACCTGCAAAGGATTTTCACCGTAACCGGCATAGATTATGCAGGACCTTTTACTGTTAAGGTTAGTATTCTTCGTTCGTCTCGTACTACAAAAGGCTATTATGTTTGTTTGTCTGCAACGCAACCAAAGCTGTAAATCTGGAGTTTGCTTCGTCTTTATCTACAGAAACTTTCTTTGCTTGTTTAGACAGGTTCATCGCGCGTCGGAGAATTCCATCTTCCATTAGATTGGACTGTGGTCGCAATTTTGTTGGCGCAGCTAGACAGCTTGCTGAGCTGTATGATTTTTTGCGCAAAAACAATCATTCATTGTGCGAACGTCTTTCACTTTGTAGTATTTAATAGTTCTTTAATCCTCCATATGCTCCTCATTTTGGAGGACTTTGGAAAGCCGCTATTAAGCCCGTTAAGCTTCTGTTATATCGCAAAATTGGTAACACGGCCTTTACATTTGAAGAGTTTTGTACCATATTTTCTCAAATCGAAGCGGTATTAAATAGCTGTTCGTTGTGCGCCCTTTCATCTGATCCCGCCGAATCTGCAAACTATTTGAGTGCGGGCCTACGGGCTATTTAAAGGTCCAAGCACGCCTTCTCTCTTTATATCAGTAATTATTTATTCGGCTTCTTCTCTTTTCGCCAAAGGAAGTCTGCGTGGATGTTGTCGTATCAGCTGAGCGTCTCCGGTATTTATTTTATGGTTCACCACGTTAGTTCTTCCTTTGGAACCACTCTCCAGCGCAAACACATCTTAATACTTAATACTTTTGGATACTTTAACTTTAGCCAGCTGGTCTTCGCTGAGGTTTTGGGATTTGGAGGTAAGAATGCCCAATAGATGTTGTGGGCATTTCTTCGGCAACGTATCTTCGTTAGATTTCACAACTTGAGATACTGGCGTGCATTGGCCTACCACAGTCATCTTTTTCAACGTTACAGGATCTGAGTTGATATTTAAAATCCTTACTGGCATCGTGTTTTTCACTGGCATTAAACTTCTGCTTACGAGTAGTCCCTTTTGAACTAAGTCGCCCTCCATTGGTTCAATCGTGCGTATGTAGCCTTCCAGAATATTTCCATCTAGACGTGCCATCACCACACTTTCAATCCTTGCTGGCAGAGTCAATAAGACTCGCACGGCTGCCTTCTCTGACGAATGAAAAAGAATTTCTTCATTGTCGATCTTCAGGACATCGTTCTTCATATCCAAATGGAACCCATACTTCTTTATAACGTCCATTCCCAGGATAACTTCTTTCGCGATGTCGGCTACTCTAGTACTCTATTTCCCAAACAAATGATTACTTTTTACTTGTTCGTGAGTAGGTATTTTCTCGCCTGTCGCTGTTTGAAGTCGTACTGTTACTGGTGATGTCTTCTCATTTTCCAATAACATGTCAGGACTAATGATGATCTTCGTCGCTCCCGTGTCAACCAGTAACTGAACATTTCTTCCATTGATCTTGCCATCGAGATAAATGCTATGCAATTGCTATATCGGCGTTGCCATTTGAATTGTAATCTCCGGAACCTGACTAGATGAAACTAACTTTTGTCTCTTTTGGTCAACTCGTTCCAAATTTTTGAACGCTCTACTCGTCTTTTTCTTGGGTTTATTACGATGTTGTCTTACATGGCCTATTTCACCGAAGTTCAAAATCGGCACTCCTCTTTCACAAAGTATTCGTCGCGCTATCTTCTTGATGCTTTCCAGTGTTTGCGCGGGTACTTCTGCAGCACAGCAGAGTCTATGACCGTTTCGTTGCGTTGCTTGTTTTGCTGCTTCAAATTCCAAAGCAAGCACCAAAGCGTCACACAATGGCTTGGGTTGAGCTAATCAGAGAGTCTGCTGCGTTTCGTTGTCTCAGAGGCCGTGTCCAAGAAGGTATCTGGTGCTGAATGATACGCAAGCCTCTGGCGATGTCAACCTGAAAGTTTTAAAGACTTTCGACTTTTAATTTGAGCTTGATACACTTTTTGAAGATGAGCATCTCCATATCTCATTTCTAAACGTGACATTAAAAGTTCGTAGTTTTTTTGTAGGTGGTCAGGAACAGTTTGCAAGATTCCAAAAGCTTTTTCACGTAAGGACACTATTAAAGATGTCGCTTTCTGCTTGTTGTTCCAACCATTTGCTGTAGCTGCAGCGTCAAACTGCTTGTAGTAGGTTGACCATGAAACTTTACCATCAAAATTTGGAGATACAACTTTAAACTTGTGCGTGGTTTCTTTTCTATGGTACGTTATTAAATGTTCACTCGTGACGCTTCCTTCGCCGTGACAATTCATTAGATTTATTCTTTTTTCAAGCAGTTTCATTCTGTCTTCTAGTTTGTCTTCTATTGCTTCTATTTTTTCATTCATAGATTCGCAAATTTCTTCTTTTAAATTTAACATATCTTATTGGGTTTCTTCTTGAACAATTTTAATTTAATTTTCTATGTTTGTTCGTATTTCTTCTTTTTTCTTAAATTTTCAATACATTTTTCTTCTATTTTCTGGGTATTTTCAAATAATTTTTTTTCAATTTTCTGAGAATTTTTGCAGAACTTTTTTTCCATTTTACTCAAATTTTCTTCAATTTTTCTATTCATCGATTTTTTTATTTTTTATTGATTCGAGAAATTCAAATATTTTTGTATTCATTTTAACTGCTTGCAAACGCGTCACCGGCATAAATTTAACCACGAATAATAATAAAAAAAGTTTAATAGCACTAAATTTTAATAATGCCCGACACTAGTTTAACGAAATGGAACATCTAGCATTAAACGCTATAAACAAACGCGTGAATTGCGAACTAAAGTTTTATTTATTTACGCAAACAATGTTTTTATTACGGGAGCGATATTAAATTACTTAACGGTATTGATAAATATAAAATATTGATTATCGTATCAAGACTTACCTCAAAACCACGTTCAGAAGCTGATCCCGAACCTCCTAACAAAGGGCAACAGGAAGAAGGTTGACAGGACAGGGAGATTAGGAGCGATATTCACTTTTAATTCCGGGTTTTGAATTACGATAATCGATATTATTACTTGTATTATTAGCGGTTGTAGCACACGCGACGACAATTCTAATACAACTACCACAAATCAACGAGTTTTCGAAGGTCGACAATTGCTATCAATTTTTGCTGATATTATAATAATAATGGCAGTTCCTCAACCATCAATAAAGACAAATTAAATGAGGTAACAACAAAAAAAAATTCAATTAAATAAAGAATAAAAAATAACTTGCCTGACCATCCCCCCGCCCCTGAAGGTTCCACTTCAGACAATTCTGTTACCAATTTGAAATTGCGAGGAAAAGCCAACAACAGATAGAACCAGGCACCACAAAAAACTAAAAATTGAGATACTTAAATATACTACAAAGAATAAACAAAATAAAATCATTTTTGATTGAAGGAAAAAAAAAACTAAAATTATCTATAACCAATCTTATTGTGTCGGCAAAGGACATAGCTTTGCCACCGATCTTTTAAAACAGCCTTTACTAGTGCGGACAAGGAATACTCGAACGGCATTATCTCGCCCGGGAAAAGTCTGTTCGACCCGCGCTAGCGGCCATTGTAGCGGCGGTGTGGTATTTTCCATCATTAAAACTAAGGTGCCTACTTGTAACGGTTGTGAAGACTTAAACCATTTAGTTCTAATTTGAAGCTCGTGCAAATACTCCCGACTCCATCTCGCCCAAAAGGCTTGTACCAACTGATCTAACAGTTGAAAACGGGTGAAAGGATTCACACTTATAAAGCTTGCCTCCGGAAGCGATTTTAGTGGCGTTAAAGTTAAAAAATGTGCAGGAGTCAGCGCTAGAGGTTCCGAAGGATCAGCACTCAGCGGTGTAAGCGGTCGTGAATTTAGTAGAGCTTCGATTTGCACTAAGAAGGTATTGAATTCTTCATACGTGAGCAATTGACTACCGACAACTCGAAATAAATGGGATTTCACATTTTTAATATTAGATTCCCAGATTCCACCAAAATGCGGAGAACTAGCGGGGTTAAAATTCCATTTTATTTTAAACTCGCTCAACTCATGAGTTAGTGATCTTTGATACTTGGTAGAAGAAATTAAGCGATTTAGCTCTTCCAGCTCCCGCTGAGCACCAACAAAGTTAGTGCCACAATCCGAAAATATTTCCGAACACACACCTCGTCGGGACAAAAATCTCTTAAAGGCAGATAAAAACCCTTGGGTTGTCAGATCCGACACCAGTTCCAAATGAACTTCTTTTGTCGCAAGACAAATAAACAAACAAATGTAAGCCTTTTGGATTATCGGTTTTCTACGACGACCAAGACTAATTTGCCAAGGGCCCGCATAGTCTACCCCAGTTTTCCAAAAAGCTTTCGATTCAGACACTCGACAAGAAGGAAGATCACCCATAATCGGAATTTGCGACTTAGGGTTAATGCGAAAACAAATATTGCATTCTCGTATTACTTTGCGTACCACCGATCGTGCGGATAAAATCCAATAATTTTGTCTGATTAATGACAACAACAAATTTGGACCATTATGTAAATTCTTTAGATGATAATAGCGAATCAATATATTAACAAAATGAGAGTTCTTAGGAAGTACAATCGGATGCGCGTATTCGTAACCGACACTTGCGTTTTTTAGTCTTTCCCCTACCCTTAGGACACCATCCTTTAAATAAGGGGCTAATCTTAGAAGCGCATTTGAACAAACTCTTCCATTTTTCAAAGCGTTTATGTCCGTCATAAAATGTTGCGCTTGCACAATCCGACATAAAATTTGTTCAATAGTTTCTTTACATGGTAACATACGTGTAAATCGAAGAACGTACACTATGCTTCTTCGCAATTTAGAAAATGACGAGAACCGACCAATAAACGTGTATAAAGAATTTCCAAGATCGGGACGAACCATCAAGACACAATTATTTGCTTTCTGCTCCGGAGAATTCTTTAATTCTATACTTAAGCACGGAGAAGGCCACTCGACTTCTTCTTTAATTAACCAGCTTGGACCCCACCACCAGAATGGATGAGAACACAACTCGGAGGGTGTCAAACCACGCGACAAACAATCTGCTGGGTTTTCTTTCCCACCAATATGAGCCCAATTTTCTACTTCAACGAGATATTGGATTTTTGCTACTCTATGAGCAACAAATGTGAACAGCTTATTTATTTATACGATTCTATTTGATACCCCGCACTGTACGCCACTGTAACAATTATTATTAAAAATAATTAAAATTTATACTAAAGATATGTACATACACGTTTATAACTAACCGAACTAATTAAATTTAAGGATATTTAATAAAAACACTTACACTAATTTATATAATTTATGATAGCGCTATCACTTACACGAAGATAAAGTCCGCGGATAACTTTAGTTTAACACTTGTTTACTTTAAAGTCACGTACAAGGTTATACTCCGTATATTTATCTCGAACACACGCGTTAATAACTTATTTGTGTAGACTTGACTAATCTTCTTAGCACTGCCATCTTCGAATTACTGGAATAACTGACCTATGATTTGTTTGTGCCGCATTTATACATTTTGTCCAAACTTTCGAGAATTTTCTATATTTTTCGGTGAACGTTCTGGAAATGTACAAAAACCTCGCGAAAGTTCTCGGGCTTGAGAATAATTTTTCGAACGTATTCCAAAGTTTTAAATTTTTAAACAATTTTTAATTGTTAAAAAGACAAAACTTGTTATAAATAAAAATTTGATTATATCTGATAGATTAGCGTAGCCAAGTATGTAACCTACAAATCATATAATTCGAAAAAGTCAAATGCATTTTGATTCGATAAATGTAACATTTTATAATAGCAAACTTTTTATATAAACTATGATATTTTAAGCCAAACTGTTCAAATATAGTGTGTAAAACTTATCTCTAACATATTTCGGAAAATGTTTGCGGAATAAAATCAAATAACTCGCTAGATGTAAAGTGGCAGTTTCTAAAAGTTAACAGAACTTTGAAATAACTTAAATAGTAACGTAACTTCAAAGGACAAAATTTTGAAGGACGCTTTATTTATTTCAAACAAAACATTTTGTACTAATAAAATAAATATAATCTGCAAGTCGAATTGCAAAAGTTTGTTTCATAAAGCTGAAAGTTTTCTTCACTTGCGGTATCTTGTGCTTTTCGGATTAAATGGATGTGCATGCATAACTTAACACTTAAGTGTAAATCTTATCTTTTCTCAACTTTTACGCATTCCTTATAAAGTTATAATTAGATAACTTTCTTTGTTTTTAGGAGTTACGAACACAACACTTTTGCACTGTACCTTAATTAGTATTCGGTTTGCAACAACATCCTCTTTTGATTAAATGTAGGTAGAATAACAAACAACGGTAATACATTTTCTTTAATAAACTATAATTAGATAACTCGCAATTTAATAACTGCTTATTTTTTACCTTACGTAAGTAGCAGTTACTACCTACATAAATATTTCTAAATAAATTTATTTCAATCGTTTTATTTACTTATTTAAATCCAAAGAAATCAATTATAATAATTTTATTTTTACAAATATATGTGAAAAAAAGTGAAAAATGAGCCATTCGGACAAATATTCAGCTGAATGATTTTGAATCTCGAATATATGACTAACAAAAACTAATTTCACCATAAAACATATTAAAATATTTTTAGGGTAAGTGGTGTATTATTTATTCAGAATAATATAAATGCGAGCTTTCGAACTTGGTCTAAGTTCTTCGTCAGGCAAAATTAAATTAATCTGACAATTGTAAAAACTAAAGTAACTAAAAACAATAACTATAAGGGAACTAGATAATAAGCGCAAGTTTATTTAGCTACAGCATTTGCTCGAAGGTCTAAAGGAAAACTACGATAACAACTCTAGACGTACCTTAAGTGTCAATGGTGGACAAATTAAGATTAAGAAATAACAGGTAATCATGTGTCCAAAAGTTCGTAACCACTGTCTCTATTGAAATTGTTAGGATGTTTGATAATTTCAATAGCTTCTCTAATCTTTCTTGATTTCCAGTTCTTTGTTTTATAAATTGTTTTAGTTTTCTTGATATCATGAAGAGTGTTAAGATTTGCTTGTCGAAAGTTTATATCAAGTGCATGTTCGGCAATGGCAGACTTAGTACGTTCGTTAACGTTTAATCGAAGTGGGCTGTATTTTGAAAGATTTGAAATTACCAGGCCTTCAAAAAGGAAGACCCTAGAAAGCACTGGGCCGCGACCCGTTCGGAAGTAAAAACCACTATTTACAATACAACTAATTTAATTTACACACTATAGCATCTACAATAAAAGTACAAATTGGCGGGAAGGAGCCAACGCGCTCCGACCCTTAACGTACAACGCGTATATTGCAAGTGTTGTTCAACAACAACAACCTTTCACTGCGACGCAAGGTCCTGGTGCGCGCGCAAATGCTTCTTACCTCGCTTTACATATTAAAATACAAGTGAGCTCAAGGCTCCGAAACACCCCCTCCTTTGGAACAACTAAGGGTGTTTCAACATTCCCAAAAAAACATCGATTAAACTGGTTAAATATACTTAAGAACTAACATTTAAACAAGCGTTCTACTATTGCTAACTAACTATTACGGTAACAACTAAACAATGTTTAAACTTCACTACCCGAAGGCAAAACACACACTCGACGCACTAAACGTTTTATAATATTTTTATTTGCCAGACGCAACAACACTGAACGCACGATATCGTCAGTATTGCTGTTGAGCTCCGTAACGCGTCCCAACAACCATTTTTGAGGAGGCAATCCATCTTCTTGAATGAGAACCACCGAATCAATTTTAATCCGTGGGCTTCGATGCTGAAACCACTTTGTTAAGCGCTGCAACTCTGGAACCACTTCTCGACTCCAACGTTTTCAAAAGTGGGCCGCCAATTGTTGGGCTCGTTGATAAGCTGACCACCTATTCTCGGCAACGTCTGTCAGGTCAGGGCTAGGCGTCGAATCCAAGGGACGCCCTATTAAAAAATCACTAGGAGTTAATGGTTGCAGGTCATTTGGATCGGTAGATAGGTATGATAAACGACGTGAAGTTAATACGGCCTCTATTAAGGTTAACGTAGTATAGAAATCCTCAAATACAAGTTTTGAGTCTCCCAGAATTCAAATGTCCCTTTACGGACTTTACCCCACTCTCCCAAATGCCTCCTTCATGAGAAGAACGAGAGTTAATAAATTCCCATTTTATGGAACGCGAACTCAGATAATCACATACAGTTTCTTTAAACTCTGTGTTCTTAAATAATTTTTGATGCAGCATTATCACTAGTGATAACATACGGTAACCCCCTACGAGCAATAAATCGCTTCAAGCAATTGAGGAAGGTTTCCGTAGTACAGGAAGTCATTAATTCTAAATGCATGGCTTTGGTCGTCAAGCAGACGAAAATGCAAATATAACTTTTAATTAAACGCGTTACTCTCGTGCGTTTGTCCTTTATTAGGATGGGACCAGTTAAGTCTGTTCCAACGCTATGAAAGGGATGAGCATTCGCTTGCAAACGTTTGATAGGGAGATCAGCCATAATTGGGTGTGTAACTCGCGGTTTTGCCTTGAAACAAGTAACGCAGGTTCTAACAAATTTCTTTGTGATATTCCGGCCTGATATGGGCCAAAACTTCTCCCTAATAACCGCGAGCAACTGCTGGGGGCCACAATGTAAAAATTGACGGTGGTATTTATCAATTACTAATGTAGTAAATTTATGAATTTTTGGAAGGAGTAAGAAGTGCCTTTTATCATAAACAAATGGCGAATTTTTGATCCTACCCCCCACTCTTATTTATCCACTTTCATCAATAAACGGACGCAAGGCCTGAATATGAGTATTTTTAATAGGTTTTGCCCTTTGCAGTAAATCAATTTCGTTGGCAAATGTATCGTTTTGTCATAATTTGGTTAAAACAAGGGAAGACCTGCTGAGCTCTTCAACCGATAAACTACCTGTCTTACGCAATGTTTTATTACCCTTTAGGTTATTGATGAACTAAAGAACATATGCAAAGCAACGAAGAAGCCTTGATTTTGTTATATAAGTTTACTTCCTTTATCTGTGCCTTTGTTTCACAATCGTCTAAAGTATTAATTCGAACGTTCGACTCCGTCCATTCGTCAGCACTTAATGACAGGAATTTCGGACCATGATATCAAACCGAATTGTTACTCAACACTGCTAAACTAGCTCCCCGAGAAATGAGGTCGGCGGGATTATCCTCGCTTTTAACATGTCGCCAATTTACCGCCTTCGAAAGTTCTTGTATGACTGCAATGCGGTTTGCCACAAACACCTTATATTTATTGGGACTAGAATTTCTCCAATGTAAAACGATAGACGAATCCGTCCACAAAAAAACTGCATGGAACTGAAGTTTCATCGTTTCAATTATTTTATTGATGAGCTCAGACAGCATTACCGCCGCACACAACTTAAGTCGTGGAATAGTTGTTGTGTGCAATGGCGCCACTCGGGATTTTGAAGTAAGCAAATTTGATACGATTGTATCGTCACTTAAAATGCAGCGAATATAACAACAAACCTCATATGCATAAGAGCTACTATCAGAGAAGCCATGTAATTCGATAGTTACTGCTCTTGGAGGAATCATACATCTTTGTATCCTAACCGAATGTAAAAATCTCAATTCTTCCTTCAATTCTAACCAGAGGTCAGATATTTCTTTTGGAATTGGAACGTCCCAGTCCAATTGAAGTTGCCAAGTTTTTTGAATAATCAACTTTCCTCTAATAACTAACGGCGAAACTAAACATAATGGGCCAAACAATGTCGAAATTTTTGATAAGATGGTTCTCTTGCTAACGATCGATGCGTCTTTAGGAGTGAATTCAAAAAACAAGGAGTCAGTTACCGAATTCCAGTGTAACCCCAACGCTCTCAAGTTCGTTAGTTCCCCTAAAGGAATGGTGGTTTCATCGAGTCTGTTATCTAAATGCAAAACTTCTAGTTTGTTTGAGACGAATTTTCAAATTAAAAGCCCTGCCAAAATAAGTATTTACGATACTTGCTCTTTAATTTCGCGAGCACGTTCTGCTGAGTCGCAAGAGTAAAGAAAATTGTCCATGTAAAAATTTGTCTTAATGGCCGCGCACGCTTCTGGAAATTGTTTAATGTTTTCGCCAGCAAGGTACTGAAGAACTCGAGTGGCTAAATAGCTGGCCGCACTCGCCCCATACGTGATTGTATTCAACCTGAAAACGTCAAATTGTTGTCGTGGGTTATCTCGCCAGGGAATATGTTAGAAATACCGATCCCTATGGTTTACATTAATCATTCTGTACATTTTTGCTATATCGCCACAAATCGCGACATCGTACAAACGAAATCTAATTAAAACATCGTAAAGATTTTCCTGAACTGGTGGACCTACTATTTGAGTATCGTTGAGAGCAACTCCCGACGACGTCTTAGCACTTGCATCAAAAACGACGCGTAACCTAGTTGTTAAAGATGAGGCCTTGACAACAGCGTGATGCGGTAAATATTGAGGAAGGATTTCATTGGCAACGAAGGGCCCATCCTTGGTCGGAATTGTCATGTGACCTAACCTTTCGTATTCTTTGATAAAGATAGTGTAATCTCGGAATAAGGCTGGGTCTTTGACAAACCGCTTTTCTAACTGCACGAAGCGTTTTTCCGCCATTGTACGAGATTCGCCTAAATTGGAAACATTGCCCTTAAAGGGTATAGAAACAACAAATCTTCCGGCCTCGTCCCTCGTCACTGTATTTAGAAAATAATTTTCACAATACCTTTGTTCGGGCGATAATAAGGATAGAGGAGTGTTGGGTTTTACCTCGTTCAGCTGCCAAAATTTTATTATTAAGCTGCTTAACTCCCGAAATGAGTCATTACAATCATTAACACGAACGTGATGTGCGGATGTGATAACTGGAAACGCCTCTTGCGATAGACGTTTCGGCAAATTTCCTGTAACTAACAACCCCAAAAGGGTCTTTTGTAATAAAGGTAGGGACCGACCAAGTGAAATTTGATTTGGTAATATTAATTCGTAAAACATTTGTGATCCTATCAACATATCAATGTCATTGGACTGATTAAATGTATCGTCCGCTAACCGAATGTAATGAGGAATTTGTAATTTTGTTCTATCGAACGTAATTCTAGGTAACCGGCCGGTTACCTTGGGTAAGACCAAACACGAAATTATTGAATTGAATTTTCCTGTTAGGGATTTGATTTGGACCTTAGCCATCTTAAAACAAGGTGGTCATTCCATTCACGCCAGCAATCTTAACGTTAATTGCTTCACATTTAATATTTAATCGACGACAGAGTTCTTCACTGACAAAATTACTTTGGGCACCGAAATCCAACAAAACTCTAACAATAATTTCGGAATTTGCATTAACTGCGCGAAGCTTGGCTGTAGACAGCAGCGTCTCCGCATTTCGTACAAAATTACAAGATGTTGTTGGAGTTGATGTGGTAGTTTGATTTGTGACCGTTGAGGATGAAGCCTCAACTGGATTTTCTTGCGCTCTGCTCGCAATACTTGGTTGATTTGAATTAAAACAAAGTAGGTAAGTAGGTAAGTATTTAAATGCTATACTGAAACCTTATATGGGCTTGAGTAGTTCATTTATAAAGAACACAAAACATTTTATTGAAGTAATTAGTAAAGAGAAATTATCTTCAAAAGATTTAATGGTTAGTTTTAATGTTTCCTCGTTGTTCGCTAAAGTACCAATACTTGATACTTTACATCTTTTACTACGACAGTTTGATAATAATACCATCAAGTTATTTGAACATTGTTTGTCAACATCATTCTTTTTGTTTAATGGTGAATACTACAAACAGATAGATGGTGTAGCAATGGAATCGCCAATTTCTCCATCTATTGCTAATTATTATATGGAATATTTTGAAGAAGAAGCCTTAATATCTGCATCTAAAAAAACAAAATTATGGCTTAGATATGTAGATGATATTTTTGCGATTTGGTCTCATCGTTTAGATGAACTACAAATATTTCTTCAATACCTTAACAATCGACATCCTAACATAAAATTTAGTATTGAAAAAGAAATTAATGGTACCTTACCTTTTCTTGATGTAAAAATAGAAAGAAAATTAGATGGTACTTTAATACATTCAGTTTATCGATAACCAACACATACAGATCAATACATAAACGCAAATTCTCATCATCACCCAGCTCAGAAACTTGGGACGATTCGCACATTATATAATAGTGCAACAATAATTTGTCACCAAGATAAATTACAAGAAGAATTAGAACACCTCAAAAAAAGTCTTTATAAGAAATGGTTTTAATACAGTGTAACGTGTAAATTCGAAATTGAGCGAAAATCCGCCTGATAGTTAGGCAACTTACCGTAAAAACGGATAATTACTCGACCTCGAGTCGTGATTTTAAGTTACGCTCGCAGAGGGCGCTCGAGAGTAGTCGACCATCTACAAACTTCATTTTATTCTCTCGTTTTGCTGTGTAAGGAACGTGGAAACGTCGGATGGGTAAGAAACATGAAGTTTCTCTTTCATCGTTTAATATCTACTACAACGACGCTTTATTTTAGCAATCAATAACAAATCCGACTAAACGTTCGATGCATACAATACAAGAGCGATGTATTTTACTGCAAAACTTATAAAGTAGGTTAGTATTTCGCACGTGGTTAAGAAAATGGAGGCTTATCAACTAATGTTCGCTATTTTAGCTCTTTCGTCTTTCGTCTTTTCGTCTTTACTTTTGGGGTTTCTACATGTTTGTTGGAATCTTCTGCCGAGTTCTGTTGAAGATGGTGGACCGTGCGCTTTTGGAATCGTTGAACTGATGCGGTAATCGTAGTCGCAGAGTAAAAAGGATCCCAGTGGATCGTTGGCGCTGTACTAAAGGTTGGGGGAATGAAGTATCATTAAATTTGGAACCGCGGGGGATCACTAGCCGTCGGCTCATTTCGTCCACGCGCTTCGGGGTCAGGACTGCTGCTCTCGCTACGTAAGCGGCGTTTCGTTTTAAGTGGAAACAGTGCGAACTTTATATGTAAATGCTTTTGTAGTTCGAACGTTATCTTGTACAATCCGGTACACCTATTCGACTACAATTATTTTTATTTTTTTAATTGAACGATTTAATTAACTTTTGGAACTTGAATAATTCTGATTAATAATATTTAACGTCACGTTTCTTTATAACTTTAATAGAATTAATTACGATGTTTACCAGACGCCTTAATTGTAATGGTTGATTTATAATGATTATTTAACGTAACCTACACTTATTATCTTGTTGTTTCATATAAAAGAATATTGCCATTATCAAGGGTAGAAATTTGGGAGCTATACCGTTTCTGTCGTAAACTAAATTAATGATACTTTTATTACCGGTCGTGCTGAACTTGACGTCAAGGTCCACAGGCGGTGTTACGTACTTTAACGCGGATACATTTTGCTACGATTTACGGTAGCCGCGGAGATACCTTTTAAATATTAACGCTTTAAACTTTTTTTTGGCTCCCAGAGTCTATTTTTGGGACCTGCTTTCATCTCGTATGTATATTGTATGTATATTGTTACCATTTTGTGGTGTTATGTAAGATAATTTAATTTCGGATTATACCAGTGGCGTAACCGTCGAGTGGCTTTTTCCGTTCCGGAATTGGCTATTAATCAATATTCTTAATAAATGGTTATTGTTGATTCGTACTATGTTTCTTTTGGGGGACCTTTGGTCTAGGATCTCCTTTTCTCCTACCTAAACTGTGTATCTTTGACAAAAATTCGAGAAGAGGTGGCGCACTTGGGCATTTAGCTTACCTAAAGAAAACTTGGTGTCTTACGATTTTCTTTTACCCAACGACCATCTACGGTGAGGCTAGCCGAAAGGTAAGCAACAACATCTTGGTAATTAATTTAAGTAATTTGTTCTTTCTTTCTTTTTTCTCCACCTCCTCCATTGGATCATAACAAATAGTGTAACAAAAGAGCAAATTAAAAAGTTTCTTAGACCAAAGACAAGAGCTACTTTAACAGATGATTCAACTATTAACCATAACTTTGTTATTCTACCTTTTGTTTACAACATAAGTGACAAAATTGGAAGAATACTAAGTAAACATAAGATAAAAGTAGTTTATAACACTGCAACTAAAATTAAAAAAATTGTTGAATCCTATAAAAGACAAAATACCTTACATAATCTGTGGAGTGTACCAAGTTCCATGCACTTGTGGCAAGGTATATATTGGCGAAACTAGTAGAACTATATATACGAGATTAAAAGAACATAACATAACATTTTTATTGGCTGATTATGTTTTGTTCTCAAATTTCATGAGTCAGGATGATGAAATCTTGAAGGGCACAAAGTAGGGCGTCAGTTGCATTATTGATGAGCTAGAGTGTAGTCGATTTGTTTGTGTGTCTGATTGCTGTTAATTTTTATTTGTTTATTATTACAGAAATTTATTATATTATACATTATTATTATATAAACTTATAACTGCGTGTGTAACAAAAATGGAAACGAATCCAAACGAACCGGTGGCTGGATCCAGTGGCTTTAGTATTTCTGTTGTACAAATCACGACGGTAAGTTTAGTATGTAATTATTTTATTTATTATATGCGCTGTGTACCATATAACCATATTAGCGTTTTTTGTGTTTTCTCTATACGTCGCAGGTCTGTCAAGGACTCAGTACCTTTGGACTCCAAGGGAAATATTCGATTAGATCGGTAAGTTTATGTTCGCCTACGTACGTGTTATGTAGTCAAGTCATCTAATATGCACATATTTATTTTATATGTGTTTGTCAATTATTGTAGTTTGACCGAAGAGCAATTAATGTGTCTATACGCAGACTATTCCGACGAAGAACGAGATCCTTTTGCAGATGATGATAGCAACGAGACCGATGCTAAATGGCTACCACTAAACGCCGAGGACTTCGATGTGGAAGATGTAGCTGAAATTGACCGAATGGTAGATGCTATTGAAGTTGCATCAGAGTGCGATGACGAAACAAGTGAGGCTGATGATGATCAAGATGACTCCCATAATTCCACAGAATGTGGAACACCTGAAAAATCAACATGATGAAGCCCATTCCAATAGATAAAAACAGTGGAAAGCTGTCACCCTTGATGAATTTAACGCCCTTCTGGGAATATTGGCTACCGCGGGTGTTCATCATTCTAACTCGGAACACGTAAACGAATTATGGAAAAACGATGCGTTACCGATCTACAGAGCAAGTCTTAGCCGGACAAGATTCCAAGATCTACAAAAATACATCCGCTTTGATAAATTGCAAACACGGTCGGAGCGACAAGCAAGGGACAAGGGAGCCCCAATAAGAGACATAAGCTGCGTCGTCACTTCAAGCCATACAAAAATCTAACCATCGATTAAGAGCTTTTTCCGTACAGGGGTAGAACGAAATTTACTCAATACATTCCATCGAAACTAGCAAAGTACGGTATTAAAGTTTTTTGGGTAGCTGATTCCAAAACGGGTTACCCATTACAGGGAATAATTTATACAGGTAATACACAAAATGTTGCTGGTTCCATTTCAATACCTAACGAAAGCGTGTCTTTACAGGTAAAGAACAAGGAGAAGCACGCCAAGTCAATGTTGGAGAGAGAGTAGTAATGAATTTATGTCAGTATTACAATGGCTCCGGCAGAAACATTACTACCGACATTTTTTTTACCTAAAGTGGCTCAGAGAACAAGGGCTCACTTTAGTGGGAACTTTGAGGAAAAACAAACCTACATCCCAAAAAGATTTCTTCTTTCAAAGAACAGGGAATTAGCATCGAGCCTTTTTGCTTTTCGTGAAGAAGGAACTTTATGTTCCTATGTACCTAAGAAGAGCAAAACTGTTGTGTTGCTTTCAAGTATGCACACAACTCCAAAAATTAATGACACGACTACAGCCAAGAAACCTGAAATTATTACGTACTATAATTCTACCAAAGCCGGAGTTGATCAAATGGTAATGAAGTACACGACTAAGAAAAGAACAAATCGCTGACCCCTAGCTTTTTTCTACAACATTTTGAATATTGCTTGTTTGGCAGCGCACATCATATATATTGAAAACAATCCGGAAATTGACTGTAGAACTAATCGTCGAACAATATTTCTAAAAAATCTAGGAAGAGATCTTTGTCTCCCTCCATAATAGAAAGAAGTAAGCAACCGCTAATCACGCGGTTTTATTTTGTGAAAACCGACATGGAAAACATTCTTGGGGTAAAAATAGCCACCGTACATAATCCACCACCAGCACCAACCTCCGTACAAGAACGTGACAAAACCGGGCGCCTGAAGTTCACTGGTTACTGCATCATGTGTAACACCGCGGAGGAAAAGAGGAAAAAGAGAATGCGCAAGAGATGCTGTAAATATAAGAAACCAGTGTGCGATGAACACACCAATCCAACTCCTACTGTATGCAGAAATTATGTGGAATGAAGATACGGCGTATTTATCTCAAAATCGTGCATTATTATTTTTTTATTTTTACTTTTGAATACATGGTATAAAACTATTGTATTACCTGTTTATTACTAATTATATACTTACTACATACAAATAAATACTATCCAATTACGCATTTATTATTGCAGATATCGTTTTCTTTTCATATAAACCTAAGAGTACCGGGGTACTCCGTACGAGAGACAGAAGGTGCACTTTATAAAATCGTCAAAATAAAATCTTTGCTCAAACTATTTTACCTAAACTTATGTTTTTCGTGAGTAATTTGTTGGAGATGTCACGAAAGCTCAAAATAAAAGGTTAAATAGAAAAATAATTATATAACTGTAAAGGCGAAACAGTACCCGAGTACTCTGTACGGCACCATAAGAGTTAATCTTAACTTGTCTACCATTGACACTTAAGCTACGTCTAGAGTTTTTATGGTGGTTTTCCTTTAGACCTTCGAGCAAATGCTGTAGCTAATAAACTTGCGCTTATTATCTAGTTCCTTTATAGTTATTGTTTTTAGTTACCTTAGTTTTAGAATTGTCAAATTAATTTAATTATGCCTGAGTTTAATAACTTAGACCAAGTTCGAAAGCTCGCATTTATATTATTCTGAATAAATAATACACCATTTACCCTAAAAAAAAAAGTTAAAAAATTATTTTTATAAATAAAAGTACAGGTTTTTTTGTTTTTGTTTTATAGAAACATATTGTTACATGCAAAAGCTGTCAAAAAAAATTGCCTGAATGAAGGTAACAGTAATGAGGTATTGTCAGTGCTCAGTGGTAAAGCTCAAAATTCGTAATTATTTTGAAAATGACAGAATTAGAAGTATAATACTCAAAATCGGCGTGGACGCCAATCAAAGACACAATGAATCACGCAGAAGCTTATCAAGTTGGTTACAACCCTTATGAACCTACTTTCAGTGTTGTAACATCCAATTATGAAAATTTAACACAGATTCAACGCGCACATTCTTTGCCACATTTAATAATTTCAAAATTGTGTTTAAGTAAACAATCATTCATACTTTGCATATTTAATTTAACAAAAATTTAAATTATAATTAATAATTTTATTTATTTATTTAAATATAAATTTTTCAAACGACATATTAAGACAATGGCTTAGTCGCACAAGTAAAAATGAAAGCGAGATACAATTCACCTAATTGCACTATTTTGTTCTTGTCACGGTTTTTGTGTAAAACAGAATCGTGCTGTTTTAGGTCTAAGGCGTTTATAAAGTAAATTATTTAAAACACCTTCAAATTTTTGTAATAAAATTTAAGAAAACAGTAATTTATTTAATTTTTAAAGGTGGGACATGTTTATTTAAATTAATTGAAGAAACGCCTAAAGCACGTTTTTAATCAAGCGCGTCGCTTAAAATTTTTATTGCGTCACGACAACGAGAAATATTAATACCCCTTATTAATAACTTGTAAATTAATGTATCAATTAACAAATATTTAAGTCTAACGGCGTCATCAATTTTGTAAGAAGTAATATTTATACGAATTTAAACTGAAGTAAAAGATTTATATTAACAATATTAATTGCAAAGAAAAAACTCCGGACTATCAATTGTTGTTATAACACCAACTACAAATGGACACAGAAATACACAAAGATATTGAATTGGTTGTTTCCTTAAGTGTTTATAAGATGATTGTGTTGTCCTTTTGATCTGCTCGTCTTTGGATTTAAAGAAATAAACTACAAGTAGAGTCGGACTTTCTGAATACGTTTAGAAAAAAACTAATATCTTATGATATTTTGTATATATACAAATTAATATTTTATATTTTCTTTTTCAATTGTTTTTCTCAGGATCACAATTAAAGAAAATGTTTTTATTTTCAGAAATTTTGCGACAGACAAAAAATAGAAATGGTAAAGGAAATGAAAGTTTCGACTGCTCTGTAAGTTTTCAGTTAGATCAGAGGTTCCCAAACTTTTTTGTGTCGTAGACATCTTGCCATGTTTTTCGGTTTTGTGTAGACCCCCTACTTACCTGATATTGATTTTTTGTAAATTTCTAACTGTAGTGAAGTTTAGTGTTAAAAACTTAGAGTAAAAACACATGTTAAGTTTTATACATTTATTAATTGAATTTAAATTAAAACTACTCAAAATAAAATTTGGTATCTGTTATATAAAATATACGTAACATAAAATAAACTAAGCAATAAGTAAAAGCTTTTAGTGAGAAGGATGAACCTGATGCTTTAATAATAAATTATCAACATTTAGCGTCAATTTTGTAAGGTTTAATCCTAAATCTCCTCGGCTAATGATGTCCAGTATCTTTTTTTCGTTAGGAGATTGGTAACAGCGCAGAACCCTCTTTCCACTAGGTATGAGGATGGAAAGGAAACTAAAAATTTTCTCGCTATATTCCATAATACGTGATAAGTAAGGGGTATGTTGTTTTGCAGCCAGAATTGCTGATATTCGTTTTTGAATTGAACCTTAAGTTCTTCGTTTGTACTTAGTTCAGTTACTTCCTCTTGTATTATGACATTCGTTTCTTCTATGTCACCATATGGGTTAATATCCACGGTGGTATTACCATAGTCAAAACATCCTCAAACCTAATTTCAAAATCTGAATAAAGGGCATTTACACGTTGAACGTAGATTGAAACGTCGTTTTCCTAGCAGTTTATCTGTAATAAATTGGGGAACTGGGCAAATTCGCCCCGTCCAATATTTTGCTTCGTTAGTTTAACTCTGGCAAGAAACGCTGATAAGATAGACTTTGTTTTACTCAAATTTAAACTGTGGCCTTGTATCTGCAAATCAACCATATTAAATTTTGTAAACAAATCTGTTAATTAGGCGATGTCTGTTTTTCACTTCATTAAATTGTCCTTTAAAATTTTATCTTTAGTATCCAGAAACCCCAAAATATTCTCAAAAAGTGCAAAAAATCTTGTCAAACATAAGACTTTCGACAGCCAGCGTACTTCAGTGTGAAGGAGTAATTGATGAAAGTGTTCGTCATTTTCTTCACACAATTGCGCAAATAATCGCGTAATCAACACGTTGCTTTGGATTTCGGTTGATTGCATCAATGACTAACTGAAGAGATTCTGCAATCTAACACTCAAATTTTTAGCAACTAAATGTTGTCGATGGATGACGCAATGTATTGCTAACACCCCTGACACATTTTGTTTTAAATAGCTTATAAATCCACGATAACATCCAATCATGGCAGGTGCTCCATCTGTAGCTATTGATATAAAATTTGATAAAGGGATTGCTTTTTCAATGAAATAATCCTTCAAAACATGAAATACTGATTCACCTTTAGTGTCGGTTGTCAAAATTCTTGCGAAGAGCATTCTTCGTATATTTTTTGATTCATAATAAAACGAACATATACCAATAATAATGCTGCATTACCAGGTAAAGTTGACTCGTCCAGTTGTATAGGGAAATGGGTCGTTTGCAAATAATTACACAAGAAGCTTTCAATATCAGAACTCATTTTATCAATACGTCTTTCAGCAGTATTGTTGCTTAAGGGAATTCTTTTAATGATATCAGATGCAGGTTTGTGTAAAACAGTTTTTAAAACCTCTTCAACGGTTGGCAAAATTAACTTCTCTCCGATAGTATGCGGTTTTCCGGATTTTGCTATAAGTAGCGAGATATTGTAAGACGCTCGCAAACCATCATCGTTTCTTTGTGACGTCGAAACGAACATTCTGTCTAGCGTGGGTCTCTTCTAAAGTTTATCTTTGAGTGTTTGAAAGTATTTCAAATCTTTATCTGTTTTATCAGGGTGACATCTTCTCAGATGATCCTGCAGCTTAGATGGTTTCATAGCGTCATTGCCTAAAACTTTGTTGCATAAAAGGCACATAGGCAATTGTTGGTCCGACAATGATGAAATGAAGACAAATTTCAAATAATCAACACTGTACTGTCTACATTTCTTTTTAGATTCGGACATGGCATAACATTGTGCAAAATTTATCTATTTAAATAAGACAAAGTCCAGCAACCGTATATTAAAAAATCGAAGTCAAATTTAAATACAGGTAACATATAAATTGTATATAAACATTAGTCACAAAAACAACAGAAACAGAAACAAAAATTAAAAAAAGGTATAAAATAGAACAATATAATTATTATAACTTCAGTCTAAGAATATAGATTTAGTACTGTTTCTAGGTGGTGTAGGTGCATCTAAGGAATTCATCTAAGTTATAGAATGAGTGCTCAATTAATAAGCATATTAATGAATATTTAAAATTTTTATCATTCTGTAAGGATTTGATGCTATCCGGCAAACAATTTTTTAGCCCCATTACATTAGGCGCTCTGAGAGTGGCGTTACATCTTGCAAAGGGAATATAATACTTTGTTACGTGCAAAATTTTTCTAACGGAATACCCTGTATATGAATTAAATTTAGATTCCGGTTTTGACGCCCTCTGCCGATCTTTTCTTGTGACTGTCATTTTTACGACGAAATCGTTAAGCTGTCAACTGCATAAAATGGCCTGTGAGGCTTAAAAATAATTTGAATGACATCCTTTTTAATGGAAATCAAATTATAATTTCATTACGTTCGTAAAATAATTGAGTCGTCACAGGGTAAGATAGTTACTTCCGTTTTATTAGAATTCTGTTGTAATTTCTCGTTAATTTGATAGCCGTTTCACCACGTTCTGGCCCACATGTTCCTATTCAATAAAGAATAATGAGGGATTAATATCGACAAATACTTTCATGGGACGAGTATAACGCTATATATAAAGCATACGTTTAAAACTAAATAAACCGAAGACAATCACTTTTCTTCGAGATTCTACTCGTGCGACAAACACCTGCAAAACCAACTTTCATTGAATGTGTACAACAGCAATCGACAATCGGGTTATGTTACGTGTACTTTCTTTTAGCAATAATTAACAATTTTTGTAGATCTTGATTTCGTGAGTCATTGTGTTGACACGATTTGCTACTCAAAATTATTTCAGGCTCACTTGCCGGGGAAAACGTTTTCTTCGACCAAATAGGTACTGGATTGTGGGTAAGTGTATTTAATTATTTTATCGTTGTCAGAAAGGTCGCTCACGAAACTTTGGCTAGTATTAATTCCGTAATTATTATCATTGTTTTAATACCATTAAGGTAGTTTCATTAATTATTTTATGTGTATCGCATGCTGTCTACAACCAATATTTACTACAAAATTTTAATGTTAATTCCGTAATTACTATCATTGTTTTAATACTATTAAGTTAATTTCAATAATTATTTTGCGTGTATCGCATGCTGTGTACAATCAATATTTACTACGAGATTTTCTTCATTGTTCGCTTCGACTTAACTTACAGATGTAGTGTGTGTTGCCGATACTGCTGACATTTATGCTCTGAGAATTAGATATACTTGTGTTAATCATCGACGTTGCTAAATTAAAGTTTCTATATTTGTTAATTATACTTATTAGTTCTTCGAACATTGATGAGTGGAGAAATGATATATATTCTTGTTAATCTTCTACGTTAATACATTAAAGTTGTTATACTTGTTAATCTTTCTTTTATGGCAACGTGCCTTTCTCTTTTAATTGTCGTTACCTATTAACAAATTTTGGCTACTCGAACATCAGAGTGACAAGGATTACGAACCTCAAATTTAGTTACAAGTTTGGACCGTCTGGCGTGATCGAGACAGAAGTGTTAATTTGGATTAGATCTGGCGCCCTTAAGCATAATTTACTTTTATACCTAGTATTAAAGTTATGAATATCTTTACTGCAGGTGAATTATTTCTTGCGCTTGAATACATACAGGCACATTTCAAATATATATATGGAGGTTAATGTTAATGCTAAAATCTTTAAAAATACTTCTGCAGGATTTTGTACTTGGTACGCCTGCCATTATACGTACAATACGTTTTTGTGCTACAAAAACTGGTTTCACGTGAGTTGAATTTTCCCACAGGCACACGGTGTAACGTAGTCGACTTTCAACATGCGCGTGATGAATAGAAACTAACTGCTTTTTATTTAAAACGTTTTGCAGATGCCTAAAAGCATACGATAAAGCACTTAATTTAGAGGCCAACTTATCACAGTGTAGTTGGAACGATATAGTGTTATCAAGATAAATGTCCAGAAATTTGGAGCAAGAAGAGCTGCTCGATATTGCATCGCAATTTACCAAGATATTTAACTTAGTGGTTTTTTTGTGGGGTTATGGAACTGTGAAAGCACAGCCTTACTCGTATTGAAGTACAGTCCAATATTGTTTATATGATTAACAATATTTGTTAGTGACATTGCACACTTAACTTCAATTGAGTCATTGTTCAAATTAGAAAGTAATAGAGAGAGCGTACAGGACATGCTCACAACGAATTACATCACTTATCTAATTTATTACCAACCCCTACCAGCTGCAGTAGGGTAGTAATAATGGATGCAGAAGAATTCCAATTGGAATTAATAGTCAAAAGAATATTGCCCTAGCTCAGGAGAGGGGAAGTAGGTTAGAAATAATAATGCAGCCGAATTTGGAGATAGCTTATATAATAAAAATATTAATATCCACTTTGATACTCAAGAGATTTAGAAAATACCCAAAGATACAGGCGCCAGGTAGTTTATTTTGAATTAACAGTTGTAATTCTGGCTAAATTACCAAAACCAAGCAAAGAAATACATATACAGTAAATATACTTAACTACTTAAGGATACAATAGATATAAGAATAATATATACATATAGTAAGCAAATTAGACATAAGTTAATATGGACTCTAAATACATACGAGTCGAGAACACAAATTAAAGAATTTTTGTAATTTCTACCGTTAGGGAGTAATTTCCCTCGGTGCAATCATCGTCGAAACAAATTTTTTACTCGTAGAGTAATCCAAACAAATTAAGTAAAATTAAGTACGATTAAAACACAATTGAATCATATGTAGTAATATTTAAGTGAAATTTAATTAAAAAGAAGTAAACGTCTACTCAATCAAAAGGCTTAAGCAAACTTGGTCTAGTCACAATCACAGGACCAATTATGAATCGTTAAAGCAAATAACACTACATAAACTGTAAAAATATAGCAGGATACTACCTTACTGTCACAGGTAACAATGTTTTACATACACCGATCGATCGACTAGTCCAGAGCTCTGCCCAAGTGTTCGTCCTTAGTGGTCGGTAAAGAAAGTAGCTAAAACACACAAAAGTAAGACAGCACCTACCACACTTCACATTTAATGTAGGTTAGCACATAAGCAAAATTACAACAATAGATAGAAGCTGATAATTGAAGTTACGTTTACTTAACTTAAGAAAAGAAAATTAACATTGTAAATTTCCACAGGCTGCATCCAATAAAATCTGGTAGAAACGATCATTCGCCGTAATTATTCCAAATCGAACAGTAAGGATTAGATAAATTGTCTCAATCAGATATCGTAATTATAACACATAACGGCACTCGTCGCCATCTTTAGCATCGACGCAAGAGAGATGTGCGAGGTTGACTTTCACCCGCCATCTTGTACCCTTTTATTCTTTGTAAACGGTTACATTTAGGAAAGCAAGCAGCCAGGAGAAATAAAGAAAATCGGAAAGATAAAAACCCTCAAGCTAAGAGTTGACCATTTAAAACTAAATTTTTATAGCGGCGTCAAAACTACGTGTGCGTAGTAACATGACAAGTTGACAAGAAGGCGCGAAATACAAGTAACGCATGCGCTAAACTTAGGACTTAGTTCAAACCCGCATCTCATTGTAGAGGCACATTTTATATTTACGTTGTAAAACGTTACTGAATAAAAGAAAACTGGTGCGTTCATTTGAGAACGTTACTAAATAAAAGAAAACGTAACAAATTGATGTATAAAATAAACAAGAACGGGCCGAGGACAGATCCTTGAGGGACCCCCATCGTGACTGCTAGCTTTCCAGAGATGCAGTTTGATGCATTGTTAGAATTAAGATTTGAACAGGACACAAATTGGTACCTGTCTGACAAAAAGGAAGATATCCAAGTGAGCGACACACCTCTTATTCCATAGTTGTCCAAAATGTCAAAAGTTTGGGATGATTCTTATATACTTAAGTCACACAATATTCCTACCGGGCATTCGCCAGCCTCAATGTATTGCATAAGCGCATTATAAAAATTATACAACGCTGTAGAAGTTGATTTGTCTTTGCCAAAGCCGTGTTGGTTAGGCTTAAGGATATTACACCTTTCGACAAACTTTATAAGTAGGCATATTCAAAAACCTTTGATAAACTCTCCGATACCGTTATGAGTCAGATACAGATTGACCAGATAAGTTAAGGGACGCAATATAAAACTAAGGTTCCTTTTAAGAATAGATATCGGGATCTCATCAGAACGTTTGTTTTTTAATTTTGACTTAAGTAGATTAAATAGTTCGATTTCACTGAAAGAATGCAGAAACAGAGTGCGTTTATTACACCTTTCGTTATGAACAGGAGGTATGTATGTGGTATTTATGTTTTTAACGATCTCAAGAGGAGATTCAACAAAATATTTATTAAATTCCGATGAAATGATTTTTAAGTCGTCTACCACTAAGCCCTTAACCTTTATTTTATGGTTATGGTTGACCCTGCTGCTATTGCCAGATTGATTTGTTAGCTCATTACCAGTATTCCATAATGCACGAGTATTATCCCTTGCGGCGGATATTTTGTTTTGATAATAATTTCTTTTAGCTATTTTAACTAGCAGTCGATGTTTGATCTTGACTTGTTGATAAACTGGCATTAAAGCACTATAAGAATTTTTTAGAATAAATAGATCTTTAAGAGCTAAACTAGATTTAAAAAAAAGTGTTTTATACCTCCTAATGCGTGATTCAACTAAGATTGGTAAACCGTTTATTTTAGGAGTGGCTATAAAAACTACTTGATGAGTTTTCTTATGGCGACGTTTCGTGGAACGGTAGTGTCCACTTCTTCAGGCTAAGGAAAACAAATACAAAGTATAATGGTCCGCACACAACGTCATTAATATAAAATTAATATATAACAAAAACCAAAAAACAATTAATGTAAAAATACACGAAAACCACTACAAACTGTAGTGCTTATTAAACGCGATTGTGCAGTTTGAGGAACACATAAAGAAAACTAAGCTCAGGACATACAAGGAACATTTGCATCAGACCTCGCCGTTGCTATAAATGCGCCGGCAATCATGATTGCCAAATCTACTCCAAAAAAAATGAAGGGAGACGAAAAGGAATCCAAATGTCTTTTGTGGTGGTTCTCATCCATCAAATGAAAGAATTCAAGCACCAAATGGAGTAGTCACTATAACACAACAAAAACGCCAGCAGCAGCTAAAAAAATTAAATTAAGAAAACTAGATTGTGACAAATAAACAAGACTTGAAGCATACAAGGCAACCCAAAACAAAACAAATCACTTATCATACAGTCACGCAATAATTGGAAATGCAACAACAGCAACGCAGTGCCCGAGTCATTAATAGAACAACATCATGATATTTTATTCCTGAAACATACAGTGCCAAACCAGCAACAAACAATAAGTCAACTAACTAAAGAAATAAAAAGATGAAATGACAAGACATATAGTTTAACATCGCTTTGAACACAACAAAAACAAAACAATTATGGTAAAATAGCTATTGACTAAAACACAATTTTTAAGTAAATAAGTAAAACGAATATTAATATACCCAACTTTATTTTAAATTACACTCCACACCCAGATGCTGATAGCAGGACAAAGCGATACTAATAAAAAATCACATAAAACGCTATGAAAGACAAATGTGGTGGTTCAGGATTGTCAAGATCTCCTCACAATCTTGTCAATCTGCTTTCCACCAAATTACTGTCTAAACAAACAGAATATGGCTGCATATTTCAACACACTTGGAAACAGATTCTTGTTTGGAGGAGACTTTAACGCAAAAACGAGGTTTAAGGTTTGCGGATTACAGTTCCTGGTAGAAACAGACTACTATGTCAAAAATTACAACTCAATTATCAATCTCCTATCCACCCACCTACTGCCTTGCGGACTTACCGGATCTACTCGACTTTTTTGTTGTAAAAGGCACAAGATTACCTTGATGTTAATTTCAACGACCTCAGTTCTGATCATACACCGGTTGACTAAAACATCATAAAAACCACCAACTTTGACCAACAAAAAAAATGAAATTACTGCAAGCAACTTATTAAAATCTAAAATTATCTGCTTCACTAAAATTAGAAACAGTAAACAAATTTACTCATATAATACAAACCTTTACTTAGGAAGCCACATCAGAAATTCTCATAAAGAGAACAAATCAAAAATGCCAAACGGAAATCAAAGAAGAAATAGCTAAAAAAAGGCGTCTGAGGTGAATATGGCACGGCACCAGGTATCCGTAGCACAAGTTAGGATATGTGAAAGCTTCACAAATTCTACATAATAGCATTAAAAATTATAAAAACCGCTCTCTATAAAAAGCCACAAAAAATTAACACATGGAAAACGTAATATCTCTCTTATACCCAAAGAAGGTCATGGCACGTACTGACATAAGAAAGCAACAACTTTTGTTTAACGTATTCCTGCCAGTACCCTCCCAAAACACATAAAATAAATCCCACATCAAATAATATTCTTATCAAATTTCTTTACACTCAGGGAAGCACAACACATGATAAAAACAAACAAAATATTCGAAAGGCTCCCGACCATGATTTCATTACAAGACAGCACATCAAAGAGCTCCCCAAAAAGAGCAATAAAGCAAATTTTCAACGCAGTGCTCCATACAGCATACTTTCCAGCACAATGAAAGTTTATCTACAAACCTCAAAATGTTTGCTATTTGAATAGATACGTATTTATGTACCTACATTAATATTTTACGTTTTTGACTCTTTTAGTAAAAACTCCGTATTAACCAAATTTCATTTATCCGAAAAGGTTTCGGTCCCGACTGTTTCAGATAATCGGGAGATTACTGTAATTCTGTTTATTAGTTGAAATGCGTAATAAAGAATTTTTGAATGACATCATTAGAAATAATTTGGAATAAATCTTCACTATATGCTTGTAATTTTATTTATTTTCTTTTCATACATAATTATTTCATTCATGTTCATTCAAATTACAACTATTGCTGTTGAAATTCGAATCAGCAATTTGACCGCTATTTTTAAATTGGCACATTCAAAGATTAAAATAAAACATTGAATGAAATTGAACCAACAACTTTTAGTGTAGAGTTGGGTGTAATCACTATATGTCTTATTAGTTGTATTAACTCATTTTGTAATATCTTTAAAACAATTTAATGTACACATTAACCAATTCCAATTCCTTTATTATTTCTTGGAAGCAACTACTGAGAAGATTCTAATAACAACTTCTACCCATCTCTAATTTTCTTTATGCGTCATATAAACAGTTTTCTACTTTATAACCAAGCTGACATCTGTTTTAAATATTTTATGTATATTTATTACTTCTATTAACGCTCACTACGTATTTGGAATGTCGCATTCGAACGCACCCTTAATAAGCGCATCTAATAATGTCTAGAGTGTCAAAGGTCGAAACGTGAACAGTGTCACCGCACACTTCTGAAGTGGATAACGGTACTAATCGCTTGGATATAACAGGTGATGTCACCATTTTGTTTTATGCGCTAAAATCATTTTGTAAGTCTCTAAGTTTGCTATTTTGGTTATCTACCCATACCCACTCTTTGTCGAAGTGAGTTAGGCCGTGGTATGGTCTACAAGAACCAAAATTCCGTTGCTATGATAAAAATTACGCTACGTACTTTGTTTATATTGTACTTCTAATCCGACATGGCAAAATATATTTTTTGTGCTTCAGTCCATTTTAACGTATTTTACAGGCATCATAATCGGCCGGAAATTTTACTTTTCTGGCCTAAGCCGGTAAAGTGTAAGAGAATTTTAAACTAAAAGTTGGCACTAGTAATAATTAACCCTCTCGTGCACAGTGTTCACTTGAGCGGACATCTTATATTATGGTCTCTACCAACCACACACGTAAAGTAATCTGCAATTTCAAATTAGAAACCTGTAAAATGATTCTCTATAAGTACAAAGTCAATTTTCCTGAAAACGCTGAATTAGCAGATATCACGTACTCTGCTGTTATTGTGCAAGTCATAATTGCAGACACGAGCTTTGGTGAAATACCGGTTAATATTTTTTATTGTAAACCAA